>JAFBMS010000004.1:28239408-28929239 GCA_019788955.1 Albula glossodonta | reverse complement strand
GATACAGTGGGATTCCCGGGGGCCCCGTCCCGTTCAGCCCAGCCCACCAACCTCTCTTCTCCAGGCTCAATGTATCTGAAGAACTGCCTGACTACCGCTGCCCTAAGTTCCATACCAGGCTCCAGACATGGACACACTGCAGATCCATGTGATGGACTGCATCCAGTGAGGGGCGGTCCTTCCCAGCCCAGCCCAGCACCTATACCACAGGAGCAGGAAGGAAAATAGGCAGGGAAAAGCAGAGAGCCCTGAACAAAAGGGGGAATTTGGTGGCCAAATCATGTTCCACCACCAGTCCAGAGCGAAGGAAAACTACTTTTATAATCTTTTCAATCATTATCGTCTCCACTTCAGACATGTTTATAGTATTTCCATTTCACAGACCTGTTGAATATGCAGTGCAATGTAGTATGAGCTTTTGTGTCTCTGTGTGCAAGGCTACAATGTGTCCAGGACACGTGTCTGTGCTTATTGCGGTGTTTCTCCTGTCCCGTGCTCACTGTGTGCGTATCTGTGTTTGCAGCAGTACTATTGGTCCTCCTGTTCATGTTTCAGGGCTAATGCCAGTTTCTATAATGTGTGTAATTATTCAAATGTTTTAAAGAGAATGTTCATTCAATTGTCATAATGGAAAAATGAAAAACAGATAAATAAATGTAATCTTCCTGTCAAGTAATATTTTTCTGTAAGTTTTTTTTTTATTATTATTATTATTATCATGAAACAGGGAATTGAAATAGGAGTTAGAATATTTTATTGTCGATAAACTATCTGGCACTACAGAGTCCTGAAGTGGTCTGATTAAGTAACACTGTATATTTACCACATACAAATATGTAAGCATACCAATTTATATTGTTGTATTTAACTAAAACACAAAGTTCAATCTCTTATACAGGCACTTACCTTCAAGTGATAGTTTGGGATTCTACTAAGGACAGATAATATGCTAACAGAT
Organism: Albula glossodonta; assembly: GCA_019788955.1. Lineage (NCBI taxonomy): Eukaryota > Metazoa > Chordata > Actinopteri > Albuliformes > Albulidae > Albula > Albula glossodonta. The sequence goes on along the minus strand of JAFBMS010000004.1, from coordinate 28,928,281 downwards.
CATGTTGTGTTCAGCACACACAAAGATGAAATTAAAATTCAATCTTCTCCAAAGGAGTGAAGTCCTTGCATTAGTAAACCATGCATGTTTGCCTGTTTCCAGGATTGTGCTCCAAAAGTGAGGGATCTACAATATACACTGCATAAATACTGTAAACCTGGCTTACAGGTAACACCACAAGCTCCCACTGTCTTGCTGTTATGTACAGCGCCCCCTGTAGGACCACCCTGGTTAACCAACTGTGGTGTACTGTATGCAGAAAGATATTAATAGCGTCACTGCAGTAAATGCGACCCTTTACAGTATTTCATTGGGGAATTAGAGACACTATGACGTGTTGTAAAATGGTCGTTGGGAGGGTCTTTTATTAATTTTGAGATGTGCTCATAAGTACTGTATCCAAAACATGTCAGGGTTCTGTCAAGTTTTTTTCTGCCAGATTTGCACATTTATTATGAAGAACAAGTACAGGTATATTAATATGCATGCAACCCTAAAAATGTTGAAGCGACCTCGCTCGCGATAGAAAACGACTTTCCTCAAATTGAGAAATGCCGAATGGTTTATTAACGACCCATTACACAGGTCACTGTGTGGCCGTGGCCTCAACCGTAGTCACACACAACGTCATAATGTAAAATAAAACCTGCTAGAACCAAAAAATACAATGCACTCACATTTCATTCTCCTACCAGGTGCGTGTCCACCTGTCCCCAGGACCATAGGGAATTCCTGTTGGTTTGCAGCCGTGACTGAGCGACAGGCTACGTCACTGAAGGAATGAAATTATCTGTCCAGCATGTTTATATGACAAATGCCGCAAAACTCATTAGCACCTCCCAACTATACACAGGTCGCTCTAATATTAAATAGGGGAAAGACGATGTCACCAAACGTTCCACCATTTCCGGAATCAGCGGTACTGTGTTAAATATAAGAATATCCTGTCAACAATTTTCAGCTTGTTTCGATGATTTTCACGGAGAACCCAAATTTAAAAAATAATAATAATAAATGAACAATCACGTTTTAACTCTCTGAGGACAATTAATGCATGCCACTATGTATATAATCTGCACTTTCCGTGCATATTCTAAGCTATAGTGAGCTAACTTGAGTACAAAGCAGGTTCACTGGGTACATTGGGAAATATTATGAGGATAATAAGTCAAATGAAACTACCTCTTAAACTGATTGTGTTCAAAATACACAATAACACCCAATAAATACGGAAAACTCAAATTCATTAAAAACTAAACTGGCATATATAAACAGTCTTTATTAATTCAATCATCACGGTAATTGTTCCCGTTTTGGCATACTTTTCACGAGATAAGCACGAAAATTCTACGTCCCTGAAACAAGCTTTCCTTCCTGTCAAGCCCGCAACTGAGCTGTCTCTGCAAACTCCTGGAATCTAATGTCTGGAGTATCAACTTTATTTTGAGCTAAGTTTGAATAAAATTATATGAGGATAAATATTTTTAATATTCTGCCGAAAATAAATGGATTCCAATGGGAAAAGTCTTTCTGCCCGCAATCTTCTAGATAAGACACTTTTTCCGGTGCTTTGGCTAAGAGCTGAAAGCTGGCCCCTTGGTTGTACCAAACGACCCATAGAGAACCTGTGTCACAATTAAAACCTCTTAGGAGTTCGCTACATAATGGGTTTCAATGGGGAGAACAAACTTTCCCACCTATAACCCACAGCCATAACCCTTCTGCCTCCATCCTCTAGGGGGCAGTAGACTTCCGGCTGCTTTATCCATGCAGTTCAAATGCTGGGCCCGGTCGTCTTCCGGTACGGCAGAAGAAAGTAAAACGCAGTGTGGTCAACATGGCGGTGAATCTGTCCGAATTGTCTCTTCCACAGTTAGAAGGCTTGAAATGTCAACTGGAACAGGTATTTGATTATTTAAACAGTATTGTGCTTGATCTGATGCTTTAAACACATGTGTTCTGGTATGTAAAACTTAAAGCTAAGTCATATTTCCCGGTAATCGGCTGGGGTTACAGCTAACGTAGTGCTAGCAGATGCAAGCAAAAACCTCGTTAACAGAAAAACCTCTTGCTGTGAGTCAGCCTGTGAAGATTTGCCATTTCGTCCTAACATTGTAAAAGTAACGTTAGATGGTGTGTAAGATTGTGTTACGTTTTCAATGTGGATTATTCTTTAATAAGGACATAAACTGAGCTAGATTTTAACCTGTCACGCTGCTATAGCTAGCTTCGCAGTTGCCCATGGTAATGTCAGAATCAGGCGGATTTGGGCATACGTTTCTCGGGGACAAGGTGGGAAGCTGTTGATGTTTAGAAGAGGTCATTGTATAGTAACCAAAACGTAATTTTCAGACTAATACTCATTATGTGTATGTCATGGAGTGCTCTTTTCCTTGTATCTGTTTTTGTGGTCAACATTCCAAGTAACGTAAGTATTTTAAATGTCAAAGATGATATGCTCAAATAATTCTATCAATGAAAACGTAATGAAAAAGTAATGAATTCCGCATAAATGCATGGCATGGAAATTGAGCTCACTGTCACAGAAATTCACTGCACTTAACGTTACAGCTTGCAACAGTTACAGATTTTATGTTGATAAAAATGTTTTGCAGGAGATCGAGTTCTTGACCTCTTCCATCGGTCAACTAAAAATAGCCCAGACGAAGTATGTCGAGGCCAAAGACAGTCTGGCCGTCCTCAACAAAGACAATGCAGGTGAGCTGCTTCAGCCGGAGTGACCTGATGGAGTCAAGCATGACATGCTGTTCTTTGTCAGTGATAGCTATGTAATGTAGTCTGTTCTGCGTGTCATACAAGGTCGAATGAAAATGTTATTTTGTCTAGGACTGTCATAAGGCATCAGCAAGATGTATATATTAAAATAATTCTCAAGGGATGTCAGGCCACACTTATAGAATGATAAATCTGCTCTTAAAACATAAAGTACATGCACTATTATCAGTGACATACACAAACGTTCGGAGGGGCAGTGATTCTATCAGTGCTCTGTTAGTGCTAATGATGGATAATCCCAGCTATCAAAATCCTTTGGAGTTTTTGGCAGCTTGGCCAAAAGAGGGCAAATGGGCCATTGCCTGGGCAACAATAGCATGAAAGTGTACACGTCACTGACTCTTATTTACCTTTTGTGTTCTTCTAGGAAAGGAGCTTCTGGTCCCTCTCACCAGTTCTGTATCCTTTTGCATGCAGTGGTTGGTTCTTCACCCTCCATGTAGACAAATCTGAGTGTGAGTGAATGGATTCTTACAGTGGCAAATCGTAATAAGTGTCTTCCTCTGTAGCAGGTATTTGTTCAAAATGATCCAGTCAACAGTCAGCCTGCATCTTTTAGCCCCAGTATGTCACCGTGACAACCAGTTCTCTGCGGGGACCTGATGGTTAGCTCCCGTTCCCATGGCAACATCTTGGTTCCACACAAAGTTTCCCTTCATACTGCAGAAGAACTATGTCACAAAACATTTTAACCACTACTACTCTGTTCTGTGGCAAGACTAATTCTCTGTTCTTTGTGATACTTGGCTACAGTCATTTCCATCCCTGGATGACGCGAACCCAGTAGCCGTACCCTTGCTGTAATCACTGCCACTGGATGCCCCATCACGTGCACGAGTAGCCAAGCGCAGAGCTATAAATTATGTAATATAAAACGTAAAACCTTGCTGTATGATTTTGGACTCTGGCTGAGTGTGTAGTGTGGTTATGTGCTAGCTGGTAGCACAGTGGATTGCGGGCAGCCCTAGTTTTATTATTGAGAAACCATTGTTGAGAAACTTAACGGATTCATTTTTCCTTTGGGAAACTCATTAAGCGTCCCAAGACTTGGACTAGACCCAAGAGTGCTGCGATGACAGGTCCTTTGTGGTGCTCTGTTACAGTTCATGAATACTCACCACCCAAAAGTTGTGTCCAAGGACAGAACAAGATAATACATAATTTCTTGTCTACAATGAATTTTAGTAGATAAATCGATGAGTTGCTCTGTACCATGCTTTCACAGAGGTTTGTGTGTGAATTAGGATATTATCTCTTAACCTCCGCACAACAGATGTATGTGCCAGGGACACTCAGTGATGTGGACCATGTACTGGTGGATGTAGGGACAGGATACTATGTGGAAAAGGTGAGTTGAAAACACAATTACTGTGCATAATGAATGTGACATCTTGGAATAACGTATTGGAATATGAAAAAGTGCACTTTTACATCATACTTGTGGAATATCATGCTAACTTTTTGCCAGGCCAAGAGAGGAAATTATTCTGTGTAAAAAGGGATTTTGATTACTGAATCTATACTCCCCCAGAATGTGGAGGATACAAAAGAATTCTTCAAGCGGAAAATCGACTTTCTCACAAAGCAGATTGAGAAGATCCAGCCAGCCCTGCAGGAGAAACATGCTATGAAACAAGGTGTGTATCCCGTTTGGCATGCTGATGGCATACATTGGCTAATGTCATCACCATAAAGTCTCCATTAGACTGCAGACTCGCCTGGGCTCCATACAGTGGATGACTTTATGCCTGAATAAGCTAATTTTGTGGTGAAGGCACCCTGCTGCCGCTGTGTTCGTTTGGTGATAGCTTTGGTGGCCTTGGGCTCCTGTTCGGTCCACACAGTCAGACTTGAGGATTTTGAAGCCTCAGACAGCCTGCTTTGCTACTTGCTACCACACAGCCACACCCCACACGCATTGCCCCACACACACCCACCTCCAGTGACAGTGCCTACAGTTAGTGTATTCTGTAGTATAGTGTATCCTGTTGTGGCATCTTTAAATCCATTAGCACCGTGCCCATCTAATGGAACGGTGGTACTTTGGATATACTTTTACTTTGGAGTGGTTTTAACAGCGATGGGTCAACACCCGAACAGTCAAGTGATTTGCTAAAAACTGAAGATCCGCTAAAAATTGGAGAAGGGCCAACAAGGGTGTGGGACCAACATCTTGGGACAGAGCAGGTCTCCAATACAAACAGAACAGCAGGGGTACTCTCAGCTGGCCACATAGCTCCTGAAATCATCCTCACCTGTTCATATCTATCGGAATCTTCTTACAGAAATTGACCATCAATAACCATTGTTACCTTTACTACATAAGTGTCTAAATCAGTTTGATGGGAATCCATTTAAGAATGAAAAAGAAATGATTTGATTGAAGAAATGATTCTCCTAATAAACAACCAACGTTTCGGCAGAATGTGCCAGAAACCCTGACGAGGGCACATCCTGCCGAAACTTTGATTGTTTTCTTAACATAATAAAAATTAGGAGCACAGAGAGCATGCAGTCATTTCTTTTTTTCTCTCTAATGTTATTTTTGATGATTAGCACCTCGTTAAATGTAGGGTGTGCGTCCTCGTTCCGTTTTATAATGGGAACCCATTCAGAAAAAAGATTGGAATCTGCTAAAATAATGACTGAACAAAATTAGTATTTTGAGAACTACTGAAGAGCATTGGAGAAACCACTGCCCTTCTCATATGCTGGGTTTGTTGAGAAACTTCTGAGATGCACTCTGAAAAATGACATTTTCAGCGAAAGTAAATATTTTGCGATGTAAACTTTGAAGTGCATGCATATTTCTCGTTGTCGATGGGTTTTCTTGAAACAGATGCATGTCCGCTCCAAACTAGGTGCTCTCAGTCTGAACTTCTGCCGTGACTTGTACCACAATGTTATAACCTTCAGTTCGACTAACAAGTCAAATTAACTGTGTGTTAGTTAACAGTGAATACCTCATTTACAAAACAACTTCTCCAAATAATACCGCCTTAAGGGAAGGGAGCAACATAGCACAGATTCCCCGTGAACTGCAGTAATCTTGTTTGAAAGCCAGCTGTTCGTTAGCTAAGCAATGCTACACTCATTTTTTAAAGATCATGCTGGCGATTGTATACTGTTTGGGCGAATGCTAACTGCCTGCCTGCCACACACAAATGCTGAACCTGTAATTCACATAATCTTTGCTCAAACACCCTAGATCATTCAGCTTGTATTGTGTAATACATTGTAATATCTGTGTGGTTAGGTTGGTCTTGCTTTAGCTTTGTCATGTGTCCAGTTAGCTAGTATAGCTAATGTCAAGTTTAGCTACTTCCTTGTCTTGCTTAAGTTTAGCAAGTTTACAAAGCCCGCCTCCTAGGATACATCAGACTGCTAAAGCTACTGCTTAGCTTTGTGTGGCTTAGAAATGAGAACGACATGTCCCTGCTAGTGGTCTTTTTCTAAGGGCACATGCGTTCTAAGCGTGCAAACAACTTGTTCACATTTACGGTTTTTTTTTATATAGTATGGATCTGCAACATGAGAAAACTGTTACTGGGGGACATCAAAGAAGGTTCATTTGGTTTTTTTTTTTCTTCTCCAGCTGTGGTTGAGGTCATGAATATGAAGATTCAGCAACTGCACAGTCAGCAGACCTCACAAACTTCAGCTGTCAAGGCCTGAGAGAAGAGGAGGAAGGGGGTCACCGGCTCCTCCACTCTTTCAGATGGGGAGAGGAGGAAGAAGACAGGCCAGGATAGGAGAGCAAAGAAGCAGTGCCAACATTTTCTTGTCTGACATCATACTGCAGGTCTTGATTATAAATGGTTTTTTTTGTTATGTCACTGCATGGTCATTTACCGTATTCCAACAACTCAAAGAGCGCGCTCAAATACACTTGTATGCAGTGTGATGGCCAAGCTTTGCATCTCAGAACTATGGTTTTCTGTCAATATAAGATATCTACATTCTGTATGTCATTTATTAAATCTGATATGTTGAATGAGGTTCCCATCTCATTGACAATTCATTGTTAAATTCACTGTGTTCTGAACACCATATTGAAATGGACAGTCTTGGTTGTTCAATTACAGCCTGCTTAGATGAATGAAGTGGATGAAAATCTACGTTTCTTGGATGTAAACCCCCAATAAACAAAAAACAATTGCACAAGTTCATGATTTGTATTCAGTTAATTCATCAACCAACCTTTCAATAGCAATAATAATATTGAAAAAACAACCACATATAAAGCATCTAGCGGTGTAATTAGTTGTGTGAGTGGGGTCATTTTAACATTCTTGCAGATTTTGACATTCATGTTGAGTTGCTACCCAAGTTAGCTAACACCGCCTGCAGTGGGTATGCATTTCAGTGGTGAACTATTCTACTTAACATTTCTTTTATATTTTAGGGGTGTCAATTTACCGTTATCACAATTTTGAGGTGCATTTGCTCCTTGTTCACAATCAGTTGGCATTAATCAACATATGCACAAGAATGCAAACAAATGGCTTTGTTTATGCGTGTTTGATAAATCCAGAGGAATTTATTTGTTCGTATTCGTCTTAAGTGAATTTTTACAAAAAAAATATTACGAATATTGGCATTGGTTTTCTGCCCTAATGGCAATAAGAAATTCCTGAAAACCTCATTACATTAAAGGACATTTGATAGACGCTCTTATCCAGAGTGAGTGCATAAGAATGGTACAAAAAGTGCAACGATAACCCTAAAGGAGTAAAGTCCCAAGTGCCAAAGGTGATCAAATAGATTAGGACTCCCCTACCAACTATCTAAAGAAAAAGTAAACAACAGCCTAGGTTAAAAACAAACCAGTTAAAACAAGAGCAATACGGGTAGAGACACTACAAAGAGCAAGGGAGGGGAGGGGAGAGGTGCAGCCTAAAGAGGTGAGTCTTCAGAGAAGTTGTTCCTTGTCTTTGTGAAAAGGGTTGCAAATTAACTTATCAGGCCCTGAGGCCCACCAAACCACAGGAAGAGCCATACAGTCCAAATGTAGAAAGTTTGGGCCAGTAATGAATCTTGCCCGGTTTGACTGTCCTGCTAAAATCTCTTCAAGAGTGTGGCATAAATTACCACCAAAGGTGTAAAGACCCCAAGAAAACCACCGGGACATCACTGTTTGCCGGGTGCATCTCTTCACGGCAGCAGTGTATCCATCTGCGAATCGACTTTTCAGCAGGGTACCGCTTCAATCTCACCAGGCCAGGACGGGTCAGGAATGGTCCCCGGAGCATGACCGAATTCAGCTCAATGCTCACACCCAGTCACCTGATCTCAGTCCAATTGGCTGTCTTCAGGAGAGCTGGAACAAGCTACTCCATCCTACAGCAGCCAGTTTGAAGCAACCATGGATTGCTGTGTTGCACTTTTCCCACACACATTCAGGCTGTTCTCAGGACCAATGGGGGCCAGGTCACTAATAGGCAGGGGGTACATAATATATGGGTGTTCATGTGCGTGTTTGTACACTTACACATGTGTGTTCCTGTGTGTATGCAGTCAACTCCAAAATAATTAGCACCCTTGAACAAAAAGGCTGTAAAAAATAAGACAATGATCTATATTTTATGCTCAAACATATACTTAAAATAAAATGGCAAATAGCTCTGAGGTCACGGATCGTATTTTTCCAAGGCTAATACACACATTAAAGTGGAGTTAATACTGAGTGTCATGCTGTGAAACAAAAACAGTAATTAATACCCAAGTGTTTAAATACAGGACTTTATTTATAAATGAACATTTAAAAATCACACACAATCATTTGCATCAAATAAAGTGACATGCTGCTTAAAGCAGGGCCTATAAAATTGAATATAAAAACATTGCATGAAGCAAGTAATGAAATTAGATATTTACAAAAAAACCTCCAATAATTCCAAGTCAATCATACAACCTAGCTGAGGAAGACCTGATATAGAGATATCTGAAAAAATCAGAATCTCAGTCAAAATGGGAAAACACTGGAAGTAAGATTTACCTGTAGTCGACCTGCAAAGAGATAAATTCTCCAATTTACAAACCAAGAATAATACCGTGATGAAGACTGAGTGAGTGAGTGCTAGGCTCCTCCCCTATTTGAGGGAAACAGGAAGGCCGTACACCACAGGTGCCGCCCCGATCAGGTGTTTGAGGTATGTGGCCTGTCGGGATGAAGCCATGTGGTCCAGAAGACCAGCCCCACACCCTGCTGAGAACCAGGACTGCAGGAGAGCCTTGGTAAAACGGTCGATGTCCCGGTCCGTCACGTCCCAAAGGTTTCCCAGTACCAGAGGGCTAGGGGGGAAAAACAGGTAGGGAAGAACATACGTTAATAAATGCTCTTGCTTGATTTTAAACATGTGTAACTGCAATGGTGGCATAACATCGATGTGGCGCTGGGAGAAGCCGGAAACAGACAAGAGCCACATGGGGCAGGAAAACGAGTGCGTGTTCAGTTTAGGATTAGATTTAGTCATAGAATTGTTTCATAAAAGTGGGCCAGTGAGTGTAACCAACATAATATATCAACCTACAGGGGTACCCATCTACGTGAGAGACTGCCAGGAATATACACCTAATGGGGTAAACCCTGTTTGCATTATAAACTTATCTGACTCACCACCCGGCCATGAGGTAGTTGAGAATGACCCCCGTGCCCTCCAGCTCTCCATGGATGGCCAAAGCTGCGCTGCTGCAGCCGAACAGGAGGGCGGCAGCATGGAGCTCCTGTTTCAGGAGTTTCTGGCTGTTGAGGAACCTGGCACCGGCCCCGTGGCCCACATAGCTGCAGGGTCCCAGGGACGGGGGAAACAGGCGGTTACAAAACTGGTACATTAATGCAAATCTCAAGGAGCAGCACACACTCTGCCAATTAACCAATATAATTTGCCATAGAAATCTCATACTGCAATGCAACAGCCGCTGTCATGCAGTGGAACAACAGTAATACAGAAACACTGGAAATCTGAACAGGCAAAAAACCTGAAATACCATCCTACTTACACCTTATTTGCACCCTTTCGCATTAAACACTGATGCAAGAGTGAGCATTAAAGTGAAATATTATTGAACAGCTGATCATGATCCTTCCGTCAAAAAAATTTGTCCAACAAAAATAATTCAAACAGACAACTATTCATAATATAAATGTGTGAATCATCATTAAAAGCGTTTAGCGTGTAATGTTACTCACATGTAGAGGTCCTTAGTGGTCACGGCCTGTTGGATCTGGTCTGGAGACGGGGCGGCTCCACACACACCTTGCCATGCAGACTCGCTGAGAGGAAGATCAGTTGCACAGAAAGCTGATTCTCTCCAGACTACAGAGGCAGCACCAATTACTCTCTATGCCATCAGAGGGTGTTGAAGTCAGCATGTACTCAGTTTCTGCATCAGCAGGCACCCAACTGACCAAGAGTATTATTACAGTATTATTGGGCGTTACTCTAATCTTTTCCTCACAAGGCTGGGACAACTGTCGCCATATCAATGTGAACCAATGTGCTTAGTTGCTAAGAAACCAAATAATGCACCAAGATGAATCAACAATAAAAGACATGTTTATTTATGGAGCACGATAAAACATTTAAGTTAAACGCTCAGGTTAAAGTCTGGAGACTAAGGTCACCATTGCAAACCAGGAACTTTTTTTTGGTTGATCCAGAGGTATGCTTTGGATCACTGATCACTGTCTTATGGGATTGAGAAAAAGGAAGAGGGGCACCAGGTTTTAGGCAAAAATGTGTTGGCACTGGAGTGGAGTTCATGATTCAACTGACCTTTGCATGAGCCCTCAGGGCATACAAACTTAGCCAATACCACCCAGAGCTGAAGAGTGAACAGAAAGCTATACAGGGGGTCCTCGACTTACGTCGAAAATCGGCTTACGACAAGTCGTAGGAACAGAACTCGTTCGTAAATTGGAATTTATACCTAAATTATACGTAAGTTGACACCTTAAGTCACTCACTCTGTACACACAACACATGAAGGACATATAAAATACAGTAATTAAATGAAACAGTAATAAAAAAAAAAAAAAAAAAAAAAGAGAGAACAATTTTCTTATCTTACTTATGTGGTCGTATGTACGAACCAAACCGCATAGGTCGAGACTAGGTTTTTTTTAATGAATTTATGGGAGTGCGTCGTAACCACAAAACGTCATAACTCGAGACCGTCGTAACCCGAGGACCCCCTGTACTCACCTGGTGAACCACTCTCTGAAGCGTTCCTCCGTGTCCTTCAGGTTGGCGTCAGGGTTAAGTACGTAGAATACCTCCTGTGGGTTTACTCCCTGGTTAAGTACAGACTCTGGGTCCAGCTACATTACAGAAAAAGATACACAATTTTAAAGCATAGATAGCACACACTGCAAGCACCACATTTTGTTGTTTAATAAATAAAGCAATTCAGCAACTGTTCTTATTGTATCATTCAGAACTTAACCTTCCTCTCAATATGTTGGGATATTATACACTACGTTGTTGGAGAACTATGTGAATGTACAAAATCTACAAACAGCTTTTGAAAACATGTCTATTTTTAGAGATGCAGATTTGTCCCATACTGAACACAAACATAAACCCCCCTCCCCCCCAAAAGGTTTTAGGAAATGTATTCAACATTTTATATGAATGTTTTAGAACCTGAGCAGAGGACCTGTGGGCCCTGCAGTCTTTAGCTGGGAGACTGGGTAGGTCAACCTCAAGTTTAAAAAGACAAATGTGTGGGAGGAAAATGCATATTTTTTTTCCAGCAAGGAAAGAGAAACCACAAGTATAACCACCAACAGAACAAATGAGGCTCTGAAAAGTAGAGAGGCAACCAAGAGAGGGCAGTGAAGGAGTCCTGCACAGAGGTTTAAGATACCGTTACCAGGAAGCAGTGCCAACTGATCAAATAAAAACGATCATACTTTTATGCAGTAAAATGAACCTGCAGAGGGAAACTAACAGCAGAAACTTCTACATGATTTCAAAGTTTTGACTCTCACACAGGGTTTATGATGAAGTAAAAAAAAAAAAAAAAAAATCTGTGATCTTCTTTAGTGAATTAGCACTGTAAATGGGGGAAGGACATGAACGTAAATGTAATGTGCATGTATTTATTTTAGAGATTGTTATTGCGCCGAATTGTAGTTCAGTGGGGCCACCTCTGTCAGTGCACGATGACCCAGCAGGACGCTCACCTCTCTCAGGGCACAGTGACCCAGCAGGAAGTGGAGGGATGGCATTCGGGTGACCGTGTGGGGTCTCAGGCAGGAGATGTTTTCCCAGGGAAGCTTCTGAAGATACTGTGACACACACAAGCACGTATCAGCATTGAGAAAGGAAGTCCCAATTCCTCCACATCATAATTCATACACTACACTTGGGCAAAATGTTTTTATTGTCTATGGCACAGTCAACAAAAAGTTACCTTTCTTGAAAAAAATCCACATTCCTTCACACTGCGGACCAGTTATAGAAATACAGGAAGCCCCTGCATGTTGATGTCACCATACCTTATCGAGGACCAGAATGACATGGCCCCGTGGCTCAGCGCAGTCTTTCAGTGCCAGCACTGCTTCCTGCAGGGTGGCCAGAGACGACTCCGCTGCCCCTGGACACAGACCGCTGGCCAGAGAGCTGAGGTGCTGGGGAGACAGCAGTGGGGAGGCGGACAGCACAGCCTGGGAAGGGAATACTGCTACAGTCATTTCCAAGTCTATAGAGGCGGGGGCTACGATCGTTACCACGATTACCGGGGCTGGTGCCGTGATCATCACAACAGGGTAGGGGTCATGATTACTACTGTGACTACCAGGGCTGGCACTACAATCTAAAGTTCAATTCAAAAAGCTATCAGAAATGAAAGATAAAGAGGGAAGGTATGTATCGATATCTGGCAAAATAGACATTATAGCAAAGATATTTTTAATATATAGCATATGCTCCACAATGAAGTTCAAACTGGATTATATTAAAATGCATTATTTTATGGCTGAAGCACAAGGGATTTTGGTATCCAGGGGTGATTTAAATGCACACCTCAACCCCAAGTTCCTATCACTGAAAGTGAATACACTTGTCAGTGTTTTGGCAATTGTCGGTTACCTTTCCTGTTTTGACCAAATTAGAGAAGATGGATATGAACTTTCTGTAGACCAAAATAGCCTACTATGCATGGTAGGCCTATACTTGAGTGAGCTGGTCTGTGCTGCTGGCTGTTGCAAATTGTAAACAGGAAATTTAGATGAAATTACAACTTTGCATGTGATTTTTCCAAAACAGGTGAAAAATGACCCATTCATGCAATCAAGTGATAAGCTGCACAGAATGGTTTGAGTCACACAGGCGACCCTTAATCACCAAAATTAAAGCAAACATAGGTAAACTGAAATTGCATCCTTTCTGTGAAATTGTATTCTACAACTGAAAAGCTAAAAATCAATGTGCCCCCAAGAATTCTAAGTTCGTCTTGTTGAAATCCCACCAAGACGCTTTGTGGAATAGGACAACATGATTTCTTGCTGAACATGTAAGGGACGAAAACCAAGAATAAGATTCAAAACATTACATCTATCAAATGAGACGGGAATTAGCCAAGCTACCAAGCCAAGTGAAAACACACAGTTGACAATGATTGGCCTCCAAGGGACCTGGTAAAAATTCTAATAATAAAACAAAATCCTTGCATAACACTGTCACCGATGGCATGAAATACAATTGGGAAAGATTATGAATTAATAAATACAGAGGTGGTACTTGGAAGGTGTGTGCATAATTCAAACCAAACCGGCTAGATGATGGGTTTAACCAGGGTAAAACAAGGAATGGCAGAATTCTGTACAATTATACAATCCTGCAGCACAACTATGGTTTCAAAATCTTCTGTTGATAAAAGAAAACTGCTGACTGTAAAACCAAGACTGTTACAGGTACCTCTGGATGTGCCACATTTTAAACACACTATTTAACACTCAATTAAACTGACACAGTCCGAGTATTGTTGTACACTGAACCCTCATTGAATGGCTTGGTACCACAGCCGAGGTGGGACTACTGTGTTTTTTTTATTATTATCACCCAGTTATACCGTACTATCGGTAATATTGTACTCCCTTTCCCCCCCAATCACTCCGGTTTAACGAGGGTTTGCTGTATTGAAGACATGATTGTGAAACGGTAATGTGGAGACCAAAAATAATGATTTAAAATGTGTGAATTTCAGTGGAAAAGTACTAATTTATGGGTATGGTAGGAACATCATGAGTTTCCAATTGCTGTGAGTCAAAGAGCACTCCAAAGAAAGGGATATCCAAAGTGTTGGAGATTGTGTGGAACCCAAGAACGTAACCACTGACAGATATGTTCGGGGCTTGTCCAAAAATAAGGCCTCTCTGGACCAATGTACACAAGTCTGAACACGTATTCAAAGTTGATTTACCATTTGAATTTTATGTACTGTATTTTGGTAAGACACACCCTGGTTTGGGAAAGGCTAGTGACAGAAGAAATGCCAGTCCTCACAGATGACTGTAGAGGTGTGCTGTGGCACTGAACAAGTGTACAGACCTTCAGCATTTCCTCAGTGACCTGCGCCCCCTCCTCTGTGAGAGACTTTAAGAGGGCTTTGGCCTGCAGGGACAGTCTGGGGTCAGAGGACAGGGGCAGCAGCAGGGCCTGCCACACTCCCAAAATCTCTGCCATCTCCTCCAGCATCATCTGAGGACAAAGACACACCAGTACCATAAGCGCTGGTATTTCATTTCAGCCACAGACACACACAGGAGTCCAACAAGGAGCTTGCACACTCTCTTGCTATAAACACCATCCAAAAACATTCAAAATGACACAAAATTTCAATGACTGACACAAAAGTCGACAGACATATCTGGCCTATTTTTGTCAAAGTTTCTCTCTTTTCTTTTATTTATATAACGTGAAAACAATGAGCCCATGAAGTATAATTCTTAAGGCTAGTTTATGCCCTGTCAAATAAAACATTCTAATGTTGCTTAACATTGACTGGTGCCGCATGCAGCTCCCTGTGGTCCACTTATCTTTCTCAATCACCAGTTACTACATTTGAAAGTTACACAAAGAGATTTATGATGATAAATTCCCTTAAACTTTTAAGAGAAGACTAACGGTATGTTGAGCCCCTGATAGGAGAAGTTCTATTTTAACATTAATATGTAGCACAGCTGAGACAATGCTTGACATTTACTAACTAGAAGGTAAACTGATGAGGGTACCCAGCTGAATGGCTTGTCCTCATACATTAATTACTCATTCATCAAGCTTTTCCCCATCTCTTTTCCATTAATCCTGCCTTCCCTCCTTTACCTCCATTCTGTGGTCCAGATCCTTCCGTCCCTCCCACCACTCTGCCTTATCTGCAACGCTGCTCACCACCTTCTGCTGCTTCTGCACACTGTCCATCTCCTGGAGCACAGCGCTAATGCTAACAGGACACTGCACAACACACAACACCATAGAGTTAATGCTAACAGGACACTGCACGCACGCACGCACACACACACCGCTAATGCTAACAGGTCACTGCACAACACACAACATCATTGAGTTAATGCTACTGGACACTGCACAACACCACAGAAGAGAAGAGCAGCTCCTGTCACTGAAAGGAGCAGTTCTATTCTATCTGGCTGATGGGATCTCATAGATCTTGTTGATATCCATTCCGAATAATGAGAATGGATCAACACCATTCAAAACAAATGGATCATTATGTCATTTTCGTTTTTGGTTTGAGTACACCTTTACAGATGAAGTCAACTGAACACCTTGAATCAGGTTATGGGTGTCTATCGTATCTTAAGCTACAGCAGTAGGCCATAAGCCAGGTGGTCGGGCGGAGGCGTACCTGGTGCTGCGCCGTGGGAATACGCACGGTGATGGGGGGTGCACCGCACTGCAGGCGGGACAGCAGAATCGTGTTCCCCACCTCCCCAAGCTGCTCGCTGACCACAGACAGGAGGCACACTGTCACCCCTGCAGGGACACGGTGTTCACATACATTATGGGATGCTTCCTTCTCTTTAAAAGCCAGCTACAGTCTAATTTTCATTAGTGCTGCAAAGGAGGACGGTTGCAGATCTGAAGTACGGCAAACGCTTGTTCCCGGAAACAGAATAAAACTTGATAACGGTCACTTTCTTTTTACTGTAGCACTGATAACGTAAAAAAAAGAATGATGAAATTAAACATGAATATTTTTGTGCAGAGGGTGAATTGTAATAGGAGACAGAGCGAAGAGCAGAGAGCAGAAGATGAGGGAGCCACACTAGCACATGCTGCCTGCGAGCAGAAGGTCAGGGATGGGGGTGGTTACAGGAAACTGTTCAGTGAAAGAGAGTCACAACCTCAAAGTAATTTCACCAAAAAAAAGCTGTTCAGTGATCAGTGGGGTTCAGCTACATTTTTACAGACTCACCAGGCGGAATGTTCTGGAGCTGCTGAGAGAAGTGCTGGGCGTGCTGGTGTGGGAACCCAGCAGCGTCAAGGCTGGAGAAGGAGAAGATGCTCTCCAGGCGGGCGAGACGCTGCTGCAGGCCACCTGATCTGGAGGGATCGTCTAAACTCAAGGAGCTCAGCTTCGCTGCTAGATCAGAAGCCGCTGCCTTCTTCAGCTTCCTGCGGCAGCAGATAAAACGTGCAGAATGTATCCAGTGAACAAGTCCACAAATGAATAAGAACATCTGAGTGCTGTGACCAACAGTGAAGGCACTTGGAAGGCTAGCAGACTAACTGCTCTCAAAGCAAAGCTAGCTAGCCAGAGTTAGCTAACGTTTGTGTGGCCACAGAGATTGCTACCAAGAATAAAGCAGATCGATGCAGGTATGTTTGGTTCTTATTTTTAGGTTCATTTACGCAGAGTAAGTCGTGTTGGGCTCAGGCCATGCTGCCAATACCTCTTTACCCCCTTTTTTTTTAAAAATCAAATTTTAAAATGGAAATCATATTGTTAAATTATGACATTGAAGCTCCAGGTCTGGGTGGATATGGGCTACTTTTACTAAAGAAGTGGTCAGGGCCTCTAGATGGCTCACTAAGTAAGACGTTAGTTCCAGTCCCACGCCTTTACTGGCTGTAGCCAGAGGTCCACATTGGAGGGGCAGCAATTGGCCCAGCTTTGGCAGGGAAGGACAGGGGTATGGATTTGGTATCTCATCCTGGTCTTTTCAGAGTCTAAGGGACAGGCACTTACCCGAGCCGGGCAGCAAGATGGCGGGCCATGTGGTGGCGGGAGGCCAGGCCGAGGGACTGCGCGTGGAGCATGCTGGTGGTGAGGGGGTCGCTGTGGCCGATGCTGAGGGCCAGGAGGCCGCAGAGCTGAGTGCACAGGCCAGGAGGGGGGAAGTGCAGGAGGGGCAGCAGGGCACTGCGGAGGAGGCTGCGCACCTCTTCCTGGGAAGAACAACCTGCAAAGACACACCACGTCCCTTAACGCATCCGAAACACTGCACTACCACATACCTTACAGCGTCTCAAATACTGCGCTAACACCCCCCATACAGCACCTCAAATACTGTATTACCACACCCCTTACAGCACTCCAAATACTGCACAAACACCCCCCCCCCCCCCCCATACAGTGTTGGCTCAAATAACAACAACTTTAACCCATGTTTAGTAACTTTACTAGAGGTCAACTTTACAGCCACATGTGACAATATCATTCCATGTGAACATCTGACGCACCGGAAGTCCATCCAAACCATGCATAAGCACAACACTATGGGGAGAGAACCCAAAGGTAATAATCCACAGTGCCCGCTAAAAATATGCAACTTAACTTACAGCACTTCAAATACTGCACTACCACACCCCACACAGAACCCCAAATACTACAAACATGCACCATACAGTACTCCAAATACTGCACTACCACACCCCACACAGAACCCCAAATACTACAAACATGCACCATACAGTACTCCAAATACTGCACTACCAAACCCCACACAGAACCCCAAATACTGTGCTACTACTCAGGGAAACATGAATCTGCAAGTAGCTCAATATGTAACTATATTTACAAACGTCGAGCTCTTATTAATAATGTAAAAAAGGTTAGCTGGAAACTAGAGTATAAAATAACCTCAGATCTCAGACTGCTCTGAAATGGTTTATAGTGTTGGAAGAGGATAAGATAAGCATTAAAATCAAGCCAGCTGCTCACACAGAAAATTGAAAATGTCCATTTTGTGACTTCAATATACAAGATAAATATAGTACCCATCATCTATTGGGAACACAAATAAAGGGATAAAATCCACTTATGAACCCCCTACTCCAGGGATCACCCCAAGACAGTGGACCTGTTTCAGGTAGCATGAAGGAACAGCGTGGTTACCTGGCCCATCGCTGGGGTACACCGGAGGGTGAGGTAGGATGCTAAAATGGCTTCCTTGGCTGAGGTGTTCGAGGTCCAGCGGCTCTCTCCTCAGCACCTCAAACTCCCTGTCAGGGTCGCTTCTTGGTGCTCCTGTAGAGACATGGAACAGTACAACGGGCATGTGACATGCTGCTGCCACACAGAGGATTTTAATGTCACCACAATATTTAGACATCAATAGAATTAACTAAATTAGATTCAGGAGATTCACCTGACTCAACTGAAGCCGGCCCTGTTGAGTTTAAAACATATATAAAATGTTACCATCAGAAAAAAGTGGTCATCTCAAAGTTTCTACAGGCCCACAATGCCATGATCAAAGGAGCTCCCAGAACAACTGTCCATGTTTGAGCACCTAAACCTCACAATTTCATCCCGATCGAGCGTAATGGCCGTACAGGGACAAGCACTTGCCAAACCATTTTGAACCGAAGTCCTGAGAACGAATGCTGAGGGGTCGATCGCTCCCACCTGGTGCCGCCTCCTCCGTGTCCGAGGTTCTCAGGTGCTCTGTGCTAGTCTCCATCTGCAGCTCCTCCTCCTCATCCTCCTCCACGGACCGCATGGTCTCCGGTTCGTCCGTGGCCTGGGGTCCGGTCAGCTGGCTGGGCTTTTTGGATCGGCCCCTCCTGAGTGACTGCTGTGGGGGGGCCTTCTCCTCCACGCTAGGCCTGGGGACAGGCTGCAGTAGCAGGGCTGCACCCCTTTTTGCACGGCCGTTCCTTTTGGGGCCCGCCCTTGGGGAGGAGGGCTCTGGGTTTGGTTTAGGTGCAGCAGCTGTTCTGGCTGGAGCTGGGGTACTGGTCTCTATGTCGCTCTCATCGCTGAATTCCACCTGGCGCAAGGAAAGCAGAACACCTTTCACTCACCATCCGTCAGCCAATCCAAACCCACCAAACAATCCGCCCATGCAGCAGTAATGGTTTTCTGGAAAAACGCTATCGGGCTGGAAAATGTTGACAGTGTTTACTGTGCGATGGGACAACACACAAAATTATACATTTCAGTTCTCCATTAAGACAGTGCATCTATGCTGTTTGTTAAGTTTCTCCAGCTTATGGCTAGCCACAAATGATTCCAGTCCAGTTGAATGTCACAACCAGCCAATACCTACCCTTCTGCTAATCCTGTCAACTTCCTACCTACAAGTTGTTCATCAATGTGAACGAATCATGACCTGACCCTGGCTAAAATACACAGAGTGAACATCTACTTGTACTACGTGTAGGGTGCTCCAAAGCCAAAGCTTTTGTTCTGGTTAGCTAGCCTCCCAACGCAACTGCACAAAGGCACTTACGGTACACGGGACTCACTTTCGCCTGTGATGATTTGACTGAAAGAGTCTTAGGCATGGAGGCAGCCCTAGTGATCATTATACAGTGAACACTATGTTAGCCTGAGTAAGTATGCAAGCTGTATGCTGTAAGTAAGCACCACCCTAGTTGTTCTTCACCCCACTTTGGCTCTGTTCCCTTCACTCACCTTAAAGCGAGACCTCTTGCTTCGTTTGGGAGCTGCAGGCACCTGTCTTGGTTTGACTTGCGTGGGGGAGGACTCGTCGTACACCTGAAACTGTAGTTTGCTTCCTGGCTTGGCAGCCGTGCGTCTGGATGGGGCCGCAAGCCTGCCCTTCCCCACAGGGGTGTGAGTGGTGCCAGGGGAGTGGCTCCTCACAGCTATCTGGGGAACATCGTCACCAAAATCAAAGACGGACGCCTCATCCTGTGGGGTGGAGTTCGCCTTGAGGGCTTTGGCTGCGGTCGTAGCTCTTGCGGCTTTGGTCTTGATGGAGGGGAAGGTCACTCGGATCTTTGGCACAGTTGAGGCCGTGGGTCGACCGTTCGCTTTCTTTGTCTCGTGAGATGGAATCTCAGAGTTCTTGTCTTTTGTGGTCTGTTGTGTGGAGTGCGGCTCAAGTTCTTTGGTCTTCTTTTCCAAGTGAAGGGGTTTGGTTGTGTCTCTGGGTTTGGCTGAAGGGGTCCAAGCCCACAGGGGAGAGAACAGCTCATCAGGCCGACAGCCCAGCTTTGAGGCCAGGGTGAGGATGGACACCAGTGCCTTAGCGGTCTGCAGTCCGGCGTGGACAGGGGCCAGCTCCGGGCAGCGCTGCTTGCGCACAAACTCCAGCCCGGCTTCCAAGAACTCCCAGATGGCGGTGGGCTTGTGGGATTGCAGCCTGAGACTGCACAACACCATGCGCAGGTACACTCTAGCTGTGAGGTCACGCAGGAAGGAAGGTGGGGCAGGGTCCTTCTCCTTACCCCCGGGCTGCAGCTTCCCAAGCCGTGTGGCCAGGCTGGCCGTGGCTGCCTCAGAGCGCGACAGGGCCACGAGGAAGAACCTGTGGCCACGCCTCTCGCTTCCACCCTGCTGCGCCCTGCAGGTGAGCTCGGCCCTGACGGCGGCCCAGCGCACCGCGACGCGCGCCAGCATAGGGTCGGAACAGCAGAGGCAGGCACAGTGACGGGGGTGGCCCAGGGCCACCAGCACACTCTGCACTTTGGCCTTCAGCGGGGGGGAGGCAGACTGTGCCCACTCTGTGGCCGACTGCACAGCGGCCCGCGGGAAGGGCCTGGTGCTCAGGAAGCCGCTGTAGTCCTCCTCTTCCGCACTTGAAGCAAGCACCCCTTTCTTAGCTGGGCAGCCCTTCCGAGGCTTCAGCTTTACCTCCACCTTTTCCTCCTTGCTGGTGAAATCTGGAGGAAACATACGATTACTATTAAAATGCGAGATTAATTCTTCAAAGTCAATCGGTTTGGTTTACATGACCATTAGTTTTATCGATAACCCTCTGGGGAGCAGTGTGATGCGAGTTAAGTCCTTTTGGCACACGGTACTGACCAGTGCAGAGGTCCAGCAGACCCTTGACCTGCTCAAGGTCCATCTCACTCTGCTCCTCTTCTCCTCTCTGCAACTCCAGCTCTGCCTTCACCACCAATAGTTCAGCACACCTGAGAGAGCAGGGAGAATAGAATGACAGTCCTGCACACTTGAGAGAGCAGAACAGAATTCGAGTTCCGCAGCAGGGAGAACAGAAAGAGTTTAGGGAGAACGGGGGGAGAACGCTTTCTACGGCCGTGTTTGCAATGATTCACTCGTTCACTAATCCCTATATCGTATTTTCTACATTGTAAGCTACCAAGGGGAATGAACAAGAGTTTTCGAACAATAGAAGCTTGACCGTTGCTGAAGATGACTTCATAAATAAGCGTTAGGAGGCGAAGCTGACATCACAGTCCCCCATTGCATACATAAACATGCAGTCGCTTGGTAGCTAATGAGTTTGAGACGACAAAGCGGTAGGAACACCAAGCAAACATAAAATTATTCAATAAAGGCTCTCAACCGAATGCTGTGCTTGGTGTGTGTTCACATATCTGGTATCCCCATGCTTAATTTAATAGTTGTAATACTTTACCTGCTAATGTTAACTCGCTAGCTCTTGTGCTAAAGTTAGCTTGAGAGAAATGTATGTACCACAAGCATTCAACTGAACTGTTTCCTTGAGCTGTTGCCGCTTCAGAGGATTATGACTTTCTCGCATTGTATTATGGTATAGAATAAACCACTGAAGGAACATCCACTGCACGCTACTTTCACAGTGCATTGTGGGAGTGTTATTAGTGGACTAGTTAGCAATGGAAAAATTCAGATAGGAATTCGAACAGCTCTACAAGATGGCTGATTCATTAATGAGTTCACTAAATCTGTCATAGGGAACTATTTCGAACACAGCCTATGTTTCCATACAGTTGTTGGCCAATGAATTAAAATTTTTGTGACAAATGCAATATGCTTGGTGCAATTAGTTTATTTGCAGTATTCTTAAAAATGTGATCTATCGGGCAGCCCGACCCAGCAGGGCCTCCAGACAATACAGTGAGGCCACTAGAACTACATGATCGGGGACCCAAGTAGGTTGCTGAATTTTCTCTCAAACATAATATTTCTTGAGGATAAAATGCATCATTTTTACTATCAGGTCATAAATGGACAAATCCATGCTGGACTGTTTGAATGTGCAGTTTCACAATCACACTCTGTATAAGGTAATTGCTGATACCTTGGATAATAAAGGTAATGTGTAGCGTTTTGGAAATAAACTATTAATTTGATATCTACATGTGACTCACTGGCTGGTTCTTCCCTACCCAGAATTCCCTGGCAGAGTGAAGCGTGGTGTGACTCACAGGCTAAGGGTCTGCAGCTTGGTGGCCAGTTTCAGGGCCTCCAGGCACTGGGCTCTGGCCTCATGTACGGCTCCACAGTGGCTCCGCACCACCACCACCTTCTGAGAGCAGCTCAGCACCTCCCACAGGAGCTGCCACTTCAGCTGCAGGTTCTCCCCTGCAGGCGAGACGCCGTGTAGAGATCAGCCAACGTGCACGCTCACAAACCAAACACACACACACACACACTCTCTCAAATTCACGCACGGACACGCGCACTCACCCTCGCACTCACATACACATGCAAAACTCTCGCTCAAACACTCACTCACGTGTGTGAACTCTCAAACCACAGTTTCCCATGAACCAAACCTCCCCAACGACAACGCTCCAGTTTAAAAAAAAAAAAAAAAGTTTAAAGATGACATCCGATGCTCAGCAAGGTTGAGCCAATGTTTGCCTTACCATTGTAGGGCTCCAGCCATATTCACAATCTAAAACGGTAGTAGTTGTCCTGTTTCGCTTTGGTCTTGTTTCCCTTGATACTATGTGTCAGCCCTGACATGTATGAGCAGTGGGAGTTTACCTTGGTCCACAAAACGTGTGTCTGTGCCCGCGCTGCTGGCTCCGTAGAAGCCGTTCCCCACCACAGTCACCAGCAAACTACACAGCAGCTTCAGACCCTCATACAAAGCGCTGTCCGCATCCTTTAACCCTGAAACGTGTTACCCAAGTGTTGCATTGTCACACATATGCCCACACAAATCCATATATCAACAGTACTGCCTAATTGTGACACAGCTACACAAACATTCATCTGGTGCATCAAATATATGAATTCATATCAGTTTCTGGTAGAGCTGGATTTGGGGAATACATTATAATACGTTGCCATGCCCCTATTTGTAGTGACGTCGTAAGTAAAACGAAGCAGCCGGTGCGGAAATAGCACCACATCCCCCAGGAAGGTGATATTTACGCACCATGCTGCGCGATGCTCTGGCGGAGGTTGTGTGGTAACACGGACATGTCCAGGGTGAGGTAGGCACTGGCCGTTTGGACAGCCTTTGCTCGCAGCAGGTACCAGGACTTGGACTGCCTGTGGTCCCCGACCTCCTTCAGCACCTGGAACAGGAGGGATGCACCCACCTCCACCTGGCAAACACACTCAGATTCAGGTCTGACCAGTCAGGTGGCATTACCATGCCAAAATGTCCCTGACGTCACACTTTTACAAACTGAGCAAAAAAATGACTCAATACAACCATAGTTAATTTGAATTAATGAAAGCCTTTGCAACATGGGAGCTAGAGCAATACAGGTCACTGAGTATTCTTATTCTTTTCATTCTCTGTATCTTGTAAGTGTGGTTATAATTATGGTAGCCTGTCGTGACCATCACCCAGCAAGAGTACTTCCTAACTAAGGTCATGAGCACCTGAATTCAAAGACCAAAACTGCATAAGGCTTAACTGTCATTAACATAACAAGTATAATAACTATGGCAGTGGTTGGGGCACTAGGCTTGCAACTCCAAGGTTACAGTATAGTATAACGGTTAGGGAGCTGGGCTTGTAGCTCAGAGGTTAATGTGTAGAATAACGGTCAGGTAGTTGGGCTTGTAGCTCAGAGGTACCATTTCCCAGGTGGATCAGGGCACGGTGTGTTACCTGGCCAGTGTGGTAGCACAGCTGTGCTCTCAGCAGTACGGCCAGCGTGTCCAGAGGAGTCGGCCCCTCAGCTGTCTTGCTCTGGGCCCTGGGCTGCAGCAACTGCTCTGCCTGCTCCAGCTGCACCTAAGAATGAGATTCACAGACAACCATTATGTGCAGGTAATGGGCAGGGTCTGTGTTTGTAAACCTCATGAACTTTTTAAAGGCATCACATGCTGCTGTAAAACAGAAGCCTTGTTATTATTTCATTGTTGTATTCAGGGAAAGCAAACTGTGCAACTGCAGACTTGCATTTTGTTCAAAAGGTGCAATAAAAATAATGATAATCGGAGGGACTTCCAGAATCTTCTACAACAAGATGGATGTGTAGTGGTAAGCTCCTAAAAGTCGGTTTTAAAAGTCCCTCCTATCACTGGAAAACAGTATTGAAATCAGCTCAATTTAAGTGTGAAAGGAGGGAACTTGCAAAGAAGTCATAAGTCTGACAAGAAAATGAATAAAACACAAGAAAACCCGAATGAGGACAAGAGCATTGATGACGAAATGGCGGTGGGAGAAGCTAAAGCAGGAAAAGCTAACGCAGCTACTCTAAACACGGCACAGCTTCGCCTACCATCGGTCGTGTTTCGAACAGCTAAAATATACGTTTACATATTATGTTATCTGAGGGCCTGGAATACAATGAAAATTTTCTAGGAAAACGGATATTTCCAGGACATTTTGTCTTTTTTATCATTTTCAAGGCGTTTTCCATGACTGGAAAAGTAGTCTTGAAAGTTCAACGTTTTCCAGGACATGTGGGAACCCTGATTTCAGTTTGAAATGGAACACAACCTATGTTTTATTGTATGGAGTTTTTATCATCTAACTTCATGTTCTGTAGCATTGGCCAGGTCCCCGTTGAAAGATTTTGGATCTCATCAGGACATAGTTAGACTCATACAGACTAGTTAGCCTCAGAAATATTTCACTGCACTCTAGCTTTTCAGACTGTTAGCTATCCACTGCAAATACATATGAGAACATAGACTAATTATGAGGTGAAAGTTGCACAGTGGTGAAGTTAAGTGAGAGAGCCATTGTGTTTCAGTACATCTGTGTCCTACCTGTGCCCGTTCAGGAGCTCCCAGCTCCAGCAGCAGCTGAACGGCTTGGCAAAGGGAAGCAGCACAACTCTGAGAGTCTCCGACCGCTTGAGAGAGACCCACAGCCAGCTGGTAGCTCTCCAGTGCCTGCAGCGGCTAGATTGAGAGATCACAGAAGCACAGAGGTTCCATTGACACAGCAAACACGTTTGAGTATTTATGTATTATTACTCATTTTCACAATGTATCGCGTTACTGTTTACAACTATGATTCATGACAAATGTCACATATGCTAACGTCAAACATACAAGGCCCTTAACACTACACAGCACCTGGCCCTGCAAGACCAAGGCCATCTATCAGATTACATTCAGGGACCTTCCCTCTCCCCTCAGCCTCAACACCGTTCCCTTCCCCTCCAGCCTCTACACCTTTCCCTCTCCTCTCAGTCTCAGTTTCAGTGAAGAAACCTTAATAGTTACAGTTATCTTCAATACATCCTCAATAATTGTAAAATTCATAAAACTTAAATTATTTAACCCCCACTCTCTTTGTGAGGTAAATTCTTCCGAGGTAAACTCGTGTAAAGCTGCAAACCATTTAATTTAAATTCTACGTGTTAGGTCATCGCTGTCAGAACCCACTATTGTGTCAGGCCGGATCAAATTTCCTGGGCAGATCAAATTTCTCATGACGCGCCGTCGAATTTGGCCGCTGTTTTGCGCATACTGAAATTATTCTGCAAATTTATTTTACTTGTTTTAGAAGAGATTCAAATTTGAATGAGGAAACTAGAAAATAATCATTTATTTATTCGTTCTTTTTAAAATTAACAGGCCGGATCGCATTATATATTTGACATCATGTTGCAGGCCGGATGAATTAGGTGCGAGGGCCAGTTCTGGCCCCCAGGCTGCGAGTTTGAGACCTCTGCTCTACACCCTTCCCACCCCTCCCCTCCAGCCTCTACACCCTTCCCCTCAGCATGAGGGTGCATACTCTTACCTTGCCCATCAACTTGTACAGGGCTCCCATGAGCTTGAGGGAAGAGATCGTTTGCTTTGTGCTTCTGACAGCTGGCACAGTAGCTCCAGCTACCAGCCCAGCCAGCAGCGCCTTCCACTGCTCCAATGCACCATCCAGGGACTGGATCTGCTCTGAGAGTCGCACAAACACACACACATTCATTTTTTCTCATTTGATTTTGTTCTTTGGCAAAATCATAACCCATGAGTAGTTGGAAACATGTGTAAAGCATGTATACTCAGGAGGTTTCTACAGCCAACAATTAATTTTTTTATGCAAAGTCAATTTAAATAGTAACAGATCGAACAACAAAATGTTCAGTACAATTATAGGCATATATAGGCTACTGTTCAGGGCTTATGAATTACACTTTTAACGGCAAATTTTATAAAATACAATATTTTGTGCTATATTAAGGAGGTTGTATTGGCATTTAAATAGAGGAGTTTATCACAAATTCCATTGTGAAAGCACAGCTTTACATTCAAGTCTACCTTTAAGTTCATATAACTGGA
Organism: Albula glossodonta; assembly: GCA_019788955.1. NCBI lineage: Eukaryota > Metazoa > Chordata > Actinopteri > Albuliformes > Albulidae > Albula > Albula glossodonta. The sequence goes on along the minus strand of JAFBMS010000004.1, from coordinate 28,901,608 downwards.
CTCTGGAGCAGGCGTTATCCCTTACTGACACCTGGTTAATGTGTATTCCCAGACAGAAACACATAGCATGAAACACAGGGCACATGTGAGAGATCTGTGCAGCTCAGTGAGGCCTTACTGTTCTCAGCGCTCAGGTTGAAGCGCAGGCTCTCGTACACCTGCTGGCAGTCCTGCCGTTTCTGCTTGTCCTCGTAGTCCAGGTCGTTGGTCCCCAGAGGCTCCAGACTCGCTGCTGCACGATCCTGAGCTTCAGCCAGCCTCTGCTCCCGCTCTATAGCCTGAAACAAACAGGGTTCACCAGCACAATGCTATCAGAATGGCCACGAGATGCTAGCTAGCCAGCCTCTGATCCCGCTCTATAGCCTGAAACAAGCAAAATGCTATCAGAATGGCCACGAGATGCTAGCTAGCCAGCCTCTGCTCCCGCTCTATAGCCTGAAACAAACAGGGTTCACCAGCACAATGCTATCAGAACGGCAGCATGATGCTAGCTAGCGGACATTGTTGATTAGCAATCCAACCATTCTCACTTCTGTGCTTAAAAAGATGTCTGGTTTGGTATGTGCTGTTTCACAAGCCATTCAAATGCATAAATTATACAATGCCCTACATAAGTATCGAGACAGGAAAATTTGCTATTTTATGCAGATTTGTATCCGCATTTATCATATTTTTTTTTATTTGCATGAAGTTCTCACAGGCACTACAGAAAATGGTGAGCCCGTACAGCATGAAATTCTGGTTTTCGTGTCCTACTGTACTCATGCTCCTCCTTTCTCGATCGCATTCTAGATTCAGGGGCGGTGGGGGTGCTGGGGTGTGCAGGTCCTAGGCTGAACACACCTGCTGTGGGCCGTAGTCTCAGACACCAGCGTCTGGTGTATTTCCCAACTTGGTAAATTTAAATCACCGATTGGATAGGGTCCGCTCACCATGTTTCCAAGGTCGAAACAGGCTGCTTATTGTAACTACAAACATGCACATACTGTCGTCTTCAAATTATGGCTGTACTCGAACCAGTCAGTAGAGAAACAGGTTAATATTTTTGCTCATCAAGAGAAACAGGTTATATTTCTGCTTATTTTCACAGGCACTACAGAAAATGGTGAGCCCGTACAGCATGAAATTCTGGTTTTCGTGTCCTACTGTACTCATGCTCCTCCTTTCTCGATCGCATTCTAGATTCAGGGGCGGTGGGGGTGCTGGGGTGTGCAGGTCCTAGGCTGAACACACCTGCTGTGGGCCGTAGTCTCAGACACCAGCGTCTGGTGTATTTCCCAACTTGGTAAATTTAAATCACCGATTGGATAGGGTCCGCTCACCATGTTTCCAAGGTCGAAACAGGCTGCTTATTGTAACTACAAACATGCACATACTGTCGTCTTCAAATTATGGCTGTACTCGAACCAGTCAGTAGAGAAACAGGTTAATATTTTTGCTCATCAAGAGAAACAGGTTATATTTCTGCTTACCTACAGAAACAGCTTATATATCTGCTTACCTGCTGCAGGTTTTTCTCCAGGTTGCAGATGTAAACCCACAACAGTGCCTGTGCCTTCTGGTCCTTCAGCCGGGCGGAGTTCGCCTCCGTCTCTTTCTCATCCTCCATCAACCGCAGGGCCTCCTGCACAAAGTCCACTGCTGAACTGAACACCAAACGAACAGAAAACTCAGGAAATTAGTTAAGATGTTAAGAAAAACAAATACAGAATTTACAGAAAAAAAACAACAGTGGACAGACTGAAAATCTGTTTAAGCAAGGGGCTGTCATTTGGGGCCAGATTTCTTATAATCTGGCACAAAAGACCATGAGGACGTAGTTGGAAATGCTGGAGCAGACTCTACACCGGCATCCAGTGGAGAGCTCTATGAAATCTACATGATTGCAGGGGTGTCCAAGACTGCTTCACCCTCTCTGCAATGACTGAAGCATTGTGGGTCTGATCCATACACAACTAATGGGGGAGAACTCGAGGCACAGCTATCACTGACCGGTATTTAGACTAGGGATGTACCGATCGATCAGGCGGCAATTGAAATCAGCTGATACACGTTCATTGGCGATCTGCCGAGTCCCCTTGGACCACCGACTGCATGACAAAAATGAGGTGATGCAATAATAATCATTTCTTGGTAGTGTAGCCATCGCTCAATTCACAAACAAGTTTCGATTTCAATGATTTCAGGGAGAATTTTTTTCAGTCTTTGAGAAGCGGCTTACCCATATATGCATTCATGAGAGCAATATTAAGCATCCCCCAGAACACATATTTCCACCTTACACTTCATCACTGATCTAGGTGGTCTACACCCCCCCCAACGTAACCATTGTAGTGGAGGACAAGCTCTGTCACAGTGATTAACTCATCCTGATTGAATCTGGAGAGATGGCTTGAGAATATATTGGAGTATATTAAGAAAACATTCTGCTTGACTCTCCATCTGCACATAGTTACACCATCTAAAGAAAACTTAAGGCTCTGCACACACCTTAGTTGGCCTTCCATGACGGCCTTCAGAAATTGTTTTTTGTTTCATCTTGTAGTGCAATAGATCCTTCACCAAAGGAATAGATGAAAAAAAAAACTTTTGGGATACAGGTGATGGTGGGATAAAAGATCTCTCGTGAGCTATTACCATGCTGTAGCCTAATCAAAGCTCACTTTCTTCCTGATCTGTATAGACATGGAAAGCCAGGCAGTACCATGTAAGGGAGTCGCACAAACACCAGATTTTGATGCCCCGTCTAACTGGCCTCGTAGGCATATACCGTCTCCACAGCAATCTGCCGTCATATTTGATCATGGCTGCATTGATAGACAGGTTTTTCCAAGGCTGTGATAGTTAATAATACATTTTCCTGGAGTACTATGAGAAAGGGCCTGGCTAAGTTTGCCACCACAGTCTACTGGGTGGGTCGGGGCAGTGCAAGTACTTGTAGAGCTGCTCGAAACAGTTTCTCGCCATCTTATCTGCCACATAGGGCACTGTTAAAGCAATGTCTGAAGACCAAAAAAAACACCTTTATTTCTTCTTCAAAGGTGTTCACCCAGGATGCATTTTGGGGCTTTCCTTTTTTGCAGATTTGACTATGAATTCAAACCTATTTGTTTGAAAAAACATTGAAAAGAATGTAATAAATACATGTTGGAGGCAATTCGTATCTTTTTTTCTTAATCCTTGCATTAGAATATTGAGCAGTTAATATTTTGATGATATCTCACGTGTCAATGCTCCAGCACGTTTTAAATCTATTACACAGTGAATATTGACCTGAAGCTTGACTTTAAAAAATTATATCACAAATCAAATCGCAATATCTGCCAGAAAAATCGCAATTACACATTTTCCCCAAATCGTTCAGCCTTACTGGAGGCCTTTGGGTTTTTTTTTTTTTTTTTTTTTTAAATCAATTTTGTCATAACTACAAGAAAAACTATATTACAGTAAAAAAATGGAGAATACAGAAATGTAGTTTTCCCCACACAGACTCACCCGTCAGTCTGCTCGCTGAAGTCCTGGAAGCAGATGACCTGAGCCATCTCGCACAGGTAGAGCGCACGGGACAGGGTGCAGGGCCCACCCTCAGGGCAGAGGTCCAGCAGGTCGCACAAGGTGTTGTACCGCTCCTGCGCGGTGTCGCCTGCAACCTCCCGGTACGCCCGCAGCTCCTCCTCCAGGAGGTGTATCATCATTTCATCTGACGGGGCCTCCTGACCAAACCCGTCCCGCAGGGTCCTGGGGAGGGAACAGGAGGAGGAAAGTAGACTATAGCCAGTCCATACAAAAGCAAACTAAATTTGGATACTTTTTTTTTTTTTTTTTACTTATTCCAAAAATGGTCATTTCAGCTTCTTGTAGTCACTTTGAATGTGTCTGCTAAACGAATAAAATGTACATGCAATTTCAGTGTTAAAGTGCGAGTGTAATAGCAATAGCCATATCAGCTGCCCTGCTTTACTCTTTCTGTGAAACCCTGCAGTACGGACTCCCCTGGTTTACTCTCACTGCGAGACCCTGCAGTGCAGACTCCCCTGCATCGCTCTCTCTGTGAGACCCTGCAGTGCAGACTCCCCTGCATCACTCTCTCTGTGAGACCCTGCAGTGCAGACTCCCCTGCATCACTCTCTCTGTGAGACCCTGCAGTGCAGACTCCCCTGCATCACTCTCTCTGTGAGACCCTGCAGTGCAGACTCCCCTGCTTTACTCTCCCTGCGAGTCCCTGCAGTGCAGACCCCCCTGCTTCACTCTCTCTGTGAGACCCTGCAGTGCAGACGCCCCTGCTTCACTCTCCCTGCAAGATCCTGCAGTGCAGACTGCCCTGCTTCACTCTCACTGTGAGACCCTGCAGTGCAGACCCCCCAGCTTCACTCTCTCTGCTAGACCCTGCAGTGCAGACTCCCCTGCTTCACTCTCCCTGCAAGATCCTGCAGTGCAGACACCCCTGCTTCACTCTCTCTGCGAGACCCTGCAGTACAGACTGCCCTGCCTCACTCTCTCTGCGAGACCCTGCAGTGCAGACTGCCCTGCTTTACTCTGCCTGCAAGACCCTGCAGTGCAGACTGCCCTGCATCACTCTCACTGCGAGACCCTGCAGTGCAGACTCCCCTGCTTTACTCTCCCTGTGAGTCCCTGCAGTGCAGACCCCCCTGCTTCACTCTCTCTGTGAGACCCTGCAGTGCAGACTGCCCTGCTTTACTGTCTCTGTGAGATCCTGCAGTGCAGACTGCCCTGCTTCGCTCTCTTTGCAAAACCCTGCAGTGCAGACTGCCCTGCTTCACTCTCTCTGCGAAACCCTGCAGTGCAGACTGCCCTGCTTTATTGTCCTACCGGAGACGTGTGTCCTCCTGCCCTCCCCTGGCAGCGTCCACTTTGGTTTTGGCCCACAGTGAGACTGGTTCGGTCATGTGACCCAGAAGATGGCCTCCGAGGGCACGCAGCCAGTGCACCACCCAGTCCAACGCCCGGTCCAGCTGCCCAGCTCTACGGGAACTCTGCACAACCAGCATAAAGGCTCGGTTCAACTGCAAGAAAAAAAGGAGAGATGAAGTTTCCTGTGTTACAATACTGGGAATAACTTCAAGTTCCAACATTTCAACAGCTGTTTAAGCACCACCCCTACCCAAATTACCCAGGCACAGCAAAACTCAATCTATGTGGTGTTTACTGTCAAACATACTTCACTGACTTAAGGGGGTTTGGTACAAACCAGGGGATTATTCAACATGCAGTGAGGCACAGAACAAATTGCTTGTGAAAGAGACAGCCAGCCTCAGCACACATCTCTACCCAGCAAGTTTCATAAGTGGTCCACACACCTAATTTCAAAACATTGTGCATAAAGACCACTGTTTTATAACTTTTTACAGATATAAAATGATAAAATGCACTGCATTTTGTTCTGTACTGGTGACATTTGTGTGGCTGCCCTGTGACAGTAGCTATGAGGTGGTGCAGTACATTTAACAGCACCAACTCTGCAGTTTAAATTCTTTGTTTTATAACTACAAAGACAGGAATTAAACATAGCTGGAGATAGGATGGCTACCCAGGATGTTAACTTATGTGATTCTCTTACTGAACATGGGAAAGTCACAAGAAGGAAGTAGTGCCCTAAGCTGCACTTGCAGTCATGCCAACAAGTTTTAGAGAGTTCTATTCGCTGTGACACTTCACAAACTCCCTGATCTATCCTTTACACAATCATGGCTAAGATGGGGCAAGTTACGCATCAGCTCTAACTAGGTAAAGGTTTTGGCTGGCAAGAGTACCGTAACCGTTTTTCAAAACTATTTTTGAACATTAAAACTGTAATATTGATGCAGTTGCCATTGACTTGGTGCAAACGTGTAGATGCTGCTTTCTGACATCACTGATAAGAGCATAACCATTCAGTAGAATTTAAGCAGCAGGCTGGATCGGTGCTTCACTTGCACAGAGGATGGCAGCGAAAACAAGAGTTTCTCCCGGAACAGCGACGAATGTAAACGGAGGAACTTAAAAACCGAAAACTGTGAAAAATAAGGCCCGAACATCTCAGGAAAATTCCTCCATTGATTCCTATTAGCATATCACTGTGCGGCCCTGGGCGTTCATGCAACTGTTGATCTCCTAATAGGTACTAATGGTACTGACAATACAATACTCCATATAACACAGCACAATTAATCATGTCATATTTCTAATCTATATGGGGGGGAAACTCACTTTTTCTACAGGCAGGGAGGGATGGCGATTCTTTTGTATTTCCCGGCAAAGTATCTCTCCCAGAGAAAAGGCCTCTTCATATAGTTTGTGGTTATATAATCCACAAACAAGAGTGCTCACTGCAGACACTGCGGAGGCAAGACAAAGACTCATTACGACATATACAGGAAACAACATCTATACGTCCAGTCATTATTACGATAATATCCTGATTTTATTCTCTGTATATTACTACTTTAACAACTGATTTACACTGAGCAATCAAACCAGCTGGCATGTCTAGCTAGACAAACATATTATGGTTAAAATAATAACTACTGGAATATCATGCATATTAACCCTGTAACTGCTTAGCTTTCGTCTCTCTCGCTGTGAACTAATTAAGACATGCCATGAATATTTAAAATACATGTTAATGCACTACCAACTCATTATGACATAGGAGACCTTTTTCAGAAAACATTAACAGAGTATTTCAGAAACTAGTTTGAATAATAGAAAAGTGAAATGACCAAAATTCAAACCGTCACTTAAGATAAGCCTGTATTCATTATCTGCATCAAAGTAGACTGTGCCAACTATAGCATATTAGATATATGCATACAGATGCACTGAACATAACAGATATTAACTCTCAGCTAACGCTAAGGTATACAAATCAATTCTGTTCGTGTTCAGCTAAACAGACAACACCAGCACTCTGCTAACGCTATAGACTACAGAAACAAATTGAGACTGTTAGCACTCAGCTAAACAGACGCCATTAGCTCTCAGCTAACTTTAAAGCCTGGGCAAAATGGGAAATGTTTCCGCTGCGGAAATCTGCATTACCAGCTTTGGTGAAAACACTGCCATCCGCCTGCAGTTTCCTCTGCTCCCTCAGCAGCTTGGCAGCCATGGTGCGACAGTGCAGAAGGACCTTGTCCATAGTCTCTCTGTCCTCCAGCTGCAGACAGGGTAAAGACACTCAGTACTGAGCTCCCATTTCCCAAATCATATGCACCTATTCCACAACTTCTCAATGACATTTTAAGAATCATCGTATGACATTTTCATGCAATGCACTGGCCTACCTTTGCTAGGCTGGCTATATTCTCTACATTTTCAAGAAAATATCTACGAGAAGGCAAACATTATGACATTGTATGAAAAACGTATGCTTTTAAATGATGCGTGTTTCATTAGAAAAGACAAGGTGGGGGTTTTCCAAAATGACTGCGATTATGTCTTCAGAAGGGTTGAATTCTCACACTGCTATACTTGCTATTCTACTATACTTGCACGTAGAGTTAGTTCAGCAAAGCAGTATTATCCAGTTTGCCCCTTTTTCAGTTGCTGTCCAGCTCACCATGCAAAGTTCAATTTCAACCTTAGCATTTTGCTCCTTACGAACAGAAAAGTCTGAAGACGCTACATTTTGTGTCAAACTCATTTAGTGTCCGACTTTAGACAAAGTTTCTGTTCCTACTGTGTTTTCATTCATGGCATAAATCAACAGAAAAGACAATGATGTTCAAGCAGTACGAAAATCCACACACTTTCACATCTGGAATCTTCTTTTCTTAAACTAGTTCATACAGTGCTTTGGTACCCCAGGTGAACATAGCTATAGTCTGTGTCCATGGGACCCAAGGGAATCAAGCGAAGTTAATTTTTCCCATTAATTTTCAATGAAGCTCTGCAAATGGATTGTGCGGGGCACTGTGGGATTGAGAGCAAAGCAAATCAAGCAAATAGTGCAGATGTATTTTTAACTTCATTCTGTGGCTGTGGCTACTCTACCTACAGAGACATTAACAAGAAAAGTGGGCAATGGCAAAGGGTTGTACATATTATTACCGCCCTTGGTGTTTTTTCTTTTTTTTTTTTTTACTCAATTGACATTTCATAGCTCTAATATTCTATTTATGTTTGGGTTTGGATTGCAATATGTCTCCACAAGCAGATATAATAAGAGAATAATATTAAGATACTGTCATTGAATGTGAATGGTTTGAATGGTAGGAATAACCTTGTTAAACGTCGAAAAATAAAGACCAAACTAAGGAAAGACTGCTGTGGTCTGCTGTGTGTTACCTGTGAGGCTGACAAACTGTCATAGGCGTTGTTAAAACACTGCTGTAGGCTGTAACACAAGGTCTGCTGCAGGTAGTTCCTCTGCTCCATCTGCAACTCTGCGGACTGGGAAACAAAAGCAAGAAACTATCTAACCAGACATCAGAAGCCCTCTGCCACCAAACAATATAGTGGCTTTTCCTGACTCTCACAAATGTTCCTTTAACGACTCATTATTTCCCGCAAACCTGTAAGACAATGGCAGGAGCGTGCAAGATGGGGTCTCCTCCCACCACATTAAAGCGCAGCTTAATGACAAGATAAAGCTTTACTAACATTCTAAAGGCTTGTTTATACTCCGTCAGGCGACAGTTGCTTGACTGAAATTGGAGAATAGTCATAAACGTTCCTTGGCTACACCAATTAACCTCCCTCTGGCCAGAAGGAGAAAGCAAAGATTGTGGGAATAAGTCTGGGAAGTTAACTCTGGCTAGCATGCAAGACGTTAACGTTACTTGCTAGCTATGTGAGCTACTTACAGGTTGTGTTTATTTGGTCAGACGTTGCTGTCCAGAAATTCTCTTTTTTGTCATCACCTTTATAGGGATGACCCTAGATACAGGGTTATCCAACCACAGCACAGTTTCTCAAAAAGCATTGATTTTCCATCAGCATTTTACAGTGAATAATCATTTAAAACATCGTAAGCTAAGTATGAGATTGAAGACTCTGACTTGTTTATACATAAGTATAAACTGAATGTTGTCACTATTGATGATTGTGACAACAGTAGACCGAGAGAGTATAAAACAGCCTTAATGTTGATATTGGCAGATGGTGGCAGAAAATGATTAGTTCAGTAGCTTTTGAGCAGAGAGCCACATCAGCTTCAACATTATTTATAAGCAATGTCTATCACTATCATTTTCATAATCAACAAGACTAAGAAACCCACTGCCCTTCCAAGACCTCACATGGACTGACCTCCTGAATGTGTTTCTGCAAAAGCTGCTGGTATTCTTCCAGGAAAGAGAGCCATGCCAGTAGCGTCCTGCCCCGCAAAGCCGTGGGCTGGCTGAGCTCCAGCACCCAGGTGACCATCTGGCAGGCCAGGAGAAGCGTGTGCCGCTCCTGTTGCTGCAGGTGCAGCACTGGCGGGGTTGACAGGGGCCCGAGGGTGCGGGCGCACTCAGTTAGCGTCGTCTCATGTTCTGCAGGGGCGCGATGGATATAAATCGCCCCACGGGCCAGGTTAAGAGCCATCCTGGAACAGGGGGACCCCCTCAACCAGTCAGTGTCGTGCGCCAGGAGTTCCAGGGCCAGATCCCACTGGCTCGCTTTGCACAGATGTTTGGACAAACACAGAACCAGGTCGCACAGCACGGGCCCGCCTTGGCATCCACTCTGCTGCAGTGGCCCCAGCAGGTGGTGCCGGATCTGCTCCAGCAGGTGGTGAGCGCTGTCCTCCTTCAGGACTCCACAGCTTTTAACATACTTTGACATAGCATCCATGGCATACATGATGACCTTGGGGTGACCTTGGGGATCGCCTCCCTGCAGCAACAGGAACCTCAGGGCCTGAAACTGCCTGCTGATTCTGCAGGTGGGCGAGAGCAAGGACCCGCCCCCTCCACTTGCTGCCAGCTCCCCCCATAGCACTGTGAAGCAGGTCCGAGCCAGCAGTTCACAGTCCTCTGTCTGGGGAAACATCGGGATACTGTCAACAACAGGGGTCCCTAACCCTGAAAACCTAACAGCATCACCACATTTCACTGTCACTCAGCACTCAAGGTACCAAAACTGCCACCTACAGTACCTGTCCTGAGGTCAAGACTGAGATTAAAAGAAAAACAAATTTTCAAAAAATGACAAAGTGTAGCTTCTTAAAATGACACCTGCTATGACAATTTCTAAGTAGCTTTGTTGCATTTGCTATACTTTAAACAGATATACTTACATGTAGTGCAGCTAACCTAGCAGGCCTAAAGAGGTACAGTGACCTGTCCAATTCAATAACCACACACTACAAACTGTAGACTTTCTTAATACTGCCATGTAAATTAGTATCACGTTTGCTTATTTCAACAAAAATACCTAAGCATAATCCAAAAATGTTATACTTGTGCGTATAATCACTTCATACAGTTTAATTTTGATAGTGAACAATTCATTCCATTTACCTGTGGTACATTCCTATGACTAATACCCCAAGTAACATTTCCAGCAACATGGATTGCAACCACCTCACTAATTTATGGCTTGAAAGACGAATTTCAGAACTGGTTTCAAAGACAAATTTCAACACAAAAAGCCCACGCCACCATCATCCCATCCTTACCGTCGGAGCATTGACAAGTCTGTCATACAGCAGATTCGCCAAAACCTCGCACCACTTGTGGGAACCGATCGAGGCAGCTTTTTTTAAAATGTGGAACAGAATCTTCACCATGTAAAAGTGGTCACTCTGTAGTACGGGTGCGCTGATACTCTCATAGCCGTGGAGAGCCACATCCACAAGTCCCATCAGATTTTCCAGATGCTCCGTGTCCAGAGTTCCAGCACCCAGCTGCTGATTGCACGCCCTGATCACTCGGTCGCACAGCGTCCTGCCCTCCAGTCCAGGGCCATTCTTCACATAGTTCTGTCAAGGCATGAAATGATTGCCAGATTTACACTGTTAAGTCGGTTTTTACAGTCGTATTTAGTGGATTAGCATGGTTCAGGGAGTAGATTGATACGTCTTGTTCCAGTTAAACCTCGGTAGTTAGCCATCTAGACAAATCGTTCTTGTTAGCTACTCGTATCGTCAACACAAGTTATCATGACATGCTTAATCCTCTGTATTGGAAAGCAAGAGTTTGAACGATGAAGATAGTTTGGTTCAAGACAACAATGTTTATCATAACACGGATGCAAAATTATGAATGATGCGCATTTCTTACTTCAAGTTCTTCGCGCAGGACACGCGTTTCATCTGGGCTAGTCGTCCGCCGAAAATAATCTTGTACTTTCAGGCACTTCATTGTCCGCTTTACTTTCAGAACTGTGGAGTCAAATGAAACAGAACAAACGACAGTGTTGTTTAGATAGCTAGCTACATATCTCATAACGATTAAACAGTCACATTAAACAGTTTGGATAGTTAGCGGACACGAGTCAACTTCACGTTATGATACACTAGTACCTACCATAGCTAGCTACCATTAGCCTACAATTCCAGCTGCAATATATGTAAAGTTAGCTCTGCAGACGACCGTAAGACGGTCAGACAACTAGATTCCTAGTGAAGCATTGGCGACACAACAAACGACCTACCAATAAGTAGGTCTATCACTAGTGATTGTGAAATGACTGCTGAACCAGAGATTTTAGACATTAACTATCCTACCTACAGCAACTGAACTATCTCTAGCTTGCCATTAGCCAGATATTTAGCGAGGCAACAACATTTTCAGACGACGTATAAAAAGATTTCCTATGTACGGAAACTTACCATAGCCAACACATCAACACATTGCTGGCTAGCTACTGGCTTGTTTTATTACTCGCCCTTTATAAATTATTCCATGTGTATAAAATATTGTTCTTATGAGGTCCTTGACATACTGGAGTTCTTGTTACAACCAACCATTCAAACAAGGCCGCGCATTTTGTTTAAAATTAAAAACCAGCCAATCGGCGTACGCGGTTGTTAACGTCATCGTGACGCTCAACATTACCACTGCTACATACCAGATAGACGAAATGGTAATGTTTCATAAAGTTTAGTTCATTTTAAGTAAATTGTTTGCGATTAACTGCTCCAGACCATTTAGATTAAAAAAAAAAAATAGCTGGAAAATGAGTGCCAGCGAAAAACAAAACAAAACATGGGGCTAAGTCCTGTGTACAGAACTGAGAAATCCACTCTGCTAGGCTTTACACAATTACAGCAATTTAAGTATTGTGCTTAAGGGGGTTTTTTAGGACAATTTAATTTGTAAAGAAATTAATTAGTATAACTTTTAGGGTTAGTGGAGATGGTGCCATATCCAATATCAAGAGTTACATTGAAGCTGTCCTCTGTTCAGTTTTCTTATTGAATTTGTAGTATTACTAGGAAGTGCGAGAACTATTCCAGGATACTGCAGAGGCAGTGAATTATTAAGAATAATACATTATCATCCCATAATAAGACAGTCTGACATTACATTCACATTAAAGTCCAGCATATGCAGTTCATTTATACTTTTATAGAGTTCATAAAAGTTCATTTATAAAGGGTGTGTGTACCCAAGCCCTCCCAGATCAAGCCCCAGCCCAGAACAGCCCAGTCCTGCCCTGCCGTACCCTGATCAGACCTCCGAGACACCAGGGGGGACTGTTGGAGACAGCCCCAGAACCCATACCCCCAAAAAGCACAGGCACTCAGATCAGATGTATAGTGGTCTCCTTTCCTCCACATATTTCCTGCACATTTTCGAGGTAGGAAAGGAGGGGAGGAAACAAGGAGACGAGAAAATGTATTGGAAACGCACCCAAGGACTTAGGAAAAGGGTGCGTTCCAATACCCAAATTTGTCTCCTCCTTTCCTCTCCTCCGGAGGAATAGTTGGTCAAAATGGACCATTCGAAGTCAGACGAATGTTAGCATGGCATGTCGATGTACACATACATACGTACTGTATTTCAACTAATGTATCTGGGAAGCTAATATATGGGTTAAATAGGTTACATCCGCTACGTCCCGTTCTCCAATCGGGATTTCTGAACTGTATTATAACCTTATTGTTTGAAATTGAAAGTGTTTTAACTTTTAATATGTGTACATGGTATCAATCAATCAATCAATCAATCAATCAATCAATCAATCAATCAATCAATCAGACTTTATTTATATAGCGCCTTTCATGCAGGGTTGCAATACAAGGTGCTCAACAGTACAATAAAATACAACAATAAAAAGAAGTTAGATAAGGACAAATTTATAAAAATCAGTAAAGAGCAATAAAAAAGCAATAAAAATAAAATAAAAATCACAAAAATCTACATTAAAAATCATAAAATCAAGAAGTAAAAATAAACAACTAATAAAATCAACAAATAAAGTGTATTAAGAGAATGCTTGGCTAAAAAGGTACGTCTGAAGATTTCCCTTAAAGGAGTTAACAGATTGTGATTCGCTCAGCTCTTATGGCAGGCTGTTCCATAGGCGAGGACCTTAGACACTGAATGCTGCCTCCCCATATTTCATTGTCCTCACCCTGGGGACAACTAAAAGGCCAGTGTCAGAGGACCTGAGTGATCTTGAAGGGGTATAGATTAAAAACAAGTCTGACAAGTGTTCAGGCGCAATTCAATTAAGAGATTTAAACACCAAAAAAAGGATCTTAAAATGTATTCTAAAACTGACAGGCAACCAATGAAGGGATTTCAGGACAGGTGAGATGTGTGCTCTCCTTTTGGTCTTGGTAAACGTGATAACTTTCTAGCAGCTGCGTTACAATACTCACAATTCTAAATTACAGATTCAGTCTCGCAGGTGGTTTCAAAAGTCAACCAGTTCTTGTTCGTGTGTCGTGGCGGTGAAATGACTTTCAGGTGTTTTTTGACTTGGTGGGATCATAGAGTTCCAGCACTCCCCATGACTGTCTGTATGAGGTGTGTTCTTGATCCATACCTTTTTGTCCTGGCTGAAGTGGAGTTTTTACCTGAGTTCTGTGCCGGCTGTTAAACCACTCTGCCTGTTTTCTTTTCAGTTCTTGGTCTTTTCTCTCAAAAGCTCTGACATCCAGCCATGTAGGTGTGAGTGTGGCTGGACTCTCTGGAAGTGGAGTATGGATATTGGAGTATGGATGATGCACCCCATCAGGAGTTGTGCTGGCAACACACCATGAGCCAGATGAGTGGCTCTGTATGCCGTTCGCGCTTTAAGAAGGTGTTTGCTCTTCTTGAGCATGTCTTTCACAGTCCTCACTGCTCTCTCAGCTTCCCCATTACTTTGAGGATAGTGGGGGCTATTAGGCAACATGCACAAACTATAGATCTTAGCGAAATCTTAAAACTCTGAAGCAGAAAACTGTGGTCCATTGTGCAATATGAAGGCCTCTGGCGCTCCATGTTGGCTGAAAATTTGCTTTGAGCCTTTGAATCACAGCAACAGTCGAAATACTGGAAAGTGTGGCAACTTCAATGTAGCGAGAATAGTAATCTATCACTGCTAAGTAGCTTGCCTTTTTCAACTGAAACAGGTCTGCAGCTACACGTTGCCATGGTCGTGTAGGTAAGGGTGTGGTCAGCAGAGGTCAGGGGCATTGTGACTCTCTTTGATGCAGGTTTCACAACGGCTCACCTTGTCCTTTATCTGCTTTGTCTGCCTTGGTCACCACACTGCCTCTTGAGTTCTGGCTAAACACTTTGCTATGCCTTGGTAGCCCTGATTAATCTTTTCCAGGATTTCTTCTTTTCATGCTGGCTGGAACAACAATTCTGTTTTGCTTCATTAGGAGGTCATCCTTCACTAACAGATCATGCCTTTGTTGCCAGAAGTCTTTCAGGTGTGGGACACTGTTTGGATTTTCCCACCCCATGCGTATGAGCAAAGTCAACAGTCTGCATGTCCCATTTTCATGTCGAGCCTTTTTTAGCTGAGCGATCTTTTCGTCGGTGGCTGTAAGCTGTGGAACTATGTAGTTGACATGAGCTCTCACGTCATTCTCAAGCTTGATTTCTTATTCTTTTGGAGGTGCTTAGATTGGAGCTCTGGAGAGAACATCTGCAGCCACAAGATTCTTTCCAGGAATGTGGACTATCTCATATGAGAAATGCAGGAGCCTTAGTCTGAATCTCAGTATGTGTGGAGGTAGGTCATCCGGTGCTCTTGAACTCAGAAGACTGATCAGGGGCTTGTGGTCCGTTTGGATCTTGATGTCCGAATGGAACTCTACGGGCTCATACTTGAGGAGGATAATTCAGTTTGCCAGCTGCTGCCACTCCAAGATGATTGCGCTCAGCTCATAAACCGTCGCTTCCCACACCTTGGGGAGTGAACTGTTCTGATCTCTGTTTCCACAGATTCCAGTGAAAAGCGAATGGGTACCAGTAAGCGCTGCGAAACCCCTACGGTCCAGCCAGACCCTCCACCTGCACTCACCCCGATACCCTGTGCTGCCACAGTTTAATGTATTTTTGCAGACTTTGCCCGCTTAAAATGTTGATGCACAAATACACAAGAGATAATTTAATAATAACAAATACGCATGTCTCAAAATACTACTAAAATTGTGTGTGCATGAACATGCGCAACAACCACACCCTGAAACACCCACAAACAAGATCAATAAATAATGTGCAGGGCAGAGCAATAAAATAACATTTTTAATGCAATAACAGCAGTGAATAGGGGAAAAAATAAACCTCTTGGAATATGTAATTGAAGTTTTAGTCTCCTTAATAGTGATTAATTAAAAATACGGCCACGGTACCAGGGTAACAAAAAAATCCTTGCATGGCAGGAGGTTACCGCAGCTGTCAATTCCTCAGATATAGAGAGCCGCACACACAGATCAATCAAGAGAAAGTGGTGTGACATCAAGGGTGAGGCAAACAGGCATATACTTGCCCAGCGGCAAGCGCAGGAGCAACAGGTGGCGATATGGCTTAACATGACTGAGTGAGGGTTGGGATATACCCGATTGGTCCGCTATTTCCCGCTGGACACTCCCTGTGGCCAAGAACCCCAGGGTTGACAGGATTTGCAGTTGTATGTATAGAGCACTTCAGGGTTGGCCCGAATTCAAGACAGTTTTTCAAGAGCACAGCTCGTGTTCAACGAAATCGACTCATGGGCCAGTCATCATCATGGGCAAAAAAGTTGGAATGGTCCCTGAAGACACATTCCCGTTGCATCAAAGCTTTCATAAAATATGTGCCCTAAAAGTGCATATGCATGGGTCAAATGTATTGTACCGGTACACACATTCTCACATCAAGTAGAAGTTTTAGAAATTCCAAATTATCCGTGAAAATCAGCGTATGCACATTTTGGAGCATTTCTTGTGTGTATGCATGGTTTATAAATGAGGACCCTGGACCCCAGTTTCATTGAGACATGTACTTCTGCTTTTTTGTGTACAGTGCATAAGAAATGCGCCATAAAGTCAGGTGCATTCACTGTGTATACATGGTGCCAGTTAAATGCCAGCAGCAGTCTGTAAGACATCACACTATTATCAAACTCAGTTGATTTAGATACTAAGCAGTTTCCTGAATAACCCCAACCCTCCTGTCTTTGAGATGTGTTTTCTGTACAGTCCAAAATAAGTGTGCCATACAGTCCAGTGCATGTGTTTTCTGTATATGGTGCCAGTTAAATGCTAGCAGCAGTCTGTAAGACATCACATTGCTATCCAGCTCAATTGCTTTGGATACTTGGGATATTCCTGGGTACAACCCCACTTCTGAGACATGTTCTACAGGTCTTTTTTTCCCCTACAGTTCAAAATGTGTGCCATACAGTCCAATGCATTTTTCCCCATATAATGCCAAGTAAATATCAACAGCAGTCGGCAAGACACCAAAATAGTTACACATCTCATTTAGACTCAATTTAGGATCTTTACTGTTGTCTTTGTAGGTTTAAATTACTTGCAGTCATGGTTCATGTGTTTTAAATCTGGTTTGCAGCAGCTGATGTAAGAGAAGAGTCACTTTCAATTCAATTGTGTTGAAACAAGATTGGGGAAATGAAGACTTCATATATATAACAGCAATCTGGAGTGGTAAAAGGCAACATAAAATTAGCATTTTAATTCAGTCAAGTGTTGTTCACATTCCAGTCCATTTAGTATCAATTTATAATCTGCTGTTGAATTCAGACAGGAAAACTCATTCTTAACCATCACCCACTGTTTGTCATGAGGTGAATAAGGACTCAATTTTTGACCAGGGATAACAGGAACAATGAGGTTTATTGAAATCGTCCAGAAAACAAGTCTCGTGGTAGGTGAACATGCAGGGTCAGAACCGGGAGATCAATAAGCAAACAATCCAATACGGCAAGCAAAGAGTAGTCAAACAGGCAGGAATTTGGCAACAAAATAGCCTCCAAAACAATCCAAATCAGCAGGCAAAAAGGCTTAGTAAAAGGCAAGCAAGGGTCTGGTAACTCAAAAATATAAGGACAGGATTACAGGCAGATACAAGACAGAATGAGCTGGCAGCAAACAAAGGAACAGGCAGGATGAGCAGGTGAGTGGGCAGGCGGGTGTAACTGATCAGGTGATCAGCAGTGGCAGGCAATCAGGAAGGTGGGGCGGGAACATGAGGACTCTGAAAACAGAAGCACATGGCAAATACATGACAGAAAAACAAAAACCAAACAAATGGCGCTAAAGAAGCTGGTGTACTGACATTACCCCCCGCCTCCCACGGATGCCCCCAGGCATCACAGCAGGCAGCTCAGGATGCTGGTGAGAAAAGCCCCTAATGACAGCAGGATCCAGGATATCCCGGGCCGGGACCCAACCCCACTCCTCCAGACTGTAGCTCTCCTAATTCACCCAGTACCGGCAGCCATGCCCCCGATGCCAAACCCCCAGCAGGCAGCGCACAGTATAAACCTCGCGGCGGGGGGGTGGGGTCTGGGAGCTGGATACAGGGAACTGCAGATGAAGGGCTTAATCTGGGAAGCATGAAATATGAGGTGAATGCGGCAGAGGGTGGGGGGGTGGTGCACTACAGTAGGGCTAATGACCTTGGAAATGGGAAAGGGGCAAATGAAGTGAGGCGTGAGTTTGCACAAGTCCATCTTAGAACTTTAGAGCAGTGGTGGCCTGCTATCCACTTGATCCTAGCAGAGGCACCGAGTAGAGCTGACCTGGTGGGCCTCCAGGTACGGTGACAGTGTTGGACGAACGTCAGTCCACTATGGTGAGGATATTGGTGTTACCATTATGTGGGGGCAGACCCGTAATGAAGTCTATTGTTATGTGAGACGAAGGTCTCCTTGGGACCGGCCGAGGATGCAGAAGGCCAGCAGGAGGCAGGTAAGAGGTCTTGTTCGAGGCTCAGGCCATGCATGAAGCTGCGGATGTCTCCGTCCATCGAAGGCCCCCAAAACCGATGCCCGATGAATGCCTTGGTGTGTGACTCTGGGGTGGCAGGTGAGTTTGGCAGAATGCCCCCACTGCAGCACCTGTGAATGGACAGACTGAGGAACAAAAACGGACAAGCGCTAGGGCCTGAGTTGCTCCGCTGGGCAGAGCGGACAATGGACTCAATGTCCCACTTGGCTGTGGGAACCAAGCAATGAGCAGGCAGAATGGTACTGGGCTTGGGCAACCCCTCAGTGGACATAGCCTGTCTAGAGAGAGTGTCCGGTTTACCATTCTTTGAGTCGGGGTGGTAGGAGTGTGAAGTTGAATCTGGCGAGAATAGGGACCATTGAGCTTGATGTACTCCAGTTTTTGTCCATACACTAAGAACGGAATGTTCACCCCCTCTGACCAGTGCCTCCACTCAAGCGCCAGCTTGACAGCTAGGTGTTCCTGGTTGCTGATGTCTTAGTTGCGTTCTGTGGAAGTGAGATGGGAGAGGAAAGCACAGGGGTAGAGCTCGTTATCTGCAGGGGACCACTGGGAGAGAACAGCCCCCACACCTACATCAGAGGCATCCACTTCCACCATGGAATTGCCAGGCCGGATTGGGCTGAATAAGGATGGGGGCAGATGAGAAATGCCTCTTGAGATCCTGGAAGGCCTCCTCAGCCACAGGGGACCATGAGAAGGATCTTTTGGAGGACGTCAGAGCAGTCAGAGGGGCAGCTACCATGTAGTAGTTCCAGATAAAGCGCTGGTAGAAATTGGTGAAGCCCAGGAAATGTTGAAGTTCACAATGTGAAGTGGGCCGGGGCCAATCCTCCACTGCTCAAACCTTCTGCCTATCCATCTGGATGCCTCCTGCACTGACAACATAGCCCAGAAAGGAAACAGACTCAGTGAAATTCGCACTTCTCCACCTTGACAAATTGGTTCTCCAACAATAGCATAGCGGTGAAGCATATCTTCCAGGACGTCATTGACTAGGGACTGAAACATAGAAGGGGAGTTAGTTAGGCCAAAATGCATTACCAAACATTCATAGTGGCCTGACAGGGTGTTAAAGGCGGTCTTCCACTTGTACCCCTCCATTATGCGAATCAGATGGCAGGCATTCTGTAGGTCCAGTTTGGTGAAAACAGTAGCCCCCTGTAGTGATTCAAAAGCTGACATCATGAGTGGCAGAGAATAATGATTTTTGACAGTTATTTTATTGAGGCCCCATTAATCAATGCAGGGAAGAAGAGATCCGTCCTTCTTAGAGACGAAGAACCCCGCTCCTGTCTGGGAAAAGGGACAGATAATACCTGCTGTACCTTAGGCTCAGGTGCAGACAGGGAGAAGAAGCGACCTCTAGGTGGCGATGTGCTGGGCAAGAGCTCAATCGAGCGGTCGTAAGGGTGATGGAGGGAGAGAGGTGCTGAACACAGCCTTGAGAGACAATGGGAGCTCCAGCCCAGGATCTGGTTCCCAGTTTAGTCAATGTGGGGATTGTGCTTAGTTAGCCAAGGTCATCCCAGGACAACAGCGGCTTGAGGAGTGTGGAGTAGATGGAATACAAACTCCTCATGATGGTTGCCAGAGAGGAGGAGACTCACCAGAGGTGTGATGCGAGTAACACAGACTAAAGGATCACCAGTAATGGCGAGGGCTTCCAGGGGTGCCCGTAGCAGAACACAGGGCATATACAGCTGGGTGGCTAGGTCAGCATCCATTAAGCTGCTGTCGGCTCCCGAGTCAATGAGGACAGAGACTGCTCACGACTGCCTGCCTGTGAGGAGTGTAGCAGAACAGGGTGTGACAGGTTGGGGAAATGGACAAGAGGGGTAGCACTCACCTGTAATCCCCCAGCTACGGGTGAGCGTTAGCTTGTGCTGGGCAGGATGCGATGAAGTGTCCAGGAAGGCCACAGTACAGGCAGGAGTTTGAGCGGATCTTCCTCTGACGCTCTGTAGGAGTCAGGCGGGTGCGGTGTACCTGCATGAGCTCAGGAGAGGCTATTAGAGGAACAGTTGAGGAGAGTGGTGCTGCAGAGGCATACGAGGCTCTTGGTGTGTCATCAGATGGGTTCTGGGCCAAGTTGAGTCTCCTTTCCTGCTCTTGACATTGTGACAGCCGAAGATCAATTCGAAGGGCTAGGTCAACCAGGGCATCGAAGCTGGCAGGCAACTCTCGGGAGGCAAGTTCATCCTTGATGCTGTCAGATAGTCCATTAAGAAAGGCGTCATATTGGGCCTCTGTGTTCCAGCCACCGGTGATGGCTAGGGTACGGAAATCTATGGCAAAGTCAGAGACAGACTGTCGACCCTGGTGAATCTGTAGAGGCTCCTGGGCAGCCTCACCCCCGTGTACGGACCGGTCAAAGACCCTCTTCATTTCTTCCACAAAGCAGTTGTAGGTATTGCAGATGGGTGCTTGTGTGTCCCAGACGGCCGTCCCCCACTCCCTAGCACGGCCGGTCAGGAGACTGATGATATAAGCGATCCTTGCACGGTCAGTGGGGAAAGATGAGGGCTGGAGCTTGAAAACCAAGGAACACTGGGACAGAAACGAGCGACAGGTGCCTGGTTCGCCTGCATAAGGCTCTAGTGGCAGCAGTTGGGGCTCCCGGACGGGCTGGTCTCGCAAAGGTGAGATGACAGCAGGTGATGACGGGTGAGGTTTCTTGGCGTTCTGTAGCTGTTGTAGTTGTGCTGTCAGGTTGTTCATACTGATAGCAAAGGCCTGAAGAGTCTTGCTCACAGATTCCAACTGACTCTGATGCTTTCCTAGCAACGTCACTTGTTGGTCCAGAGCTGTCCGGAGTTGGTCAGCGTCTGGTGAGTCCATACTTGGGCCGGTTTTTTCTGTCATGAGGTGGGTAAGGACTCAATTGCAGACCAGGGATGACAGAAACAATGAGGTTTATTGAAATTGTCCAGAAAACAAGTCTTGTGGTAGGTGGCCAGGCAGGGTCAGAACCAGGACATCAATAAGCAAAGAATCCAATACGGCAGGCAAAGAGTAGTCAAAAAACAGGCAGGAATTCCGCAACAAAATGGCCTCCAAAACAAACTATCCAAATCAGCGGGCAAAAAGGCGTAGTTAAAGGCAAGCAAGGGTCTGGTAACACAGAAATACAAGGACAGGATTACAGGTGGGTACAAGACAGAACAAACTATTATTAACCGGCAGCAAACAAAGGAACAGGCAGGATTTAAATACAGGTAATTAGGAAATGCAGAGCAGGTGAGCAGGTAGGCAGGTGAAACTAGTCAGGTGATAAGCAGTGGCAGGCAATCAGGAAGGCAGTCACATGAGGACTCTGAAAACAGAAGCGCATGGCAGATACATGACAGAAAAACAAACCCAAACACAAATGTAACTAAGTAGTCGGTGTACTGACATTTTTTTATGTTGTATGTTTAAGAATTTTTTATAATGTCAAGTATGTTAAACACTTGTAATTAATACAACCAATTCAATGAACTCATTCAGATACCAAGCAAACACTATTGTAAACAATATTATTATAGTTTAAATTATAATCCTCACTTATACTTATAAACGTACTGGTAATGACACACAATCTTTTGGAAGGGTCAGTAGCGAAAATAACCATGGTTTAGATGTAACAATTCAAATAAAAACTTTATCTGCAGGCAACAATGAGGAGGCCAAGCATTCCAGCACGACAGAGTTGCCATGGCAACTTGATCTGATCATGTTAAAAGCATTGCTGTAAGCACTGATAGGACGTTTTATGTCAGTTGACCAAAGATTGGTTACAATTTTGAGCTCATTTTCTGTTCCCGTCATTTGGCTTTGATTTGACTGTAGTGGAAAAATGTATTTGAAAATCAGAAATTGCCAGTAGGTCCCTCAGAAGTTAAATGACAACATTTTTTTTTTTCACATTCTCAGGAAGGGGTCCGGAGTCCACGTACCAAGGTTGATAACAATACATCAAAGCATCGCTGAGATACGACTTCACTTCCTGTTTGGCAGCTTTGCCACTGATTTCAAATGGCTGTAACAGACAAATGGTTTTGAAAATCAAAAATCCATCGGATAACTTTTGTGATGCTTGGTTTGAAGATTGTTCAAAAATGTGTGGCCTGTGAAAAATTTTTTACACCTTTTGATA
This sequence comes from Albula glossodonta, assembly GCA_019788955.1. NCBI lineage: Eukaryota > Metazoa > Chordata > Actinopteri > Albuliformes > Albulidae > Albula > Albula glossodonta. The sequence goes on along the minus strand of JAFBMS010000004.1, from coordinate 28,879,145 downwards.
AAATCCAATATGGCAGCCGCATCAATTAGGTTGACATGACAAGTTACCATGTTTGGTGTCAATGCATTAAAGAGTTGGAAATATGTGGTGGAAAGGAGGGGAGTAAACGAGTGGAGGAAAGGAAAACGAAATGAAAGAAAAATTGGAACAGAAAATCCGATTCATCCAACATCAAAGTCAACATAGTCTCTTGATTAAGTTGTAACTTCCACTGATTCCGAGGATACCTAAGCCAATCACACTTCTCATACGCTGCCAGCATGTTTTATGCATTAAAATATGAATGTCAGTTACTGGCATTCTGCTCATGATGTAACATAAACATATGTACAAGGAAATAAACAAGTAAAACCTGCAGTAACTCGCTGAATTTTCCACTGGTAAAATTACTATTTGCAATTCAAAAATGTGAATATATTGAGTCAATGTGGATATGTTTGAAAAAACAGACAGTAATATTTGTCTATCAATGTAAATTATCCAATTACTGTTTGGGCACTTATACTTAAGTGTTGGTAAATCCCTCTTCATGTTTTAGAACTTTTCGATAGTGAAATATTCAGTATGATGGTCTTTTAATCGGACTGGTCGTGAGCACAATGATGTCAACCAGAAATGTGAAAAGACTTCTGTGGAAGGATACATTGATGTATCTTTCCTTTGGAGGAAACCAGAGGAGGAGATGAGATTTTTCGCTTCCTACCCCTTTTAAAACTGTGGAGGGAAGGAAAACACATAGATCAGTTTCTGGGGCACGGAGGTAAGGAGAAGAGGAAAGGAGGAGACAAATCTGAGTATTGAAACGCACCCTGGGTGCCTACGCAGGTTCGTTGCTTGGCCCCCAACAATGAAGTTGTTTCGGGGCTTTTATTTTGACGGATGTACGCGGATGTACGATCTGTGGTCATTTGTCTACGTGCTGTTTTCCAGGTCGCACTGTCAATTGGTGCGTTCCAATACTAAAATTTCGTCTCTTCCGTGCCCCGGAAACTGATCTATGTGTCCTCCCGTCCTCCGCTGTTCCAAAATCATTTCGCCTCCTCGAAACCAAACCGAGGACCAAACGAAGGATACATCGACGTATCCTACCGCGGAAGTCTTTTCACATTTCTGGGTGACAACATTGTGCCTATGTCCAGTCAGATTAAAAGACCATCCCACACTATATTTTGTTTGGCTTATGTATCATCGGAATCAGCCAAAGTTACATGACTTCATCTGTTGCCGAGGTCAATTTTGATGACGGGCTCATCGGATTAGCTGTCCCAATTTTCGTTTAATCTCCTCGTTCCCTCCATTCGATTCCTCCCCTCCTTTCCTTCACATACTTCCGGGGTAGGAGACGTGTGGAGGAAACGAGGAGACAACAAAAATTATTGGAAGGCACCCAATGGGTCTTAATATACATGCGCAGTCTGTTCTTCCACCGGAAATAAACAAGGAGAACTGCCCTGTCAAATAAGGATTTGAAAAGATAACCCCATGCAGTAACTTGCCAAACAGACATATCAGCAGGGACGCCCGAAGAATAACAGCCATCGTCGTGACATTTTAAGGTCGAAGTCGGCGGTAGGATAGCTCGATCAGGTGGCTCAATTGATGGAATGGCAATGGAGTGTGTAAGTAGCAGCCTTTGCTAACCTAAAATGCCATTGACTAGTAGCGCTTTTAAGCGAGCATTACATCCTTTTTCGTAACGTTGGACATTCAGAATATTACCGTCTTTGGTCAAACTATAAGGAACAACTAGCTACCTGATATTTGACAGCCGTCAAATGATTCCCCATAACTCATTAGGGATGTTGTTCGTATTAACATTTTTGTAGACTGTCTGCCATTAAACGTTTTCCCTTAACTTGGCTAACACTGGTTAGCTCATACGTGACTCCACTTTACTGGCTTGTTAGCAATCGAGTTAATCAGGGAAGTTTGCTGAGCTACTGTAATAGTGTAAACTATAGATTAATGAAGTAACAACTTGTACGGAGTGCTAGCTAGCTACCTAGCCTGGTACTTAGCGGTACTACTTATGTTGCTTAAACTACCAAAGACAGGCACACCAGCCTTAGGAGTGTGGCAGCGACAATGAACATGGTCACCCTGAAATTCGGTTGGTTAATCTCCGCCAGTTTGTAGAGAATTAGCCGCGATGTTTCAGGGTTGTCCCCAAACGTGCCACATGTTGTGTGCTATAACAATACGTAGGCGGTAACCTTATTTTTTACATTTCGTTTAAATCCATTGATGTGGCAATGTTGCGGACTAGATGGGATAATTCGGTGTGTATTTAAGTCTGGTTCAGTGTCTCCAAAGAAATGTATGTGGGTATGTTATAAAATGACAATGAAATAACATATCGAACCAACTATAGCTGCGCCTTTCAGGCAGTGGAAACAAAATGTTCTTTTGGTCCCATCGCAGTCGGAACATATTGCAAGTTTCTATGATGTCCTACACAAATACACATTTTGCTTTAGTACCGTAACACGCTTAGTTAAGCCGTTTTATAGTGAGCAGCTGATTATAGTGTTATTGTCATTTCTATGTGTTTTTATCAGAGGTGAAAGTAAAAGTTTTACCATGTGTTTGTTCCGTCTATGCACTAAACCAGCTGATTCTAATCTGCATAACTCTTCACCCAGGTAGATGAGAGAATTAGTGGAAGTACCTGTTTTTAAGGAACGGGCACACTGAATTGCGCCACTTTTCGATTCACAATGAAAAACACACAGAGAACGTTTTGCTTTGTACGGTGGTCAAATACCGAATGAATGTGAAAACATTAATGACAGAAATTGGGATAAACCGTATCTCAGATGAAAATGATGGGAATAACAAGCCAGGTGCTGAAAAGCTTTGCTAGCCTTTTGCACTCTCACACTTGTCCAAGAAAGATAGTTACTTAAGGAGCGCAAAGTTCCAAAAACATACAAAATTAATCTTATTTATCATAATTCCCATTGAGATTAATATTAGGGGCGTGCCGATCATGCTATATTTTTTAAATCATACCTGTATCTTTATGGGGAACCCTGATACTCAACTGGATGATGCTAGTCTTGGAAAACAGTAAGTGTCGGAAAGTGCTATGTTCACTGAGAGCGAGGCAGCCTGAGATTGGTGAATAGTCAAAAGCATCACATAAGCCTACACAATTACAGTATATTCTATTTAATAAATATACAGACTGTCATTAAAAAATGACAGACAACAAAAAATCATGTTGTGGGAGCACAATTATACCATTAATCTCACACTTGAGAAGCCTGCTTTAAATGCAGCCATTATTGTGACTTCCTCAATCATTATCACGTTGACCCCAAGGCAAATATTTACTTTTACCTCGTGTTGAAGACAAGAAACTCAGCTGTCCAACAATACTAGCATTGTTTATCATCTCAACATTAAGTGAACGACACCGTATTAAACCAGTTTACAAAGCTAACAATTTTTTCTGATTTATAAAACTCCGATGATAAATCACAACAAATCCTACTATCGTGCATGCGTAAAAACGCGCAACAACCTACATTTAAGCATAGGATGGTGCTCCGGAAGTGTAAACCAATTAAGAAAGATCTTTATATTTATGTGCGGGACAGAGCAATACATTTTAAATGCAATCATAGCAGCGAAGAGGGATAAAGAGACTAAATGGGTATTAGAAAAAAAAATAGAATTTCAGGTGGGAACAGCACCGGGGTAACAAATACAAAAAAACTTTGCATGGCAGGAAGTTACTGCGACTGTCAATGGTATAGGGAGTCGCACGCGGATCGAGATCAAGAAAAAGTGGTTGAGGCGAAGAGGTATATACAGGGTGTCCTCGACTTACGAACGAGTTCTGTTCCTACGACTTGTTGTAAGTCGATTTTCGACGTAAGTCGGAATTTATACCTAAATTATACCAAAGTTAAAACCTTAAGTCACTCACTCTGTACACACAACACATGAAGGACATATAAAATATAGTAATTAAATGAAACATTAATAAAAAAAAAGAGAGAACAATTTCTTATCTTTATTTCTGTGTTCGTATTTACGAATCAAACCGCGTAGGTCGAAACTAGGTTCTTTAAACAATTTATGGAAGTGCGTCGTAACCACGAAACGTCGTAACTCGAGACCGTCGTAACCCGAGGACTCCCTGTACTTGCCCAACGAACAAGTGGAGGAGCAACGGGCAGCGGTATGGGGGTGTTGGCACCGAGCTCCCTCAGTAAGCGGGTGGTGATTATCGGAGTTGATTTACAGCATTACTGTTCATTTTACAAAATTATTCAGTCCGCACATGGGAACCTGTTATTTTGAGATTTATTTTATTTCTCACAAGTGGTACCAAATATATATAGAAAAATTAACATTATTCACATCCTCAAAAAAGGCGCGCCTATATAGGACAAATTACTGCTTACTAATTACTAATTACGCACGGTTTATAAATGAGACCTCTGGTCTCCCAGCTTAGATATGGTGGGTTCCATTCATAGGTGGGACACTGAATGTATTTAACCTAAACTACTTCAGTAAAATATCTAGCTGTAAAAATGGGTAATGTGTAGAAGTATAAACTGTTAAACTCACTATGGATTAGAGCACCTGCTAATTTCTTAAATCTAAATTTACATATTTTTCAGGTTTAGGCATTAGTGTATTTTAAACAGGCCTTACAGTCTAGTGCCGTAAATGCATAAGATCGTTTGATTACCGGTAGCACCAAGGAAGATCTGTGGCTATGAGCCAGTCAGTCAATCAGCCAGCCAGCTAGCTCAGTAGCTGACCAAGTCGAAGCCAAGAAAGATAGCATAGAACAAAGAGGCATTGCAGCAAGGCTTAAGGTGAAATTTATGAACAGACATTCAATCTGAATAAGCTTTAAAATACACTAGACTAGCAATGAAATAAGCAAGAACGTCACAACAATTCCAGCCACTATTTACAATATGTTCTGAGGAGAAAATTAGTCTCTCTGGTTTGCTACCGAGATTAAGGGGTTCAGGTCTGTATCTCATCCAATCGTGGGAGCAGAACTATTTAATGTGCGTCACACAGGCAGCTAATGTAGCCAATGAAACAAAAGGAAACTATCTAATGAAACATGACGCGCCTTCTCTGATGACATAATGTCCGCTCATTGTTGGGTGGTAATCGTATCTGCAAAAACCCCAATATCCTTACTCATTTTTTCCTAGTACTCGAAAATAAGCCGAAATAAGACACCATCAATCCAGTTAGGGTGTGTTTTATTACAGCCTTAAGCTCTACCATTTTAAAGGCCTACTCTCAATTTTAAATCCTTAACACTGATGTTCCTGTGCAGTGCATTCTGTGTGCAATAGTTTCATCATTTGTATGTTATGCTTTATATATATTTGACGTGAAACATCAATTAAAATTTCACGGAAATTCAAAATACAAATATGTACTAATACTTCATCATAATGGCAAAAGCTATAGGGGGATAACTATATACCCTGGGTGAGCCATGGACCAACAAACGATGACCACTGCTTTAAATGTTGGTAAATGAAAGTAGGCTATGATGTGGCAAACTCGGGTTTACTGTTGACCCCTGTCGCTGACTCCTTACGTGGAGAATGGCTTTTGGAACTTGTGAAATGATATTCGGCTTCAGCATGTTTAACTTCCAAAGGTTTCTAAAATCACTCATCCAGAAAGTCTAGAAAGTTCCAACAATCAGCACATTCTTTAGTCAGCGCACTGGTTGGGGGAATGTGAATCTTTTTGAGGGGCAGAGGCATAGCGGGGTGGGTGGGGGGGTGGGGGGGTGCAGTAGTCATATTTCTTTAAAGTGCAAACTGATCTTGCTGTTCTGTGGTACCCTGCGATATTTAACCTGTGCTAATCACACATAGACACTATCTGCTTTGCTTCAGCTGATAGCTTTGTTACTGCCCGGTCAGCTGAGGTTAAGGGACCAGATTTATTCACTTCGACTGGTTGTACAGCCAGAATAGGCAGTATGTCTGATCATGAACTTAAAGTCAAGAGGTTCTAGGGCAACCGTAGGGCTTTCAGGGAAATGGCAGGTAACTTTGTATACAGTAATGGTCAGGATTACATCCAGAGATGACGTTAAAAAACAGACAGCCAGCCTAGTGTGGGTGAATGAGCCCAGTTATTAGGAAGCTTGTATGAATATTTGAATTTTTGTTTAAATGTGACTAGGACTTCAGTTCAGCTAAATTAGTTGGCCTGCTGCTTTATTTGATCTCTTATCAAAAAAGATTTAAAAGTGCAACATGACAATGAACCTTTTTATTATGTTTTTCTGAACTGTAGTATGGCTGATTTTTATTTCTTGCCATCAGTTTATTACACTACAACAATTAAAAGCGCAACAATTCCACCCTGTGTAAGGATGAAATAGGGAATGAGTTGGAGCAATTTCACCCAAAAGATTTAAAATGGCATCGCTTGGTGAAACATATCTGTTATATTTCCTCTGACATTTTAAAGAGATTTATGTGAGATGAAAATACCTAATCTGTATGTTGTAGTCAGTGTTGCTAAATTTCCTTCTTACCAGCCAATAGGAATGGCTGCCATCATCTTATCAGTTGGTGGTTTTTTTATTCCTACTTCCCATTCGCACTAAAATGCACGGCATGGCCTTTTTCCGAAATTAGTAAAGCACACTAAAGTAATCTATTTGCATGTTGACCTCCTACAGATGAACATGGGGATGACCAATTTAGCATAATCACTCATGCTAGCCTGCGGGAAAGAAAAATCTGTGTAGCTTTCAGTTTTTAAACACGATTGTTGCTTGATCATTTCAGACGTTTGTTCCCCCACGGTAAAAGTTTTAAATGCGATTTTGAACATTCAGACCAGTAAATCAACCCATAGAAGTAGACGGTCAAGTAGATCCATGTTAATCTATAGTACAGCTATGATGTACAGCATAAATTTCCCTATTTAGGACTGATGTTGGGTAGAGGGTGCTTTAAAAAGGTGTGAAATTGGTAACCGTTATAGCCATATACGAGTCCAAGAGACTGTTACATGAGTCTCTATGAACAGATGTTTCTAGGAAGATAAAATATGTGAATTAACAAGAGCGACTGTCTGCATTGCAGGTCACAGCTGTTCCTGATGACTTGGAAGGTAAAAAGGACACCCTGACTGAAGGTAGGGTCATTATAACCTTTTCCTATTTTTAACTTTTTGCATATATTAATAAGGAGCTGTAATATCCATGTCCATGTTTTAATCAGAGGGTGGGGTAAGTAAAAAATAGCATCACTGTTTTTAACAGAGCTGTCGAAGTTATTAAATCAATTATTATTTATAAAGAAAAGAACATTTACCGATTTTTAAGATGGATTGCCATCCATTATGAAGTCTGGTGTGAAGTTGCTAATGAATAAAATTGATCAGTTTGACACTGTGGCCCAATGCCTACAGAGCCAACTGTCTGCAGCGGTTTACTGTGACAGACTCGCTCAATCATACAATGGACAATGATGGTCATTCACTGCTTGGATAGCAAACTTGGATACTCTTAGGTAGGCACGCTAGGGAAATAGATACGAGGTGGAATGTGCATGTGGGTAATGCGTCTGAAGTGCTCAAAAATCCGAAACTTTTTGAGCACCGACATGACGTCCCAAGTGAAAAATTCCACACCTGACCAATGCGACTCACGACCATCCATACATATGACCGAAAAAAAAATACTGTATAAATGTAAAAAAAAAAAGGAAAAAAAAGTATGTTAATATAAAAATTACGCTTGGTCATACGTCCGCCAGTGCTAACGGCTGCATGTGTACGATTGTGACCGTCAGACGACATCCCGCCATTGTGTACATTTTCTACATGGTACATGTGTACTTGTACATGCCATGCTAACATACGTCAAGCTTACATCCATTTCGAGATACAACTGGTTGGTCAGAACGGGAACTTTGACGTATGTCGGGGAATGGCTGTGTTTTGGAAAAAGGATAGTCAGCCTGAATATCCGTCAGCTTCAGAGTTTTGAAAAGGTTGTGTATACCTCACACACACACACACACACACACACACACACACACCCCTGCTGCAAATTATGAATCTGTGTTCACAGCAGATACAAATGATCAGACAAGTTATAGCATATATACTGAATATTGATATGTTTGGGCACATAACAGTATTGTTATAAAGTCAGTGTGATAGACTTAATATGCTGTGACTTTTCTGAAATTTGCGAAACCTCTCTTTGTATGTCTTCATACTGTTTACATATTTTTTAAATACAAAATCTGAAATTCTACACTCTACAGAGTTAATCATTGTCAATCTATGGAGCTATCCGAATTACACAAAATGGCTGAATCCGGCACTCTCCAGCCAAATCACAAACCTTGCTGGTTTCATGTGCAGTAGCATGCTGGTTTTATTTTCATGTGACAGACTGAAACCCTAAGCTGTTGTTCATAACATCCACTTTTCAATAGCTGATGCAGAGCTGTAAGGTATCTGAAAGTTCCTGATTCAGTGTGTGTCACCACATAAGGTTTTACAGTGAGGATGCACAGGCAGGGAGTTATATGCCACCTGACTTGCTCTTTTTATGTGTATGTGTAGGCTTATACGAGATTGCATTTGTTCAAAAAATTTTGGGGCCTAGGTTGGGATGGTGTGTTAAAAGAATCAGACAGAAAATTGAAAAAGGAAGGTGTCGTAACTGCTCATTCCCAGCTTCTGTATGTATGTATAGGTCATTTTCTTTCTTTCACTCCTGCAGTGGACTCGGAGCACAATGTTTACACTCGTTTTATGAAGTCTCACCGCTGTTATGACCTGGTGCCTACCAGCTCTAAACTGGTTGTGTTTGACACTTCATTGCAGGTAAGATTAAATAACATTGATTATTTGTTTAGGGGTCACCCTTGTCTAGCCATATTAACACTGGCTGGAATTGTTTTGCACAATAAATGCATTCATAAAAAGAAGATATTTAACTAGGCAGTATGAAGTTTGTGATCGGTTTGCTTTTTTAATGGTGTTTAATGAGGTCCTCACTTAGGTCTCAAGCCTATAACCCCCTGGTTAATAGTTACAGCATATGTCATTTCCTGCTGTCACAGTAACCGTACCAAAAAAGGAAACACTCCTGCTTTAAGCTGAACCAATGAAACAGCATTTAGCAGTCAAATGTAAATATCTGGAGCAAAGACATGACATGCTTTATAGTAAATACTCTTTGTAGTAAATGATTGTTTTTGTCATGATGAGGTTAAATGTACCTTCTGTCCCCAGGTAAAGAAAGCATTTTTTGCTTTGGTGGCCAATGGAGTGAGAGCTGCTCCACTCTGGGACAGTAAGAAGCAGTGCTTTGTGGGTAAGAGAGAGTGTCTTGCGCTGTACTTTGGTTATCGTGTGTCTGGAGTGCCGTCTGCATTAACACGGTTTTCTGTCATAGGTATGCTGACCATTACAGACTTCATCAACATCCTGCACCGTTATTACAAATCTCCTTTGGTAAGGGCTGCCTCTTACACTTCCTCTTCCTCCTGCTCATTTTGACAACTGGAACTTCCCTACGGCACTAAGAGCACAAACCGGGAAACTTCTTGCTTTAGATCTGTCTGTAAATTCTGAAATCTCTTATGATTCTGTCTCTGAATTCTGAAGTCTGCTTAAGCGGTGTCTAAATTGTGACATCTGCTTTAGTCCTGTCTATGAATGATGAAATCTGGATTCCTTAATTGTATCAGTCATTTAGCAGCATTGGACTATGACCTCATAGTGGTCAGTAAAAGAGCTCAATTCCGTTCGCTGTCATTTTTAAGGGTCACATCTTGGTGTTGCAAAACAAATGGAAGCATATCTACTATGTGTTTCATTCTAATCTCCCTGCTCTGTAAACACATGACTACCCAGCAGAACAAATTTTGTTCCTCAAACGTTCCCAAAATATTTGGAATGTTTTTGAAAATGTTCCCTAGATGTAAAATCTATCAAGTTATTCCCTTGTTTTACTCAGTATTTGCCTTGAATAAATGTTTCAGCAATGTTTTGTTTTCCTCAGTTTTTTTTAATTCAATGTCATTAGGTTGTAGCAGTATCATGAAAACACTTTTAGGGCTGGTTCTTTGAACAGGGATTAAATATAGCCCTAGCCAACAAATCAGGACATTCCTTGCTTTAGCTCTGTGATTTCTGAAGTCTGCTTTAGCTTTGTCTCTGAATTTTAGAATCAGGAATGTCACCAAAAAATTTTGAAGGCTGGTGTCTTGGACAGGGATAAAGCTTAGCCTTTGGGTAACAACATTGTCTCAGTGAACTTCACCATTAAAATTTTGTTGTAGTCTAGGATGAGGCTTAATCTCTGTCCCCAAAATCAGCCCTGATAATAGTAGATTCTAATACTAAAATATAATAACCTGATGTAAAATAACCTGCTTTCAAAATTTTTTACTAGAACATTTCTCATCAGTTATTTTCTGAGAAGCACCATGAGAAACTCTTTGTAGATATTAATATTAAAATCCAAATGTTCTACATAAATCTAAATAAAACCTAATGACAATTTGACCTAACACTGCAGAAACTGTGATTTTAATGGCTATTTTGTAATAGCATTTTTTCTTTGGTTGGCTGACAGGTTCAGATCTACGAGCTGGAAGAACACAAAATAGAGACTTGGAGAGGTGAGTAACTGGTGATGATGATCGCAGTAATGATGACAATGAATACCTCACTATTACTGTAAGGAATATGTATCCATTATCATCCACACTAACGTAAAACCTGGTACAAATGCCATACTTACACTCGCAAAAAACAATGAAAGACAAATGCATCCACACTCTACAGTTCTGTGCGGTGTGCTGCCTAGGGTGTGGAATTCCATAACTGCAGTGTGCAGCATTACAGATTTATCTAAGTCACTATGGTGATGACAGCCTCAAGGCAGCGCTGTGGCTAAAATGGGCTATGCCACACCAGATGGAAGAAGCCATTGATTGCTATGATTATTGAGAATCCTTTAAAACAAATTTTTAAAGCAAGTATATTCTGTGCTATACATAGTGCCTCCACTGATTTTTTTTGACCAACCTCTGTCTTAACCATTTTGATTTCACTGAACAATAGTATAACTAGTTATTTATAATATGCAATTGTGTAGAAGAAATGTTTTATATATATATATATAAAATTGGTAAGAATTTATATATTGACCATATCCTGGTTATTCTGCTTAAACTGTTGTTATCACTGTTATTGTAGTTGTTGGTCCTGTTATTATTTCGATTATCATTTGAATCAGTGAAAGTTATGTCAACCATCTCCACTCTTCTATCTACCCGTTATACACTCTGCGCCAGCCAGAAGCAGATGGGCTCGCCCTCTGAGCCAGGTTCTGCTCAAGGTTTCTTCCTGTTTGTCGGAGAGTTTTTCCTTGCCACTGTTGCCTTGGCTTGCTGTGAGGGGGTTTCAAGCCAATTGTAAAGCCACTTTGTGAAAACTTGTTGTAATAAAGCGCTACACAAATAAAATTGAATTGTGTGTATATTCAATTGACCCTAGCTGTGAAGGCCGTTGAACACTCACAACGTACACTGCTGGCATGTCTATAGTGGTATTTGGATAACTAAAGCTTAATTGGATAACTCTGTTTCTTCTCCCCCTAAAGAGGTGTACCTGCAAGACTCCTTTAAGCCTCTAGTCAGCATCTCCCCCAATGCAAGGTAAATCGGCTCATCCAAGACTACCAGTATATCATTATCAATACTGCTGTTACATCACAATGACAGTTATGTCAGTTTTTAGCATGGTCAATGAAAACCTTTCCCAACGGGATTATCTGGTATGCACTGGCTTGCTGCACAAACAGAATTTATACTGATACATTCTTGGAAAAATTGGTTCATCAGTCTGTTTTGATTTTTTGTTACTAATGCTATGTTGAGGCCAGACCATTTTTTAACGTTTTGCATAATTTATTTTGTATAATTTTGCCAAGACAGTGCTTTTTCCTATATTTTGCCAAGTTCTGCCCATTACATTGATCTAAATATCTATGTTATGTACTGGTTCATGGAATCGTTTTGAATCTGCATGTATGAGACACTCAGTTGAACGTATCTTTCCTGTTTCCTTTCCCTGCTCCGCCCAGCCTGTATGATGCAGTGTCCTCCCTCCTGAAGAATAAGATCCACAGACTGCCTGTGATAGACCCTCTGACAGGAAACACCCTCTACATCCTCACCCACAAACGAATCCTCAAGTTCCTCAAGCTCTTTGTAAGCGTCCCTGCTGTCCCCGTGCCAGCTCGCACCGTGCAGATTCACACTTCGATTCTTATCGTAATCGAAATGTAATTCGCAATTGTCACTACACTGCAATTGTGAATGCTCAGGAGATCAAATACAAAGAACCTGTTGACGAATCAGTAAATCAACCAATCTGTGTGCTATAGAGCTAATTAAAGTCCGTTTCTCAGTAGTGGACATTTTTACATGAGAGAGTACAATGTACCTGTATGGAAATGTGGGAAGGGTGACTTTTTTTTCCCCTAACAAGGTGAACTAGGGGGAATATTGGAATGCTAAAAATGGCAAAAGAAGAATAGAAAGTTAAAGAGTAATGGGTTGGCAGCAGTGGTGACAGCTGGTATGGACTTGGGTAGCGGCTTCAATAAGATTCCTCTAGAGAAAGCTAACCTGAGGTGCTGTTGATGGGCCAGCAGGGGGCAGTCTACTCTGTGGACCGAGCAAAAACAAGATGTGTATGTGTTTGTGTGCCATGAGGTGCTCATTGGAATTACAGGAATTGTAAGAGAGCGATTTAGAAATTGGTTGACGGGTAGAGAACAGAGTGTCACTGTGGGAGGGACTGTATCAGAGCAGGGTCCTGTATGAAATGGAGTCATGCAGGGACTGGTGTTGGTGCCAATAGATCATGCACACCAATTTGTCACTGACAGGCAGCTTAATCAACCAATGAACTGCGAGAAAACAGTATCTCACAATGATTGGCTGGCATTTATCTGTAAAATACATACGATGGATCCATAATGATTTTAATCTTATCTGAGGAATTGGTCCAGCTGTATTTATTATTATAATTATTATTATTATTATTGCCACTCATAACTCCTGCCCTGCCTGTCTCTGTGTGTGGCAGATCTCTGAGATGCCCAAACCGGCATTTCTGGGACAGACCCTAGAGGAGCTGGGCATCGGGACCTTCCATAAGATAGCGGTGGTGCGCTCCGACACCCCCCTCTACACTGCACTGGGCATTTTCGTGGACCAGAGGGTTTCCGCACTGCCGGTGGTGGATGATAACGGTAAGGCAGATTGGTCATCAGGAAATGACCAACACCTTTTTATTTCAGGTATTAATGATAGATAATCAGTTGAGTATGCCCACAATTACTAGTTATGAATCAGTACCGCAAAGTTTTGTTGTTTCCTTTTTCTCCTGTTTCAATTCTTGACTGAAATTTAGAATTTGTATGTGCAGTTGTTCAATTAAGAGTATGCCCAAAATTATTAGTAATAAATTAATACCACAATTTTCTGTAGGTTTAACAGACGTGGCACAACATGAGGCCACATGATGTCCTAATCTTGTTGGTGTATATTCCTATCAAAAAGCAAAACAATTTTTTTTTTTTACAAATACACACTTGGTTGGCTATCCTCATTTTTTTTCCAAATTTGTCTTTTTGCCATTTCCTCTCAAATACGGTTGACTGTGTCAAGCTTTGTTTTTTCAGTTTAATGATAGAAAACTTCCTTTGGCTTTAATATGTCAGTAAATTGCTGTTATAAAATGAAATACTTTCATACTTTCCACAACTTTCTCAAAACAGCTTTCCATCTCTGATTCAGGCCTTGAATTCAGGGTATTGTAATGTATGATAGCTTTTCCCACCATGGTTATCTGAGTATGTCCAGCAGAAAAGAGGAAGAAAAATGTAGCGACAATGAATCAAACATCAAATGCAGATCAGCTTAATAGTGCATCGGATTGGGGTAGATTTAGAATGAATTGAATTTGTGGTAAACAAATACTATTCATTACAGACTTCTGGGTGAACGTCTCGCTATTTAGGACAAAAATGGTATTTCTTAGAGTACAGTGTGAACAAGTAACTCTTTTTACAAGTTTTTGCGTGTTACTTTAATTTGTAATTTCAAAATGTACATGCTTAGTCTGTAACAGTATTGTTGTTTGTCTTATGCAGCATATTATATAATAATTATACCCATGCTGTATTGGATACTCTTTCGTGTTTTGTGTTTATGGTAGCATGACTGCTGTTGCATTAGCAGTCTTGTTTTTATCATTTGCACATACTTGGTATTTTATGTGTGAATTACGCTTTAAACCCAGTTTTTGACATCAACTCAGTGTGAAGTCACAAGTACATATTGCCTTGTTGGTCCATAGCTTGTGCCGTTAAGCAGTAGAATTTTGAATTGATACAGTAAAAGCAAAAATGTCTAAATCTTAATTTAAAATTGCAGTATTATTGTCAGTGTCACTAATGCACATGATCAATTGGGACCATTGTCATAAATTCTTAAACACAAACATCTGTGACATAACAGACAGAGGACTGTGGGTTTTTGCCCTTATGGGTGTGTATAAGTGGTTTAATGGAAATATTTCCATTCCTCTTCCTCACAGGTCGAGTGGTGGACATCTATTCAAAGTTTGATGTCATCGTGAGTGTTCATTTATTTTTTGTTTGTGGTGTGGTGTGGGACTTACCATTTCACTGAAAGAGGAACACCATGAAGTGTATATACAGGCAGAAGTTTGGGAGGAATTGAATTTTGATTGCTGAGCACTGAATTCTCAGTTGTTGACCACTGAGGATAACCATGTGCTGAAATGTTTCCTTCCTGGCTCCTTTCTAGTTTTTAAACTCACGTGCACTTTGCACTTTATTTTTTCACAAAAGAAATGTTAAATAAATAGAACTATTTTTGGTAGACAATTTGTCAGATTTTTCTTTGAGTGCTGACAGCATTTTCCCCTCTTTTTCTAAATACCCGAATGTGTGTTGCAGAAAACTGCAGTTGCAATTTATTAACTGAATTTGAAAGCGCATTGAATTTGGAAGCGCATTACCATTACAGTCATTACCAAATAGTGAAAAGCGAATTCAAAATATGCAATTAAAATTCAATTTCTCATGGCACTTTTCTGCCATGACAAAGCTGCTTGCATTGTCTTCAGCAAAAAACAAAAGCTATTTATAGTGGTTAGACCATTGCTGTGCACTTGTGGTATGTACATGCAGTTCCGGGGTTGTTGCTTAAATATCGACCAGTCGATAAGATGTCAGTGATCTTTCTGTCATGGCAGGAATTGGAGAAACTATTCCAGCCCTGCAGTTAGTTTCCATCCGGCCTGCGGGCCATTGGCAGATACAAATGGACAATGAACGGCTCTGTCTGAAATCCTATTCACTCTACAGTACTCTATTACAGTGACTCAGTCTCTTGGGCCAGATCGAGTCTGACTTGCTTTATATAGCACTGTGTATTGAACTGGGAGCCATTTTGGACACAGCCAGTGTCTAGGTCAAATATTTACAACCCTTTAGACCTGCAGATCACTGAGTAATTGCATATGATCATATGATATTGCATACTTTTGCACCGGTAGTATGCATGTATGTGTGTGTCTGTGAGTGTGAGTGCACAAGCGTGTCTGTGTATTTGTCAGTTTGCACATGTAAGTTTGTGCACTGATGTGCAGGGATGTATTGTCCCTATTTGCAAGCCCGTGTGTGTGTGTGTGTGTGTGTGTGTGTGGGTGTGTATGGCTGTGTGTCAGTACGCCTCCCATGTGCATGTGTGCGTGCATTCATGTGTGTCTTTACGCTTCTTCCAACGTCTCCGTGTTTTCCATATAGAATCTGGCTGCGGAGAAAACCTACAACAACCTGGACGTGACGGTGACCAAGGCCCTGCAGCACCGCTCCCAGTACTTCGAAGGCGTGCTGACCTGCCACCGGCACGAGACCCTGGAGGCCATCATCAACCGGCTGGTGGAGGCGGAGGTGGGTGGGGTCACTTTCCATCATTCATCTTTCTATCCCGTTTTTCAGATTTTCCTCTCAATCTGGTGTACCCATAACGGGTAATGAACAAATTGTTGCTGCAATACCCTGTATCAATTTGGAAGTGAATCCCCCAAAAAGGGACCCTCATGATGTGTAGCAGTAATATGTGAAGTCTTTAGCAGAACAAGCACATAAAATTCGGGCAGATATAGAGAGATCTGTTTAGTTGTTTAAAGGAAGTTGATTTAATAGGTAGGTTTAGGAATCAGGCCTGGACACTTGGGGATATCTGTGATAAATGCTTTCAGATGTTAAATAAGCGTAAGATGGGTGGCAGTGTAGCGTAATGGTTTGGGACCTGGGATGCCACTCATGTTGTAGGCTCAATTCCCCCTGATTCTGTGTGAAGTCAGATCAGCCTTTAAAAACGTCCCTAGTCTTTAGATTTTTTCAAATCTTATTATTGATGGTTTACAACATTCATGGCGTCTATATTTTGAAATTTTTGTGTTTGGATTGTCCCCCCTCCCCTCCTTTCAGGTACATAGGTTGGTGGTGGTGGATGAGCAGGAAGTGGTGAAGGGCATCGTTTCCCTGTCCGACATCCTCCAGGCGCTGGTGCTAACCAATGGAGAAGAGGGTGAGGGTGCCGCCTCCACATTCCGCAACCAACCCTGAAAACATGGGCAGCACCCCCTACCCACCTCCACACAAAAGCTGGGGGCTCCTACAGAAGCCTTTATAAGGATCAGTTATAGATATTACACCACCAGTGTTTGAGATTTTTGCTCGCTTTTTCAGACGTATTTTTGGTCAGGGGTCCAGGTTCTGTGCTCCTTTGACCAGGTTTTTGAAAGTTTCTGAATGGTCGAGCCGTGCCTTAAATACAAGCTCTATACAGTTTTTGTTGAGAGTGGGTCACAGGGGTGTTTTGGTGTTTGGTGTCCTCATATTTAGCACTGTTCCCCCTGTAAAATTAATTTGTTTGTTTTTTGTGGTCGATGCTCCTAAAATTCAAGCACTGATTTTTTTTTTTTACCCGTAGGCCACTTAGGAGTTCGGCTAGTTGCCTCATGTTGCTTTGGAAACTCAATGGAAACATGAACCGATTTTCAGTCGTTGACACATACTGATAATTCACATTCAACTTAATGACTTACTGGGGTAGCTGTCTTTGCAACTTTGATGTGGTTTCGTCAAAGTTAATGTGGCGCCTCTTCTATTTTTACACCCCCTGTACATTCTGATGGTGGTCGTAGCTTTGTGTGGTCTTATTTATTTTTTTTCATTTTTCAGGAAGCGCTTGATGAAGGGAGGATAGGGAGAGACGGTCCTCCGATGCTCTCTCACTCAGCCGTGGAAACGACGGAAGTGGTGGAATCAATGGGAAACACAGGGAAGCCGAATCTCAGAGGGATAAAGGAGGGAAAAATCCCGTCTGTTTTCCAAAAACAACCCTTTTGTAGTCTCCCTCCCTGTATCTTTCTCTGTCTTTTTCTAAAATGCAAGCGAACGAGTCGATCGAATTTCATTGTAGTGCAGACACCAGACACCGAGGGGAAAAGCACCCTGAACATTAATGCAGGAGCCAGCCACAAACATCAGACCAGCAACAAACCATGGACATGTGACCAGATGGATCTGACATCATGAAACACTGTCAATATTACATTTTTTGTACATGTTGTGTTGTTGAAGTTGAAGGCATTTTTCCAACATTTAGGGGATCAATACCAGGTTTAGGAACAAATCATTCTTAAATTCCCATACTGATTTATTGCAGATCGGTAGAGATTGACTGTGATTAACTCTGACAGCAGGAGGGATGGATGTTGCTATGGTATCACTATAGAGCACTCAGAATGGACCCAGTTCTGCAGGAGGAAGGGGACGAGAGTGTGGGCAGTGTAGCCAGTGGCTTTATATTGTGAAGTTTTTAGCAAATAAATTAGTGTTTTGAATTTGTATTCATTTTTATGTATTTCTTTTCATGGGCACAATTGAATATTCATGTAATCATGAGACGTGTCTTTTATTTTTTTTTAGTTTTTTGGCATGGCTTTGTCACCCAATCTAATGGCAGATGCGGTTGTAATCGGAACTGGGTACATTTGGTTACTAATTTGGCTTGGATATTAGTACTTGTTACTCTGAACTCTTTTGCAGTTTGATTCATAGGCGATTTATTCCATTTAAGGGCAGGCAGGGGTTAATGCAGAGGAAGGAAATACTGTGTGTTAGTTCAGGTCTGGAGAGACATAGGGTCTGCTGGTTTTCTATTGGCTGCTGAAATGCTGACGAATAAACACCAGCAGATCTTGTGTCTGATCAAGGGAATATTTAACTTCTAAAGACATTTAGGAAGCATTAAAGACTAGCAGTAGTGAATCAAAAATGAATCAAATTTCTTAAGTTGTCCTGCAACTTTAATTTAATTTTTAGGATTAATTGATAAGGATCCTGCAAAATTAGTTGCACAAGGGGTATCTTGACAGCTAATTATTTTTGCTACATAATTAAAATATTCAGTCCCTGATGTATAAAAATTAACTTTATACATGGGAACAAAGATTTTCTATTTAGAGGGAAATGTGTACACGACAATAAGTGAATTATGTGAATGTTGCTGTTAAATTTGTTAAACTTTACAGTCACATTTTCCTGCAGTCATGCAGCCAGTAAGGTGCTCATTGCTGACAAACAAACAGAGATCAGCCAGAATATATACGTTACAAAGTACAAGTACTTATATTGTTTTAATAAGTATAAAATACTTTCCAAACGGTTCTTGAGCTGCAGTCTTGCCATAGGAAAGGGAGGAAAAGCCCTGTTAAGATAGCTGTTATCCAAAATGGACATATTCTCTTTGGTTTTTCAGATATTGATATGTATACAAAATGTATATATTACCACACATCATTTTTTTTATTCATGTCAATTTTTATTTTGATGCATGAGCAATAAATCTGAATTACTTTGTGTCTCTTTTTTGGAACAGAATTAATCAAGAGAGGGGGCAGTGATTAGCATTTCAGTCTAATCCAGTCACAGTATCTCAGCTATGTTGCGTTAGTAAGTTAGGCTTGATAATTGTCTTTCTAGTACAGTGTGTGTGTGTATATATATATATATATATATTTATATATAGTATATAATGATTAAGGTCCTAAATGAAGTGGGAAGATTGCAGTCTTTTGTGTGGAGTCAGTGCAACTTAAATTTCATGAAAATAACATTTAATTTTAGAAATCTGTTCATGCAAAAATGTCTCTGGGGCCTCCAGGGGACTTGCACAGTTAAAGGTGGCGGCCCATGGTGCAGTTGTGAATCCCGTGACTGGGTGTTTTAAGTCCCAGCTGCACCTATACTGGTTATGGCCGGATGTCCGCACTGGTGAGGCAACAAAGGACAGTGTTTCTGGGGAAGGACGAGAGGAAGCCATCTAAGGTTCATTCAGCTCATGGCTCTCTAGCGGCCACTCCTGGTCAACTAGGCATCTGCAGGCATGTGAATGCTGACTTCGTGTTCCTCTAGGTACATGGGCAAGATGTGATTGGTGACATATTTACAATGCGATGAGGGGTGAGCTCAGCAACACTTGAATCAGGAAGTCACAGAATCAGACCTTCCCTTAATGGTAGAGGGTTGCTGTGGTGGGACCAATAAAATTGACTCAGAATAACTGGGAGTAGAGAATCCAACAAATAAGTTTTAAAAAAAATCTCTGGTTGAGTATCTTTTCAACAAGCTTTAAAAAAAATGCCAAATTTCAAAGATGTGAAAGGCTTTCAGTGGTGCACAACTTCCGTTAGCCATTTTGATATACAGGAACACATGTATCACACCCCAAAAACACCAGTCTGACACAGCAACAAAAGCACAATGCATAGCAACAAAGTAGGAAATTTTGCATTTATTACTGTGTATTGTCTATATACACGCTTGCAAACTAGTCCTGAAAAGTTTTTCATAGGATTTAAAAAGACTTGTATTCGTCAAATATGTAGAGCACAGAGATCTTGGATGCTCAGTGTTTTTATTCTCAGGGGAGGGGTTGAACACATTGAAGATGGAGAAGATCTAACCGCCAAGCAATTAAACAATAGTGCGCTTAAATTAGCAGTACTCTTTTTGTAATTCATCTTTGTTACAGTTCATGAGTCTGAAAATTCACAAAAAAAGGTTTGACAAAAATGTAAAGCTTAGATGAAGTAATTAGCCAGAGATGTAGTCATTAAACTAGTGGTTAGAGGGTAGTCCTTCCAAATTCACACACATGGAGAAACTTATTCTTAGCGAAACCCCACAAAAGGGCTTGTTTAGAATTGATTACATTCAACAACACTTTACACAAACATACTTGGTTCCCCCAGACACCCCAACAGTGAATGACAAATACAGTATGAAAACATTATTAAAAGTTATCTGTCAAGGAAATACTTTGAGAATTAATTTCACTTTCCCCAAAGGATAAATTACCAATGGATTCAGCAGTGGTCTTTCTTTGCAGGGTTAAATTCCAGTGTTTTTCATTGCTACATAACCGTTAATGAAGCACCATTTTGAGAAGACTGTCCCAGCCATTTCATATGAAACATACACACAGGTATCGATTTAACCAGAGCCCGAAGTCGGCGCTGTCAGATCACTGCATATCCTATCTGTGTCAATACCTCAAGAGAACAAGAACATAGATTCTGTCCAGCACAAAAGATGGTGAGGACTGGTGTCTTAATACTGTAATTTAAATGTAAGGACAGAGTTATCAAAATCTTTAACACGTTTTGTTTTTTTGCACATGCAATTTCAGTCACATAATTTGTGATTGGAGCAAACAAAGCCCCAATACCATTTTCACACTATCTTTTTGCACCAGTAAACAAGTTTTTGCACATACTAAATTCTTTAGTATGGTGGTTAACAACATCAGTCCTGGGGACCCACTGTGTATTGCTGGTTTTTGTTCCAACCACAACTGCAATCCCAGAATCTGAACAAGCTGGTAAATTTCTTAATTAGGTGCTTTTCAAGTTATAGGGATTATTTACCATTCCAAGCCATGTTATGTCTGAATTACATATGCTTGCTATGAAGAATAAATGTCCTGTACATATTGTATAATTGTGCCATATTGCAAACAATTGCATAAAGACATGTAAAATGTTAAAGACTAATATTGAAGACCGGAGTGAATTAATGGGCACTTAATTGGAAAGATTGTGGACACATGACCACTAAAACTAACCATTTGGTAGACAATGAAGCCAAAACTAATTATGATGAGCCAAACCTACATAGCGTTAGTAAGCATAAGGAAAAAAATTAAAAAGCTTAATCATGTTCAATGACTTAGACAGCCTATTGATTTACCCCAGTGAATTGGGTCTGAAAACATACTCTTTTTGTGTATTTGCAAAAGGACAAACACAATGTGAATATAGGAGCTTTTTCTTCATGACATGTAAATTATTTCTCTGATCATGAAAAGCAGCTAATTATGAACAATTAACGGCTTAAGATTCTGGGGTTGGAACAAAAACCAGCGTACACAGTTGGTCCCCAGAGCCGACGCTGGGAACCACCGCTTTAGTACATGCAGTTGTGCGTCCTGTTATGGATGTTACGTGGTTCGAACGGTTCATACAGCAACAATTGAGAAACGCCTACAACCTTAGTGTCTTAAGAGATATGTGCGCGTTCAGCCAGACACCTAATCCCCTACCTAGAGGTTATTTTTTTCGGTAAAAATCAAAAACAACCACATCACTGATATCTGGAGTGTAAACAAACAGGAAATAGTAACGCCATGCTCCTGTAAAAACTAAACAAGGAGATTTTAAATATTATTTTAAGGGGATGTAATAGGAGGGAAAGTTGATGGCACAAAGGCTTTGTGAGAAGGTGTGGGTGCTGAATTGGGTTGTGTAAGTGTGTCCACCTACAGTCGGTGTGCCAGGTTTCACACCATTCGAAAGCAAAGCTAAAGGACATGAATCTAAGATGATAAGAACATATAACATAATTATGATATAATAATAAATCCCCTTAAAGTCTGATCATTACTACCACCACAACCACATAACGTTCAGACCAGTTCAATATTCCATTCTCATGACAGCAGTAAATAACAAAACCATATAAATCCATATTCACCCTTTTAGCGGCAACCGGGCAACCTATTCAATGTGTGGATAGCTGGGCAGTTTCCATTTTACATCAGCCAACCCGTGCTTAGACCGAATGCTGAGCTGTGAAATGGAGCCGTAGTGGAAATCTACAAAAATAATTGGAACGGAAACATGTAGAAAGTGTAGAATTCAGTGGAAAACATAAGCATTCAAAAATCAGTGTGGCGCACCACTGTCTACGCATGTCTGCACTTATACTTCATGACAGCAGTCAGTAATACACAATCAATAACCTAGTAAGCTTTCAAACATTCAGGGCATCGTGAGCTCCAAACGGAGGCTAACATGTTTAATGAAAGCCGGTTTCTCAACTTACGTTCATAATCACTGACTAACTGAGACGATTGTTTCTAAGTAAATATTGATGAAAGCACATACAACACTGAACTTATAACAATAACCTTGAACTGCAAAACCTTCCTGCCTACACATTTTGTGTGGTATATGCTGTATAACTGATGAGTTGATCTCTTTAAAAACAACAACAGAAATTGCACTTAATAACTGTCGCTTAAATATGCAAAGGGACAAAGAGCACCACATTTCATTAAAACAGATTCTAGGACCTTTTTTTTTTTTGCTAAACAGGACATAAATATGTCAGACATGATATTTTGTACATCTTTATGCTTGAGATAATTTTGATAATACTCATTATGCTCAACAGTTTTGACTGAATTTGTATTAGTACTTATGCAATTATAAGATGTGCAGACTGACTCTGAGATGCAGATATAAATAGCATTGGTTTCTGAGCTCCAGTGAAAGACACAGCTGTAACTGTACAGTAAAATGCATGTATGGATCCCCTCCATAAAAGCAACGGACAAACAAACAAAAAAAAAAATATATATATATACACAATACACAAGGGGAAATTTCAAGTGTTATAATCATAGACATATTGACAGGATTAAAATAAGATGGAGGGGGAAAACTGAGGCCAGCAGTACCTTCAAGTATCAACTTGTAAAAATGAAAATAATATCAATACAAATAATTACAGAAAAATATACAAAATAACAGCAAAATTGTTGTGTGATGGAACGAAACATATAATCAAGGAAAATTTAACAAGCAAGTCACTGTACGCGCTAACATTTGAAAAAAAAAAAATACAGTGTGATACTTAATACAAACTATTTACAACTTGCATATCCAGGTGGTAAGAAGGGCTGAAAACCAGAAGTTGAGACTCAGAATTCCAAATGAAGATCAAGTAGTGTGATATCATGGTAAATAAAGGATAGATAGGGTAGTAACAGCAAGGTTCCCCATATTCACAGCAAATCTCATTCACAGGAGAGGATGCCACCTCTTGGGTTTCCATACACTGAAAAATTCAACTATTGAGAAAAAGAATTCACCACCACTGAGTATTACATTATATTATATAGTTGCTCCATTATAAATTCATCTCAAAACATACATTAGGCCTGGGAGTGTTGGAAAAATACAGTCTTCAGTACAAACGCACCAATCAGTAGTTTCTTTACAGAGAAAACGTTTAGTCTTCCGTAGTGACACTCAGAACAGTACAATCTTAAAGGAGTGCTTCACTGCTGATGCCTGCTACATATAGTCCAAATATACAGGGAATACCATCATTTTCTCTTAAATACCGCAGCAGTACCTTTATTAGGCATAGAAGTTTGAAATGGCTGAATGTTCCTACTACAAATTTCAAAATTCATTGCACTGTCCAGAGCCTCCAAACCAGCACTAAGGCATCTCCAAACGAGGACGGGTGTGGCTAGTAATTTAATGCGTAAATTAGACTACCGTAAAACTTTCGGTCGAGTGTTTTTAAAGCGCCGTGTTATGGCGCTCATTGTAGTGCCGTGTACTGCATGGATTTAATACTATTTCACTTGGTGATTGAATGCCAACGTATCCAATTCCTAAAATCGCTTTAAATTTTAAATTAACTGCAAACGGAAAGTAGGTAACAAGACGTTACTGTAGCCTATTTACTTACTGTACCACCCCTTATTAAATATCCTGGCTTTGGAAGCACGGGAAATTGAATTGTATTACTTCCAAATACGTGAAAAAGAATTTACATTCGGTATGGGTTTTTTCAGGAGACCAATCTGAAGAATCACATTATTATTTGGGGGAAGGCGTTAGCAGGCTAGTCCGGGTACAGGAAAAGAGTGGCTGGGCTAGCCTTCTGAGCCTCAGCGGAACACTCTGCGTTAGCATCCGGCGCCCTGTTAACCACTGATCTGAGGGCTCAATGTCCTCAACTAGACAGAGATGATGGCCCTCCTTTTTCACATCCTTCAAAGGAGCTTACATTTAAAGCAGGAAACTGCGTCCTGCGTGTGATCCACGAAACGTTCTTTCCGCCCTTATTAGAGCGTAAACATATTCGGTGGTTGATAAATATGACTGATTATATTCGATTTATATATCTGTTGACTCAAATATATAGGACTAAATATGAAATATGGTAAATACGTATGTACGCTTAAGCTACACACTATGAGGAAAATATAGTCTAATATATTTTACGAATCTCTGCAGAGATTTACATGCCGCACCGCTTTTTAGATCAACTCTATTGAAAGATCAAGTCTATTGACGTGAAAACTTGACTTCAGATTAATCGAAGCCCACGACAACATGAAAAATGTCACATGCCAAGCTTTGCGAGGAGAGTATGTTTAGCTTATCAGATTTCGTCGTATGATTGTTTTCATAAATGAGGGCATCAGTCCGTGGCGTCACTTCACACCAGCGCTGGGACCTGGGCTACCTATGTGCAGTATACCGGTTAAAACTTCCAGCTTTCCTGACACCCTTTCACATTATAAAAATGACCCATGACTAAAAAAAACAATAAAAGAAAAAAAAGTACATAAAAACAAAATTGCAATCAAATTTCGGTGATTTTTGATTTGAGATGTTGTCTTTGGGGTGAGGTTGTTTGTGAGGAAAGAGAAAAATATGTAACTAGCGAAATAAGATAAACCTATCAATGCAATCCATCGAAACAAAATAGAAATCGTATGTGCAGTAGAACATGTGGGAGTCTCCATTTCAGAAAGGGAGGATGGACAACGTTGTTGAAGGACAGGAGTGAGTTGGTTGGCCTTGGAAAGACAGGAGGGAGAGGATGGTTTTTTTCAGTAGTTTTGGCTGAAGAGGTGAGGTAGGCCTTGTCATAACTTGGATTGTGGCTTTAAAACTGGCAGGATTCAAAATTATTATTATTTTTTTTGTCATTGTCTTTTCTCGTCGGTTACATGTCAGACTCTGAGGAGTGCGTGCCTTGGTCGTTCGTCTCAGATCTTCATGTCCTCTTGCATGCTGAGCTGCGACAGCGTCTTCTTGATGCGTAACGCCGTTAATCTGGCTGCCCCGTTGCCATACCAGCACTCTCGCATAATCTTCCCCATCACCCGCAGGGCCTGACAGATAGAGGAAGGGGAGGGGTGTGCTGTGCCAATGTGCTACAGAAGCCAGCAAGCCTGTCTATGTCTTGTTTCCTGTGTGCTTTATGTTGGTGCATATATAAGTGTGCACACACGTGACAGTGAGGAAGCATACGTATTGAAGTGAGTGTGTATGCCTGTTGCTGCATTTGTGTGTGTGTGGGTGTTCATATGTGCCTGTCGCGGTATATGTGTGCGCATGTTTGTGCTTGCACGTACCTCGTAGCTCTGCCACCAGTTAGGCACATTGGGTCGTAGCTTCTGCTCACACACCACCTTCCTCATCTCCTCTATGGAGGGGTCAGAGGGCACCAGGTCATAGTAAGGAAGCTGGTACTCCTCATGGACACCTGTGTTAAGAGATGGAGGACCCACATACAACACAAAACACTTATCAACCCACCATGTCAACCTGCTCCCCTGACTCAGATGAGAGTGTTGATTGGTTTGGCACATTTTAACCAAAAGAAATTGAGCCAGAGAGGCTTCTTTACAACTAATTCATTGGATTTTCTCCTCCCATTTTTTCCCCATTTGAACTAGCACCCCTCTCCCACCAAGGGAACATCCAATCCTGTGGCTTCCTCCAATGAACATGTTGACAGGCTCGCCACTCTTAGCAATGCGGACCAATCACGTACCACCTGTGATGTCAGCGGAACATGGAGTCAATATATGCCCTGGCACACAGTCAATTCAATTTCAATTAAATGAGATTTTATTTCTGTAGCGCTTTTTACAACAAGTTGTCACAGAGCAGCTTTACAATTGATCCCTGGCCTGAAACCCCCTCGGAGCAAGCCAAGGCAACAGTGGCAAGGAAAAAACTCCCTGACAAATAGGAAGAAACCTTGAGCAGAACCTGGGTCAGAGGGGGAGCCCATCTCCACATGCCTGCACATGCCTGGCCTGGCCAGGAGTGGCCGCTAGAGAGTGATGAGACTGATGAATCGTGATTGGCTTGCCCATTTTATTTCACCAGAGAGGCCGTGCCAAAGGTTGCCTTGCCAACCGATCATAAACCTTAACTGACTCACCCCTCATCGTTCTCTGACGTATGGCAAATGTGGGGCAGCTGGGACACCCCACCAGTTACATGCTGAAGGTATCATCAGAGAATGACAAAGTCAGCATATACTCCGCAGGTGCTTGCTGGACTGGCCTTTAGAGAGCGATGAAACCAACAATGTTAACCAGCATAAACCGCCAATCATTCATCGGTGAGTTTGGGCCAATTGTAGCTTTGCCAAAGCAGACCTTTAGCTCTAGCCTGTGAATATGATGTGGATGTGGATATGAGCATGCAGTCACAGGGTTCACACCTGCTTCCCAAACAAGCACCTTTACTGCATGAGCCACCAGGAGGCCTGTGAACAAGGCATTAAACTCCTCAATATAAACACAGAATCAGCCTGTACTCAGCTGAAGTTTACTTGCGACTAGGCAACATCCTTTTTGTTTTGGATCCTCCGTGGATTAAAATGGTTCGCTAAATGTTTCTCCCAGAGCTTAAAAACCGAATTAGACCATCGATTATGAAAATTAGGCCCTTTTTACACCTCTTTACACCTTATCATTTTTCCTTTTCTTTCACCTTCACTTTTCCCGTAATTTTCCTTACACACATCAAACATCCCATCAATGTATTTTTTGAACAGCCTTTCTCGTTCACTTTCATCTCCCCTGTTCCATGCCCTACGTTCATAGCGTTTATGTGAGAACATTGATGTATATATCTCTCAGATGCCTTCTGTCTCACCTCCAGCGTTACAGCGTCGCACGATCTCCCAGTACACCAGGCCCAGAGCGTAGATGTCCGCACACTTAAAGGAGTCAAAGTGCCTCATGTTGATGGTTTCGTCCAGAACTTCTGGTGCCATGTACCTAGACGACAAAAAAATAAATAAGAAACCTATTCACTCTTCTGTGCCTGAAATGAGTTCACTTGCCTAAAATGAGCCATTTCCCCCCCCCTACTGTAAAAGAACCAAACCCATCCTAATTCCTAATTCACTTACATACATGAAGCAACTTGGAGACTGTACCTCCACCACATATATGAGCCCCAATGACATGGCCATTTATCATGTAGCATGTTGGTTCCCATTTTGGAGTGCACAGTTTGATACAATGAATATGTGTTTAATAACATGGAATAAAAACATATCACATGTACCCATTTACCTACAGTCTACAGAGTATCCAGCACTGCATCAAGCCCATTTACCTACAGTCTACAGAGTATCCAGCACTGCATCAAGCCCACTTATCTACAATCTACAGAGTATCCAGCACTGCATCAAGCCCATTTACCTACAATCTACAGAGTATCCAGCACTGCATCAAGCCTGGTCTAGAACTCACCAAGGTTCTCTAGCTAAACTACATGGGCTGTACCTCTTGGTGCCCACGCGTTGGTTGGGCGCAATGTCGATGGTGTCGGTAACGGACTCATGCCGTACGGCCAGCCCCAGGTCTGCAATGGCGCACGTAAGGTTCTTCTTCACTAGAATGTTCTTGGACTTGAGGTCACGATGGGCGATACCTGGTTTCCCTGCATAACACAAAGGAAAAGCTCATTACAATGTCCCCATAAAATGCTTTCTCTGCTACACCTTGGCAGGATGAATCCAGTTGGCTGTTGCAGTATCCTATTGCCTTAATTGGCAATTGTGTAAAGCCTGTAAATAAGGAGACTCCACCTCCCTGCAAAAAACCGGAATAAAGACTGTGATTCTGCCTTCCTCACCCTGTGTCCCCAGGATCTCCATGTGTAGGTGGGCCAGGCCGCTGGCGGCTGACAGCGCCAGCTTTATCATGCCCTCTATGGTAACGGAGTAGCGGTTCAGGTAGTCGAAGAGGGAGCCGTGCTCGTGGTAGTCTGACACCAGCCACAGCTGTGTCCATGTGCCGTTATCTGTGAGAGAGGATTGAGACAGAAGCAGGCCATGAGATACAATGACCTGTGGTTAAAAGATCCCTGACGGAGGGAAACAGGCAGCTGGCTCCTTCAATCAGTGTTGGCACAGCACTGCAGAAATAGCCAATCAGTTGACAGCACTGCAGGAAGACACCCATTAGCCCCTGGATTCAATGTGCGGTAGCCTTGCATTGCAGCATTTTTACAAGGTATTGGCCTTTTACCCTTATTGTCGGCGGCGATGAATCCCAGTATGTTGTCGTGGCGAAGCATTATAGTCTGGTAGATCTCGGCCTCACGGAACCAGGAGCGCTCCTCGCGGGATGAGAAGATTTTCACCGCCACGTCGCCGCCACGCCACTTCCCCCGCCACACCTCGCCGAACCGGCCCTTCCCGATGATCTCCTGCAGGACGATGGTGCGCGCCACCGTCCGCTGCACAAACAGGGGCAGGCCTAGGGGAGGAGACAAGATCAGAGTCAGTATAGCGCCCCATAAAAATCACAGCATGCTTTGCATTGTGGGAAACAATCTTGCCTTGTTCAATGACCCAAGAGAAGAGGTCAAAAGATAAGGCCTTTCCACAGATTAAAATGAGTTTAGCTCTGAAAAATAACCACCTCTCTCATCCCCACCCCTCACCATCTGTTAAATGGATGAAGTTATGGCCAGATGACAAAGCACCAATCCTGCAAAACTGAAATAAATAAAGAATTAAAACTTGCCTTATTACTAAAAGCTTTATCAAAACCTCCTCCTGTCAAAAGTTTTTTCCTTAAAAACTGATCTATCTTATGTTTGAAACAATTTAAATATTGCATTTAAAGATGCTTCACTTTCCCACACATCAAGATATTCAGGTTACACATAAACTAAATTACCAAACTTACTAGCTGGTACTTATCTACCCAAATTTTGTTATATCTCTCAGCTTTGCCAATCAAGAAACAAGTGCCTGGTATGGTTACATTGTTGCCCAGATTAGTTGCATAATATTCACACAGCCCATCAAAGAGGTGAATGCTCAACAAGGCACATAAAAGGTACTTTTTGGACAGAGTACCTGAGCCAGAACAGTAAACTGAAAATTTAGCAATTTTAACAATAGCATCTAATTATCCAAAATATTTTTGTACGCCAGCAATATGTGTGAGACTTCCATTTGGTAACAGAAGCATTGTTTTTAGCATAGCCGGCTAGCTATTACCTGTGGCTACAACGAGTCTTATGACCACAAACCACTAACAAAAATACAATGTTATGGTCCTCGATGGTTCTCCTTCCACCACATGCCCAATGTCGAGGAAGACCAACGAATGTGGCTTTGTGGCTTTTGGTTATTTGTTTCAATTCAACAACAAGCCAACTTTGGAGAATCCATACCAAACTTCATGACTGGGCTATGACAGACCCCGACAAAAGATACATCACAAAGGTGCACTGCAACAACAAGTTAGTGTTAACTTAACTATCGAGTATGCTACATTTTATTGCTTTACCACCCCTCAGCTCAAGTACAACATCCTTGCTAAATATATCTGCCTGACAGATTTGAGTGTCTGTGAAGCACTTTGATGCATGTCACTGTATGAAGTTATTTTGAGTTATTATTATTGTCCTTATGGAAGAAGGCCACAAGTGAACTAAGTTATGAAAAATGGCCTTGTGAAGTTAATGCCTTGCGAAGATATGACTGACAAGACTTTGAAAAATGACCATTACTGAGAAAAATAAAGTTATATATTATGTAAATCATCGATAAAAATCACAAAAAATGTTACATTTTATATTTTTCTTTCACAACGTACTGTTTATGTCTACTTCAGTTTTGGCAGATTGTGGAATAAAACTGCTAAAACTATTGAGATGGGAGATACCATCCATAATCCCTGTACAAAAGACTCACAAATATTTCGGTTGGCTAATAAACTTTGATTTTGGCATGTGGACTCACGGGAGGGAAGAATTGTTTAGAGCGGTATCTAAAACAAAACATGCATTATGGTCAGAAGTTTCTGTTGCTGCACAGGGTGGCCAACTAAGTAGCAGTGGACAATGTGTTGACTTGCAAACGTTGTAAATAACCAGAAAACCGGTGCACTAACTTACCATGCGGAGCACTGTGATGTGTTAGCTGGAACGAAACACCCGAAGGAAGCCGACAAAGGACAATTAACTGTTTGCAGCATGTTGCAAAAGATTGTGCCAAGTCAATTAGAGTGAGAGGGAGTTTTGGGATACGGAAAAGGTGTTTTTTCAATAATGATTATTCTTTGTGTATAATGTTGTTATGTAATATATGTATACATTTTTGCAAACTGAATATGAGCAAAACTATTTAATTATTGGTGAAATAGGGTGTAAGTGGTGCACTCTAGAGGAGATAAGGGAGCCTGAGAGAGAACAGCAAGACAGTTAAGTGAGCTTGAGTTCAGTAATTGTTGACTTTTTTCTTGTTTTTTTTTGTCTCCTGGTATTGTATCATCACTGCAAGGCTAAACCATCACACTATCCTAGAGCATACCAGAGCCAGATCCAGACGTGGACAGGTCAAAGATGAGATCCTGCAGGGTCCGGTCCTTGGCCAGGTACAAGTGGTCACAGGACGGGTCCTCCACCTCCAGACGCTGCCGGTGGCTGTAGGCCCGCTGGTGCTGCTGGAACACGAACACTCCCACCAGCAGGAGCATGGACAACAGGAAGAGGGGCCCCATGATCACCGCCACCAGCTCCACCAGCCCCCAGCTCCCCCCGGGGCCAAACCCGCCGCTTTCCACCGGCGTTGTCGTTGCTGTGTGGAAGAGTCAGGCAGTCATTTGGACGGGCTTCCCTGTCAACTCTTAACTGAACATTCAATGAGTATGGCTTCACTACAGGCCCAAGCGGCTAACACTATGACAGCAATCTGAATCCCAGGTGAAAGACAAGACTTACTACAACAAGGATAACAAGAACTGTTGTGGAAGATGTCAGGTTTGTGTCCGCAGCAATGATAAACAGATCCTCAGTCGCTTAAACCAGACTGAGTGGAACTGTGCAAAGCTGCACTGCGTCAGTTATAATACAAAAGCCCTATAAAGGTAAAAGTGAACTGAAGTAATGGCAATGTGCGCTTTTGTGAGGGTGATGTGCCCTAGCCCTTGAAAGACCCTCGTCCTGGAGCAGAACCAGCGCGGCGGACACATGGCAACGGCGGCGCGCGGATGACCCCAGTCTCACCCGTGGGTGGGGCGAGGATGACACTGTTGCAGTAGTCGGTGTAGCAGCAGTGGGTGTTGAGCAGGCCCTCGGCGCTCAGGCAGTAGAAAGGCTGTCCCGGGGGCACCAGGTTGTCGCGGGTGATGCAGACCCGGATGTGGCGCTGCTGCCCATCTATAGTGACAGTGGAGACCAAGCAGGCGCCGTCTGTCATGCACTGGTACCCCGTCTTCTCACATTCCGTGCAGTTGCACCTCAGTGCTGAAAGCGAGGAGGGAGAAGAACAAACAAAATTTGCGTCACTTCACAGCGCAGCGTAGGTACTGGGCTTTTGCCACCGTTTCTCGTTTATTTCACATAAAAACCGAATCACCCCAGTGCAATTTTCTTAATGAACATGAATGAAATAATGGTAAAATCCATTAACTACCAAACACCTGCATCTTTAACATACAGCTTTTCAGAAATACAGTACACTGCACCATAAAATGACATTTTATGTTAATCCTTTTATTATGCCTAAGTTGATCATTCATATGAAGTGTAATGAAGAGGAATTTATGGGTGTGAGAATTCTTCTACAAAGCATTTGCGGCTCAACATTTTATTCTCTTCTCCCACACACATCTGAGTGCATACGCCTACCATGCTCAACTTTACTTATACCCCACTACACTAGCTGTAATGGGGGCATATCTCCACTAGAGGGCACTATAACTCAAAAAGTGACAAAAGCCAGTCTGCGAGGAAATGGTTGAATGCACTGGCTTACTGCCTGCATTACATGTAATTACAGATACCACACTGCAAATGAAGCAACACAGCCCAGCCCAATCAGTGACAGGACTACATTGTGTCTGTATACATGTCTCCAAACCTAACTGTAGGCTACATACTGTACTCTAATGAATTAAACTGCAGACTTTCTTCAGCTGATGTCACAAGTTAAAACTTTTTGATTGTTGACATGTCAAATAAGGAGAGGTAAAAAAAAAAGTGGACTGCTGGTTAGCGAGCTGGTATTGTAACTTAGAGGTGGCAGGTTCAGTTCCCACCCAGGGCACTACTGCTGTACCACTGAGCAAGATACTGCATCTAAAACTATTTATTGAAAACCAGCTGTAGAAATTTAAAGTATGTTAAAAGTTGTGTAAGTCACTCTGAATAACAGCGCATACTATAGGCCTTAGATAGCCCTGTCCTATCCCCACAGACCTGCACTCAAACCCACCCTCTCCCAACACCCCTTTTCCCCCAATTCACCTTCAACACCACCATCTACTGTCTCGCTCTTCCACCTAATCCAAACCCCAACAAAAAGGGGGAAGAATCCAGGATACACCACTAATACAGCAAAGGAGAAAAGAAGTAGAAGAAAGGCTCCATCTACTGCTTCAAGTACCCTAGGTGATACTTGATGCTGTATTACAGACAGCTGCACGGCTCCCAAAGTCAAACGTTTTTAGGCATTTAGCAGACATACTTATCCAGCAGATTACCATTTATACAGCTCACAGCTCTATATTTACTGAAACGATTCAGACAGGGTTCTTCGTTTAAAGGTACAACAACAGTGCATCAGCGGGTACCAAACCCACAGCCAAATACTCAATGAGTAAGACGGGTAAGGCACCTCCCTCAAATTTCGATAGTGCCACGCGACAAGCCAATAGTAAGGACAACGACCACAGAACTCAGCTGTGGTTTAACACTCTTTTGGGACAGCCCCAATGGGCATAAACCTGCCTAAGAATACAGACTCAATGGGGTGTTTCATCATTTGTGAGGCATATTAAACTTATTAAGGAGAGGGCAGGGGAGTTTCTGAGTCATGTGACAGCCCACCCTACCCCATGCAGGGACCGCCTCCCCATTCATTATGGATAATTGAATTTTGGAAGACCGTGAATAAGCTGAAAATGAGTGAGAACGTGGCTATAAGAATGAGCTCTTATAGCACACAGAACACAGAAGCACAAAATGCATGAATATACAAAAATGCAGATATATAATAATATAAAATATACACAGTATGCAAAATATTTTCATGGTATCGTACCTGACAGGAAATCCTACTGCTGCTTTGATTATTGGCGTTAATAATTTCTTGAATTTTTAAGTTCATTGACCAGATGTTGCCCATAAATTATGATAGACAACAAGCAATGATGTTTGATTTAAAAAAAGAAATGAAGATCTTCAACTTGAGATCTTAACTCAGGCAGGCTTAGCTGATCAGTAGCTAATTACTTCAGCAAAGCCAAGAGTGACCCGTAAGTAAATTTAGCTCAATAAATTCGCCATTTTGTGACCTAGATCTGTAAATACTATTCATATTTATGAAAGATTTTTTATATACATTTAGAGTAAATATTATATACTTTTGTATGAAACATGCTAAGTTGTTCAAGTACAAGAAACAATGGAAAATACAATGATTTATCTCAACTAAGACATGGAAGAGTGGAATAAGAAATTTAAGAGACCTTACGATAGTAAGAGTGTAAAAGCAACATGAAAACATGACAATGTCTAATTTGCTAAATAAAACGGTTAGCATTAAAATCGATAAAAAAATTGCTGCTTTCGTCTTCTCTGGGTGCAACTCAGCAAACGGTACAGAAGCAGTACACATTTTAGTTCTCATTTCATACCAAACTAAGATGCGTATGACTACGATTCCAAAGGACAGTGACCCACTTCTTGCTTGGAACATAAAAGGGTTATTTGTGGTAAAGCCAGCAAGTTAAACTCACAGGCGATGCATACTGAAATCCATATGTGGAATACAGAAGATTTCAAGTTATTGTCTGTGGCCACAGGTGGTCATCGAGACTCTCAAGACCAACCGCTATACTACCTGACTGCACTAATTAATTTACCTCCTTGGTCCAGGAAATGAGCTAAGCTGTTATAAGAGGTGTGGTAAACCGTTGCATTAAATACCTGCAGATGCTACAGCCCTACAGGACTGGAGGTGAACAGCAAATTAGCTAGCTGGGGGTGTCTGGATAACACGCCCCTGAATATCCTCCCATATCTTAAGGGAAGTCAGCAAGGGATCAGACAGGTTGACGGGGGGGCAGGTAGCACTCACTGCTCTTAACCCCCAGCTGTGAGGTGTTTCGGTGAGGTCGTGGAAGGTGCGGAGAAGGGGAGGGGCCTGGCAGGACACGGGCTGCGACCATAATTAAACCCAGTCTAGACTGACACTCTGAAACTGCGATCTCACTGTAGGATGGGTACAACATCTCAGCTTCGTGTCAAATTCCTGTAATTGTAATTCTGCTTTTTCACCCTCTTTTTTTTAAGGCGGAAAACCACCTGCCGATTGCGTAACCTCAATCATGACTCCAGACTGCTGCCGCCGCCACCAGCAGCAGACTAATCTACGGCTGACTCTATGCTACTGAGGCAATCGGCATCTTACTACAAAACAGAGCGGTGAAAACAGAAAACTCCCCCTTATTATTGCCGCGGTTTTCCAGTCTATATGAAAGAATCACCGCCGTCTATACCCATAAAACTGTCATAGTCCTCTGGCTTTATGTTCAGAATTGAGACTACATATTTCCATATGATATCAGAAAAGATTAGGAAGGTGTATTTCAATACAGCGTCAATGCCACGCTTTGACAAGCATTCTGTGGTAAAAAGCGAGTCTGCTTAGAAAGTCTGGGATGATCAGCGAAGAACTAAATGGGCACATCCAGGATGTCGTTTCTATAATGTGCTTACACACACACATTTGCGGAAGGTGCTGAAAGCCCCACAGTCGCTGTGGTTTATGCTTCAATTTGATGTGAAAACGTCCCCGCTAAGGTCTATAAACATGGCAAAAAAATCGCCTTTTGTGAGTAGATCTTAAGTTGCATTTTCTGTAGGTTTTACACAAATTCTGATTTTCTACAGTGCGTTACATGGCGAATGATTAAGGGTTATGGAAAATGTTGACCTCTCTGCCTCTGCGGCCAGACTTCTGCTCCTCGTGATCTATGTCCCCATAAACACGCCTGTAACCGCCCTCCACCGGCCTCCATGTTACAGCTGCATCAAATTTAAACCTTGGTGCCGATCTGATCTATGCTGCCCCAGTCCAAAAGATCACCCGACCCTAAATATATTAACATTACATTAGCATTTATGCTTTTAGCCGGATTGACTTAAACAGTCAACATTTTTACACGCTATCCATTTATAAAGCTATACAGATTAACTGAAGTAAATGCTCAAGGGGACAAGAACGGTGCTTCACAGTGAGCTACACTGCTGTCTCCGACC
This sequence comes from Albula glossodonta, assembly GCA_019788955.1. Taxonomy (NCBI): domain Eukaryota; kingdom Metazoa; phylum Chordata; class Actinopteri; order Albuliformes; family Albulidae; genus Albula; species Albula glossodonta. Next base: position 28,843,070 of record JAFBMS010000004.1, on the reverse strand, counting down.
ATTACACCTGTTAGACCTCTCCTTTGCGCCACTTATGGACGCTTGGCTCCTCCCCTCTTATGTACCTACAGTTCCTGCTCATGTCTGCTGTCTGTTCTGGCCCCTCCTCCCAAAATGGCCAAAGGACACTCCCACCTCAGAGCAGAGAACGATGCCGGCCATCTACTGGCACAGAACAAAGTCTCACGTTCTCAGGCTATGCTCCTCCTCCCATAGCTCTTACCCAGCAATTACCAGATTATACACTTGTTGCTTCTCTCTCACTTGATTTGTTGTGTCCGTAACTGTGCACAAGGGCTGTTATTGCATATTATTGGTTTGTTTGTCACTTCTTTAATTTCATTGGCAGGTTAATAATCAGTTCTCCATTTGAATCCTGGGAAGTTTACACATTTCTGGTCTTGTGGCCCTCCTCCACTGCATTAATGCACTTTGACCGGAAGGGAAAATGTACATGCTTGTAATGTGGCAGATAATCTAATGAATGAAACATTAATTCATAAAGGCGTGAAACGTTAAATCACTAAATCGTGCATCGACACGAAAATCTGATGAATAAGCTTTCAACACTGTCAGAAGCCTCTGAAAATGGAACATTTTGCAGACTATGTCAAGTCTAATCCAATTAAGTAGCAAAATAAATGATAATAAGTCACCATCTAAGGCTAAATGAGCGAGTTCACTGGGCAGGACAATACAGTACAGCTTGATTATGAGCCTACAATTTCAGGAGAAAATTTTATGTGAGAATTATGCAACACATTTGTGAAATCATGCATCGGGGAACTGGTTGAATGTTTGTAGTGCTCTGCACAGGGGTTTTGAATTTTGGGCAAAGCCCGCGGTCTATTGTCCAAATAATGCAACTTGCCTGGGCTACTTCGCCACGCACCTCAGTCTCCCAACAGTGACAGAAATCTTGTCTCCCCTGCATTCTCTTCAACTGCTCTTGTTCTACACAGCCTGAAGTGCACCAACCTACAGGACCTAATTTACAACCTCCGTTATACTCCCTATGCGAACTGACGTCACCCACGCATATTTTATGACATCATCCGATGACATTTTGGTTAGACTAAGATGCTTGTGTTTTTTTTTTGGCTGGTCTTGTGCATGTCAAAATTTCTTGTTGGCTTTTTTAATCTGACTTGGTAAACTCCACACTGGGTTTTGCACATAGCAGGAAGTTCAGCTAGGAGACAAGAAGAGTTACGAATGGAGTCAAATAATACATAAGATCATCAAACCGGCCAGTAGACATTTGAAAGTAAGCAAAGTCGTTCTTATCTCTAAAGAGAGCGAAATAATTTTGTATAGTGCTGGTATGATTTTGAATGAACAAACTCTAGAGAGAAAACTATGACTCAAACTAAGATGCTAGTTTAAAATGGCGTCGTCTGATGTACGAAAGCGACTGGTTTGCACAAGCATCAACTTGGCAACAAAGGTTCAGCTTCAACTGGACTATAGTGGAGTATACATGCAGACACACACACACACATACACACACACACAGACATACAAAGGCACACATGCACGCGCACAATTTATGCCAATTTTTTGTTCATTTTTGTGAATCAATTTGGTGATTTCATTGATAATTTGTATCCGTAATATAAAATATTAAATGAAATCAGTTCAAAAATATTTTACGGCACACATATCAGAAGGGAAAAACGATATTCCTGGCTGGTTCCTCTATAGCAGAGAGGAAAGAGAGGGACATTCTTGCATGGTTCCCCTCTGCAAACAAAATCAAGCACGTTGAATAGAAATGAATGACAGAAATTCATTTAGACCTAAAGAAAACATTAATTTATAATCCATGCATATTCCCTTTCAGGGTGGTTGTAAACCTTGTCTATGTATAATGACAATACAGCCATCGCATCCTGAAAGATATCAGCCAGACTACAAGCAATACTTTTCATATACTGTCAATCAGCAAACGTCCTTTTAACAAAACCAGTCTGATTCATACAAAATTATCTCATTTTTTTAACAATATGTTTATTACATTTCCAGACACAACATGACATCATTTTACTATGAAAACAATAAAAGCAATGGACACTATACCCCACCCCCACACCCCCCCAACAGAGGGTGAAAAGTAAAAAGGCAATAACAGAAATGAAATTGGCATGGTTACAGAAAAACAAAATTAAAAGAGATAACCAAAGTACTATAATTGGCTACACCGATTGAGGGAATCTCTTTCTAGTGGCCGATAGTGTAGCACCAATATATACCAAGGGTGCCAGACTTTGTAAAAGGCATCCATTGAAAAGTGGACCATACTTGTTATGTACTCATGAGGAATACATCCCATGATAAGATTTTGGTCGTCATGGCATTCTTCACCCAGAATAACAAAATGTTCTTCCTGGCCGCAAAAGTCTATATATTAAATAGCCTTCTGTGTTTAAGATTAATGATATAATTATCAGGAAGGCCAAGCAGGAGAAACATAGGATCTAAACCTATAGGGACACCAAAAATAATAAACCGTTCACCTACAATACAAGGCCAATAACTTTGCAGCTCCACACGTCCAAAAACGATGAATGCGGTCACCGGCCTCAGAGCCACACTTGGGGCAAAGAGGAGGCACACTTGCATCCATTTTGCTTTTTAAGGTAGGCGTTATATGTACATGATGTACAATTTTGAGCTGAGTGGATTTGATACGATTACAAATGAATATTTTCATAGCGTTATTCCAAACATCCTGCCAATTGGGGTCATCAATAGTCATTCCCAAATCCTTCTCCCAAGCTGGTTTAGTAGCCTGGGAAGTCTGGGAGGAAGAGGAACATAGGGCTTCGTAGAATGTACTAAGATTCTTAAATAACCGTAAAGAAATAGTCCTTTCTACTGATGACGTAGAATCACTGTTATTCTACTTGGTAGTTGCAGTCTATCGTGCGATTTAAAATCATGTCCCCTGATGCGTAAAGTCAATACATCCAACACCAATTCCAACAATTTCTAGGGAACAATCCCCTAATTCCTACAAGGTTGCCTCTACGCCGTTTCATCCACAAGCTAACTTCGGTGAAGGTAGCAAATTTAAGCGAGCAGAAAGCCCGAAAAGTCAAGCAAAATCTGTCAAAGTAAAAGTTGTCAATTGCAGCTTTAACATGTATGCATTAACCATTTATGGAAACTCTGTGTTGGTGTCGTTGATTTATTTAATGGGTCCAGAATTAAAATAAATAACCAGTGATCACTTAATTCATGTTAACCAAGAAGATAGATGTATTTTAAGCTTTGTCTACTGTTATGCACGTTTCAGGCACAGCAGAGCAAAGATTTCCCATGGTTACATGCATCTTTAGAAAAAAACAGAATTGTATTTCAAGCAAGCTTTATTTCCATTACTGTATTTTAAATATATGTAATATCGCTGCCGATTGTGAAAGTGTTATAACAATTCTAACAAATGGGAATGTCAAATAAAAACATTTTATTAATTAAAATTGTGCTACATAACATTTAGTGGTGCAACCAATTTCGTTGTGGTAAGAATAAAATGTCTAAGTTCACCTGCAAATGGTTTGTGCAGCAATACATGAGTAAACAATTATACCAAAAACAAATGAATAGAATTTATTTTTACCTTTTTATTCTCAACAAATAAAATACATTTCTTTCCCTTTACCCTTAGAACAACAGTAATAAAACAATAGGTTGTTATGGGAAATGGTCCGAGTACGGTGGATGGATTTAGACATCACAATGAATCTTGACCTCGTGGATCACGCAAAACTATGTGGGGTACTGCTTTAAAAGAGCAACAATAAAATGGGATACATTAAAAAAGTGGTCTGCCACGGCAGAATACAACAAACTCGCTTCATAAAAGTGGGGTAATATTGATATTTTAGATAATGGCCCTCCAGAGCAAAAACGGTAGACTCGCTCAATGAATGTGGGGTAATACAGAAAGCTTAGACACACTGCTATGAAATTAAACTCACATTGATGTTTCGGATACAGTTATGTCCCTGCAATTGACCATTATGGGCAAATACAGAAAATATTTGTCTCAAAACATTTCTTGTTAAGGTTTGGATTTTGTGTGCCCTATACACAACATTAAAGCCCTCTGCCAGTCACATACCTGTTTAAATGATGATCTGCACTACTTGCGGTTGTTTTTGTTTGCAGATGTTTTGTACTTGTGCTACAATTCTACGGCCTGTGCTACAAAACTATCAACCTCTATAGCACCAGTGCTGTGTGGGGAAAAAAAAAGTTAACGTACAGCCCTGCCCTGAAAAAAACACCAAATGATGATACGATTTGGATAAGGGAGAGAACAGAGATGTGTGGCTTTCATAAGAATATTAGGACATCATCTGCATAGAAAGTACTTTTATGTTCTCTTTCACCTACGACAATACCTGATATGAGAGCAGACTGCCTTATAGCTAGCGGTTCCAAAGGTATATCAGGGCAGTGGACTGACAGGGTCTCCGTTTCTGTTGCCTCGGTTAGGACATGAAATTATTTAACAATCAAGAGTTCTATCGTAGAGACCAATGCTATTTTCAAATCAGTACAAATAAGAGAAATTGGTCACTAACTTGACAATTCCACAAAATCCTAATTACGTTCTAACAATAGGGCGATAAGGGCTACCTTCTGATCTCTGTGGACTATTTTAGATGGTTTGATTAAGGGTCAGGGGGGCCATCAATGTTCTACATCACTAAATACAATTCCAGTGGAATGCCGTGCGAAACTACAGACTTTGCTTTTTGAAGCAGTTTGATAGCTCTCACCCTTTTGGAATGTTAGCCCCAGTCAATCTTGGTAAGAGTCCGTGTCAAGCATGACCTCAGATATAGAAAGGTCAAAGAAGAAGACTGAGAAGAACACCTGATTAATGGTGTGAGGGTCAGTAGCCACATTGTCAAACGTAGTACAAGCATCAATAGATGCTTTGGGTTATTTTGTTTCAGTCAAAGTACAAGCAAATGGCCGGGCCTATCTCTATGGAAGTCGCAGAGGTAAGGGGATTCGAGTCACATGACTTGACTCAAATCAGACTCAAGTCACAAATTTGCTGACTTGAGACTGTACATAAGGCTATGTTAGGAGAACTCATAATGCTAATGCAGTACAGATACACAACGATCAACGCCGCGGCCCTTTACTGTGTGAACTATGAAGGTGTAGCAGAACACCTTTTCTCATAGTTAGTTTCTCACCTGTGTGACGTGACGGGACACCCCACGGAAAAGACTTACAGCTACAGTAAAAATCACCAGAAAACCTGAGAATACTTTTCTGTTCAGGATATGTTTCAACAATATTGCTATGGTTTTCCCAATACATAAAGCTCCACTACTTCAGGGAAGTGAAATAAGTATTAAAGATTGGACAAAGGAACAGACAAAATAGAAATTGAAAATTAATGAATGAAGGGTTGCTATGGAAGGAGTGGATAATAGGATTAAGAATATAGAACAGAGAGAGAGAGAAAGAGAGGGTGCAGAATTCAGAGAGAGTGAAGCCGGGTGAGCTGTATGCCTTGCTACCTCCCTGGCACATGGCACAGTGAAGCCATTGTTCTGGCGAAGCACAGGCAGGTCTGAGCGAAGAGAGAGAGAGAGAGAGAGAGAGAGACAGACACACCCTGCCCCCGAGCCACCTGCCTCGCACCAACGCGCCACCACGCCGACGTTTATCTCTGCTCAAAACTCCATCATACATATACTATAGCTTTTTATTCCGCCAAACATACACAAGGACCGTCACGTCGATGCTCGTTCCCCCTAAAACCTCACTGCTCCTTCAGTCCTCAAAGCCACCAAAGCAGGCCTGAGGAAAACGAGCACCGTAAGTTCCTGTGATGCAACCAACATGTTAAATCCTATCCTCCTAATTGCTAATGTAGCCTGTGCCTGCGCCGACAAATCTATACTTCAAAGCAGATTCACAGATAGGCCAGTTTACCTCAGCTAGGCTCTTTAGACACATAGATAATTCTGTTACGAACACAGTTGAGAGACCTCTGCGTGGCACGCCGTGGAGACGCTTGTTCTGAAAGCAGAGAGTGAACTCTGTGCTCAGTTGATCCAGTCCTGGCTGTGCTATCACCAGCTTATCCTAGAAATGTACAACAATTTGATTACAGATGTAAAACGTTTCATTTGTAAAAATGAAATTTTGTATTCAAATTAGAGGAGCAAAACTAAGATAAAATTGTAACGGATATTATTTTGTCAGATGTTATGATTGCAATTACTAACTGTGATTAACGAAGATTGTACATTTGAACGGAACACATTATGCTCGGCCTTTCCACAGCGTATCACAGAGGCCAGAATCACCATTACGATTAATATACATTTAATCGCGTAGCCTAATTTTAATGAGCGTGTTGTGCAGGTAGTCAGGTACAGGTAGCGTCTGTTCTTTTCTCATAAAGAACCAGAGTGCCGCTGCTTCTAGGAAAAAAATATAAAGCAATGAATGAGTTTGGTGGTGAATTCTGATCATACTACTTTAGAGGTAGAGCTCCCCAGCTTAGTGAAATGCTACTTGTGCATTTCAGGTACCAGAGTGGCAGCAGAACAAGTCCTGAGTACCGCTGGAGATGGCGTTAGTGCGGGAACACTGTCCCTTAGGAGCACGTGCATTAGCCGTTACTGAAGCCAAGCTTTGGGAAGAAGTGGTGGCAGAGCCTTGGAGCAAAACAGCATCACACTCCAGCATCACACAACAGGTCTGGGGCCTGCCTAACTAGGCATGGATAAAAAGAGAAATACTCTATGTCCGAGCTCCTTAGCACAGTGGTCTTCCCCACTCGCCCCCCCCCCCCCCCCCCCCCCCCCCCCCCCAAACCCCACTGCCCCCCCCCTCCCCCAATTGAGGCTGGGAGACCTGTTCGAGTGCCATTTACAGGTACAGAGATTACCGGGCCAGTAACCAGGGTAATAAAAATAGCAAGGTCACAAGTCTGCCAAAAACGACAACCCATGGCTAATCCCCCTTGAGTGACAAGTAATATCTGTAGTAAACAGGAGATCCTGTTCTGTTTCTCAGGTCAACACTTATACTCAGAATTTTTTCCAAAGATCATATCACAGGATATGACCTAGTAATAACACGGTGTTCCCTTAAGTTAGTGCCATGCTCAATCTACTTGCTGTCCCCAGTGGTACGAAATCAACCACAGCGTCAAAATACAGGTCACTCTTTCAGTAATGACGGCGATTACTAATGACGCGCTCTCCGTGGATTTGATCAGTGCCCGATGGAAAGCCTTGCCGTGGACCGCTGCTTTAGCACCACCAGACTGGCTGGAGAACCGCCGCTCATAAGTTAATATCCTGACAAATGCGTGAAAATATCGCAGTTGTAGATTTGTGGGCGTTTATGTGAAAAGCCACACCCACGTGCATGCTCATTGGCTCATATAACCCCACCCTTAAAAAAAAAACTTCTGCCTTCTTAAATACTGGATGGTTGGTGGTTGTGGCATGGCTCCCATTTTTAAACAGAAATTGGAAGGACAACATCAGGTAGATTTCCTGAAGTATTTACTAGGCGCTAATCTGTTTTGCTGGTGCAAACAGACTAAGAAGGTGTGTGGCTGGTTGAGGTAGTTCGATCGTGTCACTGAAACTGCATGTGCAAAAAGTTTTACTTTTTAATTTTAAAGGCTTCGATAAATTTAGTCCCAAGTCGGGAAAAACTGAAGGGCTGACCATGCAAGAGGCATATTCAAATAAGTAAATTTAAATATTGTATATGCAGTGATCATACAATTATTTTCAGTTGGTTCATGTCTTCAATAAAAGTTCTCATTTTTCACAATCAAAGTCGCTCTCATTTTCTGTATTATTGAAATACTTTTCCACTGATCTCCTCCGTGCATTTTCAACTAAATGATCACCAATAAACATAATATCAACAATAGCACACATGGACAGACAATGTTATAGTTTACTTTGACTGCTGTCGTGCCCTGACACTGACCACATTCACCTTATGCACCTGCAGACTATGATGCGTTTGTGCTTAAGTTTCAAGGTAAATGAACAAAACAGAGGAATAATTATGTCAGAGTATATTTAAGCCTGAGAGACAATGTTATGGTACTTTTTTTGTTTCTTTTTCCATGTTCCACAAGAACCATAATGCAGCTACCGGCAAGCTATTTATCTGTGGCTTTTGCAGAGCGTATCTATAATTGTAATTATCTAAGAGGATACATTATGCATTGAGCTCTTAACCAGAGAGACTTACAGCTTAGATATAACACACGGTCCATTTACAGCTGGGTATCCACGGAGGCAATTCAGGTGAAGTACCTTTCTTTAGGGTACAAGGACAGTGGTGTAGCAGACAAATGAGCCTGCAAACTTTTCGTCACAACCCCAGCTGCTCAGGCAATATACTACACTACCACTCATTTATCATACTGCCAAACATAGTACATATAATGCAATATCAAATTAAGAATTAAACTTGTATATAGTTTGGTCTAAAGTGACCCCATAGCAGCTGTCTTGCAAAGTGCTCCATTTTTGTAACAGTAACATTAAGTGGTATCACATCTATTTAACCGGAAATACACTATGGCAGACTGGCAAGAGTGACATGGGTACCAAAGTCTACGGTAAATGGCGCATGAGACACAAACGTCAAACTACTGCAAGTGTGCACAACATGTGCAATTCTGCACCTTCTGATGTTCTATCCACATTATATTTTACATATTTTTTATCTAATAGTGATATTTTTTTTTTTTCAAATAGTGCAACCAAACGTTTGGCTAGCCTCGGACGTACCACCTATAAATTACATGAGGACAACGGGGAGATGCAACCTTCGGTTTTGAATCTTTAATCAGCTTCTGAAGATGATACTAAACAAAGTAGTTTCTTCATTTTCTCACCCGTAACATAAGACAATCACGGTACTGCAACTCTTTTTTAAGTATCGGGGGCTTCGCAATATCATCTTTACAAACCAAGTACCTGCACAGACCCATGGGGAGGGCAGACAGATACTATTAGTTCAAATACAGCAGAAAGCTAAATCTCGAACTGAGGGCGATTGCGCAACACAGTATCGTCATCGGGTTTATCCGCTAGCAAGCTGACTACTATGGGTCACACTAACGGTTATGTTTGTCACCATTAAAAAAAAAAGAAGACCGCTACTAACCTTACTGTTTCCCTCAAAATAATTATTAGCATGACTAAACATGTAAAATGTTTGGAAATGTATTAGCGTTAAGGTAAGACATTTATTTCTCTCCACGTAACAATTAGTAAAAAGAATTGGTTATTATCATTATTATTATTATTTTACTACTGACAGCACATATCCACCTATAGAAGATATGTCAACATGAACTCTGTTTATCTCTTACTAACTAAACAAATAACAAGCATTCTATCAGCCACTGTTATCAAATATATAGGCAAACTAGAGCCATTTAACTGCGTTCTCAGCGATGATTTTATTAGTAAACAGTGAAGCCGGCGCTGACTGTGGTCGTCAGCTGTCACAGTGCCCTCGCAGCCCAGCTCCTGTTTGATGTGCTCTTTGTTAAACGTCTAAGCACTGTAGCTTTACAGAATGTCTGTGGCTAATGTGTGCAAGATGATTTACTCATGCAGGGTGGGAAGATCGACACACTAATGCATTAATAGCGTGCCCGGAGAACATATTAGCATGTTAGATTGTTAGCCATACAACGAGAAGCACATTTACAATTGATTGTGTTGCCAGCCTGACCACCTTCATCAATACCTCTACTGTTAGAATTTATATCTGTCCTAGATGATGATGACGAGCATACAGGAACCAGCCATTATTTCCTGACAGCTACCAGCTATAGAGTACCAATCTACCACCACCCGTATCATACACACTGTTCGGCTACGCTCTAACACTCCTAATCTATTTTGTTGCAAGGATATTTAGTTACAATACACTTTAGGTTATTTGTGGCTGGGTAGCGCTTGCTGCTTTTAGTTGTGCAATCGTGTACTAGTGAGTTAGCTCCAAACGAGCCATTTAAAATGGCTTTCTACTGATCCACCCAGCTTACTATGCAAGTTAAATGTTCGAGGCCACCTTGCTGGGTAGGGAGCTTGTTCAGGTTTAAATCGTTGTAGAAATGGAAACAGAATTCCGTATCAATGCAACTAATTCTACCGGAATGCTTTGTGGCTAGCTAGCCATTGTGACATATCGCAACGCCATGTTGAGTGTAGTGAAGGGAAATGCCAACTCTGAAGCCTCACTCACGAAGGCGATCAAAGATAAATAAATACCAAGCGGCAACACAGCCGAGAGATGATACTTGTCGTTTTACTTACATTCACAAGTCGATAGTAACCCAACCAGGATCAGCAACGTTACGCCATTTCGCTTTTTAGCCATGTTTCCAAGACTCCCATCGCATTGCATTAATACATAATATGTGTGATATAGACGAGCGAGCCAGACCTTAAACACACAACACACACTGCTAGACGGCCAGACGCAGTTAAAGGGATACGGAACTTAAAGGGAATGCATACTTAATTCTTATTTTGTTATGGGGCAAGAATTTTGAAGACGTTGGGTGGGGAGTGGTTTAAACAAGTTTTCATAATTGTATTTCAGGTGGAGTTCTCTCTTAGTTGAAAATCCAAGAGTACATAAACAGAGGGTAAATGATTTAACACTAGCCCAGATTCAAAACTGGAATATTATGTAACAATCTCAAGCAAGTGACAGTACACTTCACCCCCGGCTGTTTATAAACAACATGAATATAGTTTTAAGACCTACATTGATATGGACACACTATACTTGCTTGTGTTACACTCATTCAGCCTTAGCTCTTGGGGAAAGACAATTAAAATGTCAACAAAAAGCTAAAAAGGAAAGAACAGTAGCTCATGTTGTTCTATAAACAGTTACATTTGACTCAGACCATTTGAAACATTTTATTTTACCAGTGTGCATGATAACCAAAATAAAATACTTCAATACACCACTTCTTTATTTTTAGACACTTGATTTTGATACTGGCAAGTGAGAAATGGTTTGAGGAGGGAATTCCTTTTGAAACTTCATATTGGTGTATGCATTGACTGTGAAATGACTTCAACCACTGGAGCTGTAGAATACTATGCAGAATATTCTATCAGGGAAAAAATATATATTCACTTCAGAAATGTTATTTAAGACTTAACTGTGACACAAAAATGTTTTATACAGTTTATTCTATATTAATACATTAAATGCATTCATAAGTGCATTAACACATTTGTGTACATGCAACCATTTATTCGCAACATTTTGTTTGTTTGCAAATAAATATTTCTACTACTATAATCTAAATACTATTCTATGATTCTGCCACAGAGGTAAACAACTTGTGGCACAGACATGTTTTAGAGAGTATTCAAAAGCATTAAAAGGTTAAAAACATAAAACATCATAATTATTGACATGCTCAGTGATCATCAATTTCTCCAATGATGTTGTTTTAAAAAAAATGAATGAATCACTCATGAATATGGAAATAACATTTTGGAATATTGAAGAAACATTTTACGCTATACTACCTGACAAAAATAACAGGCACCACAGTTTTGAAATACTGTGAACTTGGCATTTCAAGTCACAAGCGCTGGTGGCAGCATTGGTACCACTGCGTTTCTAGTTTCTAAACACTTTCTCTTAAGAGTGCTTATTCCCCCATTCTCCACACAATGCAAAGTCGACTTAAAGCATCACTCCAAATATAATAAAGAAAACAATGCCAAAAACAATAGCAACTGGCATAGCAATTTCAGCCAATTATTATAAGCCTATAACTTGTCTGAACGCACAAATATGAGTCAATCACATGAAATTGCAGTTTGGACTGGGAAGTGTTCCTGCAATTACAAAATGGATTTGAGCATGACAATCTGTACTGTGAACATACCCAAGAGTCTACCTTAACAAAGGTATGCGCGTTGTTTTGTGTTCCTGGTAAGTGGGTGTGCTTTTGTCCACACTGGTGTAGGTGATATCTTATTTATAACAAGTTGCATTTCAACGTTTTGTGGTAACAGTTGCAGATTTTGTGATTTTGTAAAACTTTTTCATATAGTAATAGTTAAATTAGAGTGTGTAGGTTGGTTGCCAGGTATTACGTAAGTTACCATATTTACATTACATTGAATTACATGGAATTAAATTTCCACTGCACTCACATTTAAAACATTTGTTTTTTCAGTGGCAAATACCCATGAAAGGAGGTAATGCTTAAGGAAGTTACATTTCTTTTATTTAGATGTACTATTGTTAAGTTTAAGCTATGTGACAAACAAGAAAATGGGATATAAAAGCTAATGATAGTTTTCATATCAGTGTGTTATTTACAGCAGCTAGTTTGCTCATTTCTATATTGAAGCTTACCAAATTGTGCACCGTTAACAGCAAAACTGCTTAACTAAAGCTTAGGCCATTTACACAATGGTACACAAACCTAATAGCAAGTTGGTCCCACTTTTCAAATCAGAGAAGCCTGAAATTGTTGGGGTGTAGACTCAGGAAGGTGCTAAAAGTGCGGCAAAAGGACTGTTGCCAATGTCAGCTCCAGTGCTTCTCATTATTGCTGCTGATTTAAGCATTCTGTTGTGCAGAAATAACATGTGTGAGTAATTTAATAATATAACATAATTTCAAAAGAAACACAATATTTTAACTGAGCAGTTTGTGATTTATTTCAAACAAGTAACCTATACTGTGTACTTCCCAGGACAGATGAAGCAGCTCCTCTACCATGCACTAGAGGTGTGCCGACCTTGCTGTATTATAAACTACATTATCATATTCATATCTGTATGGGACCCCTGATACTCATAATTGGATAGTGATGGGATTGATTGGATTGTGAGATTGAAGGTGGCTAAAAACCCTGCATTCACTGAGGAAGAGAAAGCCTGAGACCTGTGACCTTGTAGAAGCACCACACTGGCACACAAAATGAGCGTATCACATTCAACTTCTTAATCATAACATCAATCAACAAGAATAACAGTGTACCACTTTCAGCTTCTTAATTATGACATCAAACAACAAGAATAAGATTGTGAAAGCACATTAACAGCATGAATCTCACTTTTCTGTAATTTTTCTTATTATCTAAGTTCGCTATTTGAATGGTGGCCATAATTGTGGTTTACTTTATCGTTATCAGTCACCTTGAACCCCGAGACACACGTTAACTTTCACCTGCTGTTGAAAAGAAAATAAACTAGGCTTTTTCACATACCAGCCTTATTTATCAACTTTATTATTGTCTGTTATGCTATCTATTTTCTGTCCTATCTCAAAGAATATTTACTTTGTATAGCTGATATATCTTTCTGAAAAATAGCGACCTCTTTTTGGGTGAAAACTCCATTCTGGGTTGGATATATGCTAACAAAAAAGATGGGATGTATGCTAAAAAAAGAGCTACCTGTTTGTTTACCTCAGAAAGTTGTGATCCATGTTAAGATCATTCTTTTTTTCATTTTTTTCATTCTTCATTTTCCACGAAAAGTTCAGACATCATTGTAGGATGTAGATTTGTTTCAATTTACCAAGAAAGTTAGCAAAGACACTTAAGGTGAAATTTATAAACTGCAATTTGCTCTGAATACACAAATACACTAGACAAGCAAGGAGGCAAGCAAGAACTTCTCAATAAGAGCAGCCACTATTTAGACCTACATCATGTTCTGACAAGCAAAAGGGGTAAGGGGTCTAAATTAACCAATGAAACAAGAGGGAACTATTTAATGAAATATGGCACGCCCCCTTCGATTATGGGAAATATTTCCTAATCATTGGACGGTAATAATGTCTGAGAAAAACCATATTCATAACATATACTAATTTTGTCTGAGTACTTTACATTGCTGAAGCATATAGTATGAAATACATGCAAAACTGTTTTGCTGGACGAAGGTAGCATATGATTGGCTGAGGTAGTTCATTTGCTCCAATCACAAATCATAGCACTGAGATGAATTTATGCAAAATTTTGACTGTGTAAAAGTGGTTTATAAAAAATAACAGTGTTGTCATTTTTTTCTGACCTGAAGATATATGTAAAAACATAGGGTAGACACTAAACGTTTTAAAAGATCAAAACTACTTGCAAGTTGATAGTCTGGTTTGTCTCAGTTCAATTCAGTTTTACGCATATATCTTTGAAAAATCCGGCCAAGCATATGCTATCAAAATTCATATATAAAATGACAATATCACCTGACCCAGGTAATGTTCCCTCTTTCCACATTGTGCCAGATCTATACCACTGTGCCAAAACTATACAATACAACTGCTACAATATTTACAGAGATTACAGTGGCATATAGAAATAATAGACTACCTTGTCTCTAAGATTAAATCTCTTGAGAGTGTATTCCACATTGTTTAAGTGGTCTTTTTTTGTTTAAAGTTACTTGTCAACTGTGCAGGAGAGATTTTTGAATTGGGGGGACCAAGCTGTGAGCAAAAGGTCTCAACTTTTAAGCTTGTACTGTATATATATTTTCCTCAAAAGTGGGGGGGGGGGGGGGGGCCGGGGTCCCTATGAAACTGGGGGGGCATACCCCCCCCATCCCCCCTGCTTTCTGCGCCCCTGTGCCTACCCCAAATCCAGAAGGTCTTTAAGGCTTTCATTGCACTGCACCAATAATCCACTGGAGCAGGTGAAAATGCATTCAAGTGTAGATATGACACCCCTAAGGCGTGTCTCTCTGAGTGCTCAATACACTGTGCTGTTAGTCATACTCCAGGGAAAGTAAGCCAGTCCGCACTCCTCCACTGACGGTCTTTCAGTCCTGTTTTCTCTGGTCTGGCATCCTTCCATTTCACAATCCCTGACTCAGACTTGCCAATAATTACTCCCATTGATTTCCTAGAGGATGACATTTTCTTGAACAATATTCAAAATGTTCCTCAATAACTATAGTAATCTGTTAAAAAAAAAAAGTGAGTCACCATGTAGTCTGTACATGCCATTCCGCATAGGTCAGCTACACCTGTCACCTTGTTGTCTAATATGGGGATTCCCGCATCCTTGTAATAAACTTTCATGGACTGAAGAATTCAAATGTACATAATAATGTGATTTGCTTATGTGTTTCATTGAACAGGGGTCTTTAATGATCTTTAGTCGGCAATGTAAGGCTGCATTTGAGGTTAGAGAAGCCACTCTAAGGGGAGCATATGTTTTATGATCTAGTTGGGTGATTCATCTAGCGATTTTATCGCGCATATGAGAAATGTGACCAGAAACTAAATAATAAATGGCTTTGCAACAAAGGGTGTCGACTGTGTTGACACACATATTTTAGAAATAAAGACATACTTGGGAAATGAAGCTTTTTTTTTCAAAACAATTTCATTTGAATATGTATGGTGTGCAATATTCTGTGGCACATTATTTGTTTTCTGTTGATTTGCTGTCTGTTCAACATTAGCAAGGGTTCCAATAACACTGGAAGTGACTGTGTGTTTGTACTACAGGCAGAGTGGGGACCTCAGGATGTGTGACATAATGACTGTGTGTTTGTAGTACAGACAGAGTGGGGACCTCAGGGTGTGTGAAATAGTGACTGTGTGTTTGTACTACAGGCAGAGTGGGGACCTCAGGATGTGTGACATAATGACTGTGTGTTTGTAGTACAGACAGAGTGGGGACCTCAGGATGTGTGAAATAGTGACTGTTTTTGTACTACAGGCAGAGTGGGGACCTCAGGGTGTGTGAAATAGTGACTGTGTGTTTGTAGTACAGGCAGAGTGGGGACCTCAGGATGTTTACTACCTACAGATGGCAAAGCCTGCCGAGGAGCACATGATTCTAATCTGTATGTATGAAAGAGGCACTCTCTTCTGTTCTGACACACACACACACACACACACACACACACACACACATTCCCGTGCATATGTAGAAACAAACACACACACACACACACATTAGAAACACTCATATACATATTCACTCACAAAATTCTGATTATTCCTGCAAACACACACACACACACACACACACACACACACACACACACACACACACACACACACATATCTGATTATTCCTGCACACACACACACACACACACACAAATATCTGAATATTCCTGCACACACAGACACACACACACACACACACACACACTGTCCTACACAGCTGAACTGAGAAAAGTTTGATATAAAATGAAATGACATTTATTTTTCATTTCCTGAATAATTGTACAATTTTTCCTGCACTTTGTTTCCTCATAGAATTTAGGACATCAATAAACACTCACACCTCTTTGTACTGTGGTTGTGAAATACTTTGCTTTTGCGACTGCTGAATGCAACACTGGGTCTCACGAACAGCAATAAAAAAATTATTTGGTCATGCCCCTGTGTCTGTGCATGTTAGGTAGTCATGTGGTTCTCAAACTAAAAATAGCTGTGTACCGTTTCAGATTCAGCCACTTTAAAGATGGCACCCAGAAGCAGATTCTGAAAATAGAAAAATGCCGTTTTCATACCGTTTTTAAATGAGGGTCAAACAACTACTTTATTGCGGCCATTGGGTTGGGAAGATGTTGATGCTTGCCTGCCACCTGCTGGGGGATGAGGGAACTGAATGGTAAATGCCATGAGACCGACACACTGGCAGCCATGAAGTAAAAGAGGGAGTGTTTTCTGATAACAGACATACTTTTCACTGGTCTTGAACAGCAATAATGATCAGCAAACAAATCAAGGCATATGCCCTGCGGTCTGCTCATATTTGTCTGCCATTATAATGAATATCAAACATGCAGTTGCAATTTTTCTCTTGCCCTTGTATGGACAGGGAAGGAAACATTGGGAGGGAAGCAGGAGACTGTTCTTCATCTAAAAACAGTTTTTTGAAAAATGAAAATATTCAAATCTCAAATAATTGATTACAGAAATGGATAATTCTCCTATAGAGTAAGCAATTGCATGCTCACAGTTGAATCTATTTTGTCAGTTTCAGGCAGAGTTAGATATACGCACATGCAGTTTTTGTATAGACAAAGAAAATGTACTGTATATGCTGCTGTTCCACTCCAAATATACTGCTAATTATATTTTTTTATTTGCTGCACCATGTTTATTGGGTTGTATTGTGTGTGTGTCTAATGTGTGTATTGTGTGTCGCTACATGTTGTTTATACGTTTATTGCTTATAGTATTTTTTATATTTTATACAAATCTTTTTATAAAAGCTCTTTTAATTCTCTATTTTAATTTATGCACACTAATGGCCTAGGAGGAATGGAATTTCATTCTTGATCGTACGTAAGAGCAAGAAAAAAATTACAACAAAGAAATCTTGAATCTTGAATATATTACCAAATGTACATTGTTCTGCCATGGTCCTAATTGTCAACAGGTTATGTATAAACAGAAAACACAAAAATATATCTGCTGGCCACAAAAAAAGACATTAGCATTACCCGATTACCTAATTTACAAATGTGCAAGATGAAAAAATACAGGATATTTCTTTTTTTAATATGTTAACATCATTGTATAACATTTTATACTCTCCTCTCCCTTTACTGTCTAAGAGTGATTCAATAAATTTCAACATACTACTTTAACGTTTTGACACACCAGATTTACTTTGAAACCTCATTTTAGATTTGGGCTAAGAAGCACTAAGAATATCTTTTAAACACCAGAAAAAGGTTTCACTGCCACTGTGACACCAATGGATACATCTCAAAATATGCAGTGTTAGGGAAGAAGCACTCTTTTTCAAATTATTTTACTTTGTATTGATTAAACTAAGTTGGATTTGTATTTTTTGGACACACATGCTATTTTTCTTAAAATTGTTTTCATATTTCACAGTTTTGGTGCCTAAATTTAGTATTTTATTCAACTTTGAAAAACAAAAAATGGTACTTTATAGGATATTGTTTAATATAGTTTATTAGAAATGAAAATGTTATACCTTGATATCCTGATATATTGTGACAAAATGGTGGGTGTCACCTCTGTGCCAGGAAAAGAATTAAATGAGTAAAAACAGCCCATGAACATTTCATTACCCTCTTCTGGAGCAAAAAGGAAAAACATGAAGTAAATTATCCCAACAAAAGTCGAGCAAATACACACAGAGTGGGCACAGAGCAAAAGAAAATCCAGCAAAGCTATCTACCATCCCAAGCAAATAGACTCCATGAGAAGCAGACAAACAAAAGCTCTCCCTTTACATGGTGGGCTTTGCTTTTATTAACAGCCTAATTGAGGTGGTGGCTCACACCAAAAGTGGTTTGGCCTTAGGCAAGCCTTTCCGCCTGCCTAGGAGATGATGCTGCTGTCCAAGGTGCTGAAGCCTCCGCAGGCAGTGGGAGGGAACAGGAACACATAACAGGAGCGACGCACTCGGCTCCTCCCACACCCATCCCTGGGAGCATCATGTATACATAACAGGATGTACATGATGATGTTCTTATCTCAGCTCATATGCCTTTATTTGAAATGTACTTCTAAATTTTTTTTATTTAATAATGTGGTCTGCTACATTAAAAGTATTTTATAAAGTGCTCGTAGTCATAATTATGAAACATTTTAATGTTCTGACCATACTTCTGAATGTCAATGTAAAATGTGCTTTTTGAATGGAGTATTGGAATTGTGGATTTTGTGCCTGTTGGATCTAATGCTAACTAAAAAAATTTCTCAAAGGACACATATGTGTATAATTTCTGGGAGAGTCTTTTTCAGAAAGTATTTCTCAGTCCTATATTTTATATATTATTTAAACAGACGACCTCTTGAGATTAATTAACGCAAGAGATATTTGGAGCAAGGACATGAAGAACTTACATTTACAAGTTGGACTAGACTATTTTTGATTATATTTCATTCGGAACAAAAACTTTTCGGTTTTTGAATACCGTATTTATTACATAATTGGTTTGGTATGTACCTCCGTTTTGGTGTCACAGTTTTGGTGTAACTGTAGCGGTTAAGGCACTCTAATATTGACATATTGTCATTAAGAAAAAAATATATAACGCATGTAATGAACATAAATGTCAGTTATGCTCCATCGTAAGCATCCTCTGACCTGTTGATAATTCCTGAACACCTGCAGCTTGTGCTCGTTTACACAGGGAAGGCACAACGGACTGACTGAAATGCACACGTGAAGGTGCATCATAGCAGAACTCAAGCACTTTGATGCTTAAATCCTGTATTCTCTACAACCGAGTATGGTCACATATCCACAGTGATAACACTTCTATAGTATTCGTTATTGCTTTGGCACAGTCTGAATCTGCAGTGAAAGGCTGCTTGAACGCTGTGGGGAGAAGTTTTTAATAGTAATGATGAAAAATCCAAATCTTATCGTATTAGCTGAACACCTGGCGGAAATGTGCTCTCAGTGGAGACAGTGGTTCCAAATTTGTGTGGAT
This sequence comes from Albula glossodonta, assembly GCA_019788955.1. NCBI lineage: Eukaryota > Metazoa > Chordata > Actinopteri > Albuliformes > Albulidae > Albula > Albula glossodonta. The sequence goes on along the minus strand of JAFBMS010000004.1, from coordinate 28,823,598 downwards.
AAGTCCTATAAATAACATTCAATAAAATGCTTCATTCAAACAGGAAGAGACATCCCTGCCTGATGCCAGACCTGATGGAGAAAGAGGCAGACAGGTGGTGGTAACAGGATTCCACTTCAGAGCTTTCAGCATGATCTTACAGTCAGTTAAGAGGAGCCACCAGTTCCAAACGTCCTTCAGGTCTTTGGTTTAAGAGCTGCTGAAGCAAAAGTTACTAAAGAAAGGCCTCATTAAACTCGGCTCAGATTCTGTCCAGACCTTATAATCTCCACAGGGCCAGATTTAGTCAGAAACAGTCGCAGCTCAAAAAACACTCACTATATTGTGGTTGCAAATACTGACATGTTAATGACCACAACATATCAGAAACAATATTGCATGCATATTCATAGAAAGACAGAAACAATATGGCATGCATATTCATAGAAAGACAGAAACAATATGGCATGCATATTCGTCCAGATTTCAAGGCTCTAAGAAATAGATAGGGAGCAACCAGGCACAAACAGTGAGGGAAAAAAAGAAAAAGAAATTTACAGATAAGGAAATTTAAGTAACTGTCAATGAGACAGAGCTTCATAACACTGTCTCAAAGATTAATCATTAGGTATAACAAAACAAACAGTGGAGGAAGTGATGAAAAATGGCATGATGTGTGGCTGTGTACAAAACAAAATCTTTCCTACAATATAATAAGCAACAGGCCAGAAAATCCCTACAGAATGAGTCATGGGGGTGGAAGGAATAGACACAGGTGAACCTTGAATGTCTCAAGGAAATGGATCCGGCAGACAACCCCACAGAGCTTCACCAGCTTCAGTTTGCTTTGGCCGACGAGAGAGCTGCAGTTGGAAGGCATGGGGCAGTCGTGGCCAGTCTCGAGGCAACTTTATCCAGACATTAACAGATGCTGGTCCAGATTGCCGGAGCCCTGCAGCGTTCCTCCAGTCCTGCCACCCACAGCACCTGCTGATCTGCCACCCACTCATCCCAGTCCCCCAGCATCTCAGCCTCACCCCGAACCACGCCTGCCAGCACCTCAGCGTTTCGACAGCAATCCAGCTGAGATTCGAGGATTCCTATTATTATTGTGAGACAGTAATAATATTGATTGTGGATAATTTCTCCCAGGGCTGCCGTTTTTTACCCCTGCTCAAACTCCCCACTGTCTGTGAAACAGCAGAACTAATGTGTCACCATGTCTTCCGTGTTTTTGGCCTTCCTCTAGATGTGGTGTCAGACCATGGGCCCCAGCAAGTTCTGGAAGGCTTTCTGTACACTTATTGGTGCTACTTATTGTCTCTCCGCTGATTTTTCACCTACAGTCCAACAGCCAGACAGAGAGGCTGAACCAGGACTTTAAGGCAACCCTGGGGTGCCTGGTGTCTTCCACTCCCTCCTCCTGGTCCAGTCATATCCAGTGGGCAGAGTACGCTCATAACACCCTACACTGCTCGTCTACAGGTATGTCCCCCTTTGAATGTCAATTTGGTTACCAGCCTCCATTGTTCCCAGAGCAGGAGTCCGAGGTTGAGTCCAATCGGTGCAGAGGTTCATCCAACAATGCCAGCAAACCTGGAGTAGGGCTTGGGTGTCTCTGCTGGGGGTCACTGGGCAGCAATAACTCCAGGCCAACCGATGGCGAAGTTCAGCACCATCTTTCCACCCCAGGCAGAAGGTCTGGCTGTCCACTTGGGACCTCCCCTCGCGGGTGGATTCCTGAAAGTTGGCCCCAGAATCCTGACAAGGATTAACCTGGTGTTCTACCGCCTCCAGCTTCCTCAGTAAATGTGGATTAGCCCTACCTTTCACGTCTCCCATCTCAGACTAGTAGTTACCAGTCCCCTGTCTCCTGCCACTAGGCCTCATCCACCTCCTCATCTCATTGTAGGTCAGCCTGCCTATACAGTCTGTTGCCTGTTGGACTCCCGCCGGGTCTGTGGGGCATTGCTATACCTGGTGGACTGGGAGGGGTATGGGCTGGAGGAGCGGTCATGGATCCCAGCTCAGGGTATCTTGGATTCTGATCTGGGAGTTTCACTGCCACCGGCCTGATCGCCCTGGTGGGAATGTCAGGGGACGTTCCTAGAAAGAACTGTCTCCAGCCTTTCCCTCTGGGAGGCACCGGAGGGAGACACAGTGCCCACTCTCTTGGGACTCTCACCAGGGTTCTGGAAAATCCCCAGCTTGACTTTTCTGCATCTTCTGTTATAAAAGATGAGATTTTATTTCTCTTTTACTGTGCCTTGTGGAAGAAGTATCTGTAGTGCATTTCTCATCCTCAAGGCTGAGGAGGCAGGAACAGAAGGTATATTTCCTCTGCTCCTCAAGACAGAAGGCAGAGAGGCTCTGATTTCCATATACCACAATGTTATTTATATTGAAATGAAAAAAAAATACAGCTCATAATCTGTAGAGCTTCTGGTTGTAGTTCTCACTAATCCAATAAAAAGATTGTGAAAGTCAGAATGAATAGACAGTCTTTTGGTCCCACAGAGGAGCTCTCCCTTGGCACTAACAATCTGAGGAGATTTATTATGGATTTAGCAGTTTGGGGACTTGTTCAGGAGTTTGAATATTTATGAAGAGGTAATTTGTGTTTTTGTATTTGCAGACGTTCACCTTAATTTCTAGGTCTTCATTGCTGCTTCTGTGTTCTCACAGTAAGACTGGCCTTAGTGCTACCCCTCTTGGCACCTTGTACTGAATTGTTTGGGGAATTTTGGATATGGATATGGATTTTTGGTTGTCAAAGCTTGTGATTCATCCATATATAGGGCTTCAGATGGTGCCAAAATTGGTCACCTAATTTTTTGCGACTATTTTTTTCCTGATAGTCACCAGTGGTGACCGTCCCCCACAAGCAAAAAAAAAAAAAGTGTGTTAGCTGTCCCAGTGCCGTACCAGCTGACGCACATGATGTAGCTAACTAATTAGCTTGCCAGCCAACGTTAGCAACCGTGAGTCTTGAAACATTGACAGTGGCAAGAAAACAAAACGGCCAAATGAAAAAGATCCAACTTTTCTCACTCCCTGCCTGTCCAAACCATGTCTCGTGTACACTAGATGCAGATACAGTGACTGACTTGATCTAGGTTCTCAGGTACAGTCGTCCCAGCCCGACTCGGTCAATGTACAGTCATTGCCGGATGATGATAGTGAAGCTCAGCTAAATGAGTCCAATGTGCTCTGTCATGCAAAATTTGATCCACTTGCGAAAATTGATCCGGCTTGACACAACAATGGGTTATGAACAGTTGACATAGTGCCCATTGCTATACTGATGCAGGGATGACCTAACGTTTAGAGTGTTAGGAGATTACATCACTATCAGCTGTTCAGAACTCGATTGTTGCATCAGCCCGGAACAAATCGCCCGGCTAGAACTTTTTGCCCATGACAGAGCCCTTCACTGTCCACTATATGGCCTAAGTACTCCACTCTGTTTTCCATGAACTTACACTTGGCCCGCTTCACTTGAATGCCATACTTCTCCAGATGACTCAAGACGTGTTCTTCTCTTGACCCTACTGTGATAAGGATGTCATCCAAGAAGTAGGTCACATGGTCTAGTCCTTGTAGGATCTGGTCCATCACACCTTAAAGGATGGACGTTGCACTGGAGACGCGGTGGTAGACATACAGTCCACGGTTCGTTTCACAATCACCAATGGTAACCTTGCTGTTTGTTGCTCATATTCAGCTTTCACAGTCGCTTGCCCAACAGCGGTATCTTTTCTCCTGAAAATGTGGAGGAGTTGCATGTGTCGCTTATCAAGGGGTAGGTGAGATAGTGACTCTTTGTAGACTATTGCTGACACTAAAGTCACTGCAGCGCTGGTGTCTAACTGCATGTCAACTCCCTTTCCTTCCAAACTCACATCAACATTAATGCCATGTTCTCCAAGCTGTATACACATTGCACACGCCAAACAGTTTGCTTTCATTATCTGTTTTATTTTCTCTTGCTTCCTGTTGTACATACTGTGTTCTCTTGTTTCTGCAGATTTTTAAAATATGTTATACCTTGGAGCAGAGATGGCACCTCTCTTGCTTGAATCTCCATACCTAACCAACGGTTTACTAGCTAATGCCATTACATACACCAGTGTTTCCCAACGTGTGGACCGTGTGAAGGTACTGCAGATGGCTAGAGGTCATTTTCAATTAATAAAAAAAAAGTTTTACATTTTTTTAAATTTTGTAATTAAGTTTGGAATTACAATAAAATATTTATGATTAAATGTTTACATTTAAGGAAGTAATCAGAACTAATAAAACAAAGCCATCAGATTTAAATTACGTGTTATTCTTAATTTATCTGACATATTTTTGTTCCGGAATGTATCTTATATCTCGTCTTTGGCGGGGAAACAGCTAAAAATGGAGCGGTGGCTATCAGCTGGCAAAAGGAAAACTGTTAATAGAGAAGCAACCAAGTCCACAAAGAACAAAAAATACATTGGGAAATGATTCATCTTAGTCTCGTGTGTTGATCAGAGTTTTGATTAAATGTTTGGGTGGGCTGCAAATTTCAAATTGAGCCGCGGCATTTAGGGGCGTCATGCAATTCAAATTGGCGGGTGGGCACCATTTTCAGACATGCTCCAAAACCACACACCAGGGATCAATTGCAAAGCTGCTTGTTGGAAAAAAGCGCTATACAAATAAAATTGAGTGGTAATAAAAAAATGATCTCGATATTGATCTCTTGCAAGCCTGTCTGGAAATTATGAAATCTGGATCCTTATCTAGTGTGAAAAACAAACAAAAATATTTTTTAGACTTAATTGTACTAACACAAAGATTTAATGTAGTTTTTTTAATCGCATAACCTGAATAGCCTACCGCATAGCTGTCCCCAGGTGGAGCATGAAGCTTCAGGAGCATCTTCTGTTCATCTGCCTTGTCCTGTCCTTTCATTTTTTAATCCATAAGATGCCTCTAACTTCGTCTGCTTCATTCTACCAATGGAAATAATACAATAATATAAATAGTCACTGACAGGATGATGGTCATACATTCAAAAATAGCAACAAGTGGGTAACTACAGTCAAATCCTATATGTGCCCTGTGGAGAATTACTACATAAGGTACTGTTTCCATGAGATTGGAAAAAAGAACAAGGCACACAGAACAATCACACGTCCACAACAACAACTGGCTCATAAATTAATTGGCAAAAATAAACCAACAAACGGCAAAAAATGTAAGTAGTTACCGAACCATGTAACTATTTAAGGTTGCCGTAGTGCATTATGTGGCGAGCATGAAATTAAGTAAGCAAGTTTGGCAGTGTAACATTTGTTATATATTAGTCTGCCGTTGTAACTAAGGATGGGAGACCTTGCTGGCTAACGTTAGCTAGCTAAAATGAACATAAGTTGCTAAAGGCAGCTTCATAGTATTTCTGTGCTAGCATATTGATTACATAGCTGGCCAAGTAGACATGTGCGTGATATATTTTGACAGTTTTAGGCTACTCCAGGATATGTCTGTGGTACAACACAGAAGCAATTCAGTTGCCTTCTTATTCTTGCAGTAGCACATTAAACAGCTAAAGTTTGGGAATGGCTGCATTAGTGTCGGCACCTATTGACAAAAGTTCAGAGTTGAATTTGCCCAAGAGAAGGAACATATGTTTAATTGTTGACGTGCGTCTCTAGGTGTTTAGGATATTCAAGCATTTGGATGTTCCACACCTGAACAGTTTAAAAAACTGAGCCAGAGAAAATTGTGTTTCACATAAATGAATGTAATGTTACACTGGTGGAGGCTGCAGTCTCGGAAGAATGCTGCACTGCAAAAGGGAAGTTTACAACAGAGGTCTGCAGTGGGCGCTGTAAGTAAGCTTTGCCTGCTGTAGACACCATAACCAGTACCACCCACAATAAACGGGCATAGAGTAACCTGTGTGTTTTTAATCTTAGCGAAAGGCCATATTTGCTGACTGAAAAGCTGAACATTAAATTGCCACCTGTTCATCTGAGTCACTAATCAAAAAGAGAGGAAAGGGAGTTAAAAAGATTTGAAATTTAAACGATTATTGCCAGAAGCTCAAGCATGTGCAGCTGGACGTCTTTATCATCAGCTGGAGCTTGATATTGCAAGAAACATTAAACTTGTACCTTCCTAAAATGAGCAGGAAGTTGATGTGTTTTTTTTTTTTTTTTTTTTTTTTACTTTGCTCGAAGGGGTTCTGGCTTCATTGAATTGCCATATACTCATCGACCATATGGAGGCAGCAGGGCTTTAGTTCTCTGTCTGACACCCATAGCGTAACACATTATGTGGTAAAGTCTGGCATTTTAGGACGATGAGCATTCGTATCAGAGGCAAAAGTTTAGAATATGCCCGAGAGAAGGAACGCATTTTTAATCGTTGGTGCACATCCCCAGGTTTTATAGACACTCAAACAGATACGCTGAGGCATAATATTGATGTAAGGGATGCAAAGCCAATTAAACAACAGCTGTATAGTGCTAGCCGAGACAATACAAGCATATTTAAAGCGTGGGGTATATGTTGATACAATCACTCAGGTTCTGTAGCCATTACAAGGAAGTGAAAGGAATTACTAAACCTAATTTGGCCAGGTGGATTATTGTGTTAATCGTGTCAGAACTGATAATTGTGCGTTCTGGTTTGATTTACTAAAAGGCTATTGATAGGCTCCACGAACAGATTACACTCACCCAATTTCTGCTTTCGTTACTCTTGCTGGATTATACCAGCATTCTGTAATGGCTTTGGGAATGAGAAACACACCAGCTAACATCCAGCACCTTATGAGTCATGTGTTGTCTGAATTTTCTAACTGTGATCTGAATGATTTGGTTGTTTTCAGTTCATCGTGGGACGAGCGCCTCCGACATATCGCTGCCCCACCTGAGCAGTTGGCTTCTGCAGAGCTGACTGACAACCCAAGTGTGAATTTAGTAAAGCTGCCATCACTTCAGCAAGGCTGTTCGACAAGGTAAGGTATGTTCAGTAAGGGCTAAAGTTGAAGCCACTGACAAATCCCCAGCTGTCCCCGACTCCAAAAATGAGTTTTGTAGGTTCTTAGGCATTACAGGATATTATTCATCATTCTGTGTGGATGCGAGTGGCTTTTTTTCAAAGCTGTGATGTGACTGAATGAGGCAGAAATGTGACATAAATTGAGGATTGATAGAGTAAATGAATCAGAATGATAGACTGAATAAATAAAAGAAGTTGTTAGAAGAGAGTTAAAACTGAGTAAAGACGAAATTTCCTTCCTTGCAAACACACTGAATTTCTTCAAAAGAATACCTGAGTAAATGTAAACATGGTACATGTAACTGCTCACTGCCCACCTTTGAATTTTGTATATGTCGATGTAAAAACGTCTTTGCTTGTGGTGCATTCATCCACAAGGTGGAGCCAATGTACAACATTCACTACCAGAGGCCACTTATTTGCCTTTCAGCCACTTCTGTGTGGCTAAAATTAGATTTCACCTACCTAGCTGGAATAGGAAACGCTCTTTATTTCCTCAGTAACTTTACAAACAGTATAGCTATTTCACATCTGTAAAATATGCAAGAATATATACCACAGCATGAAGATATCATTTTGGGAGGACGACAGAAACTTTTTATGAGTACTTAAGAGTGGTTGTGCATCATTATTTCCAAGTACTTTTGTCATTCATTCCTTCAGTTTTGTTGTAAAATGGTAGACTCACACAGAGCTCAGTTGAAGAGCATGAAGGTGGGGGTCAGCAGACTCAGTGCTAAGTTTAGCAACGACACCAGGTCATGAATAGCCATGCTCTCAGCTAATATTGGAAACTTGGCACTGACTACTGCAGCCCTGCTCATGGTTGACCTGGAGGGGCTTAGCGTGCACCCCTGTTTTCAAACAGTCTGTTGTTTTTCCATTGACCCACAGACATAAATAATGACCCACTCAAAGAAACCAATGCTCACATACATATATGTACATACTGATACACTTATGGGTGCTCACATACACACACATATATACACAGATTTATACAGACATAAACTAGAAGAACATAGAGAAAAATATGTGCAAGCAAATACACCGTACATACATCAAGGCTGCAACTGTAATGCAAGTATGGTGGGGAACACATACAAAAGCAGCTTTGAATGACACCAAGTTACTTATGGCACAATTATTGAAGTAAACATTCTCCCCAAATTATGCCCTTGCCGTATGTGCGCACACGGGGATGTATTATAAAATGATCTCCTAGTTATTAAAAAATAAAGATGACAGATCATCTACTTGAGGAATCAAAGCCAATCTGCTTGCCTTGATACATTTAGAGAAGGATCTTGTAATCAAGCTTAAAATGTCTCCTCTTCCCCATTTTCACTCGACGACAGGTCAGCCCGGAAAGCTCATGTACTTGGTTAACGTGTGTGTTGACATGTGAGCGTTATTACATGAATATCAGCGAAAGGCTCAGCTTTTCTGAGGGCTCCCTGCTGAAGAGGCACAGAAACGACACAATCAAATTAAACGACACACAAGGAGAAGAATAAAATCCCTCCGTTGACAGATAGAAAAGCAGAGCCAAGCAGACTGAGGCTGGGGTGGTGGTTAAAAACAGAAACCAAAAGGAAAACAGCATTACGGCTGAGCCAGTAGCAGCATTGGTACTAGATATTGGAGTATTAGTAGCAAAATCTATAATATTGTATTGCCATTTAAACAGACTGCTAATCGTGCAGAAAGATGTTGCAATCTGGTTGGTGCAAACTCCTCTGATGTCACAAAGCCTGTCAACACACACAGCTGGCTGGTAGCTAATAGAGACTCTGACTAGAGCTTCCTGCCTGTACCAGCTTCACTTACTTCTCCCTAAGAATGAACTTGACATAGGTGCCCTTGTGCACATATGCTATTGGCTGTCATACACATATATACTCACAAACCAATCATACTCACGTACACACACAGGTTCAAGACTTTTTCAAGATCTCCAGTTTCAGTTTAATATGAAATATTCATCATAAATCTGTGATAATATTTTTAATTATACTTATCCTCCAGCTATGTTTTGCTTTGTCAAGTATGCAGGGCAGCACAAAATGTTTTTTAAAACAGAAAAGTAACCATCTGTTGTTATTGCACAACTGATATTGTGCTTTTTGGGTTGTGACAAATTGGGTTTGTCTTTAAGATTGCGGGCGGAGGGGGGTCGTTGTCTTGACTCCTCCATGTTCTCGAAATCAAACTCGGGTCGGCCTCACGTTCATGAAAGTAATGCACGATTGGGAGGGGGGGCATTCTGCACCTCAAAGCCGAGGCCTCCCTTTGGGCAGCGGAGTCCAGTCTCTGAAGATGAGAGAAAGACTCTGAAAGCTGAGGAGGAAGTCTTTGATCCCTCGTCTTAAAAACGGGAAAAATGCAGCCCTGACAGCCTCCAGAAGCAGAAGCCCAGGACTGGATTCACAGCGGCCCTCAGCAGGCGAGGCTCCTGGCGGCTCCAGGAGAGCAAAGCAGACTCTTATAATGCCGTGACCGTAGGGGTGGCATCGCTGGAGGATGACATCCACAAACACACTCTATGCTGCGGAACACCCGCAGTTTGTTTATTATCTGCGGCAGGCTGCCTGACAGAATGGTGCAGTGGTTCGTGTGCATGTCTGGCAGAGCCTCACTGAGCTCGGCAACACTGTTTATTGTACACTGTAAAAAGCTGTCCTGCAGTTCTACAGTAACATATATCTGATTTTTCTCTACTGTATCTCATACTGGACTAAATAACCGTCAACTACTGTCTGGTGATTAACTGTATTTTGGTTTACAGTGAATCAACATAAGAACAAGAACTAACCGGTAACAAAAATACTGTAAATTACAATTTTTCATAAAAATAACTGTAAATGAGTAGCTAGTAAAGTGACTTGTTGTATTTTAGACTGATACTGCCTGCTAGATGACTCTACATATAAATAAACACATAGAAAACATATATGGTTGGCTGGTGTTGAAACCCTATACTTTATCCACTAGACTACTGAGAAACCAAAACTATGGACCCAAGAACAGAGCACATAAGGTTAATTACAGAACAAAATGAACTTGAAAGTTTAGTATACTGAAATTTAATATGGCTGGCACAAGCTTTTGACTCAACACACACTTGCAGGTTTGTGGCCTGCCAGTAGTGGCCACTAGAGAGTAATAGGACTGATCTTACCCGACCTCCCTTTTCCCTGCACCATGTGTCTACTCCATGAGCCACACAGAGGCCTGACTGCAAAGGAGGAATTTGGTGAGTGACTTTTGAGCGCTGCACAGCACCTTGTATAACAGAACTGGCTGAGATACTCAAGACCGATCAATAATTGTGTACAAGCTGATGTTTTGCCCAGTTAGGGGTACCCGAAAAATATTTCCTGTTTACTTTTATTATGCTTGAACAATATTTTAATATTTATTTTAGCTAATTGACATTAAAAGAGAAATTATAATTCAATAAAAAGGCTAAAAAAATAGCATAGGAAAATAATATGATATATCAGACCGATGGCTGTTTGCATATAACATTTTTTTACCAGAATATGTCATGACACTCTGTCTGTGGTTTCATAAAGCTTCCACAACACTGAATTCATCTTAGGACCACTGATTTTCAATGGTGCTTATAAGATTACTTTAGCACTCCAAAGGTTTTGGCATCTATGGCCCTGTTTTATTTCAGCCAGTATTGAGGTACTACTGATATTTTCTGAACGGGCATCTGATCGTAATTCTATGAAATGGGACGCATGGTATGTTCTCAAAATGGCAGGTACCTCGCCATGAATTATCTAACTCTGGGATGTTCTGAAAATTCGGTTTGAGAATCATGTTTGACATAAGCCTCCTCTTCCCTTGATGCACTGGAATCTCTCATCTAGCTTATTTGTGGGATGACAGGGAAAAAGCCAGAGCCTAGCGAGTTATAAGCCGGTCATTAATGCATAGCTTTTAAAAGAGCTTAAGAGCATGTCCATGGGAACGCATTTTGATATTTTTATAGCTGTAATCTCCTGAAGCATTGAGATTGCTAGCTCCCCCCGATGGTTTGTGACGTTTGTGCTAATACCCGTATGAGCGTGAGCGAGAGGAAGGTGGCGGGGGTGGGGGGGGGAAGGGGTGGTTTGGGGAAGGAGAGAGATGAAGGCTCAGCTGGACGCTTCCTTTACTGAAGCTGCGATCGGGACGTTTTCATCCAGCAAGCAATCTGTACTTTCCCAGCAGACATTGAAAATATCTCTAGATAAATAAATACCCAGCTTCCCCTCCCCCTCTCTGTGGTAGATTGTTTATTTTCCTAGATACGGCAAACACTTAAGTGACAGTCTGCATTGCTAGGGTCAGGATCGACAGGACATTCATGCCTAATTTTATAAACTACAAGTACCAGCTTCTGTTTGTGTATGTGTACGAGAAGGCGCGTATATATATATATATATATATATATATATATATATCATTGTCTGATATTAATTCACACCAGAATTGTCTCGGGAGAAGAGACTGTAAAATCCCGGATTACGTAACCTGCTAATGCCCAGGCCTGCAGCTCACACAGCCTTTCAGCGTATGCACTGCACGGAGGTATGCAACCGTTGCCAAAGGTCACCGTTACTGATAGCTGAAGTGTCCAGTGGCTGGCCTCAGGTCAACTGTGTCAGACTTTGGTGAGTTCTGCCACCTCCTGGTGATCTTCGAGAGGTGCAGTTACCTTGAGTCCAGATAGACACTACCTGGATTTAGGGTGTTGCAGATGATCAGTTTGAAACCTTCATATTGCAAGCTCATTGGCACCAATACTCTCAGAATGCCAGATGCAGAATCTTACTGATGTAATCTCTCATTAAGTGTGAGAGAGGCAGCAATGAGCTGACAATGAGTCACAGACATAATGGTCTTAAAATGCATCAGTCTTGTGAGACTGGGTAGCTCAGTGGGTAGTGCAACTATCTAAAGCCTAAAAGACCTGTGTTCAAGACCCAGCTCCAACTTTCATGCTATGCTTTCTCTTCATCCATATCCCTCTCTGCCTTCCAGCTATCTAAATTAAACAATGAGGGTGGCCTAGCTACTCTTCAAAAAAGTACAAGCCTTTTTTATGTAATATTCTGAGTCTCGTGTAGCATGCATCTAACATAAGCTGACATGAAGACCCACTAAAGTTGAAATCATGCTATAAGTAGCATGAAAATGTACAGATATTTATAGTTTAAAGTTTAAAGTCACCTTTTTCCAGCAAAAGTTTCTCTTTAACTGAATAAGATTTCCAAGGAAAATTGAAACAATAATAACCTCACCTGAATCGCAGGAACCCCCCCCCCCCCCCCAACAGACTCCAAACACACCATCAAACACTACAACTGTCTTTAATGCTCTGTAACTCATGAATTCATAACCTCCTTTTAAGAGCATTCATATTGTATGAGCATTCATTCTACTGAATCACAGCATGGCCAGTTAAAGCGGCAGCATTGTCTCACCCAGCACTTTCGTTCTTGTAAATGATAGAATAGAATGATAGATATGGGCTCTGTACTACCTGGAAGAAGTGCTTGGCAATCAAGACAGGGAAGTCAAAACATACGTATTCTTGTATTCTTGATTCAGTGGTGTTATAGTGGATCAAGTTATTCATATGTATAGCGATTTGAATTTAAAGGAGGAGTGAACCGCTATCCCAACTGGATTTACCATGCCAAGATAAAATGAAACCACGGCTTTCAATATTAAATGGACCCTCTTGTACTGCTTGATTGTCTAATTTTACTTTCACAGCAAGGGGGGTTTTGACTGGTTTCCTGTAAGCAGCACCATAATTGATTGAGCTGTACGGTGTGAAGGAAGTGGGCTCAGGGTAAATGAAGGCTACACAAGGAATTGTAATTGATATAGATTTTTCTGTCGGCTTTATCGGAGTTGTCCGGGAGAACATCTTGAAATAAGGGCCGCTTTCTTCAGTTTTGGCATCTTTGCCGCAAAACCATTAGGAGCTGGCAGAGGTAATTAGCTTTCATGGTGTGCTGCAGGGTGGAAACGAGGCGGTCGGCTAACAGACTTTGCTTGTGTATCTGGTGCAGGGGGTTGGCGGCCCTTTTACCGTCCAGGGAAGTGAGCTGCAAAGCTGGTTTACCAAACTAAAGTTACCCGGCGTACTTCGGCAAACAACTTCGCCGAAGTGAAAACGTTCAAGAGTCCGTTTTCGTTCACAGACAGAGTCATTCACAGTTATTGTGCATTATTAACATGTAGAATCGATTTAGAGGTACTTCTGTTAACAGAAAAACCTAACATACATAATATTTACCAGATTTAGCTGGGCAACCTGTGGACCCATTTTATGATACACCATCCTGAAGTACAACAGGATGTTTCTGCAGTAAGTACCATCTGGGCCCGATCGTGTGGGTAAAATCCTGGGCACCTGCAGCACAAGGCTACAATAATCAATCTAGTCATGTAGATTCGGGTTTAGAGGGAGCGAAACCTAGAAACATCTCTGCCCAGGACCAGGGTTTGGCACCTGTTAGGCTAGCAACTTTATACTTGTACTCCTGGCTGCAGACAGTGCCCCTTATTCAAGCACAATAATGCTTTTTAAGATTCAGATTTCTACAGTTCCTTTCTCTGTGATTGATTATAATGCAATCTCATGCACACTCATTCCTTCAGTACATACACACACAAGCCGATATGACAGAAACACTGAAATACTCACAAACATAAGCACATACACGCATACATACACTCACACACACACACACACACACACACACACAAATACACATTTATATATACCTGCACAAAATTGTCTCCCCTAGATTAGTTAATGTTTTTATCAGGCATTTACCTCCATAGCACAGGTGTTTGTGGTGTGCACACATACTGAATTATCACTACAAATAAACACCATTCATCTTCATGACAGCAACAAAAGGCTCTGGTATGTAGGGGCTGTGTTCATGACCCTCTATATAAATGTTCGGTATGATAGTTTGTATGGTATTTAAAAATGGAACTGTGGAAATGGGATCAAGACACACTCTGAGATCAGCTTCAGGGCTCTTATAGTAAACCCCAGATCAGTCAATAATTCCCGAAATCATAAACAAAAATATTAGATGCTGAAACTGCGTGCCTGAATACAGACAGTCAGCATAACACTCACATTTCTTGTTAAGAGGGATCTGTCACCATACTGTGTGTTTATGTGTGTGTGTGTGTGTGTGTGTGGGGGATAAGTGTATGTTTGGATGTGTATATGTTTCTGTATGTTTATATGATGGCCGTTTAAATGATTTTTGGTGACAGTAATTACTTTACAAGATGTAAAGTGTTTTTCCACCTTCCTCTGGGAAGTGACGAGGACTGAGTGGCATGTAAACTTGCTTGCGGTGTTGGGTTTCAGAGAGGGATCTGTCTGCGTGCGTCAGTTATCAGGTTTCCATTCCCAAAAACAAAAACAAACTTCTTTGAATGGGGAGAACTGGAGGACATTAACATGACTGTGGCAGACAAACCAAGTGTTCAGAAATCTGAGGAAAAAAAAACATGTACTGAGAAAGAAAGAGAAAGGGGAAGAGAGGGAAAGAGGAGAGGAATTATCAAGGGGAGGGGGCAGTAATCCTGGAATAGCCAGCAACCAGAGCGACCAGCTCCTCCCCCTCCTCTCTCTCTCTCTCTCTCTCTCTCTCTCTCTCTCTGTCTCTCGCTCTCTATCTCACACACACTCTCTCAGGCAGTCTGTTAGCCTGATATTTGTCCAGAGAGTGAGCAAAAGGAAACAAGCAAAGCTCAAGGAAAGCGAACCCCTTTCTTTCACACCTGTTCCCCCCATTGCTCCCTTGCTTCAAGATGATATCCTGAAGAATGCCTTGGACTATTTTTTTCACCCTGTTGTCTGGGTAATTTAACAGACTGCAGAACGAGCGTGTTTCTTGTTCTCTGACCGTTGTCAGCTGGGGGTTTTTATTTCCACCTCTTTGGGATATACCGCTGGGAAAGCACAGTGTACGGTTGTGTGTGCGTGCGTGTCAGTGTGTGTGTGTGTGTGTGTGTGTGAGAGAGAGACTGCTGTGCCATGCCCATTGCTGGGGGTTCTGCGGACAGTGAAAGGGGTACAGCATGAAGGGGCGCCAGCGCCACGGTGGATGCGCCTGCCAGCACCTGTTCCGGAAAGTGCTCGCAAAGTGCGGATGCTGCTACAGCAGAGTCAGAGGTCAGTGGCTCCTGATTGGTTCTTTTTGCTCATCGTTTCCCCCTGAACCCACATGTGTGCCAATGGGGTTACCCCACAAACTCATGATAGCTGGCTGATTGTCCCATGGTAGGTGGATGGTCGTCCTCTCACCTGGTCATAGATTATCTATGGTTGTGTTGTCCCTTCCTCCCATTAACCCTCTTCTATTAATCTCTTGCTGTGTCCCTCTCTGATGAGGGATTTCTTACTTACTTGATCTCTCTATCATTCTTACTTTTCACACCTTAAATTGCCGCTTAGCTCGATATGGACACACTGCTCTTTCCTGTTCCCACAGACCTGTCTGGATCACCCATCTCTTCTGCTTTGCAACGGACCTTTCTTTTAAATGTAGAAGGGCATGAATAAGAGACATTTATCAGGTTTTTTCTTTTGTTGCCCGTCCTTGTTCTTGTTATAAACAAGAGAGGGAAATTTTTGAAGGCTCTGAAGGCCGATAGAGTGGACTGAAAGAGTTGCAGAGCCCTACATTCCCATTATGTACAAGTCTACAAGAATGAATTTTCTTGTATGTGCCATGTTTTCAGGTATGTGCTGCTCAGGTTTTGTCATGGAAAACCCTGAGTCATGCTAAAATTCCTTTCCCCAAAAAGCAGAGCTTAAGCAAAACCTCCCACTCCTGAGGTCCCCGCTAGTTGCAGAACCCGGACGGGTGAAGCACAGCAGCTCAGACGCAATGCTTGGTATGCGTACACGAATAATGATGAAGGATAAACACATTGTAACAGTAACTGTTACTCCATATCGGTCTATAAAAAATGATTACCTTGCTGTTGGCTTATGTCACTAGCAGAGCCAACTGCATTGTGTCTTCAGAGAGTGTGATTCAGAGAGAGAGAGAGAGAGAAGCTGTAGGGAGTTACAAGGAATTGCTTACCCATGTACACAAACCCACGGGTACATGCTCACACTTACGCACACACACACTCACTGATATACTTCTCATACAAAGGCACACGCACACACAAACACACTCATTGATACGCTGCTCATACACAGGCACACACGTGCACACACACATACGGGTACATGTTCACATGCATGCACGCGCACCCACACACACAGATACATGCTCACACACTCATAATCACAAACACACATACTCTGGCAACGCTTACATATACATATACACACTACTCTGGATTTCCTTCGTGAAGTACTTATAGAAAGTTTTCAAATAATTTCATTTGAAGCATTTTCCCTGAGGATTTCTGAGCCCAGTCTTTCTTTTTTCTTGCTGGGGACACCTTGCTGTGTTTAGTTATGGTCTTTCTTGTCCTTCCATCCCCTTCCTTCTGAAATCGTACTCAGACTGCATCTTACGTATTCGAATAACTTCAATGTCTACATCAGTGGTCCTCATTCCTGGCCCTGGAGAGCCACAGCGTATGCTGTTTTTGTTGTTACTGAGCACTTAGTGGATAATTATAACAGTTGATTACACAGTTGACTCACTCACCCTGGTTTCTTAAGTCTATGTCTGCTGTGGAATTTTAGGTTAAAGCAAAAACCATTGCACACTATGGCTGTCTGGGACCAGAAGTGATTACCACTGGTTTACATAATTAGCTATTGTTCATTGACAAGATGAAGTGAACAGGTTACGGTAAATGTATAGAAATGGGAAATCTATATGTTATGGTAAATGTATAAAAACCAGAAATCTATACATTCCAGTAACGTCAGCTTGGAAATGTTTAGTATTCCACAGAAATGTACAGATTTCCCATCCTGCTGGTTCTGATGAATACCTGCTCACCCTGCCTGCTCACCTTCTCACCAGGCTGTAGATTCAGCTCCCGTTACCGTCTTATGCAGCACTGAGAGTTATCACGCAAAGTAACCCAGCGCACGGTGAGCAGCTGTGCCCGTAACCCTGGCAGATGTCTGGGAGACACATTGTGTTGGGCTTGGAAGCCACACGGGTGATTTTAATTCTGTCAGGGGTGTGCCACTCGTTAGTCTCCCTTAACCCCCATTGGCTCCTGGTACAGACCTTCATGAACTATCCCCGGGATTCAATCAAACCAACTTAGCCTGTGTAGCAGTGTATGTAATTCAGTCCACACAGGCATTACTGTTTTTTTCAATGTTTGTTTCGTAAATTTTTTAAAATAAGTTTTTAACAAGTTTTTTTTTAACTTCAACTTTTATGTTTCTTTGAGCGTTTTATATTTCTTGCACTGGGCTGTCTGTAAGATTTCTTCATCAGAGAGGGTGGGCTCTGGGGGACGACATCCTGCTGAACTGTTTCCAGTTTCTCACTGATCCCTCAATATAAATTCTGGCAGGCAGTTGCCATGGCGATTAGCGCTGACCGCCGGGCACAGTGTGTATCGGAGCCCCTGCATAGGCTGTGCTGTCTGGCAGGACCCCGCCCCTCCTGCGTGACACACACCTCATTAACGTCTGGCAGTAAGGCCTCGCTCACTGTGCCAGTGGCTTGATTAGAGGAGATGAAGGGTAGGTTGGATACCGGTCCAGAAAACAGTGCAGGGTGTTGGGGCAAAGACTCTGCCCTCCCCCTCCCTCTGTCATGTCTGTCTGTACCGTTTCCCCATTTCTTTACACTTCCGCTCACATATTTCCCATCCTAAAACAAACAACAGCTAGCCTGGTTCATTTTATGTCAATGACTTGGCAATCAAGCATGGTTACTGTCCGTTGCTGTTGGCTCGTAGGAACTGTTAGGTTCCCAGGACTCGAACACTGAGGGAGCAAATTCAAAATTTGGGAGGCTTTCTGGGTAGGAGGTGAAGACGTCTCCCTCTTCTGAGCCACAGGGGAGGTCTTTGGCCAGCTGGCCTGTTGTGAAGTTTAGACAGGAGTTCAAGTTAGCGGTGTCGGCCAGCGCTGGGAAATTGCTCTGTGCTTGTTGAGATCCTTTGTTGTCTGCTGTTTTTTAATGATTTATTTGCCTCACATTTTGAAACTTCCTGTTTTTACTGGTGTGTGAGGACTTGTTATATGCATCAACCACATTATCACAGACATACCGACCACAGATGAGCTCTGTCTGGGATCAGACTGCCAATCACAGTCCATCTCTGGCTGTGATCCCCTCCGATTGGTTTAGTCCATCTCTGACTAAGAGCCCTTCCAATTGGTTAGGTCCGTCTCAGGAACAGACTGCAACTTAATATAAAACAAAAGCTCCTGGTGCTGAACGAGGTGTAGAATGCAACAGAAAACTTTTTATCAATCAATCTGTGCCAGCACTTGGCACTCACAAGCACTTCCAAAACACACACAAATCTGCTCTACTACCTAACTGAGAATTAACAATTAGTCCTCAGTGTTACCCTACTTAGAACATGAAATTATAAAATTCACTATTTGTACTGTTATGCCCACGTGTTGTGAGCAGGACATGAGTCCCAGTGCCTCCCAGTTTTTATAGGTTAATGTGTATTAACAAATAACACTCATTTAGTGGCATGACGGCTATGCACTTGGAATGGTGGATGGTTCGGGAAATTGGGACGACGCCTTATATCCTGATTGGGTGCTGGTTGGCAATGGGGAGGTCTTTTCTTTTTAAAAGGGCAAAATGGTGGAAAACAGGGGAACATGTTTGGAATGCGCCTGGAACTGGTGTGCCTGACTGAAAAGCCAGTCTATTTCTACATCCAGACTGTTTTGTTCTGTTTGTAATGTTTATTTTTCCAGTGTACGCTACTGCCATGCTTTATAACTTATATAAACTAAACTCGAAAACAAAAAGGTGCGGAGCTCTTTGCCGGCAGAGCGGCAGCTTGGGAACTGGTGAAGCGACCTGGTGGGGGCAAGTCTTGTTTTTCCTTCCAGTTTCACCATTCCAGGCCAGCCACCTTCTTTTGTGCGTGAAATTCTACCCTTAGACGAATGTGACTGCAACAGTGCTAAAGTGCTCCATACAATGAAGCAGTATTTTAATACTTCCTCATAACCCAATGAAAAAGAGTTAAATGTTTTAGCAGTTTAGCAGTTAATCTTTTATCATTCATAAAGCGACTTCTGATTATAATGTATCTCATATCTTGTAGTTATCTCCACTGACTGCAACCTCAACTACTGCCCCACCAATCGGAGGCAATCTGTGCTGCAAATCAGTCATTAAATGCAAGATTTGTATATGTTTGTATGATGTCTGACTTCCTCTTCACTATTGGGCTTATGACACAGGATCTTCCTACTGCTCTGGATACACTTTTTAATGCAGCCAGGGAACCACAGATGAAAATTAGCTGTGGGGCTAACTCTGGTGCATCAGTTGTAATGGGCACAGTCCTGTTAAGTAAGATAATGAAGTAAGTAAAGTATCTTAAAGTCAGTTTGGTTTGAATTGCATATGCCCTTAAAGTGGCTAAGTGAGTTTGATTGCATCCTGGCCAATGTTTTGCAGAATTTCCCATTTCTAAGTCTGTCCGCATTTGGACTTGTGGATGTTCTTGGCATCATAACATGGCTCCACAGTTTCCTAGCTTCGAGTGCAGTGTGATATATAGGCAAAAGGTTTACTTAAATATACACTGAACAGATGAAATTGAATAGAGCTCCGTTTTATCATTTGTCTTGTATTTAACTTAACATGGATTAATAAAAAAACAGTTATGCTAAAAAAGAAAAGACTTCAGGAGTATGTGCAGTTAAAGTGCCATTGATGTATTTTAAACAGAGGTAATTTCTCAACACAACTGGAGTATACTTTTCATTGAATATAGCTTCCATGGTCCGAAAACTGTCCAAAAATCTATTTATATTGTAAGGTGGTATTTTTTTGTCGTCTTTGTCTGAGGACGTCTCAGTTAAAAATCAGTCATTTCTCTGTCTGTGCTTGCCACCAAGCAGCTGATATAGAGTTTTGTCACCCAAAACAACAGCGATCCTGGATAACATTGCAGGTAATTGAAGTGTTTTTTTTTTGTTCTTACACATTTTGGCAGTGAGGATTTGGTGGACAACAATGTTCAAAAACGTTATGTTTTTTTTCAAAGCTGTGTAAGGTTAGGGAACATATCCTTGTGGTTTTGTGAGTTATGTTGCACATGTATCCTTGAGACGCTTTGCCAGCAGAGAGGTGTAGGCGTTATGTGAAGTTACGTGCAGCATAATGGTCCTTTGTGCTTCGGGATTAGATGAAAAGAAATGTTGCAAAGATAATGCTTCAAAATTTAGAGGATGTTTTGTGGTAGCTGTGAATGTTTTGTGACCTGTGTATCTGTGATCCTTAATTACCCTTTGCATTATTCCTGTTTGTGTATGCATGTACATAACACATAGATTTACCCTGATCATAGCCTTGTTTGGATTCACTAAAAGAGAAATGAGTTAAACGGTCTTGTTGGATTCACCAAAAGAGAAACGAGTCAAACAGCCTTGTTTGGATTCACTAAAAGAGAAATGAGTTAAACGGTCTTGTTGGATTCACCAAAAGAGAGTCAAACAGCCGTATTTGAATTCACTAAAAGAGAAATGAGTTAAACGGTCTTGCTGGATTCACCAAAAGAGAAACGAGTCAAACAGCCTCGTTTGGATTCACTGAAAGAAAAATGAGCAAAACAGAATCATTTGGATTTACTAAAAGAGAAATGAGTTAAACGGTCTTGCTGGATTCACCAAAAGAGAAACGAGTCAAACAGCCTCATTTGGATTCACTGAAAGAAAAATGAGCAAAACAGAATCATTTGGATTTACTAAAAGAGAAATTAGTTAAACGGTCTTGCTGGATTCACCAAAAGAGAAACGAGTCAAACAGCCTCGTTTGGATTCACTTAAAGAAAAATGAGTAAAACAGACTCATCTGGATTTACTAAAAGAGAAATGAGTTAAACAGCCTTGTTTGGATTTACTAAAAGAGAAATAAGTCAAACAGCCTCGTTTGAGGTTCACTAAAAGTAAAAGGAGAGCTGTGTCACGCTGCTGACATGGTTTTCTTACACTAGATTTTGGGTATAAACTATAAATACTTGGAGCTCATTTTTGATAAAGATATAATTTAAGTATAATTTAAGATTCTGGCCATAATCGAAAATGAATTATGGTGTATGTACACTAAGTGAGAATAAAGCTTGCTGCTTGAAAGCGTTGTTTTCAGAGTGAAATCCAACACCATATGGGCCCAACTCCCTCAAGGCCTGTACAGCCAACTAAAACTGGATTTTTCAGAGATTACATTAAGATATGGATGTAAGAGTTGTGTCTTTTTCTGATCATTGAAATTCCGTTGCAGAGACTTACTTCAGTCTGGAATGATCCATCACCACACTTCTAAACCCATGCAGTAAGCTATCTCTCTCTGCCTTATCCTATCCTCATGTGCTTTCTCTCTCTCCTCCGTCTGATGAGCTGTTTCCATGGAAATACATGCTCTTTATTGGAAATGTGTACAGTTCGTTGAACATGAGTCTTTCTTAGGCTCGTGCGATGAGTTCTAAGGGACACACGAAGGACTTACAGTTTTTTTCAATTGCTTACAAACATATACTGAAGCCACTTTTTCAAAACTCTTCATACAGTCTGCATAACCAACATGCATCTTGGCCAAACAGTTCTCACCTCCAAAACTTGCTCAAACCCCAAAAACATTTCATGCATGTCTCAAAATAAGCTCGTTCGGTCATAATAGAGGCAACAATTCTCGCTCAGAAAGCATACATTGTCACTGATAACACACTGACCTAAAAACACTGATAACAGGGAGCATTACATTAAAGATGAACTTTTGTCTTTGAAGTTTGAATGATTGTCCCATAAATCAGTATTTCATTATAGAATAAGAATAACACCTTTTCACTTTATTGACTGTACTAAAGTATATGTAACAAGAATGAATCAGAAATGCTGCAATTAGCTTCAATATCCTTTATTTTTTCTATATCTTAGCATGTAGTAATTGTGAAACATAAAAAGTTGAAACAAAAAAAACCAAAACAAATTCCTGAAATTCCAGGGCTGCATTAATAATTATGAAAGGAGTCACAGTTTGGTCCACATAGACTTCTGTTTCGCTGACCGTGTGAAGAGTTTTGACAATGTGACTTCAGTTTTAACCAATGCATGTTAGAAATAAAAAAAA
The DNA here is from genome assembly GCA_019788955.1 of Albula glossodonta. Taxonomy (NCBI): domain Eukaryota; kingdom Metazoa; phylum Chordata; class Actinopteri; order Albuliformes; family Albulidae; genus Albula; species Albula glossodonta. The sequence continues at coordinate 28,801,261 of JAFBMS010000004.1, read as the reverse complement.
AAACTGTAATACTTACAGAAGAGATCAGATGGAGTCATGGTCTCCTCTCCTGGCTGGAGACAGAGGTTAGCTGGCTGTCATCTTACCTGTCCTCACCCAGATGGTGACAGCCACCTTGGGAATAGCAATCAGAATATGGGGCTGTTGGCAGACAGGGGCCAGGGCCAAAAAAACATAAGGAACCGCAATAAAACGAAACCAACTTTCCATTGTAACGCATTGTAAGTCCGTTTGAATATTTGTATTGTATTGGAGAGACTGAAACATCATTTTGAATGTTCTGTTTTCATTCTAATACGGAATAGAATGCCCTTACCAAAGTAAAGGCTGTTTTGATTTCATTGCACATGCCCTTAAAGCCAGGTAGATTAAAGTGACTGGGTTACGGTCAAAGTCTTTGATATCTCTGCCTCTGTGAAGGCCTAGTCCCCTCCTGTGTCAGCAGAATCACCACTTCTTTTTCCATTACTTTTTCATGATGGAATCAGAGGCGATGCAAGAGGAGCAGACACAAGAAAAACCCCACTGATAAAGTGATCCGCTGCATTGTGGGGGTACCTTTTGGCTCCTTGCGGTGGTTTGAAATGAGGCCCATGAAGCGTGTGTGTGCGTGTGTGTGTGTGTTTGTGCGTGCATGTGTGTGTGTGCGTGTGTGTGTACCTTTTTGTGTGTATATCTGCGTGTGTGTGTAACTGTGTGTGATTGTGTGTGCATGGTTTATGTATCTGCGTGCGTGTGTTACTGTGTGTGTATGCTGTGTTTGTGTGTTTGTGTTTGTGGGTAGGATGCAGCAATCCACAGTTACATAGAACTGTATTGTTCAACAAGCATAACCACAAACCCCAGCCCCCCTACCTTCTACACAAATACTTTTTTTCCATTATATTTGAGAGAGATTACTGTCAGTTCTGTGTTGCTAGAAAAATTCCAATATTGTTTCCCCGGCGGGCTTAAGTCATATCCTCTGTATCACTTTATTGTGTACAGTGTTATTATATCCACACAACAGCCCACAAGGACCAGAAAATAAACTCCCTTTGAGAAAAATGGCATTTTTGAATTTAAGAAGGTTTAGTGATTATACGGGACAAGTTTATTTATGTTGCTTCTCAGCCGAAGAGACTCATATTGTTCTTTTACATTTTCAGTGTACTGGTAGATACTTGTATAAAGTTTTCAAAGGAACCAACTATAGAGCAGTTGTTTGAAAAATATCCCATTGATGTGGGAATGTTTCTTATTTCCATTTCTTGCCTCCAGTATTTCCATTTCTCCAATAGAGTAGCCTCGAAGGTATAACTTATCTGTAGTGCAAAAATAGAGGTTTACTGTACTTTGTCTTGACTAGAATATTTTGCATTATTTTCCTCACAGATTTCTCTTTAGCCGCACAGCATCCTTAATGCCAAAAAAAGAGAAAAAAATCCATGTGTCTTTTATCTACAGATAGCTTTGTAACTTTGGCATGTGTTTATGAATGTAATCATTGCCACATTTTATGGTTATTGTTATGGCATTCTGTGATTTTTCATTTTGGTATGTGTTCTTATGATGGATACATTTTATTATGAATTCATGGTCTGTTTCAAAGTGGGGTTGTGTAGTCAATTTTGATTGGTGCATATATACTCGCTGGTTTCGAAATGGTGTTAGCCAGGACCAGCACCGTTGCTCACATTAATCAGGTGGGTGAACTTATGTTCTTCCACATTGTAAGTTGCTCTGGGTGAAAGCATACACGGAATAATTGCTGTGTCATGTAAATAAATGCAAGCCACCTCATGGGTTAAATTCAGCATGGACATGATGTGAGACGTGTGGAAAGAGGCAGGTAGGTGGAGCTTATGGGACAGGTACATCCCACTGGTCTCTCACTGTGATGTCATCCCTTAATCTTTACTGCCACCAAACCTCTCCACTTTACCATAGAATGGAAATGCACTAGATTCTGCAAACTCAAAGCAGAAGATGCTTGCTTTTTCTAAATGCCATTGGCAACAGGGTTTGTTACTACATGCATGAAAATGTCGGAGCTCATCAAGTTATTTGGGGCAAAGAGGACTAAGGACTGCATATCTTGCAACCAGAAGATACATTGATTTGTTCATTTTTACAAGTTATCTTGAGCAAATATGCATAATTAGGCATCCTTACATTGGTTAGCAAAATAGTGGGAGGAGATCAGGCAAGTAGATTAGCATATGTAATGTGATTTACTCAACTTGAAAGCAAGATCACAACATAGAGAAAGGTATTTTCCACTCATGTTTTCCGCTCATCTTTTTGGAATGGAGGATGCAATAATAGATACATATCACCTTATCTAGCAATGGTGCTTTATAGTTCTTGGGTTAAGTGGAGGATGCCATAGAGGAAGTCTCTAGTAGAAGACAAACCTCACCAGCATTGGCCAAACTTATGGAGAATTAGCGTTTCCTGGCCTCTGAATTTATCCAGCATGTGGCAGCTATTGGTCTCCTGCTCCAGCTTTTTAGGTGTGCTGTCCCTGGTTATTACCGCTACGATGTGATGGATAGACCCATGAATCCATTTTACCATCGTTTGGGAGACAAGTGAAACCAAGCATGACTTTTACACAGATGACCATATAAAGTTTCCTCAATATGTACTTGTATTCTGTTTCTGTAGTTTAGAAACATGTTACTTTGACTTTTCCAGGTTCCTGCGGCTCCATCTTCGTATTGAACTTATTTTTGATTGGCTGAGCCACTTCCCTTTTTTCCCAACCGGTTAGGCCAGGATCCCTTCCAAACATGCAGATCTGTCTTTTAAATATGGCAGTTTGCGGCTGGACACTCCGTGCCGATCACCCGCAAAGAGTGAAACAAGAACATGAGCAAATATTTTAGGTGCGCATACAAATTTCTGCTGTTCAAATACCTGCAGGCGAACTGTGTATTATAATGTAGCCAAATCGTATGGACACACGTCAGGTAAAAAAATTTTCTGAGCCAGTGAAGGAAAGATTGAAAGAAAACAGTCATTCGTTGGTGGCACTGGACTGCAGTGGTTTAGTCGGTGACCTACACCTAAACACACTGCTGTTAGCAAGAAGTAGCACCCGACGAGACAGTAATACGACCAACTGTAGCCTATTCATTATACCTCCATCATGCTTCTCTTAGGAGGATCAAATTGCTCATACAGTGAGAGTTAGGTGGATCGAATGGATCTGTTTGGTGGATCAAATTTAGGCTAACATTGTTACCATGGTTAACAATGGCCATGGCTAATATGTATTACAGATGCTATCGGCCCCAGGGGCTCTGCTGTGCCTTGTCTATGCGTCTGGTGCTTCCCATAATGCTTTGAGTGGTGCACGTGTGGGTAAATTGTGGCTATTATGAGTAATATGAGTTAGAAGTAGAAAATAATGTACAGTCTTTGTATACTTTGTGAATGGCTGTTACGATTGGTTACTCTTTGACTAAGGGATTTCTGCCTTAAATACCAGATGCATGCTGGGATTTCTTTAGAACAGCTGGGAGAGTGGAAAACAAGTGTGTGATGTCTGCTGTTGTCCATGTACACTCCAAAAAGGTAAAGGTGAGTAAAAAGTACCTCAAAAGTGTTCACATTCTCTGTGCCTCAGCGAAAGGAAGCCACTTGCACAAATACAATATGTTATGACCGCTATAACTGAGTGATTAGGTAACTGTGGGTCTAAGAGCATTTGTAAAAAAAAAAATGTATTAGTTTGGGCCGTCCAAAACCATTCTAGGACACTGTTTTTTAGGTCAAAGGTATGCATAAGTTACAATATACAGAACTGAAAAGCAAGTAAATCAAGTGAAGTCATTTTGATCATTTATCTTGTGATGGAATTTTTATTATACTATTATTTTTCATTAGAGCACCCTCCCTCATGCTGCCTGATATTGTTCATAAAATAAATATATAAATAAATGTATCATACTCCCCAAACAGGAACCCATGTTCCCGTTTTATTGGCAGTACTGGCCTAAACCACAGATTTTTCCCCCCTAAAGACGTAATTCAAAATGAAAGCCATAAACCCCCCCAAAAAAGAGATTAGCGTGCCAGATTAGCGAAAAAATGGTGTAAAGCACAGTACACGGCAAAATATTGAATGTTAAATCTACTTTGGCAGAGCACAGTGTACTCTGACAGAGGCGGTTTCATCCCTACCGGACTCATCTAAACATTGTTTTCGAATTAACGCTGAACTTTTTGCTGTGTGCTGACAGTGAATTGCAGCCAAGAAGTCAACGAGTCAGTCGGGCATCGGTTGACTGGAAAATAGCTATCATATTTTAATGATTTGCTTCCCTCTTGTATGATGGCATTATGTCTTTCAGGAGAGCCTCTCGACCTGCTGTGTGCTTTTCTTTTTAACCCCTTGATTGCCACCATCCATTGACACCTCCGTTGAGAGCCACTTTATGTCGTGACTGATTTTGAGCAGCGCTGGAGTCAGTCCCACGCATGCCTGCGTTCCAAGCGCTGTTTTCACATCAATCAGTACTCAGAAAGAGCAGAACGCTGTGGCAACTGTTCACAATTCTGCAGTGAGGTGTTGTGAGGTTGCGATTAAAAACAACGCTGTCGCAATGTTATTAAAACATTCCTATCCTAATTAACTAACTACAATATGAAAATTATCCAGCCACTTTGTATTTTTTTTTCTAGACGACATTTACTTCTTTCTGAGAAAAAACCCTTATAGAATTGTATCTTGCAAAACCTGGCTAACTGGGTAACTTCCTATCATCGGTTTCCACCAAACAACTTTTAGGGTTATCTTCTTTCCTGGCTGTACTTCCAATAATTAAATCAGCCTGTAGAATAATATTGGGTTTGCTTCCTTCTTGTATCTCAGTCCTCCATTACAGATGGCTCGCTGAAGCATTTGTTTCAAACCGTAAGCCAAACATTTATACCGCATTAAGTGGTAATTATGATCTTTTACACCATCACTTGATCAAGTTTGTGGAGGTGGTATCTGCTAATTTAATATGAGCAATCTGCTCTACGGTGTGAATCCATACTGTAAGGCAAGGTAAATGAAAGAGGCTATGTACTGAAAGGCAACACGATTAAAACAGACAAACATAAAGCTTAACATCTGTTCCAGATTGAATTTATCTGTTATCAGTGGGCTAACTGTCTTGGCAAGTCCAATTGATTTGCGAAAACCTCTCTGAACTTTCAGGGTTTTTACTTTATGGCAAGCGTTATATGAATAACATTTATTATCCTTTATTAAACAGTGTTCAGCTTTATGTGTTGTGAAGTACCAGTCCACGATAATCTCTTTTATGTGAACTGAATGTCAGTTGAAAGTTAATGAGTGAATATGAAGGGTAACAGTAAGTTATCGTTTTTTATGTTGCTGATGGAATTACGTCTTGTTGCTGTTTGTGCGTCCCCCCTCACTTCCTCCACACTTGCCAGAAACAGCGTCGCTCTATTGTTTTGTGCCGATTAACGCCTCTTAATTAGTCCCAGCTGTATAATATGACAGTGTCTGTGCTGAATTTTGAGGGCGCTGGACATTGAGTAGGCCTAGTCCTATTCTAAAAGAAAAGTTCAATAAAAAAATACGTTTTTAGTTTAGGACTCAGCAGTTAGGTACTGAGTTTGATATCCTAAGTGCCAATTTGCCACCTCTGAGGTACGCAGCCCAGCTGTATTCAGATCCATACTTTTGCGACAGAGGCACTTACCGAAGTACTGAAACAGACGGTACATTTCTGGTTCAACGGGAGCCATATTTTGTTATAATAACCGTCTTGCCTAAGTACAGACATTAACAGTGACTAAAGCAATTCTAGAGTAGCTAAGCTGCAGTGATTTGAGGACCACTCCGACTGAAACATACAATCACGAAAAATGACTCAGATACAGATGTCTTTTTCCACATTTAAGTTTCATTGTTTAAAAAAACTGCATCCACATTTACTTTTTGCAAAGGCTTTTAGGAGAAAATCGTATTCACTCTGAAGTTGCAGAATTAAATGTTTAAATTGAGTAATGTAATATGAATATTTCCAACATCACATTTCATAAATGTCTTGGAAATTGTCGTATCTTAAATGTTGATATGTCTTTTGTTTAAAACATTTTGCAATATTACATTCTTTCTTGATCGCTAACACACATGTCTTGAAATCATGCTATTTCCCAAAACTCTAAACACAAATACAAAACTGCACACTCATCTCCACAAACTTCAAACTTCCATCTCAAAACCAAAATCTCCAAACAATACCATTTAATCTTTGCCTTCAGACATCACAAATGGCACCAAATACACATACACTACAAAATGGACTTTATACACCAGTGAGATGAATTTAAAACACTTCTGTAAAAACATGTTACTGCAATGAAAAATGGTGCTTGTGTAAAAACTCACTTTGCATGATGCACACAATATAAAGAAGCAAAATATGCAGACATTTTCAAAGTTTTCAATCCCTCAATGTACTATATTGTATGGGTTCACGAAAAGGGCTCTCAGTGAGTACATTACCCTTAACTTTGAACAACCATTTGGCTCCTCGCAGCCTGAAATGTGCGTGTCTTGTTGCGTCATGTTTGGTTTGGTGTGTGTCTCCCTTGTCGCTTTGTCTTCCGAGAGTGTTTGCTCTTCACTCTTGGGCTTTGTTGCTATGGCAATATGAGTAGGGAGGAAAAGGAGATGGTGTAGATACAGAAACGGAGCTTTGACACCTACCGGCTCTTACATGTCTGTGAGAAAGTTTGCGGACGCGTTTGTGTCTGCGCTTCTGCCGGCTTTCGTGCTGGTTTTGAAGTTGTACTTTATCATGCTTCCTTTCCGATGCTGATCATGTGTCTCAGCATCCATATCAGGTTGACAAACTGAAAAACTGAACCAGTCCCCTCTGCAGTTCAGTATTATTGCTTATATCATTTGCTGTAGTGAGGATGGCAACATAGTGTTTCTGTTAAATACTGTTCCTGGGTATCGGCACTTACAACTGCAAATGCAATGGAACATAAAAGGAAATAAAATATTTGGAAAACGTAAATGATAAAGGAAAATTAACAGAGCAATTGAAAAACTGAAAACACAGAATTACATAGACTACTGATCAGGGAGGCTGTTATTTAACCCTTGCAAACTATCAGGGCGACTGTGCTGGCTTAAGACTTATGTGACCTACTTCACGTTAGATCACCAAGCCCAGATCTTTCTGGAAAAATTCCAGTTTCTTAAAGCCTTCAGCACTATAGGGGACATAGAGTATACCAGCTGTGACTGAGATCAGAAACGTTTTGAGCTTTTCATCACTGCCTGCTTGTGTCCCTGGCAGAAAAACGGCGCACTGCCAAACAACCTGTTATTCTAGAAAAATTATAAGACATCCACTTCGAAAAAAAACGGGTTCTTCGAATTAACTTCCATGATTTTGGTCTGCACAGTTAAGCTGGTTCACCCATGTAAAGAGGGACCAGGGTGTTTGACAGTTGTCATTTTGATAATGACTGTAAATGCAGGGGCACATGTCTCTCCATGTGCCCCCCCCCCCACTTCCACCCCTCCGCCAGTGGCCTGATTGGGTGGAATTATCTCTATGGGAGGCAGGGGTGTCGGGCGTCTCTCCAGCACCATCTGGGCACATGCCGCAGCCTTCCTCAGATGAAGAGCGCGCACGTCGGACCAGCGCTCACACACGTGTAGCATCGGGCCGGGTGCCCGCGGACGCCCACTCCCAGGATTGCATTAAAAACATCTATAATCGGCTTGTCTTAACACGGGCGAAGCTGTCGCACGTACGCGTTGAGGAATGACGGCGCCGGCCTGATCCGCCATACTAACGCCATGTTCACATGGATGGCGGCATAACATCAGGCAGATTAATGGTAGACGGGGAAAAATAAGGGTCAAAGGTGAAATGGCACGGCGGGGTCTGTCTCTAGTGGGTGGTGGGAGACGACGCGCCACGCCTTCCATGTCACGTTCATAGCAAAAAGCATTCATTCATAATCATTCACATTCATTTATTTCGATTATCAGTTGTAATGACCAAACAGCGACCGAAAAGCACATTCTTACAAAAGCATAGAATCGTTATCCAGCATCCCCTTTTCAATATCCACCATATTTTATTTTCAGGAAATTAACATCCTGTCTATCTACACCACGACAGTAGAAAAAACAAATCAAACTCTTAACAGCCATTAATCTTCCACCAGCCATGGATTTTCTCATACTCGCATTCGTTTTCACGTATATGTTCTGTCACCACCCGGGTGAATGCAGCATCATGACTCTGGTCTCCAAGGGAAATATTGCTGCTGGCTTCGGGGGGATGGGACCGGCACCGCAGGGATGTGTCTTCCTCAAGAACACAGTATCTCTGCAGATCAGAACACAGTCTCCCGTTCCTTCCGCCCTACACTCAGTAGCCTCCCCCACTAAAGAAGAGAGACGTTCAGCTCTGAATCATACTTCTAGCTTACATATATTTATTTTATTTGAGTTATTCTGGTTCTTTGTCAAGGTCTTTGAGGAATCACGTGTCCTCTTTTTAAGGATGCATGTGACTCTATCGAAACGCTTAAGGTTCAGTTTAAGTTTTCAGAAGGAGAGTGGCCGGGTCACCGTCCCTACATTTTCTTTATTTTGACAGTTGGAAGGCAGAAAGGGGGATAGATGAAGAGGGAGTGTAGTGAGGAAATTTGGAGCTGGGTCAGGTCTGTCAGGGAACATATCCCGGTGATATGGCTGCGCTGTCCAGCCCCACAAAGAAAGCATTCCTTTAACTATAACATAGTTATAGTTATAATGTAGTTTATGCCCTTAAAGGGACCAGGTTTCATTGAGCTGTTTGATGGCGTATGGAGTGATAATCACGGTACTAGCATGTTGCTGCTATGGTGAAGGAGCTGCATCCAGTGTTCCATTGAGTGAGATACATAACTAGCGTACTGCTAACCACTTTGGAAATAACCCATTAAAGGATTTAGAAAGTGTTAGTGGTATACTAACACTGGATGTGTACAGATGTGTATTTCTGATTTTTCTCGAAAATATATGGTATATATGGTTTCTAGGTGCCCCAAAACTCTCTTGTCCAAATTTTGATGCCCATGTTAGGGTTTCTGTATGCTTTTATATGCAATTCAAATACCTTCAAGGTCAAGTTGAAATGTAAGAAGAAATAAGTGTGGAAGACCTGAATGTATATATATATAAAGCTAAAAAGATAAATACTTCAGACGAGAGTCAGCCAAACATACCTACTCTTTTCAACGGCTTATAGTATGTAATTCTAAATTCATTTTTTTCAATCAAGCCCTTAATCTCTTCCTTGTTTTTATACAAATTTAGCCGTGTCTTCTCCCAAAACAGTACTATCATGACTGTTCTTCTGCCCTGCCTTTCTGAAAATCATTGTGTTGGTATTGTCTTGAGAAGTTCTTCCAAGACAAGTGATAAAACAGGACAAGACTTTGACCAGGAAGTCTGTCAGGCTTTTTTCTGTGAATCCTAATACCCAGTACTGAGGAATATTTGATTACAAACAAGCTGAACAGCTCTTTGTGAGCAGTGTACACATCATGCTACATTGAACATCTTTGGTAACTCGCCCATATGCACTTCTGCATGCGTGTGTGTGTGTGTGTGCATGCACGTGTGCGTGTGATTTCACGGTTCATCTATAAAATAAGACAAATTAAACAACTGGCATTTGCTGTTTAATTTCTCTCCTTCCTTAGCCCCTGTACCTTCAGTTCTGCAGATGCCTTGAGTAAACTTTATTTAAACTGTGTCACACCAACATCCTATTATGATATAACATCTTTTTGTCACAAGGTCTTTATTTGACCAATCAGACCAAACAGAGGTAAATATTTAGAACGAGGGCAGATTTGACAGTGTCTTTTCACTAACTGTAAAATCATGTGATACACCACACAGTGTGAACGCAAAAACATTAATATTTAGTGTTATACAACTGTAAAAGCATTTAAATATAGTATCATAGTATATCCATAGTATCACTGTTCATATGATTGACTGATTGATACAATAAGAGGTTTACTGTGTTTCAGAGGTTCATTTGAGCAGAAGGGCACTGTGTTTCAGAGGTTCATTTGAGCAGAAGGGCACTGTGTTTCAGAGGTTCTTTAGGGCAGAGGTGAACCGTGTTTTGGAGGTTCATTTGAGCTGGGGTTCACTGTGTTTCAGAGTTTCATTTGAGCAGAGCTGTACTCTGTTTCAGTGGATCATTTGAGGGGCGATGCACTGTGTTTTGGAGGTTCATTTGAGCTGAAGGGCGCTATGTTTCAAAGTTTCATTTGAGCAGAGTCACCCTGCGTGCAGGCTGAGGATCAGCAGATGAGAGCCCTGCACCTGGGGTGACATCTGTGAAAGTGAGAATGAGGATCTGGACATTGTTGTAGAAGAGATGCTTTGATGCAACGAGCATTCCTGCCATTAACTTTGATGTCTCACCCCTCCATGCCTTTCAGCTACCTACATCACAGTTCCCATGTCCCCCAATGGTTTTCGTCTGTCTCTCATTCGTCCTGACATTCTCAATGCAAAAGAAAAAAACAAGCATCAAGAGACAAAAACGACTATTTTGCAGTCTTTACACGGACAGCGTGTCTTTACACCCTGCTCCAATTGTCGGTGTGCGGGCAGGCAGGTGTATGCTCACAGCCAGGTAATAGCAGCCAGCAAAATTACACGGCGAGCGCTAATGTGGGGCTAATGACTGTGGACCAGACCGCCGTCATAAATTTGAGCTGAGTGCTTTTACTCCAAGCAGCGTAATGCCGTGGTGTTCGGGGGCAGATGGAGCTCTCTGGAAACTCATCCTGTTTGTTTACTGGGAAAGTCTCTGTCACCCCCCTGCCCCCCGCCCAAGGTGCGATGGGAGAGATTTCAGTGCTGATCAAACAGAATGACAATGGACGAGCTGCTACAGTCCTGTGATTCATTGCTCTGTCTCATTCCCCACAGAGCCTCACTGTCTCCACCTGGCAAACACCAACACAAGGGGGTCTTAATCCCAGGTAGCCGGACAGGTTTCGGAAACTTCACGCTCAAAACAAACAGTACGAACTCTGAACACTCCTACTACAAAAAGGCTAGGGGTAATTCTAGGCAACCAACACTGTTTTTCTTCACGTTGCGGAGGTCGGCCTTGCTGACTCTTTCCAACACCTTGACTTCTTTCTCCATCTATGCCCGGTCCAGGCCCAGTTGCCCCCTTGTCTGGGCTACTGCAGTTCCCTTCTCGCAAGTTTCCCTTCCTGGGCCGCAAAACCCATGGAGGAAAAACTCAGCATACTTCAAGCAAACATTGCTTGGCAGAGGAAAAAAAACCACAAGAGTCCGCACACAAACTTTTTACTGACTCGAGTGAAGGTGAAAAGGTGAACTCAGCATCCACTGTCCCAGTTGATTGGTGAAATGTGGAAATGGGGGGGGGCTGCACTTCTGAGATGTTCATTCATCAGCTTCTCTGCTGCTTAAGAGCAATTCCCCACTTCTAGAACTTTCTATTACAATCTAACAAAAAGAAAATTCATCATTTTTCAAGAGAACTTGGATTACGCAATTTAGATTTTCTAGCTATCTAGCCACTGTATGAATTTGGTATGTGAAATCTGTAATTGACCTTTTCTTTCACGGTTTGATTATTTAGCCGCTATAAAACCAGTCACATTTACTTGTAACAGTGCCTATATTTGTGCACACACCACCTACTGTATTGAGATGTTGTAGATCCAAACTCAAACAAACCAAAAAAAGTGTAAATGGAGTTAGTGAATGTTCCCTGTGAATCGATGAAGACGTGTTCATTTAAAGTATATGGGCCTTAGTTCAGCTTACAGTGAAACATGCTTTCAGGCTTCTGAGCACGCTCATATCACACACTCCTTCTCATCTCACTCCATGATTAGTACGTTTCACAGCTCGCATCAAATCTAAATCCTTGGTGCTACCTTAAGTGGAAGTGAAGGGAACAGTGCTGTACCTCCAGTCAACTACCATACCACTGTACCTTCATTCAGTTTTCAGACCCTACATGTCAGCCAGATCTCTCCATTCTGCAACCCCAAAGTGATCGGTGTCCCTTCCCCCAGTCGTGATCTTTAGTTTTTTTTTAGTCTGAATTTTGATCCAAACTGAGGTTATGGCATCGTATTGTTTTGACTCTATTGCTCATATAATCAGGTGGCCGCGCTTCTGTTCTCCCTCGTGGCAAGTTGATAAGCGCGTCGGCAATGTAAACGTAAATATTAAGAGCTCTTGTGTGAGAGAATGATAGTCTACGGAGCATTTGAGTTGGGTGTCTTATACCTCATCCTCTGGCTGTGTTGCTACAAGACCGCCTGATGTCACAACCCCGTAAAGCTACACATCTACGTATTATGCAAGCCCTGTCCATTCACCCGATACGCAGTCAGCTTTCAGTGTTTACCCTCCTCAGGACCTTCTTTTCGTTGGAGTGTCCCAAATTTGTTCTGGAGAATTTTGTCTGTTAAAACTGAGGGATATGTTTTGGAGCCTAAAGCAGCTAAAATGGCCCTTCTGTAATCCACTTGCCGTCCTCCTCCCACCACATTATGAAAATGAATCTGCGCTGTTACGTCATGGAGCTCGAGCATTTGCCAGTGAATTATAATAATTAAAGTGGGTTATTTTTAATTTCTTTAAGTGGATGCCAACAATTCACAATGGCGTTCACTGTAGGATCCAGGGAAAAATGTGATCGATATCTGATAAAATGGTCAGTGTGAAAATTTGTTTATGCCCTCCTGTCACTGTCCATAACATTGTTCTGTACATCTGTCGTCATGTAAAAAGTTGTGGTGTACATTCCCTAAATAAATGAAGAAGGTCACTCAATAAGTTGCTAAGTTAAGGCTGTTGTGGCTTAATGGTTCTATAAAACTCAAATGTGAAGTTGTGGGCTGGAAAATCCATTACTGTTATCAAGTTTTAGATGCCTTCAGCGGCCATTGGAACTCCTCAAACCTACCTAGCTCCCACCCTCCCCCGCTTTCATCTCATCTCTCCATCTCCCTTGTCGCTTGCCTGTTTTCACTCATCTTGTTTTTCTCCCTCGTTCACATATTGTCCTTGTCATCTTCAGTTCATCCATCAGCAGGAGATAAACCCACCATTGATCTCCAGGTGGTCGTTGCCTCGTGTAGCTCAATGGTAAAGACTACACTTAGAATTATGACGGTATAGGATCTCAATCACAGAGGCAAATGTATGTATGACCTTTTACTAACAGCGCCATCTGTGGGCATACAGAAGTGACTGCACAAAGAATTTTAGAGCACGAAATGGTAGCCTCACTCCACCTTCTGAGTTTGAGGTTTTTCTCTCATCTGTCTTCTCTCTCACTCACTCTATTCTGTTTCATCCCCTCATTCCTGCTCATTGCTCCTCTCCTGCTCTGTCTGTCTGTCTCTCTTTTTCTCCCATCCCTCCATCACGGCTCAGGGGCAGGTGGAATCAGTAAAGTTCTTTGCAATCTAATTCTGCTGCTCCTGTTCAAAAATGCACATACAAGCATATGATCCAGTGTATGCAGATCTTGCACACACACATACACACATACACATAATATGTACATACACATCATTAACGGACTTATAGATATTAAAATAAGCATTCTGATACACGGTGGTGTAGTTTTCTCCGTGTTTATTAGAAATGGGGTGAGGCTTCACATAATGAACTGTGCCATGGGAAGGTGTTATGGCAGGAACAAGCAGGTCACTGTATTCCCACTGTATCAGGTAATCCAGCCGCTCAGAGCTTCCAGTGAGCTCAGTTAGTGGGGTCAGTTAGTGATTTTACTCATAGGACTCAGTCAGAGGACTCGGTTAGTGATTTTACTCATAGGACTCAGTCAGAGGACTCAGTTAGTGATTTTACTATAGGACTCAGTCAGAGGACTCAGTTAGTGATTTTACTCATAGGACTCAGTCAGAGGACTCAGTTAATGATTTTACTCATAGGACTCAGTCAGAGGACTCAGTTAGTGATTTTACTATAGGACTCAGTCAGAGATTTTACTTATAGGACTCAGTTAGAGGACTCAGTTAGTGATTTTACTCATAGGACTCAGTTAGAGGACTCAGTTAGTGATTGTACTCATAGGACTCAGTCAGAGGACTCAGTTAGTGATTTTACTCATAGGACTCAGTCAGAGGACTCAGTTAGCGATTCTACTCATAGGACTCAGTCAGAGGACTCAGTTAGTGATTTTACTCATAGGACTCAGTCAGAGGACTCAGTTAGTGATTTTACTCATAGGACTCAGTCAGAGGACTCAGTTAGTGATTTTACTCATAGGACTCAGTCAGAGGACTCAGTTAGTGATTTTACTCATCAGACTCAGTCAGAGGGCGTACTCAGCAAAATCAGTTCGAGGACTTGGCTCAGCTCTCTCCCTGGAATTATCTGTAGGGTGTAAAAGAATTTGACTTAGGATGTGGGGGTGGGGCTGGGGGCGCTCTCTGTGTGTGGGGGGAATTACAGGACATGGTCACGAAAAGCAGGAGGCAACAAAAGTGTGGGCTGATCGCTAGACCTGGAGCTGGGGTTGGAGTGAATAACTCTCTGGTGAAAGACTACAGAGTCTGCTCTCTTTTACACCCCTCTTATGGTCTGCCCTCCATTCATCCCTTTGGTCTTGGTGACATCATTCAATCAATGGTCATGTGCACACTATTTTTAACTCTTAATCAAGGGTCATGCAGCAGTGAAGCACCAAGTGAGATAACCCCTTGTCTTTCTTGAGTAAGCCTGACTACCACTGCATGCGTATAATTTAGTGCTGTAGCAAAAAGCATGAAATACAAACAGACAGGAGAAGCATGGATGTGTCCAGTGCTCACTGGTGAGTTTATTACACCATAAAATGAACCCCATTACAGGGTGTTTGTGGCTTGAAGGTTCCATCGAGATTGATGATATTGTTCTCTGCCTTTTGGAGTCTGTTTCTTTCCCTCTCCTTTCATTCGTCAGCTGTAGTTTAGTCCTCCCACCTTGGATTTCAGTACATCCTTGGATTCACAGCCCCGTCTCTCACACCTGCTATGTTTCTCTCACCCACACTGTACATGGCATGGTTAACAAAAAGGCATTGACCAGGGCTGGGCAATATAGCATAGCAATGTGTCGAATAGTGTTTTTCAGCTCAATCATGACTCTGTTTAGCATGTGGCATTATGCTTCTTCTGTCTTTTTTTCTCTTTGATCATACCTGATATGGTTGCACACCTCCACCCTTTAGAGGCCGTGTGGAATGCTTTTGGGGGAGATAAACATAACATATACCTAGTCAATTTTGGTAAATGGACCAAACGGTTTTGAAACACATTACTCACCTTTTTGCTCTGCTGGATACCTGGGTTCATTGGACCAGACAATGGTTTCCCAAGGCTTCACTGTCCGGTGATTGTGGCCTTCTGAAATTGCAGTTTATTGTTTTTCATTAAAGTTATCAGCAGGAGTGGAGCTCAGTAAGGTCATTAGCAGGGGTGGAGCTCAGTAAGGTCATTAGCAGGGGTGGAGCTCGGTAAGGTCATTAGCAGGGGTGGAGCTCAGTAAGGTCATTAGCAGGGGTGGAGCTCGGTAAGGTCATTAGCAGGGCTGGAGCTCGGTAAGGTCATTAGCAGGACTGGAGCTCGGTAAGGTCATTAGCAGGAGTGGAGCTCAGTAAGGTCATTAGCAGGAGTGGAGCTCAGTGAGGTCATTAGCAGGAGTGGAGATCGGTAAGGTCATTAACAGGGGTGGAGCTTGGTAAGGTCATTAGCAGGGGTGGAGCTCAGTGAGGTCATTAGCAGGGGTGGAGCTCAGTAAGGTCATTAGCAGGAGTGGAGATCGGTGAGGTCATTAGCAGGGGTGGAGCTCGGTAAGGTCATTAGCAGGGGTGGAGCTCGGTAAGGTCATTAGCAGGAGTGGAGCTCGGTAAGGTCATTAGCAGGGGTGGAGCTCAGTGAGGTCATTAGCAGGAGTGGAGCTCGGTGAGGTCATTAGCAGGAGTGGAGATCGGTAAGGTCATTAGCAGGGGTGGAGCTCGGTAAGGTCATTAGCAGGAGTGGAGCTCGGTAAGGTCATTAGCAGGGGTGGAGCTCAGTGAGGTCATTAGCAGGAGTGGAGCTCAGTGAGGTCATTAACAGGAGTGGAGCTCAGTAAGGTCATTAGCAGGGGTGGAGCTCAGTGAGGTCATTAGCAGGAGTGGAGATCAGTAAGGTCATTAGCAGGGGTGGAGCTCAGGGAGGTCATTAGCAGGAGTGGAGCTCAGTAAGGCCATTAGCAGGGGTGGAGCTCAGTGAGGTCATTAGCAGGAGTGGAGATCGGTAAGGTCATTAGCAGGGGTGGAGCTTGGTAAGGTCATTAGCAGGGGTGGAGCTCAGTGAGGTCATTAGCAGGAGTGGAGATCGGTTAGGTCATTAGCAGGAGTGGAGCTCGGTAAGGTCATTAGCAGGACTGGACCTCGGGAAGGTCATTAGCAGGGGTGGAGCTCAGTGAGGTCATTAGCAGGGGTGGAGCTTGGTAAGGTCATTAGCAGGAGTGGAGCTTGGTAAGGTCATTAGCAGGACTGGACCTCGGGAAGGTCATTAGCAGGGGTGGAGCTCAGTGAGGTCATTAGCAGGGGTGGAGCTTGGTAAGGTCATTAGCAGGAGTGGAGCTCAGTGAGGTAATTAGCAGGGGTGGAGCTCAGTGAGGTCATTAGCAGGAGTGGAGATCGGTAAGGTCATTAGCAGGAGTGGAGCTCGGTAAGGTCATTAGCAGGACTGGAGCTCGGTAAGGTCATTAGCAGGGGTGGAGCTCAGTGAGGTCATTAGCAGGGGTGGAGCTTGGTAAGGTCATTAGCAGGAGTGGAGCTTGGTAAGGTCATTAGCAGGACTGGACCTCGGTAAGGTCATTAGCAGGGGTGGAGCTCAGTGAGGTCATTAGCAGGGGTGGAGCTCGGTAAGGTCATTAGCAGGAGTGGAGCTCAGTGAGGTCATTAGCAGGGGTGGAGCTCAGTGAGGTCATTAGCAGGGGTGGAGCTTGGTAAGGTCATTAGCAGGAGTGGAGCTTGGTAAGGTCATTAGCAGGACTGGACCTCGGGAAGGTCATTAGCAG
Source organism: Albula glossodonta (assembly GCA_019788955.1). Lineage (NCBI taxonomy): Eukaryota > Metazoa > Chordata > Actinopteri > Albuliformes > Albulidae > Albula > Albula glossodonta. The sequence continues at coordinate 28,784,133 of JAFBMS010000004.1, read as the reverse complement.
GGGTGGAGCTCAGTGAGGTCATTAGCAGGGGTGGAGCTTGGTAAGGTCATTAGCAGGAGTGGAGCTCAGTGAGGTAATTAGCAGGGGTGGAGCTTAGTGAGGTCATTAGCAGGAGTGGAGTTCGGTAAGGTCATTAACAGGAGTGGAGCTCGGTAAGGTCATTAGCAGGAGTGGAGCTCGGTAAGGTCATTAGCAGGGGTGGAGCTCGGTAAGGTCATTAGCAGGGGTGGAGCTCGGTAAGGTCATTAGCAGGGGTGGAGCTCAGTAAGGTCATTAGCAGGGGTGGAGCTCGGTAAGGTCATTAGCAGGGGTGGAGCTCAGTAAGGTCATTAGCAGGAGTGGAGCTCAGTAAGGTCATTAGCAGGAGTGGAGCTCAGTAAGGTCATTAGCAGGGGTGGAGCTCGGTAAGGTCATTAGCAGGGGTGGAGCTCGGTAAGGTCATTAGCAGGGGAGGAGCTCGGTAAGGTCATTAGCAGGGGTGGAGCTCAGTAAGGTCATTAGCAGGGGTGGAGCTCAGTAAGGTCATTAGCAGGAGTGGAGATCAGTAAGGTCATTAGCAGGAGTGGAGTTTGGTAAGGTCATTAGCAGGGGTGGAGCTCGGTAAGGTCATTAGCAGGGGTGGAGCTCGGTAAGGTCATTAGCAGGGGTGGAGCTCGGTAAGGTCATTAGCAGGAGTGGAGCTCAGTAAGGTCATTTGCAGGAGTGGAGATCAGTAAGGTCATTAGCAGGAGTGGAGCTCAGTAAGGTCATTGGCAGCCATATCTCCTGTGTGCCATTGGAGATATGCTGGTTCTTTCAGCACTACAGCTGTATGCCATTGGCCGACTGACGGCAGCCCATCTGTCATGTGTTAAAACCACAGGAGGGCTGCTGTTTTTGAAAAACCCATACTGACATGCATGGCGCTCATTACCCATAATGCTAATGACACAGATCTTTTGTCTTGGCCATTCTGTATATATTCATACACAATCCATACCTGCTTACCTGCTTTAAACATCATAGTTTGATCATTAATTGAGCAGGTGTATCTAATGAGGTGGTTTTAGTGTACATCCATGTCTCCATGCTTTGAGCATTTCTGAATTTGTTGAGATTTTAAATCACAAAGATGAATGTCTCCAGTGGTACAGAGCAAATATTTGAAGACAGTGGTAAAATCATGTTGCACTGCCATGAAAATGTCATATATTATCTCTCTGTATTAAGTTGACATGTTCTTACAGTGAAATGCATGGGTCAATGCGTTACAAAGCTGTAAACTTTGAAAGAAAAAGAAAAATGATCGACTTTCTTGGACTGAATGGTCTTCTATTTTTGAAACTGTTCTTATATTCTTGCGAAAATAGTGTTTCTCCTTTCGTTTTTTTTTACATTAGTCTGGTAATTTTGAAGAATAACTACTGTCATCAGTTCTATGTTTTCATATGCATTTAAAATTGTTCTAAAATGTGAATATTGGATGCTGGAATATTATCGTGATTAGTAATGTTATTACAAAAGTTATTCAGCAAAGGAGAATATGAGTATCTGTTTTTGGTTGGAGGAAAAAATTGATGGTTGCATTCACATTTCTTGAAATTTTGTATCATCAGTGAGAATTTTAACAGTGGTTTCATGACCTTAACCATTGTAATCTGTATTAAGATATTGATTATTGTATTGAAAAAAAACAATAGCAGAACCTGTAAAGCCAGCAGAATTGGCCTCCACAAATTATACATTTAATAAATATTTTTAAGTACATTTTTACTCTGGAATGAATTGACCATTAAGGAAAATTAGTTTGCGGTATGAGAAATGTGACCATCTCTCTTTACCCCTGCAGAGTCGTACTCAGTGGCGGGCAGCGATGGCAGTATAGCCACCTCAGTGGCCTCACTGCCCCCCCAGCCTTCCGGTGGCTCCGCCCCCAGCTCCCCGGCCTCCCGTCGCTCCATCAGCACCCTCAAAAAATGGCTGACCAACCCCGTCCGCAAGCTAAGCTCCGAGGGCAGCAGTGGGGGGGCCAAAGGGGAGAGGCAGGTCAGCAGGCTGGACAGCGCCCCCTCCTGCCCCCTGCAGAGCCCGGACCCTGTGGAGCAGGGCGACGGCTTCACCATCCGCCCGGCTGCGGAGAAGGAGCAGGTACGTGGAGGGGGGGACGGAGGTACAAGAGGTTAATAGTCAAGGACATGAGGCTAAAGTCAAATGCCTCAAATGCAATTCAGTCAAAACAGAACTGAATCTTGTAAGGAAACATGCTATCCTATGATAAAGTGAAACGATCACATTCCAAAAAGACATATGTGCTTGTTTCCAATAACGACAATGGAACTGTTGTGATATAGAGGCCAGGATTCAATCAAACACAAATAGCAACTTTAAGGACATACGCTATTCAATCATAACATTTGTTATGGTCTTAATGATCTGTTTTACAGTCCAAAAGTCTTAAGAACGGAGGAAACTGGAAATTGTGTCATGCAAATCTTTCTAGTTAATTGTCCCATAATGCTTTGTAGATCATCCGTGCTGGTTTATGTGATTATTATTTTAATTAATCTAAGTAGTTAAGTGTCTCATTGAGTGAGTGGAGAGGAGGGGAGTGGAGGGTGGAAAAAGGGGGGAAGTGTGTGACGGTTCGGAGACCTGTTTGTCGTGCAGGAGCTGGGGAATGGTACAGGACGCCCAGAAGACTCCACACCCAGGGACTCTCTGTGCCACAGCTATTTTGAGGAACTTCTGCAGACGGGCAGCTCACAAACCAACACACAGGTGTGTATAGCTGTGCCAATGTGTACACATGCTCACACACTCACACATATACACGATTTTTAAAACCGTATTTTCAAACTTTGTGAACTCTTGACATTGTAATATTTAGCAGTCATGTTATTTATAGATCTTCATCAATGGAAAGAGTGACTCATTGCAGTTGAATGCTCACCTTCATTGCATCGGTGATATTAAAGAGCCTGATGTGGAAGCTAAATGGCTGAGGGGTCATGGCTGGGTTTAGCCAAACCGGAGCTGAGTCCATGGCAACAGGATGGAGCAGCTACCAGACAAATGCTGCCCCCCTTTGGTCTCAGCCACAGCAGCTAGAGTGGACTTACAATGGCACCAGCTCCCAGAACAGGGTCAGAAAGGGACTGAGGATGGGGCGAGTTAGATTAGCGCAGAACTGGTATCTCTCTCTCTCTCTCTCTCTCTCCCCAGTTCTCTCATTTTCTCTTAGCCCCCTTCTACTTCTCAGTTCAATTCAGTTTGCTTTATTGGCAAGGCAACCGTAGCCATATTGTCCGAGGAACATACAAGAACTTGGAAACCACATATAACAACATGAACAGTATAATTTATAATGCTCACAAATTTGTTTAAAGAAACCTGTCAAGGACGTTTTGTGCTTTCTCAGGGAACCTGAGAAAGGTATATAAAACATCAGATCTTAAGGACTTCTGCACAGAATTGAAGGAGACTGCAAATCCCTTTCACACATTAGCCCTCGTTCTCACAGACACAGTAAACCTTAGCTGGGGTTCAACGGGCTAACAGTGAATCACCAGGGTCATGTGAGGCACTACCCAGTAACAGTGAGTGGGAAGAAATACTGGTCTAATAAAGTGGTCAGACAAACAATATATAAATGTTTATCGACTATCTTGAGGAAATGAAGTTTGCTCCACAGGTCACCTAAATTAAAACTACTAAATAAATTATTATGGCATAACTTACTCAGTAGACGTTGACTGCATCGTACCTAGTGCCTTGAAGAGATGCTGTAGTCTGGTCAACCTCTTATTTCTGGCTTCATAAAGGCAGACCTCTTTTAGATGACCCATGAAATGACATTTAATATTATCGAAGGTTGTAAGATGGTGAGGAGATCGTGATCGTGGTGGTGTTGGCTTCACATGCGTGGTTTGGTGTCATGCCGCTTAATTTCCTTTTTACTGCGGGTGAGATCGTTGTTGGGAGTCCCATCCTCAAGTGGGTTCTGCTTTGCGGCTTTTAGTTCTCTCTGTTTTGACTGCCTGCTGTTTATGTCTGGCACTGACTTCATTCAGCTGAATTCATTCCCCTCCAGGGATCAGAAAAGTATGTCTGTCTATCTCTGTCTCTACCTAAACCCGTCCAAATCGAAGAAAAAGAGGGAAATGACAATACCACTTTCTGTCACTGCTCAGAAATCCTGGTTTTGAGATCATGTAGCATCATGCCTTATTTTAAACTGATCTTGGGTAAAAGAAGTTAATGAATGGTAGCCCTACCAGGGATATTAACTTTGTGATCGTGATGCAGTTTTTTGTTGACTCTGGGTCACAGATTTGGTTCTCTGAGGCCGTTGCTTTTGTGGTTCTTAGCAACCTGCCAGGTGTCTGTCTAGCGGCATCGATGACATTTGACTTTATCCCACTGTTCCTTTCTCCTGTTGCAGTTGTGTAGTGTGCGGCAATGGTTTTCACCACCGTTCCGATTGACACACCAAGCCATTTTGCTGTTTATGTGACTGAAATACCTGAAATTCAGACACCAGCTATTTGACCTAAAATAAAAAAGGGGGGGAGGGAAGTTGGATTCTTTCCTATAGAGTTTGCCAGAGAACATCTGGAAATGATCAGTGCAGCAATATAGGGCTCTCAGTCTAGAACAGGGCCGGGGGAACCCAGGGCACAGACACAGACATGTGCGCGCACACACACACACACACACACACACACACACACACACACACACACACACCTCTGCACAGGACAAGCACACACACTCACACACATACCTACACACACACTCACACACACACACCTACACACACACTCTCACACACACACACACACACACATGCACACGTGCATAAACAAGCACACATGCACACACACACACACACACACACCTCTGTATGTTCCACAGGGATAGCCAGATTTAAATTCCATGTTCATAGCAAATCATCCAAAACCAAAGGCTTGAATTATTGTAAAGCACAGTAAACTCATATTCATTTTGCCAGTACTATTTCTTTTACTTTCACTGTTGCTATGTACAGTAATTTGAAAATGGTTGGTAGTAACACTTTTTTGTTTTTCTTAATTTTACAATTTTTATGAACTTTAGACAGTTCATAAAAAACTTTAGCAGTGGGCAGTTAGTTCCTCAATAGTGGTCCGTCTACTGCTTAATACACTGCACTGAATATGATGTGTATACGAGACTGCACTGATCTATGCATCTCTTTCGAATGCAACGGTGCTTCTTTTAAACGCTGAACCGTTTGATTCTTTTCACAGTCCTGCATGTGTTTTTTCTCTGACTTGCAAGAAATCTACCCAAAGATGAGCTTTCTTTATATCCATTGACAGCTTATTCTGCAGGTTTATCACAATCACTGTTTACGTCTATAGGACATTCGGTGGTCAGTCACCTTGAGCAAGACGGTAAAAATGAAATGTTCGCGCGGTACTATTTCTTAAACAGCATCGTTCCACTTTGTATGCCGAGGAAGTAAATATCTGAGAGCGTCAATGATAAACAGTAATGTTAAAAACATTGTTTTCCTGAGGGGCGGAGATAGTACACAGTAATATCTCAGGTATCAGTGTGTGAACGTTGTAGGTGTGGACAATGGAGGAGAGAGCACAGGGTGGTCTGGTCATTCAGCCCACTCAGGGAAGCGTGGACAAGCCGCCGTATTGATGAGTTTGTTCAGCCGACAGCCAGCCCGCTCCCACCTCGAAAGCAGACGCTAGAGGATAGCTCAGTTTGTTTTCCGTGTTGCGCAAGGGAGTAGAGAAGAAAGAAAAGAGAAAGAAAACACGAAAACAAGGGTAGAATTAGTCATTCTGAATGAATAAAGATTTGTGTTGAAGGATAGAATGGTAGGGGCCTACTTTTGATTTTGATGGATGATAATGGATAAAAGTCACTAAAGTGACAAGAGAGGGAGGCCATTAATCATGCATTCACAGCTGAGATGTTCAACCAATGAGATGAGAAGAGACAAGGGCTCCTTTTTGCTTTCCCTAAATCCTTTGACTACTCAGTGAGCTGAGTGAATTCACAGACTGCTTTCTCTTGCTTCTAGTGTGTGTTGGTGTAGAGGTCACCATTCATAACAAATTAACTTCAGATCAGGTATTTTCACATCTTACTACTGCATAATGGCGGTGGTGATGTTGGGATTTTTTTTTTTTTTAAAAAGATTACTTCCTGGGAATTTTCCACTTTTTATTTGACAGTTACAGTGGAGATGTAGGGAGAGAGAGGGGGCAGCAGCAAGGGGTGCTTGGCCGGATTCGAACCCAGGCCACTGTCGTAGGGCCTCAGCTTTACATGGCATGCACTCTACAGGATGAGCTACCAGAGCACGCTGGGGATTGGGGTTTTAAACAGGAAATGGATTGAGCTACAACATAGTATCAGTGATTCAAATGATTCAGACCCTGGCTACCCAAGTTCAGTCCTGTGACAGCGCACCCGCGTTCTCCATCCTGTCTCACGTTACCGTCACGGCCTGCAGACATTTCTACGTCTCTCGGATTCATCTCCATACTGATACCCTTTCGAATTCTTCTCAGTTCACATCTCTGAATTTGAACTATGAATACAGACTTTGCATTTGTATAATGATTGTGGAAATGGTATTTAAAGAGAGAAAATTACACAGGTATTGGGTTACTAGAGGGATGGAGAATGAAGTGGTAATACTTTCCAGTGGATAATAGCTAAAGTCATCTCTGGCACTCCCTGGCCAGCCTCACGGTTTCCCTCCGTTCCCTCATGTTTCCAAATGAGCTCACTCTGTACAGATCCAATCAACGGATGTGTGTCTTCTCGTGAGCAGCTGTCTGAACCGCCAAACCTCGATTTTCCATTGTATCAGCGCAACAGCCAGCAGAACATGCACTTAAACTAATTTTACGTGTTCTCTAATTAATATCTGCAGATGTGTCATGACCTCCGAGTAAGAAGGGACACCTAATTCGGGGGTTGCAGTTTAGAGGATTATATGGTTTCAGTTTTTGCTGTGGAACACGTTTTTCCCGATGGTGGTGAAATCAAGGGCTTGTTGCTGTTGAGCGTGAGCGGTGTCACGTATACACTGGATCTCAATCTTCAGTCAGGGAAAACGGGTTCCAATACATTTAAAAAGGAAAGAAAATTATGCCATTTACTTTAAAGCAAGGCTTAGCCGCACATCTGCCGCAAGAGGGGAAATTCGTCAATGGCTTCTTCATGAGTTTGGTTTATATTTGTCTCATTTTCACTTAAAACAGTAATTATTCCACAAAACAGACTTAAGGTCAGACTTATGGTTTTCTGTAATCACGTGTCATACAGGAAAAATGGAGCCTGTTGAGGAGTATGTTTTTAGATGCTAAACGTTTAAAATTGCTTTAGCCTGAGGGTGCCATCGACACAAATACAAAATATACAGCTGTGTAATGAGCTAACCAGTCCTCTGTGCGCATTCATGCATTTGTATTTATTGAGAACAGCTCAGACACTGAGAGTAAGGGTTATGAGAAAGTCCAACCATGTCAGGAAATCTGTGTCTCAGTCTGTTTTTGCTTTTGCTTTCTTTCTGTTTTTACTTCCGTGTTTTCCCTGTCTGCCATGTGCCTGTGTTGAAAGCAGCAAATACTGTGCTGTGCAGTGTGGTTGTCAATCTCTCCAAGACACAAAAATCCAGAAAATAAGAGCAACAAATTGAACAGATGTGTTTCATGGGTTTCGCTAAGTTTTTTGGAGCCATCCTCACAAAGGAGCAGTACTTTGTAGACACAATCACACAAAGTAACCAAGAAAACACTTCCATTGCACATGTTCGTAACAGCATTTGCATAAGCTCACACCCATATCCAGAGAGCACCTATCACAATTTTTGTTGTCAGAAATGTTAATTTTGAAGTATCGATAAGGTGTCAAATATAAACAGGTAGAAAATTTTAACATTTAAACATTAGTTTTAAGATGAGAATATATTTTTCAACTATTCAGTAACATTTATATAACGGAGCCATTTAAGTAGAGTAAAAATGAATGATGAAACAAGAAGATGTGATGGAAATTGCCTGTAAATAGTCACATGACTCCATAAGCTCAAGGACAAATCAATGTTAAACATGCACTATGTAATACAATGTACCAGGGGGGAAATGTGCTTCTTAAAAAGTCCTGGAGTGGCTAAAGGCCTTGTGCATTGAATAAATCATTCAAAGTGTAAAGTTCTCGCTTGAGCAGCCAGGACAAATAAAGGTTTGGAACACATTAATAAACCATTTTTGTGGGAGAACCTTTGGAAATTCAAGAAATATACCCTATAGACCACAAAAAAGATTAGATTAGATGACTGTTGTTTTATACCAGAGAAAGAATGATCTAGAATCCTGGGGCCTCATTTATAAAACTATGTATACTTTTCTACTTAAATAGTTACGTACGCCAAAACCTACGAATTTTCGTACGCAAAAAAATTTTGATTTATGAAACTTGCGTACGCAACACATATGCATGTCTTCCTCTAAAAATCACAACTAATTGTACAACTATGTATGCATTAACAACCACACCCGGAAACGCCCACATTTAAGCATATATGGTGCTCTGGAAGTCCAGCATTTGTTCCAAGAGCACAGCTCATGTTAAGCGAAACTGACTGTGAGCCAGTCATCATCATCGGCAAAAATGCGGAACGTTCCTGAAGACACCTTCTCATCGCACCATACCATACACAATTTCCTCTAGCAGTGCCAAGGCAGCCATTGTCATGCTGACTGGCTGTCGTCATACACTTTAGGTCTATTTATGTGAATAATATACATTGATTAAAAATGCACTGATTGCTCATATCTGTTGATTTTATGTACCACTTATTTATGGTCAAAAACAGCATTGATTACGAAAAGTAATCAATGTTGTTTTTGATCGTTTTTTGTGTGTACGCACAGTTTATACCTTTTTCACTTGTCTAGGCCAATGAACAATAAACTGTTGTCTTGCTCTGTGTCTAAACAGAACCACCAATCCTCCAATCAGCTCCCAGGTATGGATGTTTCCTCACTGACGGACGAAACTTCTATGGAGTCACCTGTCGCCATGGACAGTAAGGAAGACAGGAAGAACGCCTTGGAAAAAAGCATGTAGGTGTTCAGTCCAGCAAAGCCATACTGTATAACCCTCAATCACTCTGACTGGGACCGAAACAGACACAGTCACTTCAAAAGGACATGCATTTCAGCAAAAGTGTCCATGGGCATTTTCTATTTTTGGAGACATGAAAATATGTCCTTAATGAGACTACATTTGTTTGATTGGATGTCAGCTTTTGCCATCATTTCTGATGGGGCATCTATTGGAAACCCATAAAGTGTATTACATGAACTGGGGAGAGTAGGAGGGGCAAAATGGTAAAGCCCAGGGAAAGACTGGGAACAGCTTCTGTTCAGCTTGAATGCAAAATGTTTTTTTCTGTCCTCTGATACACAATTAAAGGCATGCTACTTTGATAGAACATTTGATATTTTAAAGAATATGATCACCAACATATCATGTTCAGGTGATTCTCAAGGAGAGTGGGCTGGCACCAGGGGGTCATTCCATTTTTTTATGAAGAAATTAAGAAAATGACCTCACAAAATCTCAAAAACCCTGATGACAATATCAAATTCTGCAATTCACAGAGCTGAATGAATCGAATAGAACAGTCAGTTCGTCTGAAATTATTTTGAAGCGTCTTGATCACAATGTGACACCTAAAAACACAGATGCACACTTGTCCTACCCACACCAATCCAGTACAGTCTTTTGCATTGACTCTGCCAGGAATTTGTGCAAATTGATCGAAAGCACACACTGCCTCTTTGGTTCTCCTCGTGTCAAATACATCAATACATCATGGGCTCAAGGTGCTTTAGGGTAACCCCCAATCGATCGTTAGGTGGATGTTCAAATGTCTTGTTAAATAATCACAAAAATGTGTAATGCTCAGTTACTCTGTCTCACACATAAGTAGATACTCTATGCATGCACAGATATTCCACTCCACACATTTATTTTATGTATTCAGAGAAGCTTTATTTCCATTCACATGCTATCTTATTGGTACCTGGGTATATAGGAGCCAGCTGCACAGGTTTTCAATACTTGCTACTACTTTGGCAGCAGTCCATTTACCTGCCTGACTATGGCAGCTATATAGGGGACACGCAAAATGCGCATCTTTGACTCTGGTTTACAACGGCTCACAGACATACAAATTTTTATGTTCATGGGTCTGCGCGTTGGGGCCATATTTCTCAATCACACTTCCCAATCTCAGTTGAATCAAGGTTGATTCCCCAAATCTATATTACGCCCAAAAATTAAGCCCTAGATCAAGGCAAGAAACGGGAAATGTTTTAGTCTGTTGATAGACGGGAAATTGAACAAAGTCAAATGGAACAAACTCAATTGTTTTCGATAGCGCTGGAAAGAAATGAATACACTACTATGTATGTACAACAATTACAACAAGGAAAAATTGTGAGCAATTTCAAAATGGCAGCTCTTTTCTTTAAATCTTTATTGGTGACCATGGCTGTTCTGATATATACAAGTCTGTGAAGCAAAGATACTTTTGTTCTAGAAGTTAAATAATCAAATGTATCCATATATCCCTTTCCTTAACTAAAGTCCTTAGAGACTGAGACTTAACACTCAGTCTCAACTTTCTCATTCTTTCTCCCTCTCTCTCTCTCTCTCTCTTTCTCTTTCACACACACACCATCATCTTCTAGCTACGTACTGAAGGAGCTCATCGAGACAGAGAAGCTTTACGTTGCTGACCTAGGACTCATTGTGGAGGTAATTTCTTTTATTTATTTAGTCATCTTTTTGTCGTCAAAAGTGGAAATCCGATATCTTTTCTGTGACTTGAAACACACGGTAGGGACAGGATATATAGGGCTCCATAGCCAATCATAGTTAGGGGGAAATTAGGAAGTTGGACTGAGTCCTGCCAGGGAACTTTAGGCACAGGATTTTAAATATGAGTGAGGGGCCTGATGGGATAGGATTGAGAAAGGGGATTCAAATAACCCAGCTCATTTTTTAATTAAGACCACATAATTAATCATGATACTGCAGATTTTTTATTCCTAGGGCTCAAAATTATAACTGAAATAATTTCATGAAATAATGTCGAGTAAGATTTTGTTTGGAGGATTTTTTTTCTTCTTTTTCGATATATCAATATCACTCGTGTTCTTGAGGCTTATGGTCAAAGGACACTTCTGTATCACTTGTCTATAACTCCGCTCAATTAAATGTTATTTGTATAGAGTTTTTTTACAACAGAAAATGTCGCCATGTAGTTTTACATAGATCCCAGGCCTGAGACCCTCTCAGACCAAGCACAGGGCAACAGTTACAGGGAAAAACTTCTTGACTAAGAAAGCTTGAACAGCGCCACCTATTTCTGGCTTGCACCAGGCAAGTAGCAACAGAGTAACTGAACAGTAATCAGTATTGACTGCTGTTGGGAGGAAGACTGTAAATCAGGTTATGCTGCAAGTTTTTAATCAGCGAGCAGTATAATAAGTACAAATGTAATGATTGGTGAGTCGCTTTTGTTATTTCATCCAAAGGCCTGTGGCTTTGTCTGTTGTGACAGGGGTATATGGCCACCATGAACAGTAGAGGTGTACCGGAGGACATGAAGGGGAAGGATAAGATTGTGTTTGGGAACATCCACCAGATCTTCGACTGGCATAAAGAGTGAGCGCGTTTCTGCATCTCAACCACAGCAGTGAATTCTGTGCATGTAGCACTGTGTGTGTGAGTACAGTATGAATGCAGGAATATACTGCAGATCGTCTTCATTAAAGTCATCACTATATCACATGTGTTTACTCCGTACTGTAAGGTACTTCAGATCTGATCTGCAAAATTTACAATCACAATTTTCAAGTCTTTCTAATGCACTATATTCGGCAGAGTTGAAAGGTATAAGATGGATTTTCTGAAGTCACTAAAAATTTACCTTTTTTTTTTTTTTTAAATGGAAAAGATGCTAGCTTTTTAGTACAGTTTGCACTTGTGTTTGAAATTGAGAATTGGTTGTTACAATTGAGCTTATATTCATTTGGTTTGCCAGTGTTTAGCTATCTCAGAGTTCCATATTTCTGAATCTCCACTATATAAAGCAGGTTTTGAGAACTCAGGCCCCAGAGAACAACAGGTTGTGCTGGATTTCACTGTTACTCAACACTCAAATAATCAATAAAAGCAATTAATTACACCACTGGGGTGGCCACCCCAGACACAATGATCCATATTGATTACGTGGTAGGACATAAATGGATTGTGTGCAGAAAAAACCAAAGCCCTGGATATGAGGCTATGGCTATCTTCATCAGTTATCTTTAAACTTAAATGTTACCATATAATACAATGTAAAAATAATTACCCAATTTATGTCTTCATCGATTCGTTATATGGAAGTATGGATTAGCGGTCATGTGACTGGCCAAAATGAAAGCCTGTTGAGACTGTTGACCATGGCTGGACAGACACACTGAAGGGTCCTTGACCACATGACTTGACCACATGCATTTCTGCAAGCCTGCCTGATCCCTCTGTCCTGTGTCTGTCCTACACACGTGGACAAAATTGTTGGTACCCTTCGGTTAATGAAAGAAAAACTCACAATGGTCACAGAAATAACTTGAAAATAACCTTTACCTTTAACATGCTTGTCTATAATTTTCTTTCTAATGTCCTGAGACAACTCTTTCCTTTGCTTCCTCTGGTCCATGTTGATTGTGGTACACACCATGTCACCAAACAGCACAATGACTACCTGTAGCCCTATATATAGGCCCACTGACTGATTACAAGATTGTAGACACCTGTGATGCTAATTAGTGCATACACCTTGGATTAACATGTCCCTTTGGTCACATTATTTTCAGTCTTTTCTAGGGGTACCATAATTTTTGTCCAGGCCTGTTTCATGAGTTTATTTTTTTAAATAATTCTGTTGAAGCATAGTTGAAAAGCAATGTCTGACTTTCATTGGTTAAATTTCATAGAATTTTTATTTATTATTACTTTTGTCAGATTCAAGTTATTTCTGTGACCATTGTGAGTTTTTCTTTCATTAACCGAAGGGTACCAACAATTTTGTCCACGTGTGGACATTTGTCCTGTGTCTGTCTCACTTCTGTCCCTTTTTTCCATGGCTGAGCAGCTACTTCCTTGAAGAGCTGGAGAAGTGCGTTGCTGAACCAGACAGACTGGCCAAACTCTTCATCAAGCATGTGAGTAAGACTTCCTCCTGACCCTCCCAACCCCCCCACCCCGCTTTGGGGATCAACTATATTGATTCAATTTTATATTATATCATTTTAAAATGTATATTTGTGTATAAACACAGTTTAATCTGCCCAACCTTCAACAAAATCCCTGGCTACACACACACACACACAAAACTGAAAAAGCAAAAATTAAAAATAAAAATATACAATTAAAAACAATCATCAATGAACAAAGGATCACAGCGTCCACAGCACATGTGCTTCTGAGCCACAGTGCTAATGACAGCACAGTTGCTCCAATAAGCAAAGTACTGCACAACCTCATATATTATTGCTGATCTAACAGTGTGCAAAAACCACTTCAGTTCTCAACCTACACTTGGGATGCTGGCATATTGAATACATGTTGTTGGTGAAATGTTGATAGTAAATGACTGATGATGAAAATTTCATATTTATGAGTCTGTTTTTGGAACGTTCTGTTGCCCCTCCCCCCTTTGAAGAGTACGGATCTTGTAGTAGTGAGCTTGTGCTTATGGTGAGGCCGTGGTCCGTGTTTGAAACTGTGCAGAGAAAGTAAACAGTCCCCTGTGCAAATATACTGCACCGCAAAAAACCCAGGGGGCGAGCAGGAGGGTTGAGACTGTTGACCATGGCTGGACAGACACACTGAAGGGTCCTTGACCACAGGAGGAGCTTTGGGGGGGGGGGTGGGGCGGGTGTGGAAGGAGGTGCTCAGGAGCTGCTTCAGAAGTTTAATTCTGCTCCTATTCCAGTCATGGTCATTTAATTAGTTGAGGTTGATTAATTGACTTGGCTGAACCCTCCCCCCCCCCCGTGTGACAGGGTCTGAATAAAGAGCCTCGTTGTATTGCACAGTGCATTCCAATGTGCTCAAGGAAGAGGTAAAAAAAAACGTCAGGCAATGTAAATGAGTCTATACATGCAGTGACATCCAAGAGCCAAACACAGGCTTGGATAGTGACCAGAAGGCCCCGTGCTGGGTTTGAAGCATAGGAACATGGGAGAATGTCGGGGAGAGCCTATCTAAAGCAAGCCAACCAAAATCCAGCATCTCATTTTGCCCACTGATCCAAACCCCGTCTTCATTCAACCCCGTGAACTCCCTTCCTCTTTACCTCGTGAAAAAGACTTTTTTTCCAATATAGAGCACTACTCTGAAAGTTTCAGGAAATGAATCTAAAAAGCTATGCTTTAAGTGACAATTAACAGCTGACAGAAGATACACAAGGCAATAAATACTTGTAAATGAGCACGGCATCTCTTGATTGATTTGATTTTTGCCCTGCCCAGACTTTGCAGCGCATATCGGTTTGATACCCGCTAAAGTATTGCAGCTACTTTACTTCAGATTGCTCTCATCCTTAAGCAGTTTGCTGAGGATTTGAATGGTCACAGGTCTCTCAAAGAGCTTGCTTAAGACCTGCTCTCTTCTACAACAGCATAATACCTGTATTCTGATAAACTGTGCCCTGTTTTCAGCATGGTCTTCCGTCGGAAGTGGTATCTTCATATGGGTGATATCATGTCTTAAGTTGGTTCTTGCTTTCGAATGTATTTGTCGTACTGAAGCGCACTCCCATCAGATACATCCATAGCATTTACCAAACCTCTGCTAATCCAGCATTTAACTTTATTTCGGTGAGATATTAATGTGTGATTTTGGCTGTTTTCACCTGAAAGTTAAATATAAGATATCCGATTGTCACTTTTAAGTGTCAGCTATGTGATCAGGGATGTAACGTAAGCTGCGAATCTGTGTTGTAAAAAGCACAATGCAAATAAAATTGGATTCATTTTTTCCTCACCAATAAAGATATGGAACATAGTACATGAGCATTATTTTAAAACAATATTTCCCCATGTATAAATCATGTTACCAATCTATATATATAAATATAGTTGTAGTTTTCTTCTAAATAAAACACAAAAAATACAGTGATCTACCATTTTTCAATAAAATACTCCTTTTGGTATATATATTTCACAATTTTAAGCCAAATACAACATCATAGTATCTGCAGGCCATTTGTTCGAACTTAAAGCAAAATACATTACATAACTGGTTACCGATTTGGAGTTATTTACTCTAATGGGGGAAATGGCAATTTACAGTGTTTGTCCTGTTATCAAATTAATAACACCATATGTAACTCAAGTAGCTAAGTACAGTGTAGTTCAGCATAGTTCATCACTGTTGCTACAGAAATGAAAGCCAAGCCCAATAAAACAACATTGTTTAACTTGGTAAAGCCTGTAGCTGAGTTGTGACAAAACACAGTTAATCCCCCAGTCACTGGTCTCAGCTTCCAGGGCTCTGCAGAGTATCGCCATGGAATAGTCATTATTGCCGCCAGTTAGTCACTGTAAATTTAGTTTTTAAAAACTGTAAACTAAAGATACGGTTACTGACCATATGCTGGTTCACAATTACATACTTTAGTCTGAAAGACTAAAGCAGCTTCATGCCTGAAAGTTACAGTAAAAAAAAATGTTTTTTCCAAGTAGGAGCTTTCTGCAGCACAGTGCTTTAAAGATCGTTTCCGCAAGCCGTGGGCCTAGTCTCTGCCCCAGACCAGGCTGTTTCCAGGCTGTTACCAGGCTACGCAGCGGGAGGCAAGCTGCGTGGCAGATAATACCTGCTTTTAAAGCCATATTTAGCACAGAGGAGTTAAATTATACATGACAAAAATGCTCAATCACACACTGCTCCATTAATGCTAATGAGTGCCATGGTGATGTCAGTCCGTTATTCACACTAGTTAGCATCGCAAAGAAACAGCAAGCCTACCGTAATGCATTATGAAATTACTAAGTAATATGTTGTTTTTCTAATGCTTTCATTTACTGCTGAGGTTACAGCTTGTTGTGTTTTCCTATAAAGCAATTCAGAGATAGTTACAGCTATATGATAAAGTTCTGAGTATTAATATCTTTTGCATTATGTCCCTCTGAACCCGTCTGGTGTTGCCTCAATTTTGGCCCATTTTTTAAGCAGTGGTTTTATATTTATAGCCTTTTTTGAACATTCATAACTTTATTTATAACTGTTGAGCAGACACACAAAGACATGAAGTGTTAAGTACTTTAACATTGGTTCACATAGTATTTCAAGATAGTATTACATAATGCATGTAAATAAACTATGTATCCACCATCTTCTTAGAGTATAGAATCCTTACAGCACACAATTTTCTACAACTAAGTTTGCTTATCAAGATCATATGATTTATCATACCTATCATTATTAATTTGACATATATTAAATCTATGGAAGCTAAATTACCACCCTCACACCATGACAGCTTTGTGTACATTTTCCTATGGCAATTTACATCCTAAATAAGGAAATCGTAGTTTTGTATTGTGTTTGTTGGTCCATATTGACAAGAGAGAAAGATTGCATGCATATGAAAAGCATGTCAAATGAAAAGGCTTGTTCTGCCCTGAATTTAAAACATGTTTCAACACCTGGCTGAGATCCACTCTACCTTAATAAGGCAGTCAAACATATGCATAAACATGTCTGGGGGTCTTAATTTGGCATATGGAATTGGTGGTATGGCCACAAAAAAACATATGAAAGACCTGCTCTTTATCTTCTGTTTGATACCAGAGTTCACATGGAGCCGTGATATCTTCTTGAGTAACGAGACTGCTGCATATATTAATAACGATGAAAGTGCGTAGAGTATGCTTTGTGCTGTTTGGGATAGATAGTTGCAAATGGGGTTGATAGTTTGCTGACATTTTCTGTAATGAAAGAGGATTTTGCTCTTAAAGATAGTACCGGACACAATATCTCCATTTGAAGGTCAACCAAATCCATTTGAAGGTCAACCAAATGTATACATAGAAATGTACATGTAATACAAATGTAAATGTACAATGTGTGGACTATATGTATTGCATAAACTGTGGGTAGCTTTGTATTTTGTGATTGTTCATTTTTTTGATTATAAAATTGTGTGATTCACTGATTGTCTTTTCTGTTGTAATCAGGATTATATTTTAATGTTATTAAAAACTGCAGAAAAATACATGTGACTCATTACATAAATATGACTTATCATAATTGTGAGATGGGATGGGGACGGTAGCATTACTCTCAGCGTTTGATTGTTTGTTTGTGACTCCCAGGAGCGCCGTCTGCACATGTACGTGGTGTACTGTCAGAACAAACCGAAGTCCGAGCACATCGTGTCGGAATATATCGACACCTACTTTGAAGTGAGTGGTCCCGACTCCTTGGGTACCTGCCGGTGGGTGCACGGCTGACGTTTCACCAGAGGGCAGGTTTCTGTCCCTCTTTTCGCTTTGCTCTACCCATGTTCGAATGAGGGAATTCCCATGAATGTGACGAGCTAACCTGATTTGTCTTTACATTTCATTTAAAAATGAAAAAAGTACATTTTTCAATAGATACACACTTTTTAAGTGTCTGTTAATTTTGGTGATGAACAACAATTATTCAACGCAAAAGTACAAAAAAAGGTGCACCTGTCGCTAATCTCAAACCAGTGTTCAGCATGATTATTCACTGAATCCATTAGCTGATTAGGTAAGACTCTGATGTCTTAAAAGGCATGAAAAATAGCCTTTAAAGACATGAGGTCCACTTATTTTAATTACATAGGAAATGCATCGCTCAAGAGCTAAACAAGAGATAGCAGGTCATTATTCAAATTCAATCAAAAACATTTTCAGTCTCCGAAAATGAAAATGAATGCCAATAACATTAAGAGAAGGCAAAAATGTTCAGTGATGGCTAGCAGACACCTGTACTGTGAGGCACTAACACTGATTGTGCTTATGGACGGCCACTAGGGGGCACCGGTGTGTTTGCTAGCTAGCTTGCGTGTCCTCTGTAGCCACATAAATAAATGTGTCCTTTGGTTCCAGGAGCTGAAGCAGGAGTTGGGCCATCGATTGCAGCTGAACGACCTGCTCATCAAACCCGTTCAGAGGATCATGAAGTACCAGCTGCTTCTCAAAGTAAGACGCCATCTTCGTCCTGGGTTGCTGCTTTTTTTGGACAGGAAAGCATGTGAATTCATTATTTGTAATTCTGACTTTATTTCTCACAATTGTGACTTCTTTCTCATGACTTGGACTTTCTTACAATTGTTTCCTCCCACAATGACACGACAGCTAATAAGGCAGCAGCCGCCTCTGGAGCAGGTTGTTCAAGAGGTTTTACTAGCTCTAAATAGAGACATTTTAGCCTTTTTAGCCATTCTAGAGGACAATTCCACACTACTTCACCGACTCTTATAAAATGTAGGTGACTGTCTGTTAACAAATTCATTTATTTAAATCCTGTTATCAAATTAATAATACCATATGTAACTATAGGGATTGATTAAATATTAACATGTAGTGTGGGAAATCCGAGGGAAGCACAAGACTGAATGAAAGTGCAGGTCATATAATCGGGCCAGAACTTCTTTATGAGAACCACCAGTAGTAATTATCATTGAAGGAAGAGAAGCTGATGGGCTTGAAGTATTTCCGTTCCAATAAATGGCAAAAATCAGTGATATCTCAAGGTTGTTGTATGTTTGCCTGGCAGTGTTTGCGTTATAGTTCCACACTACTCTGTAGACTTTCATAAAATCTGGTAAAGCCTGGTAAAGCCACTTGGCTGTCTTTATTAATAATACCATGTGTTACTGATGGGTCTTGTCTTCTTGCTGCGGTGAGCTGTGCATTACTGGAGAGTTAAAAAACCAAGAAGGATAGTGAACTCTGATGAACAACATGTCACACTTTAATGGCGATCCAAGCCATCAAGTCCAGCTATTCCCTACTTCCCCACAAAACTGATCAATATTCATACAATAGTTCCGGAACATTCTGTTAGTCAGTTTTTTAATGTTGCCGATTAAATGTTTCATAAATTAAGAGTATAGCAGAACAAATGCATCATGGTTGTTGTGACTGTGAACAACCAGTAAACACTGTTACTGGTATATGGTAGTGACACTTTATTTTCTACATTGCCCACTGTTAACCTCTGTCTCTCTCTCTCTCCATTGCAGGTCACATTCACCCTTATTGCAGCTTATGAATTGTATTAATGTAATTGTTCTTAAATAATCACCATTTATAAGTTTGCTTTGTCTGCCCCCTGTAGGACTTCTTGAAGTATTACACTAAGGCTGGGATGGACACTGCTGAGCTTGAGGTACACACTCTTTCTTTATTGTGGAAAGTGATCGAATAGATTAGGACTCCCCTATCAACTATCTAAAGAGAAAGTAAACAACAGCCTAGGTTAAAAAAAGTCAGTTAAAACAAGAGCAGGTTTTACTTTGTGAATCACTCAGACACCACCTCACATGATTCAAAAGCACTCTTTGGATGATCCTCATATCATGTGATGCCTTAAACTCAAGGCAAATGGGACCTTCAGGTGGCTTACACAGTAAAGATGTCTGAATGTGGTCTCTGAGTGAATCACACAGTAAAGGTGTCTGAATGTGGTCTCTGAGTGAATCACACAGTAAAAGTGTCTGAATGTGGTCTCTGAGTGAATTGCGCAGTAAAGGTGTCTGAATGTGGTCTCTGAGTGAATCACACAGTAAAAGTGTCTGAATGTGGTCTCTGAGTGAATCACACAGTAAAGGTGTCTTAATGTGGTCTCTGAGTGAATCACACAGTAAAGGTGTCTGAATGTGGTCTCTGAGTGAATCACACAGTAAAGGTGTCTGAATGTGGTCTCTGAGTGAATCACACAGTAAAGGTGTCTGAATGTGGTCTCTGAGTGAATCACACAGTAAAGGTGTCTGATCATGGTGTTTTTTTTTGTTTTATTCATTTATTTAATGTTTATTTGATAGGGACAGATACAGTTAAACAGAGATTATTGTCAAACAATAGCCAATGCAATGTATCACAGCATTTGTAGCATATGCTAATTTCCGATCCTTGTCCCTAGATGGGCTTTTCAAACACACACGCATACTGTGTGTCTGAGTGAATCACACAGTGAAGGCGTCTGAGTGAATCACACAGTAAGGGCATCTGAGTGAATCACACGGTGAAGGCGTCTGAGTGAATCACTCAGGAAAGGCGTCTGGTCGCGAAATGTAGCTGTGAGTCCTGTGGATGGGTATTCAATTCCCAGTTGCCCCATTACCAGCTGAGACCCGAGGCCTTCATTCACGATTCTATAACCGGCTCGGCCTCACTAAGGGAAATAGGGGGTTGTAGTGGAAATCGTCCAGGAATCCAAACCGGAAGGAAAAACAAGCTATCTAGCCAGCACTGGTTCAGAATCCTTTCTTCTCTTAGCTGCACCAGAAATATTGGGCCCCAGGGACCCTGCCTGCCAGAGTCTGCCAGGTGGTCTGTGGGTCCCCTTCTTATACTAGAGAGCATACAGAATTAATAATTTATGTAACAGATGATTAATGGTCATGTGATAGACTTTATCCTTCTTGAACAGCTGACAATCTCACAATCTTGTTTCTTCAGCTTGTTTTTTCCACCTTTGGTTCGATTGAGTATTGGTCTTTCCCGTGTTGTACCGCAACAGGGAAATTCAGTTAAGGTTCATCAGCCTCGTTGCTCTTGTTTCCAGTCCTGCGCATGTTTATTGACAGAAAAAGCCGAAAGAGGCCTTCGGCTTTTCCCTGTTCTCAAGCATGGTTGTGGATCTGTTATGGTGAATCTGTAATGGCCGCCATTTTATGGGAGTCTTTTGGTCTGATTATTACTCTACGCGGTGGAAAACGAAATCTTTTCTGGTGACTTCTGTGGTGCTAACATCGTTTTCTTGATGATAACAAAGCTCACATGCCAACTGCTAAGTGAATTCTAGGGTGCTTTTATGAACACTAGGAAGAAGTCAAACTCCTCCCAGTCACTGAGCCTTATGGGAAATCATGGACGTTTGGAGTAGAGGTCCATCTCCTTCATCTCCTTAAAAACTGGAGGCCTTCTATTTTTAGATAAATGGTCCACTATCACATTATAAATAGTCCAAAATGAATGTAACGGCATTTCGTGATGAAGCAAAACTGTTAGAAGGCAATATACCCGATTACCATATATATAGTAATCGGGTATATTGTCAGATTAAAGGTTGTTTTTTCTGGGAGTATGTGATTTTAATTTCCTGCTGTTTGTCCCGCCCAGAGAGCTGTGGAGGTTATGTGCTTCGTACCCAAGCGCTGTAATGACATGATGAATGTGGGCCGACTCCAGGGCTTTGAGGTGAGGCTCGTTCACCCGTTCTCACCCATAAACTCTTTTCCAGGTGGGTTCAAAAATGATCTCTGTCCAGGATATTTTGGTTGTGTTTCTAATTTCCATACACCTGTGTTCTTCCATTGTTTTCGTGTAAGGTTGAGTCTTCATGTTTTTATTTTTCCTGTCTTGACTGTACTCTTTTTTTAACAGTGATGAAATATCAAAATGTCTCTCTCTCCCTCCCTCCCAGGGGAAGATCACGGCTCAGGGGAAGCTGCTCCAGCAGGATACCTTCACAGTGATGGAGCAGGACAGCGGCTTCCTGTCCAGAGCCAAGGAGAGGCGGGTCTTCCTGTTTGAGCAGCTGGTCATATTCAGCGAGCCCATAGACCGGAAGAAGGGATTCTCGTTGCCAGGATACATCTTCAAAAACAGCATTAAGGTACCCACACACACACACATGCACACACACACACATTTTCTTGCCAAACAACATCCCCACTCCTCATTGGATCCATACATATCTTCCCGCTAACATGACTGTATGAGATATTTCAAACATTCTATGCTTATTGCAAAGCACATACTTTACCTGCCAGCTGCCAGCTAACACTGTCATTAGCTACATACCTTTCTGTGTGTATCGGTCCTGTTAATATAGACACATACTGCTGGGTATTTACACAGTTATATTTACCATGAGTATTTACTCTAGATATATAAACAATGAATTTGTATATCTACAGTTTGAATTACTGTATATGGAATATTAAGCCCTTACACATAATTTATTAATTTATTTAACATAACACCTCTGTTATGTTTGGAAGGAGGGCGGGAGACGTTTTGTGAGTTACTCACCCTTTACTCAAGTCTCTGAATTAATTAATCTTGGATTTCGTTCGCATTGGTGTAATCAACGATTGCATCGGAACATCTGTAAAGCGAAGTGATGCGTAATAGTAAAACATCCCAGTGCTGTTATACTCAATATCAGCACTCACGGAATGCCTCTTGTCCAATCAAATTACTTGGTCGGAACTACCTGTTGTATAACAACAGTTACCTAGCGGGTTCAGCGGTTGCTATCCTTGCAACAACCACGATCACTGCTAATGCTTGTGCAAATACCTGGAACAGTAAGCATGCAGTAAGTTCTGAACACAGTACTTAACGAACAAAAATAACATATAACGTATATCAACCTCTAGAAAATGTCCATACACAAAAACAGAGCTTTACAAAGGATGGATAGTGGTCCTCACTCTGGTCTTATAGCTTCACAGTTAGTTGTTGGTTTTTGCTGTTACTCAGCACTTAATAACCAATTTAAACAACTGATTACACGGTTGACTCAACTTGTGTATTCTTGGCTTTAAACTTGTAGTGGAATTTCAGGTGAAAACAAAAGCCAGCTCAAGCTTTGGCTCTCAATGACCCGGAGTAAGGACGACAGGAATAGAATAACATAAATTATACATAATTTCTCTCAAATGTGTCAAAACACATGATGTTACTATTGTGAAGTCAACAAAAAATTCCCAAATGCACGCTTGTGAATTATTTATAACAATTTTATACTTAAAGCCTTAAAGCCTTATACATTATACATGACTGCTTTAAGACAACAGTCTTTTTTGTAATGTTTTGTCCTTGTTGTGAGGAAGCATAAAATCTCTCATTTCAATGGCTTCCTTTGTTAATTATATTTAAATCATCTGCTAATTGAACACTAATAATTTTTGAAATCATTTACATGCTTCAGTTTCTTTATGTAATGAATGGACGTGATTTCCTCATGTATTTCATATACTTTTTTAACATGAATTATTTGTTCACAATCATTCATTATTTCATAACTCATTCATAATTAGTAATAATAATAATAATAATAGTAATTCAATTGTTATTGCTATCCTGATTTATGGATTTGTATGTTGATGCACTATGTTTGTGAGGGACAGACCGATATAGCGCCTCTCTGACTGGGACTGAGTAGATGGCACCCCCCTCTTTCCCCCGTCACAGGTCAGCTGTCTAGGGGTGGAGGACAGCGTGGAGGAGGACCCCTGTCGTTTTGCACTGACGTCCCGGGGGGCCGAAAGGAGCCCCGTGCGCTATGTCCTTCAGGCCGCCTCACCTGAGATCCGCCAGGCCTGGGTGACTGATGTGAGCCAGATACTGGAAAGCCAGCGCAACTTCCTGAATGGTGAGCGCCAACCAGCCTCACCATCCTGAACCCTTCTAATGGTGAACTGTGGAAGCTAAGCAGGCATCAGCTTGGTCTGTACCTGGATGGGCTGCTTTCAGACCAACTCAGTTGATGCTGGGGGAGGGATTGATGGTCCTGAAGGAGGTGACCTGTGATGGGGACACTGTGCTGTAGAAGGTGCTGTCCATTGGATGTGATGTTAAACACATGGTCACCTAAGATCCCAAGCTACTTTTCAATATAGTAGGCTATCTTAACTGCCTCCTTCTCTTTACATCTGGCTATCCCTATGTATGATTTGTGATATAGTCCTCTGCAATCCCTACTCTCATTGTTGTCCCTGGAAAAGACAACTAACTAAATAACACCCCCTGCCATCACTGGACCATCCCTCCCCCTGAAACAGTAACACAAAAGCAAGTAATTCTAAGTGCTATTTTACATTTCAGCTTGTATTAAACATATACAGACTCTTGTTTTCTCAAATGCTGCATGTTATGTTGATATTTTTTAACAAATCATATTTACTACTTTTTCTTTAGTCATTCACTTGGATGAACTACTTGTAATTGTAGATCTTGTTGCTGCAATTTTCAGGGTAGTCTTTGCCTGCCGAAATATGAATTGATACTGAAATGCCCAAATTTTCTTCCGATGTTCGTTGACTTTCATGGTCTTGTTTAATTATTGCGCATTTGCTCTGAAGTAAGAACGTTCTACTGAGAGTGTGAATTTTGTCTCTGTGTTCCTCCGCTGCTCAGCTCTGCAGTCGCCGATCGAGTACCAGCGGAAGGAGGGCAAGTCCAACAGCCTGGGCCGTGCGATGAGGGCCCCCCCAGGCACCGCCGCTAATGCAGCCACCCTACGCCCCCACTCCTCTGTGTCCATGGACCGCCAGCACCTCCCCCGCCTGCGCCCGTACAACAGCTCTTTGCCCTCCCTCTACCTGGTGGATTCCCGCTCCCAGCCCAAGGTGTGCATCTCCCTAGGCCCCACCCACCAGCCCCTCCCCCTCCAAACTCAGGCCAGTCACAGTTCTGTTCACCTGTCTGGGCCACGTGCGCAACCGGCTCTGTTATGAGTCAACATGTACAGTAAAATATCTAATGTTAATTTAACATATCCTGTTGTACTCATATGTACACTGTTAGTGTTACATGAACACTGGACATTTAATTGTGTGGCGCAATGCGAAATGCCCCCAACATCTCAGTAACTGCAACACAATTGAACAGTCACTTAAGCAGAAAACTGCCTATTACTGTGATAAAGTACTTTTTATTACTTTATACTGAAAATTTATCTTATCTTGAGGATAAACAATGGATCTTTTTCTTTTTGTTTTAGCATTTACATATAGCAGATTTCATTCTATGAACTCAAAGCGCTCTGTAAATGGAAATATTTTCTCCAGCTAACAGAATACCTTCCCAGAACATTAGGAAAAATGTAGGTCATATTTTACAATGTGAACCTTTCTCAAACATTCTGAGAACATGACATTGTTCCAAATAAATTCTGTTAAATTCGCAAGAAAAAATCCATGGAAATAGTGTTCAAGGAAAACTGAACAAAATGTACTTCAAGGGGACACTAAATATTTTTAGCTGGGTCGCCCAATAACTACAGACTGACCTTTAATGCTCTGGTAGGTTTCAATATATGTTCCTCCGCAAACCTTTCTAAGCAGTTAAAACGTTGTGTCATTTGTCATTGCGTTTTCCTCATAACTAATACACAGGACCCACAGACATTTCTGACTTCCTCTAAACCCATTAGTTCTCTGTGTTCAGGACTTCAAAGTCGTTTAAGCCTCTTATTCGACACTGTTGTTGAACTCTGCTGGATAATGACGGTTGCCAGATGTTCTTGCTAAGGTTGGTAGGAAGCGCTGAGAAGACACATAGGGCCAGATTTATCAAAGCCTTAGGCGCATGTTAACATTTTCGCTCATGCAAAATCAGTGACATGATTTGTGATTGGAGCAAACAAACCACCTCACCCAATTACATACTCTTTGGAATAGCAAAACAGTTTTGTGCATTCTAAATGATGTAGTAAATACCGGGGGTCCTCGACTTACGAACGAGTTCCTTTCCTACGATTTGTAGTAAGTCGATTTTCGACGTAAGTCGGAATTTATACCTAAATTATACCTAAATTAACACCTTAAGTCACTCATACTGTACACACAACACATGAAGGACATATAAAATACAGTAATTAAATGAAACATTAAAAAAAAAAAAACAGAGAACAATTTCTTATCTTTATTTCTGTGGTCGTTTTTACTAACCAAACCGCTTAGGTCAAAACTAGGTTTTTTAAGTAATTTATGGGAGTGCGTCGTAACCACAAAACGACGTAACTCAAGACCGTCTGTAAAGCCGTTTCTGTCTAGTGCTGAAACTTGAACTGGTTGTGAGGGATTAAACACAGTTGAAGGACGAAATAAAAAAGACTACACACAAAATTTTCCATGGAACAAAAACGAAATCACTTTCGTTCCTGCGAGGCAGAGTGTGGTGCACAGTTAAAAGAAAATGTTTCATTACGCCACATCAGTGTCTTGAAACAAAAGATTTGAAAAAGAGACTAGCAAGTGAGAAATTGTACCAGGACGGGGTTTGTTTTTGTGTTTGGATGAAAAAAAAAATGTCATTCAAACAGTAAAAATGTCTCACCACTGTAGTAAGTTTTGTTTTTATCATTTAAACTGATCAAGGTTTACTCTTATGCACGTACATTTTTCTAAGACAGCATTGGCTCTTAAAATAAAATTATGTTTCAAAACACTGGTAATTCATATGAATCTCCATAACTTGTTAGTTATGAAGATTCATACAAGACCTTCGTTGGTCTAATTTGCATATTACCCAGCATACCTTGCAAAATATAGTAACTTTCTTACAACAAAATTATTAGTTAATAAATATCTAATCATAGTTAAATGCTGTCCATGCTGTTTAAGCATCCCTTGTTTCACTTTGTTGACAATTTTAAAAAGTCATAACTGACATAATGACTTGTGCTAACCTTTTTCAATTTAGGCTGAGATGTCTATGTTTGGTTGGACTCCTATGCTGTTTCAGTAATTGCTGATATTTAAGTGTGATACCTTCAGAATAATGGGTTGAGATACCATTCACATGACTCTCAATTCACATGGTCAGGAATTTCTGTAGGCCCTCCATGACAGAGCAGCTTTTATTGTGCTGTGTTAACTCTGAATTGACTGTTTGATGCTCCCCTGTTGGTTTGTCCCTGTAGGTCTCTCTGGCCCAGCACGGCCCTTCATTATCGAACCCGAGTTCCCAGGCTGTCTCCCCAGCTCACGTTCATTTGAGTTTCCCTGAGCAGTGCAGCTCACTCCCAGGACCCCAGCCATGCCCGGGTGTCTCCAATGGGCTGTGTTCCCCTGCACAGCGTAGCATACAGGTATACAATGAACAAACAGCGCCCCCTGCTGGGGTGAGGGGGGAGCTACTGTGTGATTTCCACACACCAATGTCAGTCCTTCAGCTAAATACCATTATAAAATACCACTATTTGAATCTTTCACTTTTAAACAATGAACAATTCCAATCATATTTTAAATAAATAGTTCAAATGATGTAATTACTTTCTTGACAGGGGATGGGGGATTTATGTGTGTAAGCTGAGTGGAGGCAAACCCTCCTGAAGTGTAATATTGTTAATAGTTTATAGTTAATTGTATCTCTTTCCACCAAAACATTTACAGATAAACTTCCAATCCAGCATCAGTTATGTAATGTTCAGTGATAACTTAAATTATGTCTAATTGTATGTGACAATAGGTTCATTACACTACTTTGTATCTCAAAAACCGCACCTCTAATCTGTTCAGTGTAAGATGAGAGAGGTTGTTTCTATCTGTATATAACATGGTTTCCTGAATGATTGTGCTTAGCACACTCTTTTCAGATGCAATTGAAAGTCAATTAAATGGTCAGGGAGACTATTGTGATATTTTTCTATTTTCTACTTGTAAAATAGTTAAAAATCTGATGTGAAACATGTTGTTGGCTCTTATATATACACACACACACACACAGATTCATTTTTTAATTCAAGAACTGAAAAATTAGCCAACTCAACTGAAATAGCCATGTTTTTTAGCTCAGAACAACTGTCTGACCTTCTAGGAAATGTGTACTACACCCTCGCAAGTAGAGAGCATCTACATGTTTTCAGTCTGGAGTCAACAGATGAGAATTTTCCCAGATAAATTCTGTGATCATGGAGACGCAGGAAATCAAACACAATGGTGTCAGGAACACAAAAGTCTGTACCTATTTGCACTACAGCTCAGTACCATAAGAGGACGCCAGAAGAACAGTAACTGGTTCATAATCTGGTTCATAATTAGAACCAGAATATTAATTCCTTGAGAGCGACAGTATAATATTGTGAAGCACTTCGGCTCCATAAAATGCTAGTAGTTATTGCTCCCGCTTCGCGTGCAGCTGCTGCTTTAAAATGATGCCGTCTTAAATTCATCAGAGCCATGTGTTTTGCCTACTACAGTATATAGCAGGTTAGTACATAGAGGTAAATGGGGTTAAGCTGCATAAAAATGTTGAATGCAAGTCTTGCGTCATCACCTACTGTCTTCTTTATAGTTCATGTTCATAATTTGGCAGGAAATCAACTGCCATTTCCACATGGGGAAGTTTGCATCCTGGCAAACGAAGAAACGTACCCTACCTGCGTGTTCGAAAAGATGAAGTTATCCTTTAGCCACCTGATTGAGGGGCTACATGTCTCCTTTTCTCTGTCAGTGCAAAGCATTGTATTTTTTTTCTAATTCCCACAATGCAACAGCTGGCAGGTACTTGTCATGAGATGTGTCCCCTTTCCATGGAAACGAACTCATGCTCTGACACGTGGAAGGTGCCGTTGATTTGTGAATGTATGACTACCTCACACTCCTGTCCAGAAGCTTCCTATACTGTCATACAGAGAAACAAGGAGAACCCAAATCGTGTTACACACCACACAGCCATTTAGCAAAACAAAAAGGGAATTATATCACAGTAGGGGTACAGGTTGGGAGGAGAGGGGAGAGCAAGGCCTAAAAATAAAAGAAATTTGCGCTGACAGGGATAGTGATTAGACCCTAATAATAAGTAGCAAACTGGCAAAATGGGCCTCCTCCTGATTATAAAGCAATGTTGGAGAAGATGAAAGGAAAGGTTTGCAACCTGCAGAGGACAGTTAGGTTTTTCTCCTGCTTGTCTGAAATTACATATTAAGCATCAATTTGCATTTTCCTCAAAGGAAAAGGCCTTGTTAATATGAAACCTGTATTTTTTTTTAGAACATCATGTGTTAAAGGTAGAAGTGAGATCTTGTTTGATGAACCAGTTTTTCATTGGATCGATTTACCAGGAACCTATTTGTCAGTATTGCAGTCCTGTTCAAACCCCTCCCACCTGCTTGTATTCATTAACTGTAAACCAATCCCAACACTGCCAACCGGTGAACCAGAATGGGAGGAGCTACTGTATAACATCAGTCACTCAATAAATTGAACCAATCACAGCATTGGCAGTAGAGAGAAAAACATTTTTTTACTGGTTCAGACCAGTCAATGATTGTCACCTAGGTACATTTTCACCCTAACACTCAAAAAACCTAATTTTAACTGTAATCTATTGCCAGTTCCCCCGGCTCTGTGCACTGCTCACAGGATCCCATTAAAAATGTGCTATGTAAGATAATGAGTGTTAAAATATTGCTAATTTCTATGACAAATTGAACGTGCTCAATGACTTGTTTTTACCTGGGAGAAGCCCATTGTAGAGTGCTGTTCTGCCTTGTTAAAGCACTTCCAAAATCTGTGATCAGGGTTGTACATGACACGTCATGCCATGATTTGCAATTTTAATGACTTGTTATTAACTTCTTACTGGTGCAGTCTTTTTGTTGTGGGCAGAAGGGTTACAGATTGTCATTTTTCCTCCCAGGGAGCAGCCGAGGGTTACTTTGGAGCTTCAGTGACCAGCTCTACAGGCACCTCCTTGTAAAGCAGCCCAGAAGACAACCTCGCTGAAGAGAACCTGTAACCAGCACCTGCCCTCGACCCACAATGCCCCACCCCCTTCCTGCTCCAACTCGCGCTCGAGGTCGTGCCCAGCGTTCTTCCGTCGCCATACTCGTGATCGTGACTAGGTCATTTTTAAAACATTCTGTCTCTGTTACTGTCATCATTATCATCTATGAACCTTTGCTTATCAACCTTTTGTTCGGGCACAAGAAACCCGGATGCTATCATTCTTTGTCGTTTTCGTTTATGTATATCAAATCGATCGGGGTCAGAAGCGTGTGTGACCAGTTTTCGTTTGCGTCCCTCTGTGTGGCCACCGAACACAGCCAGACTGTTTAGCCTGTGATCTTGAGTCAGCTCAGGAGGAAGCAGCCGTGACAGTTCCTCCAACTCGTGTGACGCTGTACACCCCCTTTCCTCCCTGCAGAGGCGTCGCCGGTCACATACCGTGTAGATCTTCTGACGACGAAGAACTCAGCATTGACACTGTTTGTTCACCTACATCTGCATTACCGAGAGTCACTGCATTGAGACTTACACAATTAACAGGCTTCAGCCCCTCTGACGAGGCTGGGCCAGCTGTTGCCTGGCAACCTCCAGCATTAGCGACCTCTAAGCACCGGTCATAGGGCTTCTGCCTGCTCCCAGGCGAATGTATTCCGTGTGATCACTCCTGTTATAACAAACTCTGTGTTTTTTTTTAATAAAATGTATGAAAATGAGAGGTCACTAGGCTGTTTTGACATAGGAAATGGTGGCTGCTTCTCACAGCATTGCTAACGATCCTCTGAAAAAGAGTATATTTCATTCATCTTCATTGTCCTGTGCGGCATGGACTGTGTAAGCATATATGATGTTGTGTAGTCAGTCCTGAAAAAGAATTCTCACCGTGAGCTAGCAGAAATGGCCCACCTCACCTGTCAGTCACCAGCTATGCAAATTTCTCATTTTGATTGTTGAGCTAGCACCAAGCATGCTCAGTATCCCCCTTTCACACTGTAAGGCTGGAACCTGTGACTCTCTAGATCTCCTTCCTTCTGTAGAGGTGAAGTCATGTGACCGTTTTTGCTCTGTAAAGCTGGTACCTGCTTCTTTTGACCTATTTTCCTCATAAGAACTGGAACCAAACCCAAAGTAAAAATTCCATAAGTAGCCTGGCAGAGAATTACCCACGCCAGGCTATAACAGCTGAACCTGGGATAAACCAGCTGCCAGCAAATGCTTACCCATCTTTTGCTCTCTTTTGGGAATCTTTCCTGTCTCCTGAGAAAGAGTGACAGGTTATCTGACGGAGGTTATCAGTGTGGTGTCCTTTCGTTATCTCTGGCTGCATGATGGGAGGGACAGAGAAAATGATTTCAACGACAGTAGAAGTATGTAATTAAGAACGACAATATCTTCTGTCATTAGTAATAATGAAACTCCTGAATTCAGGGGTTGTAAATGTGGTTGGAATGACAATCGCCATACATGCCCAGAACCTTGGCCTGACAACCACAATCTAAGACATATGGCTTGCTCTAAAGCCTGCAAAACAGCTTTTGTGAATATGGCCAAAATTTATCATAATTTTTCTGTATAGATTTCAGATGTGTCTTTATACAAAAATGTGTTTTGTTTCAATCACCTGCTGAATTCGAGAACCAAAACTGATTTTATATTGCAATACTGGCTCTGCTACTCATTAAACTTGATAAAACCTTGGTATACCCATTTTACTTCCTCAAAATTCTGTATGGTGGTGGAGTTTTTTTTTTTTTTTGTCAGCTTCTAAAATATGGATTAAAATATGGTTTAGGGGACTTGACTTTATCAATAGCAGGAACTGCGTATTGTACAGGGTGTGATTTCTTGATGCTGTAGTTTTTTCTTTTCTATTGAGGATTATTGTTTAACTTTGCCGTTATGCATGTTTTAACTGTTTTACCGAAGACAAGAAATCATCTGAGATGGATGAATTGACAAAAAGGGAAGGAGACGGAGCTGATTCAGTCGAAT
Organism: Albula glossodonta; assembly: GCA_019788955.1. Classification (NCBI taxonomy): domain Eukaryota; kingdom Metazoa; phylum Chordata; class Actinopteri; order Albuliformes; family Albulidae; genus Albula; species Albula glossodonta. Next base: position 28,752,362 of record JAFBMS010000004.1, on the reverse strand, counting down.
GTCTGATTGTAAGTAATCTGCTGCTGTATCATATGAAATAAAAACTTTTTTCTTTGTTTTTGAAATAAATCTGTGTCCTGTTTGAATCTGGAACTATTATTCAGTGTAAGTGTATCTGAAAGGCCCAAGATCTTTGGCTTAAACCAATAATATTCTATCACACAGAATACTGCACAGTGAAACATGCACTATCACACAGAATACTGCACAGTGAAACATGCATTCTCACACAGAATACTGCACAGTGAAACATGCACTCTCACACAGAATACTGCACAGTGAAACATGCACTATCACACAGAATACTGCACAGTGAAACATGCACTATCACACAGAATACTGCACAGTGAAACATGCATTCTCACACAGAATACTGCACAGTGAAACATGCACTATCACACAGAATACTGCACAGTGAAACATGCATTCTCACACAGAATACTGCACAGTGAAACATGCATTCTCACACAGAATACTGCACAGTGAAACATGCACTCTCACACAGAACACTGCACAGTGAAACATGCATTCTCACACAGAATACTGCACAGTGAAACATGCACTATCACACAGAATACTGCACAGTGAAACATGCACTATCACACAGAATACTGCACAGTGAAACATGCACTATCACACAGACTACTGCACAGTGAAACATGCATTCTCACACAGAATACTGCACAGTGAAACATGCACTATCACACAGAATACTGCACAGTGAAACATGCACTATCACACAGAATACTGCACAGTGAAACATGCACTATCACACAGAATACTGCACAGTGAAACATGCACTATCACACAGAATACTGCACAGTGAAACATGCATTCTCACACAGAATACTGCACAGTGAAACATGCACTATCACACAGAATACTGCACAGTGAAACATGCATTCTCACACAGAATACTGCACAGTGAAACATGCATTCTCACACAGAATACTGCACAGTGAAACATGCACTATTACACAGAATACTGCGCAGTGAAACATGCACTCTCACACAGAATACTGCACAGTGAAACATGCATTCTCACACAGAATACTGCACAATGAAACATGCACTATCACACAGAATACTGCACAGTGAAACATGCATTCTCACACAGAATACTGCACAGTGAAAGATGCACCCTCACACAGAATCCTGACATGTTGTTTTTATTGTGTTTTTAAGTTAACTGCTTTCCTTATGTCTTTCCAAGTGGCTTACCTCAATCAAGTGTCTTCCCCACAGAGTTCCCCCAAGCAGCGTCACATCATTCCTTTCATCATACACCTGAGTCAAATCTTGCATGAAGCTCAATTGGGCAAGATTTAAAGACGCAGGCGCCCCCTATCTGAATGACATTCACTCCAAAGCCAAAGGGAGAACAGCGAACCACTAACATTTTATGGGTTTTTATTAACAATCGTAAATATAAATTGTTTAATTCTAGACTTCAGGGTATGATCCTAACATGGGCACATAGAATTCACAGGAGATAGTAATACCAGTCACACATATGGCCCTGTATGATATGACTGCCTTGCCAGGTCAGAGTGACCACCAAAATTCAGCATCTCTATTGATATCCTTTAGAACTGCAATTTCACTACAATGGAGGCAAATTTATGATTTGAATATAAAACCACACATCAGTTCCTCTGGAGCTGTTCGCTATTGACTCCAAGCCTTGGAGGTGGATATTACAGAGAGTCAGAATGCTGCCCCCTGCTGGTTTCTTTCTGTATTTTAAGGACTGCTGAAAATTGTAAAATCAGTTGTTCCATGAATCTGCTGTGGATAAAACATATTTTATGTGATCACCTTGACATGAACTAAGTTCTACAAAATCCCTAAAAACAAAAAATGTCTATAGGATTTTTCTATATAAATGTCTAGAGGATTTTCCCCCAAGAGAGTATGACCAGTGTATACTCTTACTACTGGGACCTGCAAAGGGTCCATACACACACGCTTGTGATGAACCCAGTACCTCCTAGACAACGATACGCTTCTTAAAAAATGCATCCACATCTAATGCATCCACATTTTTTGTAAAGGCTTGGATGGTTTAAGATACAAATGCACAAAGCCTGTTGAGTATCAGGACACAGTTTTAACTGTGGTCAAATAACAAATATCGATCAATAACACAAATGTATATTTTTACTGCATATGGTTAATCATGTTTCCTACACAAATGCCTATGCAGTCCGCCTTCAGCTCCATACATTTTAATTTGGTATTTTTAACAACAGTTATTCACAAATATGTATTTCATCATCACTGTGATTATTCGCTTGTTATCTGATGGTAAGTGTGAACAAATCAAAGCGATTGAAACAGGAACCAGACTTACCTCTCGGTTTTATTCAAAGCGTTAACCATAAAATGCAGGAAGGGAGTTGTGAGTTTGGAGGTCACAGAACTTATTGAAAGTTCACCTCTCATTTGTTCCAGTAATTTTACAGACAGGATAACTGTCTCATGGGAACAAGGGCATAAACAGAATCCAGAAAATGGATGTTTTCAGCCTAAATGGCCATATATTCCACTGCATATCAGTTTTAAGATTTGGATCATTTTATAGCTACAATATTCAATGTGTAGTTGAAACTGTAAGGATGAAAAAATGATTGCCTATTTAGTAGACAGACAGAGTAGTAGCATTAAATAAGATGATGGAGAACACATTTTTTTAAATGGTGATGAATAAAGAAGAGATTTTAAGACACTGAAGATATTGTGAACTTTTACTACGTAGTTACTGATTGATTGAATTCCGCCTAGGAAATTATAATCATAATTGTGTGAGTGAAGCCAGCCAAAATATAATTTAGTCAAACTTTTCATATAATGTAAAAGAGTTGAGTCGAAGTATATTTATCTATGCTTATTTTCCCTGTTTTAAATGTAAAAAATGTACTCTCACCCATCCACACATAATTGATAACCAGATGTTATTCTATAAGATCTTAAAATGCTATCCAAATGCTGTGTCAAAAGTGCATTTTGTTCATTTCTACAACACAGTTCTACAACAAAAAATACAAGAATTAGGCTAAACAAGGGCCAATTTTCGTGGGAGCAATGTGCGGTTAAGGGCCTTGCTCAACGGCCCAACAGCAATGGTGTTCTTGGTGTGGCCAGACTGGGGCTGATGCTCACGGGCTGTTGAGTTTCGAAAGACGGGAAAATGAACAGCAGCACCGGTCAGCTGGAACAGGTCACCGCAACAACAGAAACGCCGCATCTCCTCTTCCGGGAGAAAAAACAAAGTGTACCAAATGCACACACAGACACAACAAACGCACACACACACGCACATAAACACACACAGTGGGTACAACTGAGTTATACGGAGTCTCTGGGAACCAGTGAGTAACAAAAACTTCACTTGAAAGGGAATACAGTTATGTATTCACATTAATGTATTTCGGTGTTCATATGTTTAAAAACATTTTATTGGCATCATTTTCAGTATCACTTAAATTTGACTAAAATTGTTCATCAGATGGGAAAAGACATAAAGACTTTTTATATACCTTTCAATTTAGCTGAGATTTGTTGTTTAGTGGCACAGCTGCTCTTCAGTTGTATCCTGTTGCTTTCCCCTTACAAAATTAGCATTCTAAATCCAACTAATTATAATTGAAGAGTTAATTTGCAAAAACCGATAAACGCCATTCTTAAAAAAAGTGGAACTGACTGTCGTAACTTATTCCAAACCCCAAATACGTTTTGTGACAAAAGTTGTTACTGTCCATTGTTAAGGCATTGCAAGTTAACGTTTTACAGCAGAAACCGTCAAGCACCGGTGCTGTTCTTGAGCAAAACCCGATAAATTCGTTCAGCGAATCAGCGCGCAGTATTCAGGTCAGATGATGCATCAAAGCTGTGACTCTGTCCCGCGGAGATGTACTGCCTGAAAGGTCTCAAAATCATCTTTAAAAGATAGATAACTTTGACAAAACTGAAGAGTCCATGATGTTAAGAAGAGCAGAGCTGAAACTTCTAGCGAAAAAAGCACGTTATAGTGGCTATAGTTCTCTCCATTGCTTGTAAACACAACTCAGAAAGCCGAGTGCTTTATTCCACAACGGATAAAGTAAAACAGGATGCCACTCTGTTGTCTTTTAAAGATATAAAATATTCCATGTTTTCCAAGTTAGTGGCAGTTCACAAAGAATTGATTGTAAACAAAAACTGTTTCAGATTTTAGGCTAAATGAGTCAGTTCTGCAATGAGCACCAATGTGGTATTTCTTTAAAAAAGTACAGCTGTAGTCTTTAATGACATTGGCAGGTTCATGCTCAGGGGTTTTGTAATCTGGCCAGGGTTTTCCAAGGTATGGTCTTACAAATGTTTAATATTGCCCATTAATTGGCTGTTTTTGTCGCAAATTTCAGCACTTTATGTACTTCTTTTATTGTAAAGAATGTTAAATATTGCACTTTCAAGAAACTTACAAACATTACCTATATATTTGTTTAACTCTTGAAACAAGCAAAGTGGAGTTAACTTATTTAGCCAAAAAATGACCATTGGAGTTATCAGTTTTTGCCAAAAAACAAACTTTAAATGTGAAAAAAACAAATTTTCAATAAAGTTTAATTATGTAATTTACTTTACATAATTGTATTTTGTTGAGTTATTTTTATTTAATCAAAACAACCTAACCGCAGTTTGATTGATATTACTTGGAATGTACAATTAAAAAAATGATTTCTGACAATTCATAAAAATGGAGACATGTTTTGCAAACGAACTCTTCAATTATTATTAGCATTTGACACCAAAGCACTTACTGATGTATTTTAATGTATGAAATGCAAAAAACAGCGTAGCCACTAATTCCCAAAAATGTATTACCTGATGTATTATCTTAGGAGCTGGTTTTGACATTTTTATAGCTGCAATTTTTTTATATAACAACCAAATTAGATTTAATTTCAGCCTTCAAAAATGTACAGACAGTACCTTCTGTAAAATCATTGTTGGTATTGTTTCACTGTGGTCAAAATATCACCTTCGCCGCTTGTCTCGGACATATTTCTGTTTATTTTGCCTTTGTTCATTTGACTTAAAATAAACCTTTTTTTTACATGCCACATCTCACTTTACATATAGTCAAAATACATACTGTATGTATATGTACATTTAGATACATCGATAACTTAATTTACAGGGGTACGAGTGAAGATGAAATAGCTGATGTTCTTATAGGAAAAATTAGTGTGACCCGGAGGGAAAAATTATGGTTGCACATGTTCTCAGTATAGCATAATACCGATGCAGCTGACTCTAAAGAGACCCATTCACATGTCACCTGTATGTTACAACTAAGCCATATTTTAACATGGTCTAGTGAGGAGATGATTTTCAAAGATTGTTTCCCTGACACCAAAACAAGTTTTCCCCATAATATACACATATAACAAAACATTTACAATAATTTACCAAGACTATATATGTATATAAATTGTATCTTAATTCGTTTCTGCTGAGTGAATCAAAATATAAGGTGAATATTTAAGTTTATGTATGGAATTAAAATAGGTATGGGATATCGCAAGTAACATTATCAGGTAAAGGAGATATAATACAGTATTTTTGGTTGAAATACAACTATTTTGATCATTCTACAGTCTTATTTTTTAAATATACGAGTTTAGTAGTTACTTCAATAAAATATTTACATTATTTTAAAAAAATCACAGCAGTAAAAAAGGTGACATGCTCATGTACGCACGCCATTTTGTGTTGATTGGGTTTGAAGAAGATATTCAACCCACCCACCCTCCCACCACCAATAAGGTCTACAATGTCATTCACTGACCACATAACAGTGGACAGAAGGAGAGGTCTTACAGGGTAGTGGGCAAACGCTACACAGGAAGTGTCCTGACCCAAAGCCACAGGGCCCGACTTAACCATGAGAGACCATGACCACACGATCATGGTGAGATGCAGAACTGCATTTGACAGCTATAACAACGGTGCAGAAATCACTCAGGCTCACTATTCAACTTTCCTGTGTCCGCTACTCTTTCTGTGCCTCCCATAAATCAACACAACCTTTAATGTACACTGACTCTCTTACATAGACTGATCTTCTTGGAACTAAACATATTACCAGTCTTCCAGTCAGTATTGATTGTCATACTTTTGAGAACCAAACTTCACATAATCTGAGAGAGCACCTAATTTGTTTTCGAGAACTTCAGCGCTATCCTCTTAAAAATTCTGAAGTAATTTAATTCAGTGTGTATATCTTTTTGAACAGATTCAAACGATGGTTCAGCAGAGCTATTCACTGGAAGAATTAAGCACGCAAGTTAATGAACTTCAAAGCAGAGACCTACTTATTCTTATGTGCCTCTGTGCCTTTTTATGTGCCGAGCTTACATGGTGAATTTAGAGGGCCTGTTGCACTCTTCAAGAATGCACTTAAATTGGCTTGCTCGCTAATCATCAAAATGTATTAATGTATGAAATATAAAATGTAAGTCATGAAAGTACTTTATGAAGGTAAATGCACATTAAATACAAAATATTACAGTATGAATGATGGGTGTTCAATCTCACTGGAGAACGACCTGAGCCCGTGCAGGCTTTTGTTCTAGCCTAGCACTACAACATCTAACTAAATCAATCATAGCCTTGATAGGAGAACATAATTATATAATTAACCAGATCAGGTGTTTTTGTGCTCAGATAGATTAAAACCATGCACCCACATTAGTCTGTCCCAGATTCCATTCATATACATTCCAGTAAAATGTCATAATGTGTTTGATATGTATAATTACAATGAAATATAATACTTGGTGTATACAGCCCAAACTTTCCTCTGGTTTAGTTCCTCAGAGGGCAGACCTGGGTACCATACAAAAATAAACATTAAAAAGAATGGAGGATATGAGAAGGAGGGTATTGGCTTTGTAAAACAAGAGGTGGAAACGGCATTAAGGGGAGTAGGGTCCTTAATGGCACAGAAGCGACTCCTCTACTCCTTCTTTATGTTCTTGAGCAAGGCGTCCGTGTGGCCCTGTGCCCTGCCCTTCTTGCCCTGGTGGGTCTTCACGTGCTTGGCCAGGTGGTCGCTCCGCATGAACCTCTTGCCGCACTGCTGGCAGCTGAAGCGCTTCTCGCCCGTGTGCGTCCGCAGGTGGCGCTGCAGCTCGTCGGAGCGCGTGAAGCTCTTGCCGCAGAAGAGCCAGTTGCAGACGAAGGGCCGCTCGCCGGCGTGCCACCGCAGGTGAGCCTTCAGGTGCGACGTCTTCTTGTACACCTTGCCGCACTCCGGGATGTGGCAGACGTGGAGTCGCTTCTTGCCCGGCTCCTCTGGGAGCTGGCCGGTTGTGACGGCGCTGCCGCCCATGGACGAGGCCTGGCAGTTGGGGCATCGGCACCTCCGGCACCGGCGGGTGGAGCTCAGCAGGCCTTTGGATGACCCGTGGAGGAGGGCCGCAATCTGAGGCTGGTGTCCCAGGACCAGCTGGCGGCCCAGGGTAAAGGGGTGACTGGGGCCGCTGCCGTTGGTCTGTGGGAGGCTCCACCACTGGGGCCCCTCCTCCATCGGGTGGTGCCGGGCCGTAGAGTTCTGGAGGAAGCCGGGGAAGTTCTGGCTCACGCCACTGTGCTGGTGGTGGTAGTAGGGTCCTCCGGCCTGTACATGGGAGGACAGAACTTTGACTGGGGACAGCTCAAAGGAGTAGGAGGTGGGGGGCTCAGCCGGGGGTGTGAGGGGCAGCTCGTGGTGGTGGTGGTGGTGGTGATGATGATGGTGGTGGGTGTGGCCTCCCGGGCCACCCTGCACATTGCCAGTAGGGAAGTGGACCTTGGGAGCCGCCAGCGGCATCTGATGGGTCCCCAGCCCAGAACCTGCTGCCATCTCACCCCCCCACAACGGGAACATCCCCGGCGTCGACCCAACGGAACCCTCATATGGCAGCTGCGACCCCTCGGAGCCCCCTGCGGTGCTGCCGGCAGATGCCTGCCGGCCCTGGCTGCACGCCGATGCAGCCAGAAAGGAGAGAGGATGCGAGCTGCTATCAGGAGATGAGCTGGGCGTCCGGTCCTGACAGGGAGAGGAGGGCAGGGTGTCACAAACCATTTTTTAGACAGGACATTTTATTTTTCACTATGCAAGTTAAAGTTGCAATTGCTGTACAAATCTCGCAACCTAAATAGTTTACAATTATGTATTTTAGTTCATTGTAACTATTTTAGTTCACTGAACCAAAACAAAAAAGTGGCTGCTGATTCATTGGGACAACTCCTGCAACTTAACTCTAAACCTGAGGCTCATCATTTCACATTTTGCACTGGACAAGTGAAAAAAATTGCGGGGTTATTCTCTGTTATTCAAGATTATGTTCACAGATCATACTTTTCATCCTTCATTTTTTGTGCAAATGGGACAGGTAGATGAAAATAAAAATTCAATTTTATTATGACCATAACTATTTATTGGTTACTTTATCCTTTGTTAAACAACTGCTTCCTTAACGTATTCACCTGAATTATTCTTTTCAATTTATAAACAGGCAAATAACAGGCAGTTTGAAACGACACTATTTATTTAATGGGCTTGTTAATTTTAACGCAACTTTTTTTTAAGAGACGTGAGGATTTTATCGCCTCTAAAGCATTTTCTCTTTTTTTCGCATGACAGCTCAAATGACTAAACTTTAAAAGAATTCTTCTAACCAAAGTGAGACGCTTGCAGTTGTACAAAAAAAGTCAAGGTTAAGAATATGTTTCTTTAAATGTACATAAATAAATAACCAAAAATAGTTCGTCTCTGAATATGGTTTGCCGCTTGAACACACTTATACGGCAGAGTAGGAATACTAACCTGTAAGAAAGCGTGAAGAAAATGATCTGTCCTAGGTAACGCCAGAGCAGCCATGTGTGCGATAGGGTTATCCGTCCTCTCACCTGCAACACGGGCTTCGCAACAGCATAACCGGGACAGATAAACGACCAAAAACTGAAATCAAGTCATGGGGCCCGCAGCGGGATTGCCGCAGAAATTCGAAGTTTTCACTGGGAAGGACGGGAACCCCGCAACGAAGACAGCGGTAATCCGGTTTAAAGGTACGTTTAATAATTCCAATGGTAAATGCCAGTCGAAAGGTTTCTTCCTCGTATTTCACGTGCCACGGTCGAAGCTTTGTACTTGCACAAACTTTATGGGTCCTTCTCCCTCTGATAACCGAATGCTTTCAAATGTCGTGTCCGTCTTTTGAAGTGGAAGCGTAAACCAATCGTTGCACGTCTCTGGGACCATTTCAAAGGCGGACGGATTGCATCTTCGGCATAGTGAGAAGACCCCCCTGCGCGGTGTCTCTTATGTATGAATTGAGAAAGACAGCGAAGGGTGGGGCGGGGGGCTCCGAGGATTGAGGCATGGAGAGAGTAGATGTAACAGGGCAACGTGGCTTTAAACTCAGGACATCCATGTTTATTCACTCATTTACTTTAAATGCATGGACTTTTTCCAAGGCACATGAAACAGAAAATTTAGATTGAGAAAGTATTTCCTAAGTCTACTGTCTGAAACAAGAATAATAGCGATACTACCTGTAAAATAAATACCATAATTTCAGCCGCGTCTTCTAGTTTTAATTTACATTCTAATACTATATATTTAAGGAGCTTGATCCAGAATTCAATTTTATGATCCCAATGGGATTTTGTTTACACTCTTAAGTTGTGTGATTGTAGAATACCTCATGTTATGCAATAATGACTTTGTTGAATCACGTTGGAATATACTTACGGATACTATATTTATAACCAGTGAATTCTTTATTGTCATGCTAACACATGCGTTTAGTGCCAATTACCCATTGAAGTATAAAAACACACATTTCAGTTTTCACTAAGTTGAACGTAAACATTTATTCTATGAGTATAATATTGTGGTTGTTTACGACGACGATAGCGGTTATTATTATTATTATTATTAATAGTAGTAGTATTAGTATTATTAAAATTGCATGTTTTCCTCATATTTTCCGTAGATCTATTGGTGATTTGGTTTGCTTATAAATTTCTTACAAGAGTTAATGGGTGGCATCTTTCAAGAGTTCACCATTTGGGTGGTTTTCCACCCTAATTGAATAAAACTGGATCAAAGCACCCCGCTCCTGTTAACTGCCTCGTCAAATCAGCTACCCGGTGCTTTGATATCCTCACACTTTTGGGTTCAAGTCAAGGCCGTCATCTGATCTCATCGCGTTAAATGCAGACAGAAGTACAAACAATAGGGACTTCCGGAAAAGTGTGTAAAACAAATGTGTTGGTCACTTGCCTCAGAGTTTAAAATAGTGCGCTTGACTGTCCCACTTCGGTTTTCTTGTTCATTAAACCGGAATATTCTGTTAGATCACTGTTAATTATGAATGACAAGTATACTTTGTAAAAACAAAAAAAAAGTACGAATAAATAAAAAAGTAAAAATACGAGACATGGGGAGGATGAATTGCTATTATTATCAGTGGATATGAAAAGAAAACGGTAGTAAAAAAAAATCTTGACGTGATTCAACAAAAGCCAGCCTATTGACAAAAAGTTGCTCAAAACGAGCTAATAATGTACATTTTTTCCTCAAAAAAGTTTTAATCTTAACATTTGTGATAATCTGTCTCTGCATTGCCGTTGAGAGTATGTTTGTAGTTACAGTAAATAGTAACTCACGCATTTTTATTACTCCGTTAAGAACAATACTAAGCCAAAAACCATACACAATATTATAAGTGAGGATGCACATAAAAATAAGTACTATGCCAAGTTTGGTACAGATAAGTAAAATTAACACCCTTGGCACCCTCAAAGACGAAACGGCCTTTCCTAAAATTATCTCGTCTCAAAGTCTGGGCATCTCCTTTGGTGTCTCCTTTGTTTTTCCCCATATTATATTTGTATACATGCCTCTGAAGCTATTATTAGCATGTTACTCATAGCAAACACACCTGGGCATTTGTTATTTTTGTGGGCAATTATTTTATTAATACTTCAATGCTTTAGGAAACTGTGTTTCTGTTAAGAGCACGCTACTGCTGATTACAGTGTGTACACATTTTAGTTTTCACAGGTAGTTAAATTAATTGAGAACACTAGGGAGTACCTCGATCTTTAGAACGGACACAGGGGCATGCTAAAGGTAAATATTCGTCAGAGAATGTAATATATTAGTGCTTCATGTTAAAGTTAAAATTTCCCATGAATCGGTCCCAATCTAATCATATTTTTAAAACTGTTTTTGGATTTTGCGGGAAGGAGCGTTCATATTGGGAACGACTAAGTATAGTTTGAACAAGCAATAATACAACAGTGCTGTATCCATTCACAGAATATTTATCATCGACTGGTATGCTCAACATGGCTCTTCCCTCAGGTATTAACCTCTCATTTAACAACCCAATGCCTTTTACTGAACGTCTGTAAAAGAAAAGATACAAAAACCAGCCATAACTTTACGAACTGAGCCTCAAATATTTATCTTGTCATCCTTCTGGCCAAGGAGACTTACATTATGTGTCAAAGCCCCGCGGATGTGGGCTTTTGGAGGCCGGAGCGTTGCCGATGAGAAAGGAAAACAGACAGCTCTAATCAGGGCCACTCACAAACAGCTGGGGTGGCCATATGTCTCTCTACACAAAGAACACCGATTTACAAAGATGGCAGTGTCTGAGGAAGGTGGGGCAGGGGGGAGCCCCGTGCCAGAAGTTGCACTTCGGGACCCCAATTAGCCATTAAAATGCAATAATGGGTTAGTTAAGAAGCCAAGATGTTATGTGGCGGGAACAACAAACTGTTATTGGCAGGACAGATGTGCTGGCCTGAGGATAGTAATGACCAGAGCACTGAGGCCCTCTGTCCAGCATGAGTCTGGATCACAACTTACAAGAAATTTATTGCAGCTCTTGCTGTGATTTACAGATACTTACATATTCCAAACTTCAACATGATGAACAAGAATCCACAGAAAACGAGAATGCACTCAGGTCATACTTATTTTTTGTGTGCCTTTGTGACCATTTTGCTATCGTTTGTGTGTTATTGATTGCATGTTATTTTGTTCGATAGGCTCTGCTAACCGTTTTGAGCAAGTGACTTCAATGCATGTAAGTAATAGGAAGATACTGCAACAATCTGTCACATGCAATGTGACCCAGTTTATCAGACCAAACTGCAGACACCGAGCAGTTTAAACTCGCTCGACGAAGACATACCGAGAGGCTTAAATTGCATGAAGTCGTATTCAGGAGGTTCTAGGTGCCAAAATTTACTTGAAGGCAAAGGGATACTTCCCAACAAGATCTGAATCCAGCCTCAAAAAAATCAAGTAATAAAACAAAATTTGGAAATATGGTATGCAAAACATTATTATTGACAAACAAAATATGAGCTAATATCAATAAAACATGAATTACTCCTTATTAATAATGTTATTATAAAACTAGGAAGTCAGAACCCCAGGCTAGCAGCAGATATAAGTGATGCACTCTCCGATATTGTGTTATTTAATAAAGTTCCATTTCTGCTATTTAGATTCTTTTCTGAGTACATATCAGGGATAATAATTTGACATTTGACTGATTGACCATTTGGGTTATTACGAACTCAAACCCTGGGCAAGCCAGAGGAGAATGACCTCCCGTCTCAAGTCTTATTCCCCCCATGTTCTTCCCATCTGTTTCACAAATGAACGTTTTCCCTTCAGCTCTTGCCTCAAGCTTGCTTTTGTAAGGGTTTGTGTTGTAAGGTGAAAATAAATGCGATTTGACAATAAGACTGGGATAAGGCAGGCACCTTATGCTTAGAAACCAGAAGAGTTTGTATGTTAGCAACACTCATCAGAACGATACTGACAGTGACCTGCGGATACCTCCTGGCTATATTTCCTGGTATTAACCACTAAGTGCCTGTACATATAGTTAGAAAATATCAGCTAATCACCAATGGTGTTGTTCTATTGATACATTCCTGTTTTAAGATCTAGCTTTGTTTTGTCCTGTAAATGCATAAATTGTATGTGGTGAGCTCAAACATTAAAAGCACAATGGTAGAAAAACATAATAATAAAAAATAAGACACACATACAAATACGCTCAGCAGAGTAAGCACGGCATACACCTGACCCCCTTACACACATACGCATCTATAAATCTTGGTCACAGTTAGAAATATGGGAGCAAGACAAGGGGGAATTATCAAACACAGGAACCATGTACAAGTACACGTTAAAAAGTGCTACATGGTTCATGCTTTTCATGGCCTCTGGGAAGACCTGTTGTGGTACCTGAAAAGCCTGGTCTTAATGGACCTACGTCCTACCAGAGGGGAGGAGACTGAACATGGGGTAGGAAAGGTCAGCCATGATCTTTTTGGTTTTACGCTTCAGTCTAGGTTAGAGAACTATTGGAGGGAAAGGGGCATCCAAAAACTTTGGAGGTGGATGGCTCCACCCCTCTCCTGCTTGCTTATTATGGAAAGAAATGTTACCATACAATATTGGGATAGAAAAAATCTAAAAACTTTCGATCCCCAGTCTGTGAAACAGTGTCACTGCTTGATATTAAAGCTAGATATCAAAATTATTGCAAACTTTGTTGCAAAGGTAGTTAATATGGTAATATGGTAATATACTAAAGTAGTTTTTGGTTAAATTACGCTTGTGTGCACTAAAGTGGGTAGAAAATATCACCTGTCTAGACAATTTTATTTTTGTTGCCTTAGAGAAGCTTTTCACACCTCAAATAGAGTCCATTTCTATACCATTCTTAGCTGTTAGTGAGATTTTTTAGTTGGTTAAAACATGAGCCACATTACTGACCATATTAGTGGGTGGTATTGAGCCTCTAAGAGGGTAAAGTAGCCTAAAACCATTAACCTGCTGTCAACCGATGCAGGGGGTGTTTTAAAATGGATGCTCCTTCAGGCTGCTTCCTCACTGAAGCCAAAGACATTAGCTAAGCAGAATGCTATCCGAGGTTATGACAGGACATCCTTACTGAACCGTTCCAGTCCATGTTAGCGGAGTTGCTATGGAACATCGAACAAACACAAAAATTGTATTATGAAAGAATGATGCTTTACTCCAGTATACTAACATTAATTAAAATAATGGAAGGCAAGATATTCTCAAAAAAAAAATCCAAAGTTCAGAACGTTTGAAGCAAACACACCTGTTTACCAGAGAGCGCCCACAAATATACAATATATATGACCCAAGCAGTGCCTGTAACCTTTCTTTGTGATGTAACTTATTTGATAAGACTTTTAATGCTTATTTACCAAACCTGCCAAAATGTCCTGCATTTGAGATCAGACATTTTTGCTGTAGATCTCAACATATATGGACTTTCTGATGAATCTGTATTTCAGATGTTTTTTAATCTGTTGATTTAGCAATGCTTTCCAAAATGTGAACTGTAGGATGTTTTACTGTAGAATTGTTTAAAAATGGGTGTATTTTGCTCCAGAATCCAATTTTGTATTCAGCTACTTTTTTGTATTTTGTATTCAACTACTACCAAACTGTAATAGTATCACGGCTAACAAATGCTATGATAAATGAATATTGCCAATTTTGTTTCTTACTGACTGACCTGTTAATAAGATTTATTGTTCATATAGCAGCTCTTGTCCTACAGCTTTTTAACCAAACAGCAGAAAGCATTGAAACAAACCTAAAAGAAGCAATCCCATACAGTACACTGTAAAACCATGGACCATGTGACACGTTTACAATGCCAACACCAGTTTTTAAAACTGAAAGATTTGACCAGGATAAACACCTCAATGTGTTTAAACACATTTATAAGCAACTTGTTATTTTAAATACTGCAATTTAAATACTGTGATGTGTTTGACTTGAAACTTTAAACAGTGAGTTAAAAATGTAAACATTTGGAGTTACAGTGTGGAATTAAAGGGTTCTATCAGAAAATTTGTTAAAAATTGTTGCTTTAAAGCAAGAATTCTCGTTGTTTCCTCTTCCCGCAATAAAATACATTAAACACGTGAAATGATTTTTTGAAACATGAAAATGCTAATAATGAGTTTAGAAGACACTGGTGTGATATACCATGTTCAGCTTCTAAAGGTAAGTAGCACCAGATATGTACTGCAGAGGGATCCCTACAATTCTAAGATCTCAAAATCTGACTGGATTTAATCTCTATCACAGTCAAGACGGTTTCCAAGAAATAAGAGAGGAAAACATAATTCCTTTAGCAAAGTGTTATCATAAAGGTGGTATGCCCTAAATAGAAGATGCAAAGATTCTGAGTAGACGTTACAAATGAGTAGAGGTAAAAAAAAAGACTCGCATAGCTGTGAGTGCGTGAGGAGCAGTCTGCCTCCTTTGGTGGGTTTTTATTATTGTGCAGAACTTGTTAATTACTCTGATTCTTGTTTCCTGTCCCTCTGCCTCCCTCCACCCACCCCCTCCCCCGCACCCCGCACCCCCCACCCCCCTCCTCCTGACTGACTGCCTCCCTAGATGAGGGGCTTTGAAGTGCTAACAACTCTCGCCTCACTTTGAACTATGCAAACAATGCTCCCGTGGCTCTGCCTACCTTCCCCAGTGCTACCGCGTCTCATTTTAATACACCTGGATTCGCCTCCCGTAATTTTTCAGGGGAAAACAGATTTTTTTTTTTCCGAGGAACCGTAGATCCCAGGGATAATTAAACAGAAACGAGGGGAGAGAAAATCCCATTGCTGGCCGCGTTTCCATCCTCACCCGTGACTGCCAGGGGGATGATGCAAACTACATACTAATTTTTTTTTAAAGAAAAAATTCTTAAAACCGGGAGTCAGCAGATGGTCTTGCATCAGTGGTTTGTGCGGCTTATACACAAACACAGGCCGGTAATGATGACTAAACATTGTGTCTTTACCATGAAATGTCCACCTTTATCTGAAGAGTGTATGATGCTGGAAATCTTCTGCCATGTGTCTGTTTAAGAATAAAAATGAATCTGACCAGTCTAATAAAAGGAAGGTTTAATGGTACCTTTTCCGTCTTTATTTGAAGCGATCTCTTAAGCGGAGAGTTGGCCTGCTTTGGGCTCGTTTAACCCCTTTGATGAGCAGGTGATCTCTGTTTGCTTCAGGACTAATTCGCTTTACTTGATAACAGTGTGCTGAGAGACAGTGGGGGGCGGGGGGGGGGGGGGGGGGGGCGATTTCACGCTTGAGCTTTGACTAAGTGACCCAAATGATCCCAGAGGCTGGAGTCGTAGATTTTCGATATCCCATCTTCTCCCCCCGCACCTCAAGCAACCCAATACCAACCCAACACCCCCCCCCTCCCAACACCACTCCCTTCCGGCACGTTCCGCTGATCAAGATCAGGAGCAGAACAGGAGATGCGCAGCACACAGACCCCTTTCGCTCGTAGTGTCTCACCCTCCTCTTATCCCGCCGAACATGAGACGCTGACATCACACGCCGCATTCTCAGTCAGGAGCCCCCCAACTCAAACTGAGCGCAATGCTACGGCCAGACCTCAACCCAGAGCAGTGAGGGGCAGGGGGTCATCTTCTTTCATCCTGTTTTTCAAAACTTTAGTTGTGAAGTTGAGAACATTTTCAACTTCTGACAACATTTCAAAATTAACAAAAAATCGGTCTTTTGGGATCTCTCCAGAGCCACAGCGTGTTGGGGTGTGGATTTTCCTTTCCTCACAACAGATGGTTTTCATATATTACTCCTGCCCCCTCCACCACCCCCCACCACAGACACACACAAATAAATAATTCTTATTTCACTTTGTGTAAAGTTTTGTGTAAAGGTCATTTCTAATATAAAACTGTAAGTCTGAAGTAAATCTGTAAGGTGTCCAATCGCAAAGGACACATATTGAGCAGTGAATACTTAAGTTATTTAAAAAGAAACACAATGTATAGAGAACCCTCCGCCAGTGTAAACCCCATGTTTCCCTCATGCTTTCAATGGTTATCAATGTGTTATAACAAAGAGACCAGACTCAAAGAACAAAAATTGGTCATTTTTGAAGAAATTCTCTTTCATTAGCCCAGAAATCAATCAAACACACATAGTCACTTTAAGGGCAATTTAATCAAACCAGACTATAAATTACAAACGATTTCAATACAGTATGAGGCTACTGAGGCTATGTACTCTGTTTTCTTTCCATGCAGGAGTGATTGATTGCTGCAGCTGTACTTCTTCTAACTGGCCTTCCCAATGTTTCTAATAGGAATGGTTTCACTGAATGTTGTTTGTCCTAAAAGATGCTTAAGTTTTTTTCATTATTATTATTTTTTTTTTTTTATGCCTGCCCACTTGAGCCATTTACAAAATGAAACTAGAGAGAGCATACATCATGGCACATGGGATATCGTTTTAGGAGGATGTCAGAAAATGGAAATTCCTGGTCCAGTATCTCACACTTTCACTGACATGTCAGTTTTTGGATCCTTTTGCAACACAGTTACCCTACAGGATGTACAATGCAGTTTGATTAAGACTCAAGGTAACTTTATTGTGTCTTTGGGACTTGATTTTAGATGCATCCAGAATTTTAGTGTTTTTTTTTTGTTTGTTTTAGATTCTTAGTATCAATGGAAATCGGCTGACAATTCAGTCATACTCGCATTATATTGTTTGGTGTTTTCCTTTGGACAAAATTCTGCATGTAGGGTTTCAGTCAGATACACGTCCCATTTGGTGTATCTGTGCTCCCTGAGCCGGCCCCAAATCTCACTTCTGTACAGCTACACCATAATAGGGCTGAACACCCTTGTTGAAGACTTTGGACGAAACTGAATTTGTATTTATGGAGTTTTTTGCTTTATTGCATCAAGTTCTTTAAAAGCTCTTTGTTTTCATGCATTCACTTCCATGCTGAAGCTCCCTGATGGACTGATTGTAGGTAGGTGTAGGTCAAGGTGTGTTCTATTGGGCCAGAGCAATGTGGTACCCGTTTTTCTGATATGTGGCCC
This sequence comes from Albula glossodonta, assembly GCA_019788955.1. NCBI lineage: Eukaryota > Metazoa > Chordata > Actinopteri > Albuliformes > Albulidae > Albula > Albula glossodonta. The sequence continues at coordinate 28,734,375 of JAFBMS010000004.1, read as the reverse complement.
TTTTTAAGAAGATAATTACTTTGGTTTTAATAAAATGTATAGCATTGATCTGAAACAGAGAAATTCCACCCTTCAAACTTGCCTTATGGACAAGATACCTGAGAGTTTCAAGATCAAGAAAACTGATTTTGTAAAGTTTATGCAGCAACTAATCCAAGAAAATAGGCCCCTCCAATATTTTTCAGCATAATAAATGCTGTAACCGTAGGTTTAAGTCTTAATCACAAAAATGTGATTAACACAAAAATGTTTTGCTGGGTTAACATTGTTTCAACAAATATATTTACAATACACAATTTGTTTTATTTGCAGATTTCACATTAGCTAATTGATTTTCTAAACCAACTATTAAAGGTCTGACAGTGGGTAGTAACAGCCAGGCCTTAAAAGAATCTATGCCTGTGGTAATGGATAATGAAATCAGAGTATTAATTTGGAACCCTGATGAGACATTGTGACTACAACTACTTCATAGATGAGTGGTTAATAAAAATGTTTTCCATCCAGCCAATCAGAAAGGAGTATTTAATGCAGTCAGGGTATTATAACATTTTATGTACCTGTTAAAGCAGTGGGATGTAGATAACCTTGCTTGTGTAATATGTACCTTACAAATATCTGTAGTCATGTGAGATCTGGATGGAACCTTTGATTTTCTCAATGTCTACACTCTGCCTTCCTAATGGACCAATCGGCTCATCCGAACACTTTTCAGCGACATATTTGAAAATTCAAAACCAGCTATGCTGCTATTCATGATGTCACAATGGCGTCCCCACACTTGCTTCAATAAACAGCAACTGTTAGCCAATCAGAATTGAGTGTCAATCCAAGTCGGTGTCTATATTAATTCATGCAAATATTTAATGAAGAAAAGAAAAACACAATAATTGGTAGTGGGGACTGACGCACTGCTAGATCACCAATGGACTTACATTACATAGCTCTTGATTAAAACATGTAAGTGAATGGAGATTATACCTTTGCTGATACATTGTAGGTAAAAGGAAAATTGTACACAGGAGCACATACCTGTACTTGTCAGGAAAAACTTTTATCAATATCCAAGGCACTTGAAGTTTGTTTGCATTTTGTTTTCCAGCACTCTTAACAACTTCAGAAGTCAGATCACAGGAGCCCGTGATCAAAGCATCTCACGGTTAGTTCTGGAAACACAGGAGTAATGCTCCGCGCTTTGATACTCCACATCAATATTTCAATTCAACAATCGCTTGACATGCAACCCCCACTCTTCTCTCTGAGACGAAAGGAGAGGGATGGGGAGTGGAGGTGGGGGGGAGGGGGGTGTTGGAGGGAGCAGCAGGAGGAGAGAAACTGTTTGGCGGGAATGGCGTGCTTGTCTATCTTTTCCCATGTAATCTCTAGCTCGTTCCGTTATGCCCACAGGCCATTTCTGTCTTTGAGCTAAAATTATGTTTTCGTCTCGAGAAAGGGGGCAAGACATCATTGGCTAAACAACTCGTGCGCTCGGAAGCGTCTGACGCTGGGGAATAGTCACAGTAAAATGTAAATATGTGGAACAAACCGTTTGTTTGTTTTGTGGTATGTTAACCTTAAGGATACCTCCATAACTCCCTGGCTGCAGTGGCTGTTCTAGCTCCCATGGCGTCCTGGGCGAAGTCAGACGGTGCGCCCTCTGACGATTCCGCCCTGTGCGACTGCCCACTTTGCACATGCCAGGATCCACCCCTACCTGGTTGGCTTAAATGTTATCGTGAAAAGATTGGTACATCATGGTGAAACCATCTAAAATGTTGCCAGAGTTAATTGAATCATCTGTGTTGAAATGTATATTTCAGGGCTGCTACTTCAGAGAAGTCATCAACATCTGTCATTGATTGAAGCTTGTTTGATGATACAGATTAGGGAAAGTAAGCTGGTGAACAGACTCACTCGAAAAGCTGAGTACATACTGTAAGAGGGAATTCAGTGAGACAGAGAATTATTATAATTATACAATACAGGTTATTTTAGAACCCCTCAACAAAGTATTTTTGTGTGCTATATCTTATTGGGTCCCTTGTTTTCAAACCTTTTCGGTAACTATACATACTATCACTGGGATTCTGCCATGTGAACTTTCACACAGGGTAAACTGTGTCAGAAAATAACTGTCTGAAAAGTTGCACCTGTGTTAAATTGCTGCCAGCCTGCCTTCTCAAGTAGAAATGAGTAAATTGATATTTTCTAGAAATTTAATCCTCTGAAATTGATTGCTCATGCTGCACAGATGGTTGCTCTGAGAGCAAAGCATTAACGCTGCGATTTGGTGTTTGTATCTAGGTCGCCCCATTGCCGGCTAGGTCTGACATTGGAAAGCATCAATTGTCTCAGTCTCAAAAGGGAATGATAAACTCGTTGGTCTCATCGCTCTCTAGCGGCCACACCTGGTCAGTTTGGGCAACTGCACATGCACAGACCAAGAATTGCCTGGCGTTGTTATGCTCTGACAATGTGGGCCGTATGTGACAGTATGTGACGTGGAGAGAAGCAAGCTCTCATTAGGACACAAATCAGAGGAATTAAATGCTCACAGCTTTGTCCTGAAGTCGGTGGGAATGAATGCAGCAGGAGAACAATTACTTCAGTTGACGTTTGTGTTGGGAAAAAAGGGGGTCTTTGGAGGAATTTAAAATGAATGTATAAAAAATAAATTGGTACTATCTCTCAATAACGGAAAATTATGTTTGGCCATGTAATGCCTTTTGATGGTGTGAATGTTTAAATTATACGATGAAACAATAGCATATGCTATTCTACTTTTAAATATGATTTAAAATAGCTTTAATTTCAGCAGTGAAAGGTAGCTGGAACAACTTTTATCTCAGTGACTTTTATTTCAAATTCAGAGACTGCCCTCCTCCGTTACAGCAGATGTGCGTACATGAAGTCACAGCAGAGGTGAACACCGATGTGAGTGCAAGTTGACAAAGGTAGTCTTGTTCACATTTTATGAAATAGTGTTAAAGCCCTGCTTGCCTAAAATCATTGTAGAAATGTCTTGGTTTTATTTACATAACAGTTGTAGTGGTTGGAGTTCTGCAAAACGTTGTCCCAATGTTGTCACAATGTCATGCTTGCAACAGCTTGATTGCTTTCTAGCCAAACTGCTTCAATGTGTTGTATGCTTGACTGGATGGGCAGCTAGCTATCTTAGACTGTTTGTGCACTATGTTCTGGAAACTGGAGGTGAATAAGGGAATATCCACATAGGGAGTGCTACATTTGTGTTAAATTCCAACTAAAACGGATGACTTCTTACATTGAACAATATTTTCACATCAAATTTACAGTCTGAAGCACTTCTTGAAAGTGTTTTGAAATGACAGAGGCAGGGACCAGATAACACCCAGTCTCTTTAAGGGCATACACGATTCAAGATTTCAAGAGACTTTAGTCTCTCTAAAAGATTTGCAATTGCTATCTTCAAATTAAAAGAATACTTGTGTCCAATAAAGTAGAAAATACTCAAAGAACTGAGTAGGTTCTGAAAAGATTGGGTCCCAACCAGAGTGATTCCACCACATTCACAGTCATGCGTTTTGCTGCTTCTGTTTTGATACAAATCCTCCATTCCAGCCATAGCTGATTATTTATGATATTAAAGTTTTGTTTGAGGAAACATTTATAAACGTGAGTAAAAGTGATAGAAGTTTTATAAAGTGAGTGTTGAACGTCTGTATTATGGAATCATTCGTCACATTTGATAACATTTTTATGGTTTCTGCTTTTTCATAAAAATTAATTCACTCTAACGAGTGGTTTTGCCTTTTACAGAAAGGTTTAAGACACAAACATATTAGGCTAGAGAGCTGTTCCCATCCAAATTTTCAGATATAATGTAAAACATTTCCTGTAGCTGACAAAGTTAGCATCCATTGCGCTACCAATTAATTTGACTTGGTGTTACCAGGTCAGTATTATTTAATTATGGTTTAATTACCGTACTGTGCTTATTTGGGCTGTAGAAATTTTGTTTAAAATGATGTATTATTAATAAATAAGTAGATATTTTAACATTTACCCAGAGTCTGAGGTTTGAGAATATAAGCCCTACATACAAGTTTTAAAAACCTTACTTAAGTTAAATTGTTCATTACACCTCAAAGTCTACCACGAGATACGCTTACTCAGATTATGTCCCATCTTTCAATAGATTGCAGGCAACCTTGTGTAGTAACCTAAATTCTTGGTCATAAAACAAGCTTTACATTTTTCATTGTATACACACATTACTCTTGGAATGATACTGCATGCACTTACATCTATATAATGTTCTAATCAGTTTACAGTAAATAATTAAACTAAAGCTCTGTCATGTGATTCCAGATCTATTTAGTCAACCCCTTGATTCTGCATTTAAAATGGATGATGACTAATTTGGTGGGAAAAAGAGAATTATAGATGAATAATTTATTTATATGGTTTGAGATACACATAAAACAAGATTAAATTCGCAGTGGCTGTCACGCACTGCTAATGCCACAACATATAAATAATACAGATGGCAAGAACAGAAGCAACAGAGGATGCTTCAACTGATGCCATTATTAACAATACCTGTTCTTTATGAGGACACACACACACAGACATAACCGCACAGCACTGTAATAAGGGAATAATTAACATAAACACTCAAAAGAATTATATTACAAGCAATCAAGTCAATATGGGTATTCTACTAGATTTGGACTTCTGCCAGTCTACTTTAACAGCACTCCAGTGTGACTGAAAATGACATGTCATCCTGACACATGCTTGTAACGAAATGGGAAGTACACTCGTTACAAGAGCACAACAAAACTTAAGTAGATATCTAAAGTGGAATCATTACAAAAAGGCCACTTGAAGACCCTAATGGAATTAGAAGGCCTTATTTGACCTAGGAGAACGTTCCAGAGGCACGATATCCCATTGTGTGCAGGCGTCTAAAGGCATCTGCAGATAGGATTGCGCCAAAAACTTAGCTTTTTCAATACCATACCCAAGTGTCTGCAACCAAACCAGGTACAGAAATTTTTTTTGAGGAAAAGATGTTGGGCCAGTCGTGTCTGACCAGGCGAATTCTGCCTGGTGATATTATTACCGTTACAGGACGCAAAATGTCCCTGAATGAACAGCGTTTCAATGCACCATGAAACGCGACGTTTCGGACCAGGCGAATTATGACTGCTTTGGAATTCCGTATCAGCTCCTTCAGAGACATGACCCAGAATCCTGTGTCACTCAGCCGAATAGGTACAGACTCCTGTGTGTCACTTCTACATCACTGTGAATAAATTAATTATCCCGGTGTGCACAACAAATCAGAAACCGGAATCACTGAATAGAATGTCTGAGTAAACAACAGTTAAGCTATCCAAATAAATATTGGGCTAGCTTTCAAAATAAATATAATCAGTTCAAAATTGTGATGTTTTTTTCAGTTTTCAGTATAAAACATGATACAGTGCGAGTTTATATAAAAGTATAATCTTATTACTTTTCCACACACACACACACACACACACACACACACACACACACACACACACACACACACACACACACACACACACACACACACACACACACACACACACACACACACACACACACACACACACACACACACACATATATAAAACCATCAATAATAACATTGTGTATTTTAAGAGAACAAATATGTTTGCAAATACATAAGCAATGTTTGAAAATAAATAACCAATGATGTCTCTCAAAAAAACACACAAAAGGTTTATTATTATGCAAAATTATAGGGAGTCAATCTATTGATGTTGCCTTACTAATTGTATGGCGTGGGACTCAAAAGCAGATGTTGAATTTCAAAGCGGCAGGGCGCGTGGAAGATAGGCCCTGATTTATGCTAAAACGCATGGCTTCAAAGCACAGATTGCAGCATCTAAACAAATTGAACAAGTCAATCGTTATTCACTCAGGACTGCGAGTGGATCAGAGGCGCGCTTCTGCCGCTCCTAATATCCCTCAATGCGCGGTCCCGGCGGGCGAAGCTAGCAGCTCGAGGTTGAACTGATCAGCGCGAGCAAGCAGGGGAATTTTACGCTCATTATTTGTTGTAACACCTGTGCAAGATAATATGAACCCCTTGTATAATACAGAGATGTTTGATTGGGTGGGAGTGTCTCTAGACGCAAGACAAGAAACTCTTTTAAGAGGGAAGGGGAAAAACGAATGAGGATACTTATCGAGACAATTTACCCAAATCTGTCTAATTAAAATGACAAGGATACAAAGTATTTTATCGGTCACATCTGGCCTCCTTATTTAAAATACGTATAACTTTTGTGGAAAGTATGTACTGGTTGTCAACTGAGTCAAAATTTGCATCATGAAACATTTGCATTACAGAAATGACATCATGTAAAATAAATATGTTTCTAAACATGATATATTTAGTGTGTGATCAAGTGCAGCAAAACATATAAAAATATAACAGCTTGCAAGAAATCATGACTATCTATTAAATATTATCGTGTAAAGACAAATTTGTTGTGTAAAGATTCATACAGAGACGAACGGACATGCTCTGTCCCTTCTCAATAGTTGTATGCTGCTTCACCATACAAAATAAATGAATCACTTCATGAAAGTATGTCATACTTCTTTTACTTTTTGACAGAACATGGATTTGAAAATAGCAGCCATGCTACATGAACCACCACCAGAAGTTGTTTTTCCTTCAGCCGTCTTTTCTCCCATTTGATATACAACCTAAATTGGAGTTGAAAAAAATGAAATGCTAAATCTTTAATTAACTTTATAGCATCTGCAGCTGGGCTTTCAAGTAGCCACGCGCTTCTCTTTTAACCTATTCCAACACATTTGCACACCAAGGTAAATCTTGATGCTGGCACTCTTACAGAAAGGAAGAAAAAAAAAATCAAAAATGGAAATGAACTCTCACTTGTGTTCTCCAGATCAAAGAAGCAGAATTATTTAACTTTTGCCGTTGCTTGATCTTCAAATAAAAAGGGAGAAAAAAGGGAAAAAAGAAATATAAGGATGGATGGATTGGTTTGAGTTTTCTCCTTGGTTTGATTCGTATTTTTAGTGTTCAGTTCTTCAACTGAACTGAATACTGCACTCCTCTTTACAAGGAGATGGAAATTCAATGTTAACTTGCTTTTTTAGTTGGTAGAATACTGGGTCACCCAGTAATCGTGCACAGAACCCATACATTAGCCTTTCATGTGAACACAAGCCCTCACATGAAAATGTATTGAGAATCTGTAAATTCTTAATGAAAGACAAGTTTAGATACATGCAGTGGCACCCCCAGTACACTCTGAGGAAAAAAATGGCCTTTCAGGGATCCCTTGTTCATAATCATTGGTGAACATTTTTGTACCATATAGAACCATTAATGAACCAGTAACAAACCATAGAATAGTTTACACATTTTATTTAGAGTATCAACTAGCAGTTGTGATGCGTTTTTGCTATATATATTATCCATATGTCCAGGAAAGATTCATTTGACCTGCCTGTGAAATTATCGTCAACGTTTGTCAGTAGAGATACAAAACACATTCCATTGTTCCATTGAATTCAGATTAGATTTTGTACAGTTTTCATTTCAACACTCAAAGCAACCTATTTAGGATTAACTCTGGGTCAAAAACTATGTCCTAGCAAGCTTTATACACACACACAGCATTGCCGGAGACTTCTATTCATTTTTAAGGTTTACACATTAAATATAATTGTGTCACCATAACCTAAGACGAAATATTATATATCAGGCTACTATTTATCTATAGCATGACAGTGACTAAGCTCACTCAAGATGAATTCCATAGACCCGTTTTAAAAGTACAAAATTTGAATTTTGAATTTTCACATCATCATGTGAAACTTCAATTCAGTTTCACATGATGATTGATAGTACATTTTTTTCATCGGTGTGTATGTGTGTGTTATTCATGGCTGTGTTTCTGTTGGGGCTGTGTGTGTGCGTCCTCCTGTTCTTGCAGGCCGAGCACAGACTAATTATTAATTTGCAGCACCTGAGATGGGGCCTTTAAAAAAGTGAGCGTGAAATTCAAGGTTGCTGGTTTCCTCCTCGCTGTGTTTGTCCGTGTGGATGCACACCAACAGCTGCGCTGCTAACCTCCCTCCGGTTTTCATTTGCAAAGTATGTATTTTTTGTTTTATTTTAAAATGGACTGTTTTGTAACAGGGTTTAGTTTGTTTCTCTACACGGTTTTAGTTAAGCAAGCCTACACCAGAGTATGGAAACGAGTTCCACAGAAAACACACCCCCTTTGTTTACTTTCGGACGTAGGGGCGATCTTTTCGTTTAAGCAGATGTAGTCTTCATTACAGATCCTGTTCTGGCCAACTGCTTCTTTCTCATCTTCTTTTCTCACATGACTACAGATATTTGTAAGGTACATATTACACAAGCAAGGTTATCTACATCCCACTGCTTTAACAGGTACATAAAATGTTATAATACCCTGACTGCATTAAATACTCCTTTCTGATTGGCTGGGTGGAATACATTTTTATTAACCACTCATCTATAAAGTAGTTGTAGTCACAATGTCTCATCAGGGTTCCAAATTAATACTCTGATTTCACTATCTTCTCATACTACAGGGCCTGACCAAGAATAAGGATGAATAAGATGTAGCTCTTCACTGGTTCCCATAGCTCCAGTTTAACAAAGCATTAAGTGTTGTTACAGGGGCTACACTGATGCCCTGCAGCTGGGAATCCCCAAAAGGATGGATTTAATGGTGGTGGTGGCATCCTATGGGATCATGTTGGCCAGGATTGGTGGTTTAGGGGAGAGGGCAGATATTGCCTGAGGACATTCTCTGAATTACGTAACACTTAATGAAAGCTTAGACTGGGGGTTGGCTGAAATGACTTCCTGTGTAATACTGTTGTGTAATATTGTGTGTACAGTTTATTTGGGCTTCATGCTGGTGTCTATTGTACTTTGACTTTATTTTGGGTAATTTTCTGTCATGCACCAGCCTATGCTAAATGCTGAAAACAATACACTTTTAAATAAAAAAGAGGTGTAATGATAGGCTAACCGAAATGCATAGTCCAGAGGCTGTTGTCTAATTAATGATATCTGATCATGGGGGTGTATATGAGTTTGAGATATTCACTGAATCAGGTACTGACTGTACCAGCTCACCTTCACTGTCTAAAATGGCCAAGAGCAGATTTTAAGCAATTTCCCCGGAGACTGTTGTGATGGCCATAGTAGCTCCAAAATTTACATTGGTCTGAACCCGTAAATGAAGGAAAACCCCATTAAATGAGCACACTTCCATTATGGCCACAAAAACCAAAGACTACCAAACAGCCGTTAGCTTCAGATGCAACTTAAGTTCCCACTCAAAAGATTTTGATACTTTATTGTTGGAGTTATTAACAATGAAAAGAAAATGATTCTTCGTTAGTAGAATGGGGGGTTTTGGTTGCGGCTCGATGCTACCTTGCATCACGCTCGGACAACCCGACAGGTTACAATGAAAGCAAGAGTGCTGTCATTTTGTTACATTGACCTCAAGGGCTCCACACTGGAGCCTTTACTAGCTTGCTTGCTTTTACCAGCTTGATTTGTTTGCAAGCTACTAAAAAAATTACGATTTAAAGGGAAAAAAATGCAACGTATAGTTTCCCATTCTGTATCATCCATTTGGAATATATATTTGAGCTTGTTTGCAATGGTAAGTTTTTAAAGCAGTGATGGTTGCTCCTCGCAAGTGAAAACGTCCTAGCAAACTAAAGGCTGTTCAATCCAAACCGAAGTTTGTCTCAAACGAACGCAACTGTGAGATGTGGGGGTGTAGAACGAAAACTGAAAGAAAAGCTAGGCTACCTGAAAACGTCAGTGCTACATCTGCCACCACAGGAAAATGACAACTGGCGATTTTTTTTTTTATTTCACCACTGTCCTCGAAGCGGTTCTCCGCCACGGGACGGCGCTTCCTCCCAACGGTGCACGGCGGCTTCCCGCAGCCTCATTATGTCAGCTCCGCTTTGAGCCGTGGCCAGGGAGACAGCCGTCTTCGCGGAGGCAGATTATTCTCTAATTAACGCAATCCCCTTCTCTCCCCCGGCTTCACTACCCTCTGTTCGGCGCTGTGGCTGATGAGCGCGTCTACACTAGCTTCATCACCATCATTTTAACCTGATTTGCATATTTAAAAAGGCTTTCATTTTACTTGACAGAACTTACATCTTAGTGTTTTTTTTTCTGGGTTTAGACTGGCACACAGGAAATAAGCATCCTCCCGCTAAGACAGCCAGAGAGGCAAGAAGGTATCTTGACATAACTGAATAGTGTTACCATACAGAATACGTAGTATGTATTTTTTTGTATTTTAATATGGACTGTTTTGTAACAGGGTTTGTCAGAGTATGGAAGCAAGTTCCTCAGAAAACTCTTAGGTCCTAAATTACTTTAGGACTTGTTTATCATTTAAGCAAATGTAGTCTTCGTTACGGATCCTGCTCTGGCCTACTGCTTCTTTCTCAACTTTTTTGACAGTCTATTGTTTTTGTTTATTGATGTTTGTTCAATAAATTGCATTTTAATGACCATTTTACTTACCATACAGATTAGATACATAGTACTTCTTTAATATAATTTAGATTTATGGGCCACTCTCACCAACCACTTCAGTTAAGCTCCTTGAGACATTCAAATACAACCATAATTCAAGACCTCTTCAGGGAGGTTGTCTCAATTCATTTGCAAACTCTCTATTATCTATTCCCTCTACCTTGTATCTGTGTGCTATGAAAGTGTTTGGTGACATAACAATCCAGTTCTGACAACTGGAAGATAAATAGGCAGTTTATCGTGTCCCATCGGTTCTCTCTCTTGAGGAAATGGTAGTCTTCCTCATCGGTGACCTGGGGAACCTGGGTTCGTGTGCCGCCATTGGCCAGGGTTTGGTATAATCGTAATGGCATTGGTGGGGGGAACAGCGGTCGAGGGGGCCAACGTGCAGTCCAATAAGGAGAGAGCATTTTTAATTAATCTTAACGCCTCTATTTGTGATTTAATTGGTCATAACTATATCAAAATGTAGGCACTTATGATTGTTGTTTTTAATGATGTTACATACATATGTTTTATATATACTAAAAACAACACCACAGTCAGAAAAATACTGAAGGATAAGACACTTTAGTCAGGCTAAATATGTTAGCAACATATATATATATATATATATATATGATTAAGAAGTTTGGACACACTTGCTTTTAATGAGTTTTTATCTTTTTTACCTGTTATTTGCCTTACAGTTGTAAGAAGGCCTCGAAGCAATGAAGTAATACAAATCAAATATTGTGACATAAGGATAAGTGTTCAACAAGTCAAAATTATCTTAAATTTTAGACTCTTCAAAGTAGCCACCTTTTTCTTTGGTGACAGCATTGCAGACTCCTGGCATTCTTTCACCCAGCTTCCAGATGAAGGCCTCTCCAACAGTCCCGAAGGAGTTCCCACAAGTTCTGGTCACATGTTGGCTGGGCACAGCTCGCTCTTACTCTTCTGGCCAACTCATCCCAAACCAGCTCTACAGGGTTTCAGGGGATTGTGGGGGCCAGGTCATCTGTCACAGCAATCCAGATCTTTCTATGTTCTCAAGATAATTCTTACACAACCCTGAAGTTCGCTTAGGGTCGTTATCTTGTTGAAAAACAAATGATGGTCCAACAAGACACTGACCAGATGGGATGGCGTGTCACTGAAAAATGCTGTGGTAACCATGCTGGTTCAGCCTGCCTTCAATTTTATATAAATCTCAAACAGCATTACCAGCAAAACACCCCACACCAAGGGGTGACTGAAATTGTTGTCGATGCATATTGTGTGGTAGACATAGGCCCACGTGTGCACACCAGTAGCCTAAACTTGTTTGCATTACTCCAGTTATTTACCTCAACTTAACACGTTCACATTACAATAGGTACCTGGGTTGGAACTTCTATACTGGTGATGAAGCTAGGACAAGAAACGTAGGGAAGTTGTTCATGCAATCAAATAGTCCTAAATGACGTATTAGGCTAATTGGCTTCCTGTTTAACCTTTCAAGGTTCATTTGAAAAACAGTCCAGTGGATATAACAGAAATTACAAAAAAAACAACTGTACAGATATGCAAACAAATGAAGACGAATTCTGGCAATTACATCGATCCAAATACTCTAAAAATGAAAATATAATTAATTGTAAGAAAGCTTCAAAACAACACCTACAGTGGGCTTTAAAGATCATAGAGTACTGTGCAAATTGACATAACCAGAAGCATGAAAGTCGCCTGACATTAATTACACTGTTAGACACAAGACTGCAGCCAGCTGTATTTTAGGGTGTGGGTTTGGGCATGGAGGAGGGGGGTGGTGAGATTATCCATCCTTGACAGCATTCCCTGACTCTAAAACACCTCCTAACATCCTCAGAGCACAGCATTTGTGATAATAATGCCTGCCCTGCCTCCTCTATCCGCGGTCGCCACTGCCAGCGCACCCAAACCTATGCAGATAGACCGCTCTTGGCTGATTCCTGCAGAACGCCAGCGTCGCATCAGATCCCACGCCCGCGTCTACTGTGCGAACCCTGGCCACTTCATCACCACCTGCCCTGTTAAAAGCCAGCGCTCGCCCGTAGCCAGGGGATTACAGGTGAGCGTTATTTCGATTCGGCAACTCCCTAACTCCTGATCTCTGCTGTCCGCTCCCCTTCCTTTTTGACAGCAATCTTCAGGTTGTCTCCGTCCTGGTTGGATTTGGGAGCAAGACAGGAACTTCTTGGACGCTCAGCTCGTTGACCGACTCCATCTGCACAGCACGCCTCTCAGAGACCCCCTGGAGGGCCTTTGCCATCACCGCTGCCCCACTCATCCTCATTCACCCATGTCACTCTCGAGTCTGTTGCTGTCGGCCGACCATCAAAGAGATCGTATTCTTCATCATTTACTGCCCTCTGGCTTCTGGGGTGTTGGAGCACCCCTGGCTCACTAAACATAATCCCTGGGTGGACTGGGACTCCAATCGCATTCTGGAGTGGAGTCCCTACTGCATGTCACACTGTCTTTGAGATACTCAGGTTCCCATGTCTCCAGCTGGAGGTGGAGGAGAGCTTCTGACCTGTGTGCTATACCGCCTGAATACCTCGACCTGAGGGAGGTGCTCAGTAATGCCTGCGCCACCTCACCGCCACGTCACCATCCTTACGACTGTGCCATCGACCTCCTGCCGGGTACGTCGCCTCCCAGGGGCCATCTGTTCACATCCGGAAACAGAGGCGATGAAAAAATACATCCAGGAGTTGCTGGCTGCAGGCATCATGTGGCCCTCCTCATCTCCCCCTGGGGCAGGATTTTTCTTCAAGGGCAAGAAGGATGGCGGTCTGCGCCTCTGCATTGACTATTGTGGACTTAATACCATCATGGCCGTCAGGTGATGCAGAGACTCCTTGAAAACCAGCTGTTCATGAAGGTGGAGAAGTTGAGTTCCACCGCAAGTCTGTCTCTTTTCTGGAGTTTGTTGTCTCCACAGAAGACAACCAGATGAATAAGCGGAAGGTCCAAATTTGATTGATTTTGGATTTGTGGATTTTGGCTGCAATAAACTTTGATTTATTTCACGTCTGTCTGCAATTTAGTCCTTGTAGTATCTTTAACAAATTGGAAGAATAAGCTAAAGAGAAAAAAATTAAAAACAATTTCAGACAAATATCATTTAGATAAGTTAATAAAAGGCCCAACAAGGACGGCAAAACTCTAAAGTACACAATTAGATCTAATATTCACAAATAAACCTGAAAGAACAACTGAAAGTTTGATTACTGGTTTATCCAATCATAATTTAACTTTGTTTGCAAGGAAATTTATCAAAAACAGATTCAAAAATATTACAGTAAATCATACAAATGTTTTTCTTTGTATACTGTGGTGCTGGGAGAGGTGGAGGGAGGAGCAAGCTCCTAAGCTCCTCCCATTGTACTGCTGTCAGTCTCCTGGTTCCCTCCCTCAGCCTGGAGAAGTAACTGGAGCTGCAGCAGCAGAGGCCTCACTAACAGGCAGGCTCACCTGAGAGTGATTCCTAATCAACTCAGCTGTGAGCACTTGTCTTCAATTAGGCCTTCCATTTAAGCACAGCCGGAGAGGCTGAACAAGGTTTTTTTTTTTTTTTTTTTTTGGGTTTAGGATTTTTTTTTTTTTTTTTGGATTGAATGTGCTGTTTTTGGGTTAATCCTTTTCCCTGTATTTTCTTTGTTTTGGGAATTCCCCCCCACCCCCAAAAAAGGGGTAGAATGAAAGGCCTTTAGCCAGCGCTTGTTTCACGTTGGTTGTGTTTTCCCTTTTCGCTTACCACCCGGCTCAGTGGCCACACCTGCCATTGCGTCACAATACTTAAAGGCAAGCTAGCTGCATTTGACAATGAAATGATTGGTCTGAACTGGGATGATGTACTATCCTCTGAAAATCTGGAGTATGGTTGTAACTTATTTACCTCTAAGATTAACTCAGTCAAGGAAAGATTTGATGTAAGAGTTCAGAAAAAAATCAAGAGCAAAGGTAATTTACCCTGGTTTAATCAAATTCTGTGGAAACTGGTGAAGAGTCAGGTCAGGGTTTCGATCTGGTTATGATCGATGAGATACGAGTGAATAAAGTCACCAGCTCTTTAAGGAACTCTAAAAGTAGGGAACCTTTTCAACTTGATACCATGTGTATTAAGAAACACAAAGATACTTTAACTCCCCCCATTTCTCATTTCCATTTCTTGGGAAAATTCTGGAAAATCCACCAGAATAGCTTCCATAACAGATTGTGCTGTACCCTCTCGTCGCACTGATTTTGGGCGGTTAGCTTTCTCTGCGAAAGCCACTGAGCTGACAATGTGTGTGTCTGTGATATATTATTGTATGTGAATTGTGTTATGTGCTCTGTTTTGTTTGTCTAGCTTGCTTAATGTTGCTCTGTCACTGAGTGGAAGTTCTAATTATGACCTGCCAGGGGACTGCAGATGAAAATTAGCCTTAGGCTAACTCTGGTACAGTGCATCAAATGGTAAAATTTATGTTTAATATTGCACATGGTCCCTTACATACAAAATTTAAAAAGACCATACTTCCTTCCTCTACATTTTCCTTGCATTTTCTTTGCTGCCATATGCCAGCACTGCTACCTTGACCCCATGTAAAAAGCAATTCAAACACAGGACAAAATAAAACAACATTCAAGATTATGATCGACACAGAAAATAAGTGGTACGTCTGCCTTATAACATGTGCCCTTAAGATTCTTTTTTCACTTCACATTTCAAAGAAATCTCTAGACAGCATACCCTCCGGGCTTTCCCTTTTAAAGTTCATGGAGTATTTTGCTAATTAGCCTTGGGGGGAAGCTACAAAGTAGCCCTTCATGAATTACACTGCCAGACACAAGACTGCAGCCAGCTACTGTAGGGTTTAAGTGTTTGGGTGGTGGGAGGGTGGGGGGTTGGTGTGACCCCCATAGAGAGAACTACTTTCTACCACCTGACATCCTCCACTTGCTAATATCTCTACTGCAAACCACAGCACCTCCCACCACTAACAGACACCATGTTCCACGGTCAACTGAGGTTTACAGACCTCTGTACCTAAGATAGCAGAATAAAAACAGTAAGCTGCTTTGACACATATGTTGTGAATTGCAATGTTTCAGCAATATTTTTATGTTTTTTTTTACTATCCTCAAACCACAGCTGGCTGGGTTATTAATAGGGTATGGACAATTCCTCTCAGAAAACATTTCACAATCTAACAAAATCAAAAGAAAAAGAAATTCAAATGTTTTCACAACCTGAAATACTTCTGGCTAATAAGATATGTATTAGCGCCTGACTTATACCTCAGTCGCACCAACTTTTTGGCTGATTTAAAAAATTAAAATCAACATTTAAATGTGCCCCAGCGTTTTGGACATGCATAATTCACCTGCTAAATCAATTCAATTTTTGCTCAATGCACCATGTGCTTAGCATTGGCAGATGGTATTGCTATTCGCTAAAAAAATCCAGAGGAGAGAGCTCTTATAGATTTGGGATATACAAACCGATTCTCTGCTATTTGATTTTGACTCACCTTTCTGCAAAGTTTGAAATTCAATTCAGTTTTATTTGTACAATGGTTTTTACAATGGCATTTGTCACAAAGCAACTTTGCATAAATCTAAGGCCTGACACCCTCTCTGACTGAGCCTAACCTACCAGCCAGGAAAAATTCCCTGGCTAATAGGAAGAAACCTTGAGAAGAACCCAGCTCAGACAAGGTGTGAGCCCATCTGCTTCTGGCCAGCCTTGGGCAGCCAATGAGCTTAACAATAGAATAAATTTTATATTATAAATAATAATAAGTTGTGGGTGCGAGGGGAGGGGCGGGATACAATTAGGAATTCGACAGGCAATTTTATGATATTCACATGTCTACACCACTGGATATGTTATTGAAATTATCTGAGTTATGTACATCTCGCAACGGCACACATCAGCGTCCTATCTGAGAACCAAAAGCAGGACCTCTGAAGCCGTGGTGCTGAACCATTAGACCACACTGTGGCCCAAAAGACAGACTCTGGGACTCACACCCACAACCTTTGAATTGCCGCTCAGTGTTTGACTAGATGTCCAGTGCTGTATCCATTGCGCCACAGAGACACCTGCACTTGTACTAGTCAAGGGGCTGTACAGGGAGGATAGCATGATAGCTAAACCAGAGTCGAGGTTGTGGATCAGAGCTTGATCAGCTTAGAAACCAAGAGTAAAATGTCAAAAATTTCCCAACGTGTAAGCTGCAATGCTGATACATAAAAGAATACCTGAAATAAAACTCTAAATGCTAAAAATAGAGCTATTGGGCGTGGTTTCTAGGATATGACACAATTTGCTGTTTATATACAAACAGTAGCCAATCACAGTTCATTCACACATCTCACCCAGCAATCTACACTTAGCCTGTTAAAATTAGTAAAGGCATTTATTAATGTGGACTCCGACATGCATTTAGCATGTTGTTCAACAATCATTGGATGACCACGGATGCTTAAAATGAAATGGGTTTATACAAATACAATAGAGCTGTTTATCAAGCCAGATGGTTAGCTAGGTGGCTAACTGTGCTAAAAGTGATTTTCTGAAATGTTTTTTTTTTTTCAAATCTAATATGATCAGGGGTCTATTGGAGAACATTGCAAAGGCACAAGTTTATGTTGCAGCTGTGCATCTTGTAGCCTGGATTTTGAGTCCCCGTATTTCTGCCCTGCCTATGAGGATGGATACAAATTTGCTAGGCAACAACTGGTTCAAGTTTGCTGGGTCGAAACAGTTGGTAAGCCAGTTACAACTAACAAGTCTCATTGCTCTCTAGCCACCTCTACTGGCCAGTCAGGAGCATGCAGGTTTGTGAACGTACGGCTCAGATGGCATAGGCAATTGATGAATGCTGTCCTATAAAAACAGCAAGGCCAACTAGCTATTAAAATAATGTGCAGGCTAGCAATTAGCATTCACTTTATAACTTACAGTGATTTTGTTTTTGGAGAGGCAGATCGATATCTTCATGCACACAGGAGAAAGGATAAACCATAGACTGACCTCTATTTACAATATATACAGAAAAAAACTCATTCTTCATTTTCTTCCGCAGTCATGGAAATACTTGATTCACTTATTATCTATTTTGATTATGTTACTGTAGATTTTAAATGTCGGACAGAAGGTATAAAACACACATATTGTGTCTCTTTTTTTCTTAATTGAAATTTTCAATTGGATGGCTGGAAAACAAAGTATAAATAAGATGTATGAGGTGTGGATTTATTTTTCCGTCACTGGAAGATGTGACAAAAATTACAGCTATAAACGCACACCGGAAATGTGAGCCGGTGCACAAAAAACTTCTCAAAGAAACACTGGTACTAAACGCTTTTGTAAATCAGCTACTAAACATTTGACAAGCCAGTGGCTGATATAACAGTTCAGGAGAATGAACCTTCAGACAACATGAATGCGTTTGGAAGGAGTTTATTATAATGTAGCGAGTTGTATATTGGTATGGACATTGATCTTGGGCTTGGAGTCCATGGGAGCAGCGTCATGCCTCACTATTTTTTAGGGTGAAGTGAACCCCCCTTGGCTGTGAGAAGAGAGGGTGAAAAAACAGAAGAAAGGGAAGCAGACTTGAAGGTGGAGATGGGGAGGGGGAGGGATGCCGGGAACAGAGAGCGTGATGGGAGAGAAGGTACGTGCCAAATTAATACCTGCGTAGACAACCGGATTGGACGGATACTGGTGTTTGAGTGAAGGGTTGTCTGAAGGTAACCTCTCCCGAAATTTGTTTTGAACGAACTCCAATTACTAAACAAAACGTATTGGTATCAGTTGATATGGAGCACTTACTGATTATTTCCATATTTATCTATGGCAAAGCTAAAAGGGATAAAAAATAAAGTGCTGAAGAAAAGCATTTACTAAAACTATGCTGTTTGAACCCAGCTAGCCTAAAACATTCCCAGAACATCGGGGAAAATTTCGGTCAGATTATCACTGGTTCTTGAGCTGATGTTATAACGTGAATGTTACACAAACAGTCAAAGAGCATTACATTGTCCCAACCAGTTTTTTTCAAAGTTTTATAAAACCATTCCAGGAAAACAATGTTCAAGGGAAGTTGAGAAACCCGGACAAAATTAGCCGAACTTAGCCTAGCATTCTGGGAATGTTCTGGAGACCAAAAACTGTTAGCTGGGCGGGAAGCTACACATAAGCTTTAAAGATTGCCTGGGGTCTTTACATTCTATCAACCACACGTTGCTGGCCTTTTCAATTCCACCAAACTCCAAGATGGCCATATGCAGAACCCATAAGCTGGAAGTAATAGATAATGTTGCTATTTACAAATGGATGAAGGACACTGAGCCACTCCTACTGCATTCAGCCAAATAGCTGAGTTTCTTTTGTCCTATTAAGGCCCCAATTCAATCAGCCAGCAATATGACTTGTTTTTATCTTTTAAGCTTTATGAATCCGAGTGTCACTTTTTCAGTAGTTTCAGTGACTACTGCAGTCGTTGTGTTATGTAATGAATGGAAAGAAGTATCTAAGACTAGACAGAAGGCTTCTTGGTTTCCGTTCCATGGAGATCACAGCTAGGCCTGTTCTTAGTTTAAGTGATGAAAGCGAAATGGAGAGAATGTGAAATGTGTAATCTTTTCTTGGCTTTATCTGTCTTTGCACTGAAGCTAATATAACACTCCAGTCAATGCAAGCTGTACGATGTCCAGTCCTTCAGAGGAAGCTAAATATTTCTATTCTGGAAAAAATGCCTTTTTGTTCCATACTCACTTTAAAAGCAACTGTAGAAAAGAGTTTATAAAAATGTATTCCTAAATTTGATCAAATAGGGTGTAGCTAATTATCAATTTTCAAATTTTGGAGAATTATATTCTCTTCAAATGAACAGAATTGAAATGAATAATGTCTTTAAATGTAATGTTGATTTAATTCATGCAACTTTTATTTTCTTTTTAACCAATTGTGTTTTCTATTGGGATCAATGCACGTCCATGGTTACACACATACATGCACGCACGCACACACACACACATATACACACACACACACGAAAAAAACATACACGCACATGTGCACACATACTTGTTATTAAACAGTCCGAAAAAAGAAAGAAACTGCTCTCAATTTCAAGTTCCAACCGTTTGTACCATACTTTGTTCAGGACTGGAAACGAATGAACAGACCTAAGCTGGATGTTGATGGCCCCTTTTTTTTTAACAAGGATCAAAACAACAAACAGTAATGCAACTCTAGTCAATGCCGAGATGTGACTTCATATCTGTCCCAAATCATTTGATTTGTATTTCGCCATTAAAGCGAACTTCAGCCACAAGCATGTTACACAGCGAACAAATCAACACACAATCGTCTCGTTAGCGCCCAGCATGAGCTGAGCCACAGAACTTCAGAGTGCAAAAGATGCCAAACAAAATCAACATGCATCAGAAGTAGGCTACAGATAAGTAAAGAAAAACATGAGTTATCCAAACCACTCTTACTAAAGCTTATCCCCTGATTCAACTTCTACTAGCTTAAGGTGCATACTAGTAAAGAAAATCATAACAGGATACTTGGAATGTAGGACAAAAAAAAGGGCATGAACAGGGATAGACATCCTAGCAGCTAACAGAACATGTCTGGTGGATTTTTTTAACAACTTCACCATCCAAAAAAAAAAAAATGTAATGCATGTAGGCATATATGTTGATTTCCTACCTTAAAAGTCTCACTGTATATTTCATTGCTTCCATCTACTTAATGATAATCAAAACAATACAACTACTCTTTGATTTTTTTCTCTTCTGGGCCTTCCAGATAATTGTCACTGGAAACAGTTTTGTTGTTCAAAACAAGAAGGGGAAAAAACACTTCTTTGAGGGAAGATGGCCATCTAGTGGGGGACATACAAAATGGCAAAACAAAATTGTGTGTATTGACATACGCAAGATAAAACGCTTTGTATAAAAAGATTTCTCTGGTTATGTATAGTTGAAGTTTAAGAGATGAACGGTTACCACGGCATCAGCCTTTATATTTATGAAGGAATGATACTTTGACTTTGAATCATTTGAACAATAGTTAAAAAGACATAATTCAACATTTCCTAAAAGCCAGCTTGTGGCACAGTATTAAACCCTATGTAAGCCTTGCATTCAGTGTGCTTACAGCCTGCAAGTTCATTAGTCCTGGTCTGTGGTTTTAAGTTGACTTTGTTTTGTGACCGCAGCATCATTCCTTTGGATGTACTTTCCCAGAAAAAGCCATGCTTTTGGTCAGGCCAGCTCCCCTTTTCCAGGTGCGTACGAATATTTTACTGCCGATTTTTTTGGCGCTAATATCCCTTAGCGGACGTGGAGAGAGAGACTCTTGGCCTCGTCTGACTGCATGGACGGAATTTTTAAGCTAATAAATGTTTAGGAGGAAAGAAAAGGACAGGTCTTTGAGAACAACCAGCAAGGAACGCTTTGGCACAGTCACCTAGGAGACATGTTTATCTTCTTTTTTCCCCCCGTTTCATATATTGGCATCTGCCAGGAGAGGTCAGGATCAATACCACTCCTAAGAGATAGTTTGAAGGCTTGGATGGAGGCCGCTCTGTAGGCAGGACAAATCTGTCTTTCTGATTTGGCTTCCAACTTCCAAATTGGGGGGGGCGGTGGTGGTGTCACTTGAAAATCAAGAGAGTGAGCTTTGAGATTCCCCTGTGTCTGAGTTGCTACTGATATTTTTGAGTACTGGGTTTTACTGGTTTACTGGGGGAGGAGGGTCGGTCTGCTTCTTCACAGCATAAAAACCTATGACATACACAAAAAAAAAACGTAACACTTCCTCAGTCTCACATAGCATCGGAAAAGGGAGCTTCTTTGGCAACCCAACAAGAGGGATTTGGCGCTCAGTTGTGGGTCAAACACTGGAACCGGTTCTTGAAGTACAGCAGGCCGTTCTTGGTGTGGGTGGCGTCAGAGGAGGCCGGTGGATAGCGGAATTTGGCGTAAGTCTTGTCGCTCTCCGACTGGCCCCAGGGTAGCTTGATCTTGGTGGCGTGGCCGACGATCACGTCGTCGCAGGAGCCAACATGGAGAGATCCCAAGCCATCAATAAAAAACTCTGAGAACAGAGAGAGAATTTTCATTGATTATAATTCAGAGTTTAAAGGCTGGTTTATACTCCATTTGGTAACCGTTACTGGTCACAAAGATATTCAGTTTTTACTTTAGGCAACTGATCCTCCTTTTAGTAGCTGCCATGAGTGAGCATAATCTAGCCTTGTGAGTCCGAACGGATGGAAGGTCGCCATCTAGTGTTCATGCATACAAAATGGCAAACCTGTGGCAGAATGTCTCCCAATACTTTTTACAAAAAGACTGAAAATTCAATGGCTTGTCAATTTGTCATATTTAGACAACATTGCTATAAAAATACATGGAGGAGTATTTTAACATATTTTACCAGTGGGCAGGAGCTAGGTTGAGACTGGGTTGTGGAAATATGGATTAAGCTCCGCATTAAATTTTGAGGATGCTGTTTTGTGGTTTTTGACAGCTGTCTGACAGTGTCTGTCTATCCCTGATGGAAAGCTTTGAATTGTGTCTGCACACTGCAGAGTACTGTCCACACTCAGTGCTCCCAAAAATGTAATTAGCTTCAGTGAGCTTAAAACTGTGGCCATCCCACCATGATTTTTACACATTACATAATTTTGCAATTCTGTGACTGACACACTTTAAATTTTTCGGCACCAACTATTTCACCTCAAAGCCTGTTAGACCTCTCATGTCACTTTAGAAACACACAAATCCTGGGGTTGATTTTTAAAACGTATTTTACAGCAGAAAAATATTCATAAAATAAGAAATGGATAAACTTAACAAATGCATAAATAAATAACTAAATGACAATTTATATTTTTGAAATTTAAAATGTATTTAAAATATTATTACATATATAAATACATTTTAAATTTCAAAAATATAAATTGTCGTTTAGTTATTTGAAAATTCTTTTAATGGTTTCATCTTTCCAAATTTGCACACCCTCTCCATGTTTCCATTGAGTCTAGGAAGTACAGGTCATTGGAGATAGTCTGAAATGCCTGCAAGAAAATCAATAAGAATTTCTGAATACATATTAATGGTTTGAAATGTATTGCATCATGTATTGTTATTCAGCCAATGTTGTAGTGCTGGAGTTGAAATTGTGACTACCAAACTACATTGACACTTACATCACTTATATCTATATTAATGCACAGTAGCAGGGTGATCAATTGTAGGCTACTTTTCTCTCTCAGAGGCTCTCTGTGATATTAACAAAGCGAAACATCACCTCCGAGAGATGCATCATGTCTGATGATGTAGATGGAACTGGTCTGAAAACTCATTTCCTGACACACTTGCTTCTGGCTCTGTGGTGCAAAGGAAAGTGCACTGGACTTCTAGTCAGGCACTGTGAGGTGATTGAAAAGGTTCTGGTTTGGTGTTCGACCGGCCGGTATTTTGCAAGGGCATGCCTGTAGGGCGTGCATAACAGATACGCTGTGAATGTGCAGTTCAATCCCAGCTAAGGTACCTTTTCCGTACAGCTGTCCGTCCTCACCTGTGATCTTCTCTGTGTTCTCAGTCTCTGTGTAGCGTAGAGGTTAGAGAGCTGGCTTTGTAACCCTGTGGTTACAGGCTCAGTTGCAACACCTACTACTGTTGTTGGACCATTGAGAAAGGTGCCTAGCCTAAATTGCTCCAGTAGCTATCCAGCAGTATAAATGGGTAGCGTGTAGAAATGTAGTTTGTATAAGCCACTCTGCTATATGCTTGCCGATAATTGGGTGCGTAGTCCAATCCCTAATTCTTACACCCATCTTTCACAAATAAAGAAAATCTTTTGAAATTTCAAACAAATACATATGTGAAAATATGCAAAAACGACGTTTTAATTTTTGGAGTACAGAGTATTGCACATTACTACTTCTTGTTAATCCTCACAGTCTATCATCTCATCTTTAAGAGGGGTGCCAATAATTTTGGAGCTGACTGAACGTAAAAGCATTTTAGGTTCATAAGCATTTTTGTGAAAGCACCACCCACTGCAAGTTTCTTGGCTCGTTATTTAGCCATCTGTTCGCACCATCTGTGAATCACAATAAAGGTAATGATAAAGGTAACATGTCAATAGAGAATGCAGTGCACCAAAAACATGTCAATTTATGTAGCATGTTAAATGTTTTCCAAGGATCACACAAAGAAACACATTCTAATATGATATACTTCATTGGTGGAGTAGGAACACATTGAAATCAATGGGCAGAAAAAAAGGAATCTTAATACAAAGAAGAAAGTTCTCGCACATACTAAGTTTGGCCTCCCTAATTAAAAGAGTCCTAGCAAAGTTCCAGCCATGGCTGGGGGTCCATATTGGTGGGGCACCAACTAGCTCAGCTTCACCAAGGAAACGATCTAAGCTGGTTAAATCTCATCAGTCTCATTACTCTGACCAGACAGGGCAAGAAAATGTTTAGGAGACGTTGGCTCCTAAACCCAAATTATTTAGGAGCCAAATCAAATTTCTAGGAGCCAAAATCTCCTTACATGTCACGTGTGAAATAAATTAAAAATATATACGGTGCTGAGAAAACGTATTTGCCCCCTTCCTAACCCTTTCATTGCATAATTCTCTCGTTGTATTGTTTCAGATAATAAAATAAAATAATACAGTAGACAAGGAAAACCCAAGCAAACATAAAACATAGTTTTTACATCATTATTTCATTCATTCAATGGAGAAAGTCACCAATTACCCATATTGCCCCTGTGAAAAAGCAATTACCCCCTTAGTTATAAAACCAAGAAATCAACAAATTTGCCATTGAAAATTATATTCAGGTGATTGACCACAGTTGGACTTGCTTGCAACCAGCTCTGCTGAATTAAATTGATATTCTAATGTTCTATGTCCTCCTTTTCCTGGCATAAAATCAATTCAGTATTGCACCGTAAGAAAATCATACCTACATTGCAATATGGAGGTGGCAGTGTGATGACATGGGAAGGTTTTGCTGCTTCAAGACCTGGAAGGCTTGTATTGTTGAAGAAAGCATGAATTCTGACGTTTATCAGAACATTGTTAAGGAGAATGCCGACCATCTATGTGTGAGCTGAAGCTGAAGTGTAATTGGGTGATGCAGAACAACAGTGATCCAAAGCATACAAGCAAGTCCCCATCTGAATGGCTGAATTTTTGTGGGGACAGTCGCCACTGGCGACTGACAGGAAAAAACTAGTCCTG
Organism: Albula glossodonta; assembly: GCA_019788955.1. Lineage (NCBI taxonomy): Eukaryota > Metazoa > Chordata > Actinopteri > Albuliformes > Albulidae > Albula > Albula glossodonta. The sequence continues at coordinate 28,709,455 of JAFBMS010000004.1, read as the reverse complement.
GAGCCCTGCCAGGAGAGGAACCATGTGATTGGCCCCCTTACTAGGAGAGAAACCATGTGACTGGACCCCAACCAGAACAGAAACCATGTGACTGGACCCCCAACCAGAAGAGAAACCATGTGAGTAGACGTGTAACCAGGAAGAACTTACCCAGATGAGCGACTCTCGCCAGCCGGGGATCAAAGCCCACTTGCTGCACCTTGTCGGTGCGGGCCAGGAAGAAGTTGATGACACCATCGGTGATGACGCAATTGGGGAACCCCTGGATGACGTGATGGAAGCCCCTTCTCATGTGGAGGCAGTCCCCGTCCTCCTCCCCCGCCTCGATGGATATCGTCTGCCTGTAGGTGGCAGTATAGCCTGTGGCTTCCCGCACAGCTCCTCCCACCTGCACACACAACCATGCCACAAACTCACTCATCACATTATGCAGAGACACAGTAAGAGCACAGGTGTAAATTGTACCGACTTTCTGGTCCTTCATCTCAAACTGCATTAGCATACATACAGCAGATGTAGGGATATTGATTGGGAATGCAGAGAGTCCTCGACTTAAAAAATGCTACAAGTCTTGTCCTCAAAAGGCGTCATCTAGGAAAGGCGTCATCAAGGACAGTGAACTTTTTGAGCCAGTAAAACTACACAGGTAATTCTACGGCTTTATCTAATAACCACTGGCCATTGTTTAGAATTCTGTAAAGTGCACTGACGAACGTAACAAAAAATTGACAAAAAGGAACACATTAGTTAATGTGTTGCTGTAGAACACTTTAAAGTCTGCAGCTTCCTGTAGCTGAATGATCCCTTCGGTTAACAAAAACTAACGAGTAATCGTCTATTGGGTTAAAAACATTTGTGAAGTTTCCATTTCCACACAATGATAAGTGGTGGTAGATCTATTCAGTTTATTTCATGAGTTCAGACTGGTGAATCTTTCCTTTGTGCCTCTGCACCAACTTCCTGTCATCTCTGCTAAAGTTAGCATATTATTATCAAGACATCATAACTCATAAACTGTTCTCCATTTTCTCTTCTCTCCTCAGCTGCCTCCTTCTCCCATCTCAGTCCTCGCACTCTGCAGGCAGTTTTTGGTCTTACTTTGAGGAGAAGATTGCATCCACTACTCCTTCATGACCATTCCTCCTCTCTTTGTGCTCTCGCTTTTTCTCCACTTTCAAGCCCCTCACAGATTCTAACGTTTCATAGCTCCTGCTCTGAAACCATTTTCTACCTGTGATTTTGACCTCATCCCTTCATCTCTCCTCTAGTCAATAGCTCCAGACTTTCTCCTGTTCATCACCAAACCTTGTAATCTCCTCCCTGTCCACCAAATACTTCCCGTCTTCCTTCCAGAACCCAGACTGGACCCTTCTTGTCATCAAGAACAATTGTCCAGTCTCTTTTCTTCCTTCTCTATCTAAAACACTTGTATGTGTTGTATCCTGACATCTCTCCTCTTCCTTCCCACATGGCATTAAGAACCAGGAAGAGAGCACTTGATCAGCTGAACTGCGGGATCTGCCATTTTCTGGAATGACCCATGGCTGGTTTTCTTTTAGCGACTTCCTCTAGTTACCCTCTATTTCACATTGCTTGGTACATGATATTATTATTGCATTTGACAGGATTTACAGAGTGGAAAACACCCTTCTATACAATGTAGTCTTTAACTTATTGATTGAGCGACTTTCATATCGTGCTTCACGTTCACATTAGAATGCATATACAATGACCTTTCCCAGCATGTATTTTAGGCTTGGTGAATCACGTTACATGTGCTTAAGTTATCTATTTGCATGGCCACCCCCCCAACTATTTCACCAATTACTGTAGGTCAATATTCATTCAAGCTGGCTTGCAAAAACAAACTAAATCTGTGTATCTTTTAGAACGCAGTCATTTTTACAGCACCAAAGTTGCTCAGTACAGATTTGGTTTTTTTTTGTATGTAGTAACAGTTTTGCATTTGATTTTACACACACAAACCTTTTTGAGCATCAGCTATTAGGTTCTTGGACTGTCAAAACAAGGCTCTTAAATTTTCTTCCAGTACATCAAATTTTTTCTGTAATGTAATATGGATCAGGCTGTGCCATTACAATTTGCAAATTTGTCAATGAATTCACATACATTTATTGATTTTCTTTTAATATATTATTAATATTGACAGGATAATGTAACATCAGTGCTAAAATGTCTAATTGATGACAAACTCACCACACAAAAACTTTGAAAAAGAAAAACTTTTGAAAAAGAGATTACAATTATTTTTTTTCTTTCAATTCGATTTGGTTCATTAAAAAGATATTAAAGGTGAACAGCTTTGTTTAAGGTTTTTTTTTGGATGGGGGCGGGGTTCTGTTTTGTTTTGGCCAATGGGGGGGTTATGGGGCATTTAGGACAGAATCATGTGGATCTCGTCTGGCTCCCGGGTTGGCCCTCCGCGTCCTCTTCACAGAGCACAATGAGTTGCTTTCTCACCAGACACACTACTGCCTTTCACTGGCCCCTGAGTAGGCCAAGCACCCGAGAGAGCGTTATTCACCCACACAGACCATTCCATTACTCAATACCACTCTTATTCTGGGGTTTTGTTGGCCATTTCTGGTGCTCTGGACATCAGAATATTATCAGCTGTACAAAATGGGACTGAATGGACTGCAGTATACCAAAACAAAGACCAGCAGTTCTCACAATGAAGAAGTGTTGCCTTCTGAAACCCAACCTGCTTCTTACAGAATTAACTTCCTCAATCATATTTTTACTTCCTGTGACTAGTTCAGTGACACCTCACCAAATTTTCACATTATCTTACCGTTTCACTCTGCACAGTAACACACAGTGGTTGGTTGTTCAGGCCCACTAACATGTGGAGACGTCCTAGCTTCCATTATTATTAACACCTTTTGGTTATGTAACTTCTGTCAGCTATAATCCAAGTAGTGATTTAAATCATTTATCAGAAGCCGTTTTGACATATTGATCCAAGGAATTTTACAAACCTTTGCATCCTGAAACAAATTCTAGGATATTTTTATGGAAAAAAGTTTTCTGTAGCTAGTAGCTATGTTAGTTACATAGAAGAGGTTCGATAAGATCCTTTTTGGTGCTATTGCTGTTTTCTGAAACTAGTAACAAAAGTGACTGATTGAACGGGCTAGTGCGTAACTAGCCAAATATATGGCAAAAATATGGCTGACATTTCCAGCAGTGTCTGACTGCTGCCATTACAGACCTACGCTAACTGACAGGCTCTGCTATCAGCAGACCGCAAAGTGTTACTTACGGACCTTTCAGCTAAGGAGGAAGTGGAAGATAGTTTTTCATCTGTGTTTTTATTGGTTCATTTTCTAAAGCATAATAATAGTTAGCTATCAAAAGTCTTACTAGCTTTGTTATGTCTAATATATTAGCTAGCTAGATAGTTTACTGAGCTAGCTAACTAGCTAATGTGCTTTGCTGGGTCAATACTGAAGCACCATTACTGCGATTGTGTTCAGTTATACATAACTGGCCTCTTAAGTCATGTATACTTGCTATTTTACAGTCTGTTTACTATACTACCAGAGGTGAACTAAAGGGACACCAGGCATAGGACAAAAGGAGCACAACTTTCCCACCGCTCCTCTGTTAGGCTCACCAGGTCCAGGGTGGTGCTCTCCAGCACGTCCACCAGCTTTTCCAGCTTGGTGCTGCTTGTGAAGATGAAGTCATCGTCCACCCACAGGACATACTTGGTGGTCACCTGAGACACAGCCAGGTTACGTCCCGCAAACCAGCCCTGCGAGAGAGGGAAACCGGAAAGGAGGTTGTATTGCGAATTCACGCACAAAACACAAAGGTCTCTTTTTCAACATTATGGCCGATTTAAACCATGCCTAACGCTGAACACCATAGTACAGGCCCACATGAGCCAAACCGCTGAAGCTAAGCAGGTGTGGACATGGTTAGTATTAAACGCGTGACCCTCTGATACCCCTTTTCAACCAAGGCAGGTCAAGGACTGGTTTGGAGCCAGTACCTAATCTCAAACCAGTTCTTCACATTTCAACAGCCAAAGAATTGGCTATTGGCCAGGAAAACAGGTACAAGAGCGGCAGCAACACTTTGCTGGTCTATAACCAAGAACCGCTTATGTCAGGGGCTGGGGGTGGGATTGTCATGACCAACAAGACCAACTAAAACTTTGTGACCACCAGTTTTTAAAAAAAATCCTAGGCTGGGGTGTTTGTCAATACCAAGAACACAAGAACGGACTTGAGTTCTTGAGAAGATCGTACTTCCCTACTATTCTTCAGAAGAACGGTCTTACAAGTTTGCAAGGACGGAGAATACATCCATCAAAGTTTTGAGATGGTTTGCATACTTGCTTACTTTTCTACTGCGCAACGCTCCGAGCGCAGCTCATTTCACCAATGACAGAACGACACTGGCTGACAGGACAATAACAGGACAGTTCTGGTAACATTTGGTGAAGTTTCTTTGTTTTTATTGTGCTTGTATTACATTTATTTTCACCTTGGAAATACCCAGCTGCTTGGCCCATAAAATAAAGCTTACAACAAACTCAACTACAAACTACAACTATTAAACTGGTAAAAATGGTAAAAAGAAATTTATAAAATGTATTTATCAGCAAGGTGATCTTTTTGGCACTCCCCGATTGAAATATTTACGGTAAGATGAGTGGTAGAAGGCTATAAGGTTTAAATTACAAAAGCGCAATTAACTATTAAGCTAAAAACCCAAGTTTTCTGTAGCCAATACTAACTTACCTATCAAAACTACTGTCCCCACTGAACAGAATATTGATAGCATATCAATAACTAACCGGAACCAACTGCCAAATAAAGCCATTGTAAACTTACAAATTAGCCGTTATTTAAATCAAATGAGCAAATATTCAGGAAATTTAATAGTAATTTTCCATCATATTTTTGTTTGCTAGCATTGCTGGGAAAGTAGAGACATATACAGATGTATACCGCTACGTAATGATGTAGCTCCCTAACCCGTGGAAAAGCAAACTGGTCCTTAGAAGGTTCTCAAGTTGAACCAACTCCGAACCAGCACTAGCACCGGCTGCGCATTGTTGGAAAGGGAGTATGACAGAACTAAGCTTCTGGTGGAAAAAGTGCCCGTGGGCCAGTAAAGTCCGATCACTGTAGGGGTTCCATTCTCTGAATCAGACAAATGCCCTCACTTGCAGTGGTCATTAACAAGCCTACCGGCCTTCCCAAAACAGTAGGGGTTTTCACTGTATGGCCCCATCCAAATTCCCAATAAACTGACTCTCTGCATGTGATTGGCTGTACAGTCTCTGAGCTTTTAAACCCCGGTTCATCACTGTTAAAGCGAATTGAGCTCAAATTCCATTAAATATTTTGACAATCCATAAACTATGACTCTGTAAAAATAGTAACAGCACCGGTCAGGCTCTACTTTCTAAGAAAAAAAGTTCAATAAATTACGATATAAAACGAATCTGACACTTGCAGCTCAGCCCAGCTTGTGCAGGTCAGTATTCTTTTTCTTGGTGTGAGCTTGAGCACCAAAGTGTATTATGCAAAATGACCCCCAACCACTATCTACTCACCTTTCCAAAAGGCATGATGTAATGCTCGATGTATGGGCCGGTCACAGGCTTCGGGTGCTCGCTGTCATCTGCGATCACTATGGTGACGGTGGGGTAATACCTCCGTATGCTGTCAATCAGATCCTGGAGCTTGTCGTAGCGCAGGAAAGTTTTGGTTGCTATGGTGACTAGTGCACTGATATTGTATTCTGGAAGGGAGGAAGACACAAACATTTGATCCTGGCTTTTGAAGAGAGTTCAAACGTCTCGGTTTTCCACGCGTGTCACAACATTCAATTCCTGATATATCAATGTCTTGCCTGCTTCTACACTGGACCTTTTAGAAATACTTTTAAGGTTTTGGTAAAGTACAAAATATATTAATCGAAAAAAGTAATAGTGAGAAGTAAAAAAGAGAAACAAACTAAACTAGAGATCTAAGAAAATGCTGAACAGTAACTTTAAAAGCAAATATTGTGAAAAACGAGGACTAACATCAACCAAAGGAATCGATTGAAAAATGGTGTACAGGGATAGAAAATGCAGCTCTTTACAAAACAATGCAGTCAGATTTAATCATCTGTCCTCTATAATTCATAATGTACAGTGTCCCATTCTTAAGTCATGAAATATTATTGCATTTACATAAGTGCAAATAAGAAGCTGAGATATATTATTATGGGCTGGCTCATTAAAGGGGAAAGTCTATATAGATATAAAAATGGTCTCAAATGGATATTTTTTATAAGGGGAGAACTCATACACAGGAGTTATACACATTTGTGGTGTGTAAGCAGCTTGTGCTTGTAACATAAAATCCCTTCTGATGTAGTGCGAGGAAATAAAAGCAAATAGCTTGCGATTCTTGTGTTTGGAGGCTTTCATTGGTGCTGTTGTGATCATAACCCTTGCTCGCAAAGGCTATCATTTGGCACTATCATGCAAACGATCATCAACTTAAATGCTATGTTTGGAACTGTTACGCGAGTGAGCACTGTTTTCAAAGGCTATCAGCGACCCTAGCTGTCAATGCTCTGATTAACAGTATTACGCCAATTACCTTTTTTGTCAAAGACAAAAGTTGTGCTTTTACGTACCTCCCTTTGGTCCGGGGTTATAAAGTTTGGGGGTTAATCCATGACGGACCTTGATAGTGAAGACTGCCTGGTGCCCGTTGGTCTCAAACTGCACTGAAAGACACAGAGGATATACTTACACTCCCATATTTTCACTTTCCTCGTTGCTTTTCATTTTCGGGCTGGACTGAAATTATTACCAATTAAAGATTCACTCCAGTCAAAATGGAGTTATTCTGGCTGAAATGTAATACAGGTAACAGGAAAAAAGCATGAACAAAAGAAAAAAGTAGTTAACTATGCTACCAATTACTCGACACAAAAAGTAGGAAAGCTACAGCACAGAAAAGTAGATAAAACTTCTTTTAAAAACAGTTAACAATACTGAGGCTTCTTCGAGAAAACATATAAATGACCCAACTGAGTGAAAGTGCCATATAATCTATGATTGTAATTTGGGAACAAATATCGAAACTATTTCTGAACCAGTAATGTTTACATTTGTACATATGTGTATGTTAATTGAAGACCGACATAATGTTAGATAACCAGAATACATGTCTGACATTTGCTCATTTGTGATTTCTTCAATCCAAACCTGAGAACCCACCAACGTACATCAAGACATTAAAAACTTAAATAGTCCATGTCTGTGCCGCAACGCCACTCAGAATCACACGCCCCAATTGTCTCTGTTCATTTATTAAAACGCAACGAAAAAGTGCTTTGCTTTACTTAACTTATCAGCCTACTAATTTACTTAAACTTACTGGCCCCTGGTTAGTCTAATAAACTGTAGCTGCTTTGGAAAAAAACATCAGCTCAATAACTGTAACGTAATGTAAATTTGCATTGCTTGCTGCTGGCAAAACGTCTGAGCATGCTCACTGTTACATACTCTAGTGTGGGAACAAAAGGTACTTCCAATGAACATGAAAAGACCTCTTTAGAGTTGTATGCAGCATGCAGGTGCTGGTTTTGGGACACGGCCCTGGTGTCCCCTCACCTGTATCGGCAGTGCTGGGGTGAAAGAGGGTGTTGGTGTAGGTGATAAACTGCAGCTGTCTGTTCAGATTGGGCAGCAGCGTGCTGGACAGGGTCATGTGCATCTCCCCTTCACCTTTGACCTTTACCCCCTCCACCTCGGCGGCCACATGAAATGTTCCCAGCGTGGCGGTGAAGTTTACCTACCGCAACAGAGAAAGAGAGAGAGAGCGAGAGAGAGAGGGAGAGAAACAAAAGAATAAAGTTCAAGGTTCGTTCAATATAGCAGAACCTCAGAGGGGTGAAGAAATAAAGAACAGACAACATTCATTGCACGGAAATTTTTGTTAAGTCAGAATACACTAATGTTTGATGTAGATAAGGTGTAACTGGATGCTACTTCCAAGTTAAATGCACATATGTTTCACCAGTCAGTCAAAAATCGTATCTCCGTGGTTTTATAGTGTCTGTAGAAACCCCACATCTACGTGCAGGCAGTAGAAATGGTCATGCAACATTAAACTTACTGTGTGTAGATCTCTAGGTGGCTCCTGTAAGGCCAGGCCTAAAAAAGGATTGAGGAGAAAAGAGCTTTATCTTCAGCTGCCAACAGTACATGAACATGCCCACTGGCAACCAACACCCTTTCTATTAATGTTATATTTATGTCACACACTGGGTACATCCCATTACCATCTCATCTCCACCCTCCCTCCGGTGTCCCAGCACAGGACTACAGCTCCCATGTGTCATGCACTAAAATGAACTGAGCATGCTCACTAACTTTGTCCAGCAGCTGCAGATGCAGTCTAATGCTTTCTATATGCTGTATTAACCCTTCTATAATGTGACCCCTCATATTTGGGTTGCATCAGTTATGTTTGAGCATCAATTTTGAACCTGCATGGTGAAATCACCTAAAGGCAGTGGTACATTAACATATTGCATTTATTATTATTATTTTTTGGACTTTATTATTATAATTTTTTCCACCTTTATTTGACTGTTACAATAGAGAGGCAGACAGGAAATGCAGGGGAGAGAGAGAGAGAAAGGGAAGGACAGCAAAGAGCCCAGGATGGATTTGAACCTGCACCACTGAAGTAAGGCCTTGGCCTTCTGTCGAATGCGCTCTACCAGATGAGCCACCAGGGCCCACCATATTTGTTATCTTTAACAGGTTATATCTTGAATTGATTATGGTGCTCTAAATGGATACACCCATTGTTACTTGTTTATTTTTATTATCACTCATCATCACCACCATGATCATCAAAATTCCCACTAAATAAAGATGCTTACTGCGTTTACTTGGATATAATGTCTCATTAATTCATGTGATGTTGCAAGAACAAAAATTAAACCCAGCCAAGATCAAAACAAATATATTTGTTTTTATCATTGTCCTCATCGTCATGGTGATCGTGATCATGTTTCTTGGTTGGGAAGAACAGTGGAATTACAGCGTTGCCTCACCTGGGATGAGGATGGTTTTGAGTGGGCGCACCTCGATGCCCTGGGTCGGGTACTGCAGGGGGCTGTTGGCCTCTGCTACGATCAGCAGATCCGCAGGGGTTTGGGACCTGCATCACATGAACAGAGGAGAGCACGGGTACGCTGCTTAGCCAGGAACGATACCAGCTGCAGGAGAGTCGACACTTCGGGAGGATATTCTGGTTAGGCTGATTCAGCGCTTAGTCAGACTTACTGAGTGCTCGGGTTATAGACCGACCCAGTACTCTAATTAGACTGACTCAGCACTCTAATTAGACTGACTCAGCACTCTGGTTATAGACCGACCCAGTACTCTAATTAGACTGACTCAGTGCTCTGGTTATAGACTGACTCACCACTCTGATTAGACTGACTCAGTGCTCTGGTTACACTGACTCAGCACTCTAATTAGACTGACTCAGTGCTCTGGTTATAGACTGACTCCGCGCTCTGGTTATATTATAGCCTGACTCAGCGCTCTGGTCAGACTGCCTCAGTGCTCTGGTAATAGACTGACCCAGCACTCTAATTAGACTGACTCAGCACTCTGGTTATAGACTGACCCAGTACTCTAATTAGACTGACTCAGCGCTCTGGTTATAGACTGACTCACCACTCTGGTCAGACTGACTCAGTGCTCTGGTCACACTGATTCACTGCTCTGGTTAGACTGACTCAGCGCTCTGGTTATAGACTGACCCAGCACTCTAATTAGACTGACTCAGTAATCTGGTTATACACTGACTGAACGCTCTACTTGGACTGACTCAGTGCTCTGGTCAAATTGACTCAGTGCTCTGGGTACACTGACTCAGTGCTCTGGTTATAGACTGACTCAGTGACTCAGCGCTCTGGTTATAGACTGACTCAGTGCTCTGGTTAGACTGACTCAGCCCTCTGGATAGACTGACTCAGCGCTCTGGTCAAACTGACTCACCGCTTTTGGAAGCTGTGGTACTCCTGTGCACGCCGGCGCTTCAGCTCCTCCAGCTCTGAGGGTTCGAAGGCAGTGTGCAGGGGGTGGGCCGACACACGTGGGAAGAGCAGCTGGGAAAAAGGCAAGTGGACTCCACCATCATCTCCCTCACAAACACATCCATTCCGGGCCAGGAGACTGAATGAACAGCGCAGAGGAACATCTGAGCAAACCTCTTTCCAGCACATGGAGAACAAGTTGTGTATTATAAGCCATATTCACCATCAGAACAACTAAAGACTTTTTGTTCCTTGCTATTTTTAATGCAGGTGCATCAGCATATATGCTTTTTATGGAAATCCTCTGAGATAGTATCTACCAGGATTAAACAACCCAGCTCAAGAAAATGCTAAAAATAGTCGTTGACTTGACTTTTGCAAGGGTTGTGTGGATCCAAAAGGAATTCCGACAACCTGTGTGACTCTCTGATATGGTGAGTCTCGGTTTTTCTTTGTGACATGGCCAAAATTCTCTGTCCTTCATTTACATGGCTGGCTACATAACATTGGGCAGAATGACAGCACATGGGAAAACAGGGAATTAAACAACGTAACAGCACGCCACAACAGTGTCCATCGCTATGTGTTTGCTGCCAAGTAATACATGTTGTCATTCTTACGAAAAAAAATGTGATATGTCTAATGTACTGTTTTCTCAGGAAATTAACATGCATTTTAGCTGTATCACGACAGTGGATGGCAAAAAAAAAAAAAAATACCCTTGGCAGCGAGTGCCATCTACTGCAGTAGCAGACCGCATTTAACACCAGCCTCAATGGAATTTAATATCGTACTGTCATTGAAAACAATGGCATCTGCTGTCCACACTCTACCCGTATCCACTAGAGCACAGCATCTATGGCAGCACCCTAAAAACCTGGACTGAGTGCATTCCAACTAGCAGTTTATGATGAAAACCCACTGTCTATAACGACACCCTCATTCCTCTGGCTTCTCTGGTCTGTTGGTAGCAAACTCTGCAGATGTCATTGTAGCTGTGAATGAAGAGCAGGCTTATCTGCTAGCCTCATCCCATCCTCTCACCTCTTCCGACCATCTATACAGAACTTTTTGCACGGAAAACAGCAAAGACGTTAAAATATACCATTCTGTATTTGTTTTCTTTTTCGCACACTTACCATACATTTCCCAAACAACTGCAAAGCCTACATAACCACCTCTGTATTTAATGCACAAAGCGAGCGGCAGAAAACTCTCCGTTTTCTGAAATGCTCCTCAGCGGTCTCTCGCTCACCAATTTTCACCGTTTCAGAGCAATCCATTTGAGATAATAAAACTGTAATCAACATAACTCTGGCAATGGACGATTGTAACATCGCCGACTGAATCATCACCCTGTCGGTAATGTGTCACGATTGGCAAATTTGGAGGTTAGAGCCTACATAGAGATTTCCCAGCATGGAGATTTCATAACATTTCCACCACCAGCTTTCATGAAGCTACATTTGTAGATCATGAAGAATGCTGCAGTGCTGCGGGAGCATCATGGTATTTTGAGAGAAGTAAATATCTAAAGTTCCAGGTGCAGTGTGCCAGGGGGAGGACCGAAAACCAAATTTTATCGAGCTCCATGTGCTGGCTTTTTGTTTATTGCCATCATTTGGACTCACCCGGCCACGCTCTCCTTCAACCGGTAGGGTATGCTGCCGTATCTGTGCTCGGAGTCCTGCAGCCTCTCCTCCAGGAGCCTCTCGGCGCTGGTGCCTGGTCTCTGCCGAACGTCCACGGTGGTGTACATCCTGGGCGTCCACGAGCGGAGGAGGGCGGCAATGAGCAACACCGAGGCCACGATCGCGAGCAACACCGTCTTCCGCAGGGAACGCATCCTGGACACTGTCAAAAGTTGGGAAAAAAACACATGGGAACAGAGTACATAAACGCCCACCCATCCATTTCTTGCCCCAGCCCCCACCCATTTCCTGCCCCTTCCCTTGTTTTTACGAATGTAAAACTTCATATTCAATGCAAGCTTTCTGTAACTTATGTACCCATGTTCATCTAAACATTGATGTTTTTCCTCTGAGTGCCATGAATGCACAGTTGACTCGTCCATACAAACAATATCCATGACAAAATTGCGATGGTCCTGTTTTATCATTACTACATAATAAGGGGACTCCATGCAGTACAAAGCTGTAAATTAAAGGACATTAAGGCACCAGGTATGCCAAACGTAGGTCTTAATATCCTGAAATTAAACAATTCCCAAAGATTTATTGGGGTCTGTGCTTATTGAGGATGCTATAATGACTCAGGGGTTTGCACTGTGCCCTCCCAGCAAGATGGACTCAGGTTTGAGTGCCACTGTGGTGAGGCCCATTCTGTTTGGAGGTATTTCTGTATCCATGTTATGGTCCAGCTACATCTCTGGGGGTGTCTCCCTGCCTTTTGCCCCGAATGTCTGCTAGGACAGGTTTCAGCCCCACCATGACCCTGAATTAGATAAATGGCTTTTTTTTGCCAAATACCAAATCATGATGAGTTTTGAGTTCATCAGTCCAAAATGCAGTTAGCTTTGCTACGCTGAGAAATTGGTGTATATTGTATATCCTCCAGTCTGGAGGGATAAAAATTTTTATCTTCCAGTGGTGTGTATACCAAAGAGGCTGTGCAACAAGGGACAAGTAATAAAATCTAGGGTTTGGAAGAGACAGAACCTCTCCACCCAAAGTAGACCTTTTCTTAAAAACAGATTACAGCCAAAGATGATTTATTTCCACATTAGTTAAAGCTTGATATAGGGGTTCATGTGGGTAGTTTTTTCAACTTTGCATATTGAACAGTTTACACCTTCTTGAAAACTGGAAAGGTGTTCATATAACACAAGAACACACATAAAATGCAATGATTGTAGATGCACTTTAGTATAAGTTTGACTTTCTAAAATGCTTAACGAAAAATATTGCTTAACAAGGCTTACTGTACCAAAATGAATCTGAAGACAAAAAAATATCCAGATTACCAGTTTCTCATTTTACTGCATAATATAGTATAGGAATCTTCTTAAAAAGGCACATCGCCAGTTTTCTTCTGCACAGCAATAGCTTTTAATGACCACTAACTATGACCAAAATGATGCAAAAACTTTTAAAAAATATTAATTTTATGCTCATTACATATTTCATATCTGCTTAATACAGCACAAGAATCTGCTTAACAAGGCTGCATATATCTAACCTGAGATGGCTCAATCCTTGCATGAATTATAACCATGCAACCAAAAGAATGTGAATATAATTTAAAGAAAAAATATATTTCATGCTTGTTTAGTACGGCTTCTACTTAATACAGCATATGAACCTACGTAACAAAGCCTGATGTGGTCAAAGTCAGACAAATGGGCCCCCAGAGCTATCTGACATTTCACGTCCTTGAGGAGAGAGCCACCCCCACCCACTAACCCAAAGTGACCATGCTAACCGAGTAAAGCAACCCAGCCCCACAGCAACGGAGAAAACATCCCAGACTCTATTAATGACATCATTCCATTAAGAAGATGAGAATCTCTCCAGTCTTTCCGTCGCATAAATCAAAGCAATCATGACATGGCCACAAAACCTGGCTGCTTAACTAATTACACTTTACCTTTAGCAGCTCCATATGCTGCCATCAAAAGTAAACATGTAACACATGACCAGTAACAATCAAACTTGAAAAATGTGCATGTTAAAAACAAAATAGCACAGATGGTAATGACCAAACCAACATGCTGCTACGTGCTTCAATATTAACGGAAAACCTACAAAGCTAACTACAAGTCCCAACTAGCATCTATAGCGCTCAAACTCATTTAATGCTCTCTATCATTAAGTCTTCCATTATGAGTTAAAAGAATGATTCTCTCCATTGTGGTTAAAGCAGAGGTTTTCAGAAAAGCACATGACTTAAGTAATGTGCTTCTGTATGGGTCTCCTTGATTTTAGCAGAGAGGTCCTTCTTAACTGAAATGGAGTATACCTTCTCCTTTTCTGCGGTAGGGGTTTGTGATGTTCCCTGCCACCGTAAAATGTAACCACCCCCAGTCTGGGGCCATCAGTCCCATGATGGCCAAGCGCCGTTTGCCCTCAACTCTCACTATGGTGTTTTTTGTTTCCAACCCCCAGTAGGGTGGGAAGCCAGGACTCAAACAACTTGACAGATGTCCTTTGCATTGTCCTTTAGCCCCAATGCTCGTATATTATCTCTTGAACTGTGATTTTCAAAATGTTGGAACCTGCTCAATCAAAATGTTCATAGTCTCTTCCAGTTCAGACATCTTGCTTTCCATCCACTCCTGGACCATAAGCGTGATTATCTTCTCAGTCACGTCACAGGCTAAGTTAGCTAACACTGGCCCAGCTGGATACTGTTCACCTGTTTCTTTGCCAAGATTTCTCAGTGTCTGGTTGGAATGGCCCTTCACTGGTCAGACTTTGTTAGATGTGGTTTGCCACTGAAAAACATTCGGTAGCCCCTATATTAAATGGGAAAATGTCCATATGGGGAGCTCAGCATAAATTAACCAATCACAACACTTGACACTCCCAGCCCATACGACCCCCAAGACAAGCAAGTGTAATTTATCACGAATGCTCCCTTTGCCCTTCTGAGCTGTTTCTTTTGGTGCCGCTTCACAGCCATATATATTTAAAGTCTATAATACTTAATACTTATGATGTATAATACTTAAAGATATGTAAAATCTGCATTGCTTTTGCGATATAAGCGACACTCTTTTTCAGTCACAAAAAACGAACAAATACCAAAAGCCTGCTTTAACGATTACGGTCACTGAGATACCTCACAATCTTGTAAAAGAGAGAGTGTCACCCCCTTGATTAATATTTATGAACCCGATCTCTCTTGATTGACATGTGAATTCACTACACATAGCAACACTTGCATAGCAACTCATCTGGGCTGCCAAACACCAAGGTTTAGCTAATGTTAATACTGACTTAATCACAGATATGAAGATCAGAAGTAGAGTTTAAAAATGTCTACCAGTACTCAGTGAGTTTTACTTTGTAACTATTTAAAGTTTTATTGCATTAACGTTATATTAGCATTTTTCATCAGCTGGGGTAGCTAGACAGGTAAATAGCTGTCCTTAGCTAACATTAACTAACCTAACATTATTGCTGATTTTCAGCAACAGTATAAGCAAATAAGTTTGGTTTATTGACGTTCACATTATAGTGTTCCATATTTCTAGTATGGTGACATAACTTGATGATACACAGAACCTGAGGTTACACTTGAATTTCAAAAAAGATGAACATTGATCCCACAATTGAAAATAATGTACTGTAATGTCACACTACAAGTACAACCGCACAGCACAAGACAGCACAGGATCTTTACCTATTTATCTAAACTTTTGTCTATTAGGTCAAAGCTCATGACAAACTGAGAAAGTGTTCCAGCAACATGATAATGTTTGCATGGCAGACAACATAACATGGGAGATGTTTTAAATTTTGGCAAAGGTGATGACTGCAAATTGCTTTCCAAATCTGATTATTGTTCACTGGTGCATGGTCCGAAGGTTTGACAAGCCCTTCGTTGAGTTACCTGTAGAGATATCTTCCATTGCTTTCCATGGCAGCAGATTGAGCAAGACAACTACGAAATGATCAGCCATTCACTTTAAATGGGTTTAAATTGGTCTGTTTTCCAATGTATTCCTTTTAAGGTCTGTTCTCAATGCTGCATCCTATTTCCATAACTCTATTTAATCTAAGACTCAGGCCTTACTGAATCAACCAAGTACAAACAACTACAGGCGACGGGGTGACAGCACCATCTGCCCTCTTCTGTATCACATCATGAGATGTCCCAGAACCCAGCAACTGGGGAACGCAGTCAGTCAACGGAGGCAAAAGGAACATCTAAATGTGCATTACTGCCTGGCGCTCATTAGACTATGTGAAACCGAAGATGGTTATTTAACCCAAACCATACTACACACTAAGGTATCGAACTAAACTGTTTCACCGCTGGTCGTTCAAACTAAACTGATGAACCGCTGAGCACTTCGAACGAAACCATTTAATTGCGCGGAGTAATCAGCCGAACCTCTGGTGGTCCCAGGAGATGCCAGATGGAGAAATGAAAAGTAGCCTCTCACCACTGTCTCCAGTGACTCATTTGTGGGAGTGGCAGGCTGGAAGAGCCGCTGCGTAAATCTCACCATCTAAACTGATCACCGCTCTCAAGCCATTTGTGCGACTCAATTAGCAATCTAGCATTTACTCTGATTTTTTTTTTTTTAAAAGGCCATATCCGCTTGCAATCGAATGGCCGTCCATTAATTCAGCCACATTGCAGCGTTCTTTCTTTAATTATCATCATGAAATCGTGGATTTGTGCTATGCTTCTAAGTACACATGGCTTTGCGCAACCCTCACTGTTTATCTGCGCACTGTTAATGCAGTGCAACTGTCTCTTTGTTCAATGTGTTCACAGTGACAACAAACTGATGATGTACTTCATAAAAATGTTCTTTTCTTAAAACACGGCGAGGACCAAACTTAGTGCTTTACCTCCTTTATTGCTCTGTCGCAGTTAGTCTGCACCTCACCAACATTTGTGTGTGCGTCCTCTGTCTTCTTTGGCAAACTGAGCAAAAAAAATCTCAAAAGAAGCGACCAGTTTAAAGGTAGGACTTTTTTTCTCACTTATACCAAGCTCAAGTCCAATTGGTGAAGTCTGATACGGGAGGGACAGCTGTCACAAAGATAGAGGGAAAGCGCAGCAAAGGTATTCAGATTTTATTTATTACTGAACAGAACCATTTACCGGTCCAAACGATCCTCTGGAAAAACTGATCTCACAAAATCAGACAAATTTTAACAAGCATATGTCAAACTAAGGAGCATATTAGTTCCAAGTCATACCTTTTGACCTTACCGGATTAAGCCAGTGCATCTCCGGTGACCAAACCTTCTGTTTTTCTTATGATGGTTCCATTTTTCAGCCGCCTTTTTCAGGTGTCCTGACTTTTGTTTTTGAAAGGGGTCAAGTGTCCCCAGTTTTTGGCAATGTGAAAAATAATAACTTTTTTTTCACTTTCACTACCTGTCTGAGTGCATGGGGAATGTGGTGATACCAAAATGAGGTCTACCAAAAGTTACTGGTTATAGTCCTGGTTTCAACACAATAGTATTAGCATTACTATCAAATAATGATGTATTTGAGTCTGTGTACAGTCTTACCTTCTTGAGTATGATCATTGATCAGTGGAAAACACAGGCACTGGTATCTTCCCCATGAGCTTCTATTCGCTCCAAACGAGAGTCAATTCCAAATGAGATCCTTCCATCCGCCACGGTTCCACAGACGAGGAGGCCGTCCACAACCGCTGTCCCATCTGCATTAGGTGGAAAAAAAGGCAACAAAAGACCGGAAGTGAGGTGGGGGAGTGCGCTCCTGTCCGAGGGTCGTGGTAATGCCAGTGAAGAGCTGTATTGGATAGAATGGTCCAATTGGTTTTGACAGTGTTAAATAGGTATGTAGCAGTAACCATACTGTGTCCTGCTAAGGATATCAGTAAATAAGACCCCACGCGCTGAGGTCCTGAGACGGCGCTGAGGCGAGCCTTGACAACAATTTCCTGCCAACGGCATGGAAACCCCGGGCTGCCCTGCTTGCCAAATCGCGCTGCCCTCCCTCTTGTGGAGTGCTGAGCTTGGACCAGCCATGGTGCTGGAGCGGAGGCCTGGCGCTCTCCTCCACCTTTATAAGCGAATGTCTGCGCACAGGCCTATCCCACACGGTGCTTTTCAGTGCACTGTAATCCTCTTCAATCCACCTGCTGCTGCCTCCTGTGCCAAAAATGCATGCATATCCACAGCACAGTTCCTCATTTGGCAAAACCACACCCTGAAAGGGTCCGCTCTCTTTCCGAGACCAGCACCAATCACTCATTCCTCCTCAGGCTCTGACCAATAGAATTTCACACAGAAACATTAGAATGGTAATTCAGGCTGAGGTTCTATGTTGGTAAGCAAACTACGTGGACAAAAAAATTTCAGAAAATGAGCAGATAGTTTGTTATATTTCTAAATAGGAGATTTGGCGTGACAAAAAACACAGTCTTCGGTTTGTACTGGACGGGAACCACGAGTGGTACCTGGTGCAGTTTACTCTCAGACCTTCGAAAGAAAGACCGACGGAATTCTTACCTTCGTCACGTGAATGTATTTTCCACTGGAGTATAAAGACGGACACAAAACACACAGAGATCCCACAGATGGAGATCTGGCTAGTGCCACAAATTACGGCTTCGCCTTCAGATATAAGGAGCAAATACCTCTGAACAGTTCATCGATTTTTTAAAATGTCACACCCCAAAAGCGGCCAAACTGAGGCATCGTATATTAATTTGGCATGGGGAGAGAGGCTGTCACCGTACAATAGGTATTTTTAGCTGTTTTCAAGCGGTATAGGTGACTCTCAAAACATCCACTGTTTCGTTTTAAAACTAATAATATCACACTAATTTCCAACTGTAATCATAGGAATTGTATTTAACATGGAATACGGGACCATGGGCTGTGCCATCTCAATTCTATTTAACCGGTATCTAAACGGTAAACCAATACTTGATATTTAGAGAGAGTACCAATTCTAGAAATCTGACGACCTCATAATCTAATTCGGATGTGAGAGACTTTCAGATTAGCGAACAAATAAATCGCATTATTCAAACGATGTTCAGATAATATCACATTTCATGTCAAGAGGCCTCACGGAAACGGGGAGAACTGGACGCTTTATTAAATCATGCATAGACCATACCATCATACAACTTCGGACTCATTTATAGTATCATTTGTAGAATGCCGGATTTATACCGCAAACATTTCTAAAACGGATGCCATAGCAGATTGCAGTGTGGTACAGTAGTAATTACTAACATCCTTAATGGTAGTACAGTGAGGAATAATTAGCCGTATAAATAGCTATTCAGCTAAATTGACGACTAATGCGTTGTGCTGTTTGGGACATTGCTTTCCGTCACATATCCCCAGCTCTTCGTTACAGATTATCATAGCAAATTTACTGTCGTTTTTACAACCGAACAGCATTTACAAAATTAAATCATGTTCCACGGATATTAGATTACTACCACAAATAGGTAATTGCCCACGCCAAATGGCTAAACAATCCCACCTTACCGTCACCTAGGCAAATGTTGTCCTTTTCTGAAAATTACGCCAGAAGAAGCAGTCTCGTTTAAAAATGAAATATTACGGGCTGCGTGTTACTATGTGTAGCCTATAATGTTGTTACGACTCTTTCGCGCTGTGGTGCTGCAGTCTCTCCTTATTCGGCTCCGGCCCGTTTGGTTAGTGGTGCTTCAAGTGGTAAATGAAAGAATTGCAATTTGCAGTGAAAAGTACCGTGGTGTGCAGGCAAGACTGACAAATTATTACACGCACTTTTATAAAACGGGGGTTTAAGGAAGAACTTTGGAATCAATGGATTTAGACTAAAACCTAAATTGAATTAAATAAAAAAAATTCACTTTGTTAAGACAGAAATGATTTCATGTGGAAAGCAGTTCTGAAAGACTGGACATTAAGACAGGCAGTCAGGATAGAAAAGCATCAGAACAGCATAGCCTACAGGCCAGCATCACAACGACTGTACAGGTTATGTAAATGTTTAATTTGCTTCGTGTAATAAAACAGCAACGTACAGGAGCGACTTGTCGATAACTTGATCGATAACTTTTCCTCTGAAAACATCCTGTGAGATATTGCCTGTAAAATGTCGGATAACCTCAGTCCTGCTAATGTAATTAGACAACAAAAACAAAGTTAGCTCAGAACGAGGATGAATTAACTTGAAGGTTTGACTAACTTCTATGGGACATTTGACTAAATATGTGTGAAACACCATATTTATATAAGTAAAATAACTGAACTGATTAAAAAAATGGACAACTCCAGCATTATGGATAGGTATAAATGTTCATGTGTATGTAACATAAGTAATCTCTGAATTGTTCATGTAAATTTGTGGATTATATCTGGGTTTATCTGCTGTATCCATTTGAAATTCAGCAAAACAGATTGGACAATATTGTCCATTTAAAATTGCCTCCGTGCAGGACGGAAGTGGAAAATACATTATACTGCTGCTGCTGACCGTGAAGCAATACATTCATAGAATATCATTCCACTCTTTGGGAATCGTTTTTCCCAGATCCATGTTCAAGGGAGAAGTGCGCTGTATACATGTACCTGTTTCTTAAGAATTATACTGTATTTACTTAGACACTAAACATCTGAGGGAGACAGCCAGATTCAGATTTGAACATTTCTTTTTAAAATCCTGATGTCCAGAACTGCAATCAAGCTGAAATAAGGAAAGGGTCAAATTTATATCAACACTGACATTACAAAACCGTTTTTTTTTTGTACAGAAAATCACACATCCATACCATGTTATGTCAATATTGCACGTTTCAGAAACAGCAAAGCAAAATCCACAGTTTAGCAATACAGTTTATGTCCTAAAGATTGGTTTTCTCATATAGTTCTTGAGGTGTTCATTGTATATCTTATTTCCTTTCCACCATTAAACACTGTCTGGCTTCTGATAGGGCCTCACACCAGTCCTGCAGTAAATGTGCTGTAATCTGATTTATGCAAAGAATAGACTGACCTGAGTAAGCAATTTGCCATGTGTGGAGCAGGGCTAAACTGCCTGCTGATATATGGAGGGGCCTATGGTGAGAGATGGAAATCTCTCAGTCTTTGTTGTCTTCGCTTCAGTATTGAAGTCAAACAGCGATTCAGCCCCATTATGACCAGGCATCGGCTATGATGAAAAAGGGAACATGCTTGACTGAAGATTACAGCTACGCTAATGGAGAGATGCTAAAATAATGAATGAATGCATGGTTCTGCTCAACCATGTTTGCCAAAGTATTCCAACACATTGCTGATTGAATTCTTGCATTGAGTGCTTTTTGGCTAACCTCTAGTGTCAAACAGTGGTACCAGAGTTTCTACTGAAACGTGAAAGCAAACCCCATGACGAAGAAAATCCCTCCACTCTATACATGTACAATTACATACTTAAGTGCATGTCTTGTCTAACTGCTCTGGCAACAGTTAGCCCCAAAATTCTTATGAACGGGGAAGACTTTGTGTCTTCATATCATGATTTATTGTATTCGTGTAGCACCTTTCCTTCAGGATCTCAAATCACCTTACAGTGGTGGAAATGGGGGCAACCATTTTAATATTAATATGTTGCATCCAACCTAGAATAATTCACAGATCTGCTATTTGGGCATTTTATACAATACTACAGAACTAGGGTACTAATTAAGCCAGTTGTCATCTGTAACAGATATTTTTTGACTGGGAAAATATTCTCCAGTCAAAAAAGAACCAAGACAGAAGTATGAGGTAGCCATGATAACTTGTGACTATCTTGGAGCCTCTAATTAAATCCCATCTGTATTTGTCAGTATTGCTACCTGATCTTGTGTTTTGTTCTGTTTTCAGTTTCGGTTTTGCTCGGTTGTTTTCATGTGTTTTGGTTTTTTCACTTTCCCTGTCCATGTGCTTTTGTTTTCATCCCCCTTTGTGTCTACCCAGCCTTCCAAGTTACCTGCCTAGCTCATTGCTCATTTGTTTCATCGGCCCTGTTGTTCACCTGTGTCTCGTTTGCTCGTTAATGTGTGTATTTAAACCCTGCCTTGTCTTTTTTTTTGCGAGTTTGTCTCTGTTGATTCACCTCTCAGTTATGTGACAAGCCTTTTGTTCCTATCCTGCTTACCTGGTCTGATCTTTGCCTGTTTTCGTGTTTCCTGTTTTTTTTTTTTGGATTTTGTCTTTGCTCTGTTGCTGTGTCTGCCTGGTTTGAACATTGCCTGTTTTTCGACTTTGTTTGTCGATCCTGTTTTTGCTCTGATTGCTGTGTACCCCTGGTTTTGACCCTGTGCCTGTTTTTGGACCTGCTCTTTATTTACAAAAAACTTCGGTTTATTTTACTCCTGTCTGCGTTTGAGTTCATACTGAAGTCTGACAGTATTCTTACAGCAGGAATGAAGCATGAAGGAGTAAGTCCCTCACTCCATCACTTAATGCTGTGCTCATGCAAAAAATGTAACCCTCATCCTGAACAAGTCCAATTCTGTGGGCGGTCATCCTACGTATGTTATGTCTTATTTCTTCTTTCAGACAACTGTGGTTCTGTACAGAACAGTGTTCATTTTTTTGGGACTTCCCATGATTATGTGAACCATCTTTCCTGTTTACCGTATTCACAGGAAGCTCAAACATCTGGAAATTATGAAGCATGACCATGAGATCTGCAGCAGAGTGTGGAGAGTCAATGTACATCAGGAACGTATGTTCAAAGAGTGTTACTGAGAAACAGACATCCCCTAGTGCAAACTGCAAAAAGAAATGATGAATCAACTAGACCTGCAGACCAACAGAGTGCTAGGCTAAGGCAAGCACAAGCAATTAGGCAGTCTAGTATATGAAAACCTTACTGACCTGTCCAAAAATGCCAAACAGGGAAGAACACAGCACAGCCGGGGCCACCATCAGGCCCCACATAGGCAGCGAGGTGGATCTGCACAGGGGTAACCTCCTTTCGCCCCTGAGAAAGCAGGACACAGGGCAGAGAGCCTTCCCAGGCCCAGTGTGACATTCCAAGATGGTGCAGGCAGAGTGGTTGCAAGGAAAAAATGATGGAGAGCAGACATTTACAGCACCAGGCTTATGTCTCCAAGCCTCAAACACTGCCCTTGTGAAAGCCTTATGTGGGTGGCACGCACTTTGGATGGTGGCCACCACAGCAGATGAGAGCCTAAAGACTGCATTCCCTTTTGGGAGCCAAGCCTACAGACACCAGATTGCTGCCTTTGGGTGCCAAAATGAGTCCTCTGTCTATGACAGCATGCCTCGTGTCAGACAGTGTTCCTCGACCTTCACTGGGCACCACCAGGAGACCTAAAAGACCATCCACTCTAGCCAACCGGAAATGGAGCAGGGAAACCAGCCGGAAGGCGTAAAGGAGGTATCTCAGCGATTTCTGTGAAGGAGCATTCACGCTCATGACAGCATCCATGTCCCTGACAGAAAACCAGAGGGGACAGAACATGCTTTCATGCCAGATGAAGAGATCTGTGCCTCTCTGGCTCTATTTTACTCAGATCATCCACACTGTGTGGGTCAAAGTCGCCTGTCAACTATCAGGAGACAAAAATGTCATATACAGATGATGTGACAGAAAAAAGGCTCGAATTGAGTTCAACCTGGTTAGTAAACACAAGAGAATATCCCGTACCAGGGAGTGAAGGGCATGTGACCGCAGACTGATTGTGGAAGAGACTGATGAGTGGTTATACATGGGAATTAGCACACGGCAGTTCCAGGGATGGGGAGGAAGTGTTGGAGAGGTAGGGCCACTGTCAATGGCTCTGAGTCATTGTGCCAGCCAGACTTGTTTAACCTGGGATTGAGCTGGCCCTTCATAAGGTTCACCTGAAAGACCTGAGGCCCCATGTGTGGGTCTCGATCATGTCGGAATGACACAACGATCGTGATGGGGAGTCACATGAGGTAGTTGCTGTGCTTCCTGAGTGCTGACATGCGCCTGTGCCGTGAAGTGGAGACTGAAAGGGAAAACTACGAACATGGTAAGAGAGATAGAGGAGGTGCGTCTAGATCTGAGGGTGGGTGAACACATGGAAGTTGTTACGACCTTGGCAGTCTGGGGGTATGGGACAGGGAACGTAACATGTATAACCTGGGTAATAATAGTATAGCTGCTGGGAAGCAGATGGGGGGAACAAGAGCAAGTAAATTCCAAGTGTGGTAAAGTGTGTTTATTAAATTTACATTTATTCATTTAGCAGACGTTTTTATCCAAAGCGACGTACAAGGATTAGATACAGACATCAACAAATCTAAAAGTGCATCTAACAATAATGCTAATCTATTAATTAAATCTAAGTCATAATAACATAACCAGGAAGAACAGTACATAGGCAAGTAAAATAAATACAATTATAAAATTTAAAAAAAAAAAATTAGATGACACATGTGATAAAAAAAAGTGCACAAGTGATGGAAATATATACACAATAGACTATTTACAGTACATATACATATATATATACACACACACACAACCGAGGGTTCGGAACTACGAGTGTTGCCAAAGAATAGAAGAGAACAAAAACAAACAAGCTGGCTAGAATGAAAAGAAGAAGGCTAACCATCTGAAGAAACATAAAACCAAAGCCTACCTACGTACTCTAATTAATCTAAAAAAAAAAAAAACAAGCGGTGGCAATCACTCCTACCCTAGTGTGTCTACACACAAATCTCCCCTGCATGTGGTGTACAGGGAACTGTTCCTAACCTTGGCGTGGCCGATAAGGGAACATGATGAGACGTAACCAAAACAAGAGGGAAACACCAAATACCACACACTAGCACACACAGCAGGGATAACACAAGGCAATATGCAAACGAACACAACTGAGAACAGACATGGATTTTTCTGTGTGCGCATAGACTGTAGATTAGGGGGATTTAAAATAGTATCGCCCTCTGATTGGTTGAGACAGCAGCAGGATATGATGATTGACAGCACGAATGACGTACGGCAGGAAGACGGATGGCAACGCGGGATGACGGCAAGGAGGAAGACAGCAGCAGACTTCTGAGGGGAGAAAGAGTTTGAGGAACATGCAACAACGTAACAGCAACACAAATGCGCAGAGACGTAATAGAAGTACACATCTTGGTCTCTAGCCATAGGTCAGTCATTCATAAAAATTGACTGCATGATCATGCGCACCGTAGCATGTCTAAATGGATTTCAAAATTAGTGCAGAGTGAACAGACACTGCACCTGCCAGGAGGTAGACTAACCAGATGTTATAGTGGATTTCAGATTACGGGGCATAACACACAGGCGGGCTGTGTGTTATGTAGAAATCCACGATTGTGTTATGTAGTTATGTAATCCTTCAGGAGAGGCCACCACCACTGCTATCAGGTTAAGAGCCTTAGTGTGGTGATCTCCTCTATGGCGTTTCACTGGGCCTGACAAACAGCTGCAAACAGGGACACAACAGAAGGCTTGCTGGGCTCCACACGACTGCTTGTGTGTGTCACAACTTTGGTTGCAAACCAAATGACGGTCAGATGAGTTACTAAAACATTAAAACGTGGACAGGGAGAGGACATGTAGATATTTGCCTAGCGAGCAAACTGAGTTACCACACTGAAACGTGACAAAAGCTTCCAAGCAATAGCTTAGCTAACAATAGTAAATGGCAATAAAACTTGCCCAACTCTTAAAATTCAAACGATGCTTGTGCAACTCAGAAGAGGTCAGAAAAGCAGTCAAATTCTAATAATAAATGCAAGAATACACAGAGCCCAAAATGCAATGTGTGATGCAGAGAGTCTAATCTACCATGCCCTCCTACGCTCGAATGATCAATAAGGTAGCAAAAATAGTGCCTGCAAGATTGCACGTGGTATGCTGTTTAGAGCCCTCTGCCCATTCACAGGGTGGCAAGGGTATCTCATACACATTTCACAGTTACGTTTTTAAGTTTAAGTTTTTGAAAAATAACTTTTAAAGGTCTCATGAGGTTCTTTAATGTGGCATCAGTCATAGGTGTGATCATTGTGTTGGGTTGTAAATGTGAAGAGGAGGGTTAGGGGAGGCTTATTTATTACTCTTTGTTGGGGTGAAATGTAAAACAAAAAATGTAACAACACTGATATGCTTTAATTGCCTTCATGATTTGTGGTTTGTTGCTGACGTAACTGCTGTTAGTTGTGATACTGAATCCTGGTACTGTCTCTGGTCATTGTCCAAACCTATAGGATGAGCTTTTGTAAGCAACTCTGGTAAAGAGCAACTGCCAAATGTCTAAATGTATATCAAAATCAATCGGGTTGGTCATTTCAGATCCATAAAATGAAAGTGAAATTATAAACATTGGAGGGAGGAAGAAATTGAATTCTCAAAAACAAAATTCAGATGGCACTGCACTGCATGTAATTCAACTATCCAACCAAGATAATTAAGTCTTTCCAAACATTATGATTGCAAAATGCTTTTTACTTTTAGTATTTAATAAAAATGACATATATGTCACACATATACATTACTTTGTTTTTATTTGGCTTTCTGGTATTTTTTTTTACCTGCAGTAAATGCAGTAAACAATGGAAATATGTGGCTATTTCAACAGCTTGGAGTTATCTGTTTAATTATAATATATAGATTTTACACATTGAGCTGAAACTACGATAAAAGAATTGATTATTGAACAATACAGTGCATAAATATATGCACTCCCAAAATATGTTCCTATTTTTTTGAGGATGGATTTTACGTTAATGTTTCATGGAGATCTGGCAACCCTGCAAATAGAGCCCATAGCATCTCAGTAGAGGAGTCGTCAGTAACAGAATTAACTACTACAAAATTCCTTTTGAGAGAGAGAGAGAGAGAGAGAATAAACCAAAAGGTTTTCAACATACCAGATGGACCTTCAGAGAAAAGATAGGTTACTGACATGAATAAAACATCTACAGCACAATTTAGTTTCTTCTAACGCTACTTTACATAAAAGATGACAACTCCAATGTGAACGTTTCATTGCGGTGCGTTCCCCCTGTGATCTATGAAATGGCACCGTTAATAAAGCATAAGTAAACCCTCCCAATTACTTATTTGAGCATCTTTTTTTTACAAATGCACGGGTAGAGTTGTAAATGTCAACATGAGAACAATGAAAAATTTAACGGTTTTATTTTCATTCGATTTCACCCTCTCAAAGAGGATTTTTATTCAAGTTTAATACCTGGCATCCTCCTTAACGCAGCTCATCCACCACTGTTTGGTATGAGGTACTTTAGACCAATAAGCTTGCTATTCGCAGCAGAAGGACATGATTAATGATTGGTTACAACCAATCATAAAATGGAAAAGAAGAGAATGATTTGTCTACCAGCCAATTGTAGAAAAGACACAGTTAACTATATCCAATCAGAGTTTACCAAGTCAGACGCCCCACATGTTCGACTAAATTATGAAAACAGGAATTGAAAAACTTATTTGACAAATATGGCTGCTTCCATGGTTCGGTGGCTCAGGGGCTTGTATATTTTCTTTTTGACATGTCTATTACCAGTCTCTGCGTATTTAAATTTAGAAGAATTAAATGAGATGAAATACGGCATCCAGATTCTGCCAGATCCTGTCATCATGGGGCAGGTGAGATTGAAGAGGTTTGTTTTGTAACGTATGCCAGGGCAGCTGGCGTGCTAGCAATCGCTAGCAATATCGGACGTAGTTCTGTATTGTACTTGGTTGTTTCCCTATTCTAAACAACCAGATAGCTACCTTGCAGAAGGTTGCCATATCTTTTAACATTAGTAGGCATCGACTTGTAACGCATCGCTATTTGTCGTTGGCTAGTAAAGTTAACGTCGGTTTATTATATAATTGCTGCTGTTAGTGCTGTACCTACCTAGCTAGCTAAAATTGGCTTGTTAATTAATCTCATCATAGCTAGCTATCTGGTGTATTTTGTATATGGATACGATGGGGACAAAGCATTTTGGTGCTAGTTTACGGAGAATTACACAAATAGTCTGTAAATTAACTAACAGTAGGAGCTATCTTACTGGCTAGATACCTTTCGTGACTCTTAAACGTTAGACAGTCTGCCAATACGTAGGTGATATCGCTAGCTATTGTAGTTAAAAGCTGAATTCCGATCATTTGTAGTGTTCACGTACGTGAAACTTCACGAACAATACCTAGCTAGCAGTACAGATACAGGTACTTAACGATAGTATTAAAACGTACTGTCTTGCTAAGGTAAAGTGACTTTGATTGTCTCTGAAAGTCAGCCAAATGGCGTATTTGTGTCAACGTTTGTCTGGGTGCGATCTACCATTAACTAGCTAGCTGATTACCAGGCTCTAGTAACTGTAGCCCACGGTACAGTAAGATGTCAGCTCACACATTAGCTATACAGCTAGCGATATGTTTGATGTGCAAAATCTAATGTATTAAAAAAATGTGAAGTAGTCAAGTTTATGTCCGATGTCATTTTAAAATGATGTTTCGATTGGAAGTGTTTTGTGTGCTGTAGCGCTTTCGGATACGACATGGCAAAAGAAATTAACTTATTCAATTTTTTGGTGACATTTGACCGCTCACTACTATAGAAACAGTGGCGGCGCTGTTGAGGGTTGTAAAATTGACACTTTAATAGTTTGTTTCTGTCATAATTCGTAATGTTACCATCATTTTATTTATCTACATCATGAAGCTCAGAAGGATTTCAGAGAGGTTGCGTGCTCATACCTATTAGAAAATATGTATCTTGCACTCCGTTCACCTTAATCTGAAAATAAATAGGAATACGCGTGAAGTAAAACACCTGCCTTTACCCACACACGGAGTGCCGCGTATACCTTTATTTTGATGTTTATTTGTAACAAAAATGGACAGTTTCGGCAATTTAATATTAACCTCAATCAAAGGACTGCTGGAGACAGTACAGTTTAGTCCAGCGAGAAGTGCTTTCAGGTAGAAAATGCGTGGATAATCTAACTTTGCTGGGTTTTCACAGTGGTTTCCTTTGTTTAGAAGTCAGTCAATGGTCTTGGGTATGAGCGATCTACGGACAAAAATATTAAGTTCCCCTTTTTGTCTTGTTGGCACTGCATCTTCAGTCGGAAGTATTTTGTATGTATTTAATTATGCGGGCCAATTGAGTCAATTCCCCCCAACCAGCGACGGCCTGTAGAATAAAACCCGGTTCTAGATTATGTATTTTGGTACTAACAATTTTAAAGTTTTTAATCACATGAATGAATATGAAAACAGCTCTCATTGCTGTGAGATGGTGGTTGTGTAGCTTTTGAGAAGCGTGCAGAGAGCTGAAAGGCTGCAGGCACTAAAGATAGACGGTGGAGAAACGGGAAAAATCCCTCTATTGATCAATGGGAACAGTGAAATTGCATCATCCACCGATTTTCCATTGTTGGTCAATATTTTAGGAAGTGCCTTCACTTATTGCACTTAAAAACATATTGTTGCCCAGTCTACTTTCAAAAGTACACGGGAAACATTTAGACGTGATTAATTTGGTATGCAGACAGTTTTGATGACTTTTTTTTTTCCCCCAGGAGGGTTTTTTTTTATCCTGTATGGGTGCAGAGAGTGATCTTACTGCCTTGTGCATGTGAGTAACCATCTTTTTAAGCCTGAAGCATTTGTATTTTGATTTGATTTGCTAGCTAATGGAGAATTTCCACAATGTGTAAAACGTGCTGCTCTCCTTGTGTTAGTTTATCAACAACTGCTTTGGCATCGGTATTTCAAACTAATGAACTTTCTTGTCACAGCAAAAGGAGGGGATTAAGGTTTTCACCCAGTCACATAACAGAAAAGAGGGGAATAATGTTTCTACCAACCAACTGTAGATAAGATGTATTTAATATCCAATCACTGTTTACCAAGTCCGCCACCCTATGTTTGTGATCATAAAAAGAGGAATTTAATAATTATGTGACAAAAATGGCTGCCTTCATCTTCTAATGGCTTAGTGGCTTGTATATATTTTTTTTCCACATCTCTTACCTGTTTGTGCATCTTCAGATTTTTAATCCAAGCAGTGTAGGATTGGTGGAGAGGCAATAAAGTTAGGTGCTTTCAAGTGAAAAATGTGTTTAGAATCAGTTTAGAGGGTAAGATCAATGTTTCAATTCCATGAAATGTCGATAATCTAAAGATACTTTATAAATGTTTATTTTGTAATTCAACCGCATCACTACGTAAGGATTGCAGATCTGAGACTTATAGATAGTTTCAATTCCACATTTTGTTCTCACTTTTCACCAACTGTCATGACCTGAAATGCAGGCATGACAGTTTGGTTTAAAGTAGTTTAGAAATCATGGAAGTCTATTGGTCAACATGTAAATGGTCCCTGAATATTTTCTGTGCTCTGGAATATATCTAATGCCTGTTGGGTGCACCACTTATGTTTTGACTTGAATCTTAAATTCCAACAAACATCTTCTATTTCTGCCATGAAATATTTACATTTATATTTTACAAAGTCAAACAGTCTAGGTTTTCCTTTGAGAAATTGTACGCTTTTTTTTTTTTTTCTAAAAATTGCTTCGAATCGTGCATGCATTAACAAGCACTCGTTTCCTTTTTCCCCTCATGGGTCACTTTTTATAAAATTTGCTGACGGTGGTTGTCGTTGTCCTTAACAAAAATGATGACTTTAATGTCATTTGGATATTGCCTCAAAGGTGAGGTGCGCCACAAACACTATGTGAGACTCTCGCGTTCTCATAGCTTGCAGACACAGCAGCACTTCTGAGTGCTGAAGTACAATAGCCTCAAAAAAATAATGATTTTGGAGATAAATATGGGCTTAAACTATTGCCGTTTTTACTTCAGTTGACATTAGTTATAGTAGCGAAAGGGAGGAAGTTGACACAAATCTCCAGTGTTCTGTTTGACCATCCCTGTTGTCAAAGTGATTCTCTGATTTTTCTCCATAAAAGGATATGATTCATGGACTTTCAAAACGTAAGCATGTGAGGTTTCATATTTGAAGCACATATTTAATGTATCATTGACAGACAGAGTTGAACCTGTGTGGGAAAAATAACCCACAGCAGTGTTCATCTGAAATGGTTAGCAACTTGGTTGACAATATCTCATTGCGGCAACCACCTTTGCAAAGGTTGGATCACTCATTCTGACATTATATAGATTCGCCTGTTTCTGTTTTCAGGAAAAGATATGAAGCTTCTAGTCATTAATTTTCAACGGACACCGCAAAACATTTTTTCAATCCACCACTCCAGTGAACAACCAGCTATCTTTCAACCCTACACAGTATGTCATCGTTGGTTCAGTCATTTAAATTTATCTGTCTAGCTGTCAACTGTAATCAAAACTTTGTAGAAGCGAAGTTTGTTGTTGCGCAGTATAGCTCACTTCACTTGTCTAACAGTATTATGTTGGCTACATGGACCTCACAATGGATTGTGCCATGGACTGCTCAAAATTCTGAGTGTCATTCTGTGTAAAACGACCGCGCAGCCAAATCTCAGAGCTCAGCTATCGGGTCCCTGACTACGTGTGTGAGTTTGCAGGGTATCTATTAACCTCTGCCTCTGTTTGACCCCAGGCGAAATCTGAGGACGTGATGCTGGTCTCCAACAAGTACAAGCAGCTGTACGAGTGCCGGCTTCCTGCCCAGGCCGTGCGTTTCCACCAGGACCCCATGGCCGAGCCCGACCCCCAAGGCTACTCCGGCCCAGGGATCTCTGAGCTGCTGAAGCCCATGTACAGCGCCCCCTGCCTGGTTAAGGTAAGCAACGCTGCTACAGTCTTTGAACACTGATGCTGATGGTGGTGGTGGTCAGGATGAAGATGATCTTGAAAAGCATTTATATAGCTCCGGTGAAAGATCACCTCAGTATTACCAATGTGTAGCACTAAACTGTATGAAAATCACACTCTTTACATAACGGTCTTGGTGCTAAAGGGCTACATATTCTACCTGTGAGCAAAATCCAATTGTAAACGGTTTAGAAACCACTAGCTGATGAATGAACCTATTACATTTGGACCCAGAGTTTAAAATACGCCACACAGGGCTGTTTCCTGTTTTAGCAGTGATTTTAATATTTTGTCATTTTCAAATGTTGCTGAGAGACCGCTGAGAATTGAAGGAGAACAACCTTCCTTTGTATCTATCTGTTGCACTCCTCATATTTACACACTGTTTTTGTCACACACCGTTACCACAAGGACATTTTGAAATTTAAAACAGATTTTATCAAAAGTTTACTTTTTTGAACCTGTATCATGTGTGTCATGAATTCAGGACTGCTGTGTATGGTTGTAATATTCAAACTAGTTGTGCAAAAAAGCAATAGCAGAGAAACCCCTTGGGGGGGACATCTGGCTCTGAAATTGTGCAACACTATGTGTTTAGCTGTATAACAGGAAATTGACGGGTGACCAGTTGTCGAGCTGGCATTTACATATAGCCTTCAGCACTTTGTTATGGAGCAAAGGAAGAGAACAGCAAAATAATGCTAACAATAAACATAAAATAGAAATAAACATAACTCAGGATTAATCCTCACACATTGTCCTTTTTGACCGTAGACGAAAGACTGGTGGACGTACGAGTTCTGCTACGGCCAGCACATCAGGCAGTATCACCTGGACGGTACAATTTCCTTCGTTTTTCCCCAATGTTTGGTATTAAACAGGCATACAAAGTGTCAAGTGCCTTGTTCACTCATATTTACTCAGGGCTTTCAGTCAACGTTACATTTGAATGTGTTCACAGATTCAGAAATCAAAGGCGATGTGCTGTTCCTCGGTTATTACGAGTCAGAGTTTGACTGGAATAATGAAACCGCAAAGGTCAGTAAGGTTTGCCCTCGATGCTAAGTATGTGTTCTTGTTGCTTTTTAAGCTACATTTTATGTAACAACCGCATGCATTTCGGTTGTCCATCCTTGCCCCTGAAAAGCTTCTGGCTTGCTAATTCTCGCTTAATTGATCAAAGCTGATCTTAAGATGAAAAACAAACCAAACAGGCACCATGGCATTCTAAGAAAAGGACTGGGAGGCACTTGGTTTAAACTTCCTTTAAACTTGCAGGAAGGTCAAATGAAAGCTAATATGAATTAGCTCTGTATTCTCACACATGACGCACTGTTTGTTATTATTTACAGTGTACCTGTGTCTCCTATGTGCCCTGCTTGCGAATGGGAGATAGCTTTGCCTGTCACTGAGTTCCCCTTTAGTATCGTAGGCCATAGTCGGCTTTGAGCAAAATCTACAGTGTGTGCTGTTTGGCTCCCTGTTTACGACCCTGCTCTCCATGCCTTTTCGACATATTGGCTGCTTTATGGGTCAGGGTGCGCTGACAAAAGTACGCACGTGCACCTTTTGCATCGGTGTGTACACAAGACCGTCGCGCCCGCTCATTTGCCTTCTCTTGGCTGACGTGCAGTTTCATGTTCAGCATGAAGTCTAATTTGCATCTGAACTCCTCACATCCTGTTAAACAGTTGTGGAAGGACGGTGATGCAAAAACGTAAAATGCACAATAAATAGTGTTTCCATTACTGACGGTAATAGCAGGCTCCAGTGTTCCTACAGTCCACATTGATTCCATCCAAGGGATTCTGGTTGGAATGTCTGTAGCTATGCCCCGAGAATATGTTTGCATTATGCCTACAAATGAGAGTGATTTGAACTTCAGCAAGATGGTCCATTTCAGAATTAAGAATACAGATTCAGTATTGAGAATACAAAGCCGAGCTTGTGGTTTGTGGCATAGATGTCCACCGACAGGGCCTCCTAACCCACCCTACTGTTCGTATGTTTACCCAGGCGTCCAAGCAGCACAGGCTGAAGCGCTACCACAGCCAGTCATACGTGAACGGGTCCAAATGCGACCTCAACGGCAAGCCCAGAGAGACCGAAGTCCGGGTGAGTGTGAATATAACCAAGACTCTGCATTTATACAGACCCGGTTTCCCAGACAGGGATTAAACCTAGTTTGAGCGTAAAAGAAAATTCCACGAAGATATTGAAGATACCCTAAAAAAAAGTTTATGATTAGGCTTAATATGCTGTATATTTGCAGTTCCTAGCGATAACATGAATTTATTTTCCACTGTCAAAATAAAAGTTTATTCAGTCGGTGTGTAGCAAGTGCTGCTCATTATCGCTCTGTTGCAGTAACACTCAGAATCACCAAACTTATACGGGCTAGTTTCACAATAATAGTTGGAAAAGAGGCTGCTCAACTAAGGAGGCATGTGAAATGTTAGTGGGACAGACGACAACGCTCCACGGGCCGGATCTTTTATTTTGAAAATCCTACTGAAAATCAATGCAATAAAGGGTGTGTAACTCTGTACCTCCAGTTCCTGTGTGAGGAAGGTTCCGGAGACTACGTAGCACGCGTGGACGAGCCGCAGTCCTGCCGTTACGTGCTGACGGTCCACACCACGCGCACCTGTCACCATCCCTTCCTGCGCCCGCCCTCCACCGCCAAGCCCCACGGCATCACCTGCCAGCCCGCGCTCAGCCCCCAGCAGTACATGGACTACGTCAAGGCCCAAGTCTGTGAGTCAGCCCCAGCGCATTACGCCATCTTGTACGGGACCTGACATTGGTTACCAGGGCTCACACGCCCACCCCTTCACAAAATTCCAGAAAGTCTGCACATTTCGACAAAACATTGACATAAAAGCTCTTTAAAATTGCAGCAGGTACTACGTCTGCTCAAGCAAACACAGACAATGAAGTGCAGTGCTATTGTTTGAGCTAATTAAGCCACAGCTGAATGTATGGATTTCTTCCCTGACATCACACTGTTACTCAGTGATAAAACATGGTAAACATGCTCCAGTGGTAGTATAACTGTTATTGGGATATGGTCTTTAATATCAGTGGAATGGTCCTTCTCCACTGAGTGCCCCATCTCATGCCATCTTTCTGCTGTCTCTACTTTGACTGGAATTTGCGTTCTTCTTGCAGCTGACACCAAACGGAAAGTGGAGCAGATCTCCGAGGAGCTGAAGAACCTGGACGAGATTCTGGCGAAGGACGTCGACCCAGACGGCAAGACGGGCGACAAGACTTCCGAGGCCGATGCAGAAGCAGACACAAAGGGTAAAGGCCAAAGAGTTGAAGTAGAATGTAAATTTTGAATGTTGAAGTCAAAGTTACATAAAAGATACAAGTTGGAGGTTAAGGATTTAGGTTTTGATGGAAATTTACAGCAGTTGTGATGTCATGGAAGTTTCCTGTGGAATGCATGGAAATGTAGTTCCCTTTTCCTCACACTATCCCAGTACTAACCAAACCCACACCCGCTTAGCCTCACAAGTTTGAAATGAGAATAGCTTGAGGCTGGTGTGGAAACTGAAAAAGTTGCATTTGTGCTGATGTAAGCATTGTACATGTAACTGGCCTGTTTAAAACAACTATATGTTGTTGACTGAACCAGCATTTTCCTTCAGTTTGTTATTTATGGAAATTTATCTGTAAATAAGTTATTGGCATAGTGTGAACTGTAAGTCTGCCTTGAAGCTGATAAACTTTTGTTTTTGTGCCAGAGCTTGAATTTATCTGTTGTAATTGTAGGATCAATTGAAATGACCTTAAAGCAATTATGTTTGTATAACATTATGTGTGAAATTTAATGAAATGTAATAGGACTGTATTCAAGTCTGGCTTTTAGTTATGTGTCTGACAAACAACTCAACTTGTAGTTCTGCTTAACAACGAAAATCAGGCCTGAAACTCTCCAGAACTAGGTTGGCCAGCACTGCCATAGGACGCAACCATCGTAGCCTGCATTTTCGTCTCTATTCTGAGGAACAGACAAAGGTGTGTTTTTATGAAGTGACGATCCTAGACGTCGTATTCAGATTTGGGTCGGCGTGAATTTCCGTTTGAACAGGAGCGGACAGCGTGGTCCCTGGTGACAACCTGCCAAATGACGCAAAGGAGGAGGAGGAGGGCTGGGAGGGGACATCAAAGCCAGACGGCTCAGTTTCTGAGACTGCCGAGCAGGAGGAGGTACAGCAGGTAGGGAGACAGGGCCTGGACAACACTGGAGCCCTCCATACCACCACGTGACTTTAGAACAGGGGAAGAAAACCTGAGGTTTTAACCAACCCAATCCCCATGACTACATAACAGTCCGTTTATGTGGTGGGTGGGGGTGGGCGGGGTTAAACTTTTAAAATCATTGGAAAGGGTTTACTCTTCAACTTTTTGCATCACCGAAAATAAAGACAGTTTGGACTTAGCTATGCAGTCAGGGCAGTGGGTTTTAACCTTGGTTCTACTGACTCGCTGTTCATGCTTGTTTGCGTTCCAGCCACAATTGGAATCCAAGATTTTTAACAAGCTGTTACTTTTTCCTCAGCTAGTTGCTTTTCATGTGTGTAGACATAATGAGGCTTACGATAGTGAGTAACCTCCATAAACACAACAAGCACCATAGTAAGAAAAATTAACAGCTCGTTAAAATTCTTAGCCTGCAATTTTGGTTGGAACGAAAACCAGCACACACCCAGAACAGGGGTTGAGAACCACATAGTTATAGCTAACAGTTAGCCATCTTAATTTTCTTTTTTTTGTTGTTGTTGTTGTTTAGCTGTCTAGTTGGCTAGCAAATTGTGCTAACAAATGGATTCATATGTGTACTAATTTGAATCTTTATACTAGCTAGCTTGTACTGTGAGTGGTAATTTGTTTTTTTTTTTTTCACAGCGCTGAGACATCATCTTGTTTAATTCAGTGTTTCAATTAATTGAAAGCATAATAGGGTTTTTTTAGGGAGATTGGAGCGAAATAATTAGAGTGCTTCATGT
This sequence comes from Albula glossodonta, assembly GCA_019788955.1. Taxonomy (NCBI): domain Eukaryota; kingdom Metazoa; phylum Chordata; class Actinopteri; order Albuliformes; family Albulidae; genus Albula; species Albula glossodonta. The sequence goes on along the minus strand of JAFBMS010000004.1, from coordinate 28,672,877 downwards.
GGGTCATTGATATGATCGCCTGTAACTCTGAGTGTCATAGCTCTGAGAGTCTGCTGTGGTCTGGGATTGGTTGGGAGTGTATGGGGAAAAAGGGTTTGAATGCGCTAATGCAGTCTTATCTTTTCAGACTGAGGGGGACTTGGTGGAGCCTGAGCTTAAAGAGGAAGGTAAGTGTTCCTTGCCTTGTCAGAGTTATCTTATTCCCTCAAAATGTAGTCCCTTTTCCTTTTGTTAGAGTCCTTTTGTTTCTATCCATTTACTTTTAGGTTTTTAGCTGCTACGCCTGAAGGAAATCCAGCTCAGTTTGTGTTGATGGTGGAGGTGCTTTACCTAAAGTAACCCACTTATTGGCCACCTGGTGGCGCTGTAGGATACATGACAAACGTTTGACCTTTGAGTTAATAAACCACATCCATTTTCACTGAGAGTTAATGGGTACCTTGGTCCCCTCCCTCACATGGAATACATTAAAGTACATTTATATTTGCGATGAAGAATTTCTATTCGTTTAAAATTTCCATAGTGATTGTTTGAGATACACTTGAAATACTGCTATGACTATGCAAATGTATTGATTCACACTGAATTAGGTAAACCATGCTGGAAAATGTCACAGCTGTTTGCCCCAGGGGATCATGCACCATTAAAATTTAAAGGAAACGCACTAATTATCAGTATAATGACATTTGGTTTGCAACTTGGGGTATATTCATTGGTTTTATTGCCGTTGTGGGTGCTTGAATCCTGTTATGATTGTTTGAAGCTATATTATATAGTGTATCTTCTTTCGACAGAAGGTGAAGACAATTCAAAATTCAATTTCAAGATTATCACCGACTCTTCTGACCTAATGAAATTTGTCAAGCGTTTGAAAGAGAGCAATAAAAAGGTGAGCAAATACAAATACCTTATCAAAAAATATTTCTCTTTGAGCCTGACCATGTTTTCATTCCAACGGTGAAACAGTCTGTCCAAATACTGTTCTTTGAAAGTAAACCAGTGGCCGGTTGATATTTCTGAAGTATAAAGTTGATGATTCAAATATAGTTCATCTGATCAGACTCTGTGGCTAGCTACCCATAAAAATAATGGTTCGATATTCGCAACAAAACATAAAAGCTGGCTTCATATGTGTAAGAAGCTCTTGCGGCCTGCTAGCTGAAGTAACCTCTGCTGCCAAAGACATGATAGTAAAATAGTTTTTTGCTGGCTAGCGAGGTAACATTTTGTTCTTGAATGCAATTTATTGTCTTGCTTTTAGTTTACATCATTAATTTGGCAAGAAATACAACTTTAAAATAGTACAGTAAATGTAAACCTTGCATGTAAATGGCACATGCATGTACATTCTTGCAAGACCATGTGGGATGACTGTTTTATTTGTTCTTCTCACTCGAACCAGGATGTCAGACGTAAGAGAATGCAGCTGGCTTGGTGTGAAGTAAATAGCTTACCAATTTATTTTGTATCGACTGATTTTTAATTCACTATAAGAGCTAAAAGTTATGCTATGAACGCTTTGATGCATTTTGGTTCCAGACAGTTCCGTCAAGATTCAGATGGTACCCTTAATGACCCAATTTATGGTACTCAGTCCTACTAGCCAGCTAGTGAATTTTTCACTCGTTGAACAGTGAGCTAGAATAAATTCTCAATTATAACTAGTGCAGAAACACATTAAAATTGTGTCACCTGATTTCAATACACAAACCAAAACTGAACTACTGGTGGAACAGGACTTGGCAAAGTCATGAGAAATTGATGAAGTCACAGTTTTATTTCCTTGGTTAATGCATCGACCTCCACAGTAAACCCTTGAAATCACATTCTAATCAGCAACTTACACAATCTGGCTTAAGTGGCTGCCAAGTCTTCCAATCAAGCGCACTTGATTCCAGTGTGAAAGCAGTTCTTACAGTCCATTTGTATACCACCAGAAGGCATTACAGAAACCGCTTGATACAATCATCTGGTTGAAATTTGGTTTACGTTTCACGTACAGAGCCTTGTGTTTCATTTTCCCTGATTGTAACCCTGAAGAGTGGCCAGCTTTAAAGTCCCGATTTGATTTACAACCCTTCGTCAATATGTGTACCTCGCGTCAGCACACACTTTTTAGGCATTCCCTGCGATTTCAAACCAAGAGAGCAACCCGACCTCCTGCCTAAAAGGGCCTGTGCCCTCCAGGGCCTGGAAAACACCTTATGCTGAAACATGAAGGACTAATAAGAGAGTAAAGGTGTGATTTAAGACCCAGTGATCAGGAAAAGATGAGCAAAGAATCCTGTGAAGAGAAAATGTACACAGGTAAAATGTGAGCAGTTTATTAATGTCATGGTGATTTGTGCTAAGATTCTGAGATATTATACTCGCTTGTGTCATATTTAATCAATATTCAATCTCAGAATTGAATCATTCCGGTTCTTCTTCTAACATCATAATTCTATAGAACAAGAGGAAATACAAGTCTGGGAGGTGAGTGACCCAAGCAATAGGTGCAGGTTTACCAGCAAACTAAATGATGGTTAGCGCTGGGTAAAACTTGGCAGAGCTAATCAGATTGTAAGGTTATTTTGTGAACCCATTACACAAATGTAACTTTCCTATCCTGGTTGCCTAGAGACAATGCATCCGAGGTCAAGACTTTGGCTGCATCCCAATCCAATTTCTGCCTCGGGAGGATGTGACGCTCTTACCAATGGAACAGAGGGCAAAACAGAATTATTTGAATTAAATTTCACTCTTATTGATAACAATGTTACCGTTATTTTTGCAGAGCAAGACGTTTGCCATGAACAATTGGTAATGTGTGCTTGCAGAGTCTGTGCTTTTGTAGACTTCGATTGAGGACGCATCTTGGTCTCCAAAGGGAATCCCCTAGTAAAATTTGCAAGTGAGGTTTACGAGGATAGCGTAAATACAGGTCTTTGAATTGGTTCAATTACTCTAGAATGGTACCGATTGCCGGGAAACGGGGCTGCAGTTCTCTTGCGGTTTTAAGCTTTTCCTATGCAAACCTCGCTGCTGACTTCTCCTTCTGGTCCGCTCTCATTTTTCATTAGGCAGCCGCAGCAAGTCAGAGCGAGGGAGGGGAGGGGGAGACCGCGGCTGTATCAACGGAGGGAGAGGACAACGCACAGGACGTGGACAAGGAGAACGAAGACGACCGCCTTCTACAGGAGTTTGAGGAGGAGATGGCTGACCTCTCCATACCCTCGGCCAAGATTGACACCATCAAGGAGGAGATGCAGAAGGAGTTCGACAACATCATAGATGAGGTATAGGATACGGGCTACAGCAGGCTCTCAAGTGGCTTAGTCAGTGAAGACACGGCAGCAAACCGAGAGCAGCAGGTCTGAGTCTCGGGGCATGTAATTAACTGTGAACTTCTGCCTGGTAGTATCTACAGTGGGATGCGGCCTGATTCCAGAAACGGTGGAATGGGAAAGAGTTAGCTAATTGTACTATGCCTTGTAGAGTAATCTCTGTTGTTTTGGGATTTCATGTAAAGGGTTTCACGTCACAGTATGTGAAAGTAAGAGGTAATGCAGTAGAAACATGATTCCGTGCCCCCCGCCCCCCCACCAGTGACCCCTATGCTCCTTCTCTTAAGGCCCAGCAGGAGCTGGAGACTGAAGGCTTAAAAGGTGAGTTTGACCGTGACCAGGCTACACAGGCGCTGGAGACCACGCTGGACAAGCTGCTGGACCGTGTGGAGGACAAGGAGGCGCCGGAGCCGGGGATGGAGGGTGAGCCTGGCCCCACGGATCCCGCAAGAGGCAGCCCGAGCCTTGCCCCCCGCCAGCCAGGTAACCAACCCCCCTGGATTTATAAAGCCTCCAAACGATAGGCTACAAATTCCTTAGACCAAGCGGTGGTCAGCTCTTGCTATTCCATCAACGCTTCTTCATAATTACAGGGTATTTCAGTTGCTAAAACAAGGGTCTAGTTCTTCATTGCATGTTATGAATATTCATGAAGAGGTGTGGCCAAGAATAGTTGCTAGTTTCGCTGATTGGCCACTCCTTTTCATGAATACTTGTAAGGTTATTTTTTTATTTGCAACACTGCAGCTGCAATAGTAGAGACAATAATTTTAACGCAACAGAAGAAAGAGATGGCCAGTCTGGTTGTGGTCTATAGAATGTGTGGCAGAAACAAAATGCGCCCTGTAACCAGACTTAGTTTGCAGACTTGAGGGAACGCATTGACCATCCATGTCCATCTCAGGCCCATAAACAGACCTGGGCAGTGTAGTTCACAGTGGATTCCTATATGTTGTGTGCGGGCTTTCTATGAGGGTAGTGTAGTCTTCATGTTTTCGAGTTGCATGCAAACCCAAGATGGACCCCCATGTTTACATCCGCATGACTGTTAAGGGTAGAGAGTGTTGTTCTTCAAAGGAAAATGTAGCGCCAGTACTTAAGCATAGCGTTAACATTTTTATATGTATGGCTTTTTTTTAGTGGCATCGTCTTCCTCATTTTTCCCACCCTTAACTAAGCTGAACTGTTTAGTCCATCTCAGCAAACTGCTCTAATTGGTTCAGGAGAGGGATACCACATCACATGACTCCTCTGATTCACGTGAAGACTGGCCCTCGCTTCATTCCGCTTCACAGGTCCACCACCAGCTGTGTGCTGCCTATGTCATCGGAGGATGACAAAGTCAGCTAACGCCTTGCTTCATATATCGCCAGGTGCATGGCCACCCTGGAGTGGCCGCTAGAGAGCAGTGAGACTAGAAATCAAAACTGGCTAAACCCCTGTTTTTCCCTGTAGAGGTGGGTTCAATTGTCAACTCTCCAATTCGGACCTCTGACCATGGCTGGAAATGAGCCCCCAGCCGCAGGCCTCGCGTCTGCTTCCTGAACAAGCATCTTTACTATGAGAGCCACCTGCATACCGAATGTATAGCTATTTGATCACGATAGCGAGAGGGACTTTGGCTTATGAAACATGGTCAAAGACTTTTTTTGATGGGAGTGAATTTGCATTCAGAGTCCTTCTTTGGATTGACCAGTCAACAGAGAACAGCCCTGTCTACCCTTTCATTTGATTCCACAATCACAAATCCACTTCCCACCCCCAAACCTCCTGTATAGAAATGTACACTCCATTAATCATTAGTCCTACCAGCCTTTTACCATTAAGACAAAGAACCATTGCTTTTAAAGGGGGCCAGCCAGCAAAAAAAAAAAAAAAAAAACTCCCTCCGCCACTAATGAGCAAGATCAGGGTCTGTCTCCTGTTGGTCTCATCCAATCAAAAAGCTGCTCTGTTGGTGGGAGCGCAGGGCAAGGTCCCGCCCCTCTGCTGTGCACGTGACCTTGTTATTTTGTTTGTCGCTACCCAGACGAAGCCCCTGATGACCAGGTTAAAATCAGAGTTACTAAATATAAGCCAGGCGGCAGCCCCAATCGGCAGTTGAAGGTGCAGGAATTGAGCGAAGGGGACCCCCAAATGCAGCAGATTAAGGACGTGGTTAAAGAGCAGCTAGAACGGGCGGGCCTGAAAACGGAAGGTAGGAGAACAAACCTGTTTACACAAAAAGGGCTCTTCCTCTTCCTCTCAGGGCTGGTGCTTCACTTCAACCTTCTTTCCCCCTACAAACAAAAACGAACAGCAAGCAGATAGACTCTAACACCCTCCTAGGGAACTCTCTTTTGGCAGAGGTCCGAAACTCTGGTCCTGGATAGTCGTAGGGTCTACTACTACTTCACTACTCGGCACTCAGTTAGACGACTCCGCTAACCCGCTCTGCTGAACGGAGTTAACTGCTGTTTTTAAATCCAAAGCTGAACCCAGAGGACATCTACAAAGCTCCAAACCTTGACCTGGATCAGAGCTTTTCTGCTCCAGCGTCGAATTGGCGCACTGTCTGTAGCCATTTTCACCATCCACACTTCATACATACCGTTGGAACCAATCAGCTTGCCTCCTGGACCAAGGATTCTACCCATAAGCCCTATCAGGTGATGTAATATGTGGTTGGTGCAAACACCTGCAAGGAAATCAGGCTTTCCAGGACTGTAGCTGAACAGCCCTGCCCTAGACTGTAGCGTTTATATTTACGCTTTCACACATCACTTCCAAATTCACCATGTCCCAAATTTAAGTGGTTAAACATGAGTGAGGGCTAGGAGTCTAGTTTTGTGCCCTCGAACACCCACGGCAACCAGGCCTGTATTTCTGCAGACTTGCTAGTGTAGTGGTACTTCAAAAACTTGTGTTGGTCAACAAAACATGTTTTTTTTTTTTTTTAATCATATGGTATTCGCTGTCCTCTGGTACTTCACTGAAGGAAAGTGCATTCCGTTTGCTGATTTTTCACTGTTTAGCATCAGTCTTAGTGTTTTAACGTCAGCTGTGGGACTGGCACTTGAATGGTTCGGTAGTTTCTAGGGGAGATTCTGAGGGCCGATTCAGAATTTTGTATCTGTAGCTATCCAGGACCAGGGCTGGCCACCCTTGCTCGTCATTTGGCCCCCTGCATGGCTGTGTCATTTGTTTGAGAGCAACTCCGCGATTGTCCTGGCACCTGTGACTGGCTTGCATTGGCGGGAAACTGTACCTTGTTACATTTTTTGGACATTTTTAGTGCCTTGCCTGCTTCTGCTTCACCCAAGATCTGAAACCCCTTTCCCGAACATCCAGGTTGCAACCGCTGGACGATGGGCATGACAGACCAAGCACCAGTGATGTCACATTCGCTATGTCACACAAAATCCCATCCATACATTCTTTTCTTTTTCTTTCCTCCCACCACCTGCTGCTTTTTACAGCCGTGAATCCCCAGCGGCGTTTTGGTCTGAATTTTCGTGTGCGTGGCCGTGTAAAGGACTACTCTGTGTATTTACGGATGTGTCCTTGCAGGTAAAATCGAGGTGAAGATCCTGACCCGCCGGTCGGCTGAGGAGGCAGGAGAACAGTGGCTGACTGAGGAAGACACTAAGTCTTTCAGAGAGCTGCTCATAAATTTACTGGTAAAGCATGTATGCTTTTATGTTAATTTTGTTACAGGTGGGCCAGTGGGTTTTGTTGTAGGCATGTTGAAATCCTTTACTTACCTTCATAAATATATGTGAAAGACACATTGCAGGATTCCCCATGAATTAGTACACACACACACACACACACACACACACACACACGTACATATATGTTTCCAAACATGAGAGAGGGAATATTACGTCCATACATACAGGATACAGGTAGTGATGAAAACATTGAACTGGAAAAACAAAGATGTTATTGAGTTGTGGAGTATTGGAAGGAATCCAAGCATATCACTCAGCCTGACTGTCCCTCGGTCTCTCTCTCTCTCTCTCTCTCTCTCTTCCTCCCCCTCTCTCAGACCGGGGGGACAGAGGAGGTGTACAAGGAGCAGAAGCGACAGCAAGAACTGGAAAACAACTACAGGTTTGTGTGGGGAGAGAAGAACGAAGAGGCTCAGTCTGCCGGGACCTCGGACTCCGACGACGTGGACTTCTGAACTGGGGGGGAGGGCGAAACCGGCAACCACCGTGGACAGGCCTGGGAACGGGGGGACTCACTAGCACTCTTTCACAGACCTGAAAGACAACAACGCGCATGCGCCCACGTACGCGCCCAGCTAAATCATAGCTATGTTGGGAACCACTGGCCAGAAAGGCCTTGGCCCACCCCCTCCCCCCCCCCCCCCCCCCCCCCAACTAGATAAAGTTCTATTTCACACACTGAAACCCAAACATTGAGCAACGGCGTGAGCCGCTGTGATCTCCCATCTTTAGCGATTAACGAATGTGAATTTACCAAGATGTCAGTGCTGAGGTGGTATTGGTAGGTCGGAAGGGTCTATAACCCCACTGATTGGAACATATTGGGCCAAAAGCTGCCATGTGCCGGAGCACCTGGACCTTCAGACGCTCTGTATATCCCATGCTTGGACTGATTCATGAGGCTGGCCCTGTTCTGTTGACTCAACTTAAGAGTTATATATCATCCTTGCGGCTGCAGTCAGTCCGTCCGCTGGAGTGTGTGCTTACGGTCCCCTATTCTTACTTTCTCGCTCCGGCTTTCTTCCGCAAGCCAGTCACCTGCACTTTCACTCCTACAAAGCTTATCTTTGCTCACTTGCTAAGGTAAATTTGATCAACATGAGGGCTTTTTTTTTTTTTTTTTTTTTTCGCTAAGGAGAGTGTTTCCAGCAGCACTCTGGTCATCCTGTCCCCTCAGCAGTGTAGAAGTGTAGTAATTAAGGAATATTTAAGGAGTGTGCATACAGAGAGAGGACTTACATTGTACTTATTTCTTCTCATGACTGACTGGGAGCATTTTTAAACTGAGCTAATTCATGTAGACACATCCGTGTTTAAAACCTGTGTGTAAAAACGATGGTGTGAAGCAAAGGTCCGTCTGCTATGATAGCTTTGAGATATTTCACATTTTGTAAGGAATGCACTGTAAATAGACAAGCCGGCTTTATGAAAAGTGAATCATATTTCCACATACTTTTGTAGCACTTTAAACGTAAACTCTTGTTGACAGACTTTGAATATTTGTGCTCCAGACAAAAGCACAATAGTGAGTGTATTTAAATCTCAAAATCTTGCTTTTTTGGAAAGGAGAATACAGATGACGGAGGCAACCGATACCAAAGGACTGGGAGAGTGGTTTGTACCTGAGAGATTTGGCTCCAAGCTCTGTCAATATTTAAGGAACGTCCTGTTTTATTTCTTTTTTTTTATGTGTCTGGTCAATACTGGGTTGCATTCGTACCAGACAATCGAGCAAAACAAGGAGATCTCTCAGTTTGAACAAGGGTGCGTTCAAAAATCAGCTTCACATATTTGGCACAGGGCATTATGGGAATTAAATACAGGAGCTGTGAGATTTTGATATGCTAATGGTTTTTGGCAACTCCATTTTACATCCGTCATTTTGAGGAACCCTGTGGCTAACACTGGACCCCTGTTTTTTTTTTTGTTTTTTTTTTAAATAAGGAAGCATCTTAGGTCTTCCCGTATTATCGTTATACAAAGTTGTTCGGTCTGCACAGTGCAAAATTCTGATAGAAAATCTGCACTTAACTGCAGAATGGCAATTAGAATGTTGTGTGCAACAGACTGAACTGTGGGGAGCCTGGTGACATTTATCATGTATGGGGAAGGGTGTTAAGTATGAAAAGAGAGCCACTTGTAAACAGTCTTAATCCTATGTTTACACTGTCAGTTTAAAAACACCTGAATCCTCTGCTCCAAGTAGCAAACAATCACATGGAATTCATTTTAATTATGATTTATTTCAGATTTGTATGTGCCATTTATTCTTTTCAGAATGCATGCAATTTAAGTCCGCCTGGATTGGGTTTTTCTCACCAATTTTCAGCAGTACTTTTGTTTAACAAGGTGCAGTACAAGCAAAGTCATGCCAAAGTTAATGCTATTGTGTGTGATATTTCTGTAGGAGCAAAAGTTTTGGTATGCTGTAATGGCATGTCAAAAAATCAGACATGAGAAACAGATAACAAATACAGTGTAAACATAGCATAGTTTGAGACCCTTCTGAATCAGTTAAAAAGGTGCTTCTTACTGTTAATGCACGTAGGATTTACCTGGAGCCAAAAATCTCAGGTTGATACCCCTGACCCCTCCCCCAACCCCAATTTAAGCAAACGTGAATAACGTTGACGCTTGTTAACTCGTGTTCACTCTAACAATGACAAAACAAAGATAAAAAAAAAAAACGATTGGTTGGCTAAATCTGTAAATTCGTATTGATACTCTTTTCTGAAGTCTGATCAGATGAGTGACAAAGGGCTTTTTGTGTAAACTTTGTTAATAACTGTAGTTCTTGAAATACTGTATATAATTTTGCTTGCCCTTGGAGGATTTTGTGGATTGTAAGATTTCTGTAAGCTTAGTTGATCATTGTGAGGAGATGTGTTACATTGTTATTAAAACACATTTGATCCATTATTTTCATTTTGAAATTTCTTCTTGACCAATTTTTCTTGAACTTCAAAATTTTGAAGCACTGCTGTCCATTGTCATCCAAACGTGTGCATTTCACTTATGAAGCTGTGGCGTAACACAAATGGGATTTCTGTGTATGGAGGTGATATTGTCTATTTTTTTATTTAATCAGCAATCGCATGTTTAGATTTCACTTTGAATTGGACTTCGTCGTTTATTCGTTGTACCGTTAACCCATGCTGAATGATGTGCGTGTGAATATGTTAGTCGTAAATATCCATGTCCCAAATTTCTTGGGGGTACTCTGCATTTTCACTCAAGAAGTATTACTTTTTGTTATGCTGACTACGACTTAATCTTGTGGTAAAAAGCAACAAGGCCGCGGCAGTGAAGAAGAGCGGGAGTTCGCGTGGGAAAAAAGTACAGAGTAAACAAGTTTAAAATAAATTTAAAATAAGTTTTAATACAATGATGGTATATAAAGCGCGGTCTACTTATTCACTTCACATAAACCGTTGGCAAATATTTTATCAAAGATGATGAATTGATGTGTTACTTCATTGTTGGTAAATTATGAAAACGAATACTGAAGCATTTTAATTTGCAGGGTATGAAACGAAATGTAGAAAAGTTTTTATTGTATTATGGGAGGTGGTGGGTTACTTGGAGAATGCATGTTTATTTAAAAAAAAATGTGACTTTCATTGGGCTTTATCATTTGTATAGCAGGGTTTCACTCTCCTATTGTGGCGATATGGAACTTGACACAGTCACATGTTTTCAACACATCTGTAATGTTGTGGGCAGCATCACATTATCTTTACAATGCGTACAAGTGATAGTAAAAGTAACAGTTTTCTTGCAAATGTGTCTGAATTTTCGATGTTCTAAAGAATTGCAAAAAGGGCAGGGTATAACATTGGTACCGTTTTTTTTGGTGCTAAACTTGTTTATGATGATGAAGGGGGCTTTAACAAAACCGACACCTAGGTGAAGAACCAAATACACGAACTCTGTTAAGTGACCACACTATGCTCTACTCAATTTACAAGTCGTGGCCACAACCGTAAGACCCATTTTCATTTTAAAATTAAAACAGTGTTTAGACTTTCAGTGAGTCTTAATCTCTCGGATTTGGTTTATTGCTTCCCCGGAGGCCACTTAGGTCATACCGTGACTCTCCCAGCCAGTCTGCAAATGTTGGTGACCCTCAATTTAGAGAGAGTATGCAAAGGGGTAGGGATTATTTGTGATTGAAGGGAATTTTTTAAATGAGAAGAAAGTTTCAGTGTGAAATGTATATTCTCTAGACCAGCAAAGGTCATTTTAAAATGGGAAATAATCTCCTCCCATAAATTACAGCTTCTTAAGAGTTATGAGGTAAGAGGGTGATGTTGCAATGTGTTGACGGAAATTTTTCCAACACGCCCTCTACAGAAACGTGTAGACGTAACTACAATAGGAAGCGAAAAGACTTGAATGTGTGAGGAACTAATTAAAGTTGGCTTCACGCCTTAGAACAGTTAACGTTTAAGAAAGGCATGCTGTTAGTTGGATTGCTGTCATTTGAAGACAGTTTAGCCTGGCGGAGTTAGACTGAAAGCTTCTCTGAGTGGAAATTACGAATGGATTAACATCAGAGAATGCACTAAGGAAGAAAAACTGACTCAGCGTTAACGCGAAAGTGGATGTCATCTTAATACCCACTTTGCAAGCTAAAACGTTTCATTTCGGTATCGATTGAAACATGGGCACCCAAGACATAACGAGTAAAGTTAACTGGCTAACTAGCTAGCCAGCTGTATTAAGAATGATAGATGCTAGCTACATCATCGCAACTGGGGCAGGAATTTCCACTTCATTAGTACAATGACGCTTTGTCGAGGTGAGTTTTGGAATACGATTAAATATTAAATGTTTGGGTTCACGACATGAATTGATTGGCCTGCCGAGTACTAGCAAAGCTAACGATATGGCGAAACGTCAGTCCAAATGCACGAAGGGATAATACATATATCCGTCTTAGCTAGCCAGGAGGGCAGGATATGTCTAACGTTAAAGTGGTGGTCGTTCTTATCTCGCAGCTAGCAGCGTGGCTAATGATAGGTAGGATCTGACACGTAAACGCTCATATTACCCGATCTTAACTAACATTTCATAAAACTGTTAAAAAGCAGCCACATTAGGGACATAATTAATATGATGCTTTTATACTTGATCGACCATTAACAAGGAAGCTCTTAGCCAGGACGTGGTAACCAGGAAATAAATCGTTTTCGCTAGCAATGTCGCGGAGTGTGTAGCGGTAGCTACCTCGCTAGCTAACCTTACACATCGAAGATGGTAGATAACATTAACGTTTGAGCAAGGAGATGCATCGGTAGCTATCTAGTTTACTTTGCTTGAAGTCAAGCAAGTGGAGCTAGTTTGACGGGGAAATCAAGATATTTGACAAACTCGAATCACTAGCCTAAGAAAAAAGTTAGATATGTTCGTCTGAATTATGTATCCAAGACATATAGCAAGTCCCAGATAAAATGACCAAAACACCGTGGCCTAAAACTTTGAGTACGATATAAATATCAGATACGGCATAAAACATACATCCAAGATAGGTAATACGTCGTACCATTCAGTGGATAATGTTTGCTCAACTTATCGGTTATTTATTTTGAAACCGTGCTAATGTATATGTCAGCTAGTTATTGTGCCATTTGCAACTCGCTGAAACGTATTTGTCTTGCACGTTTTATCAAAGTGGTTGACAGAGGTTTACTTCCGCCTTGTCGCAATCTGTTTTATATTTTTTCTGACACTGATACTGACCGCATTAGCGATATGTTCATTGTACTGACCTGTTGCCGCACTTTTTTTTGGTCATAATCCTCTTAACTAAGTTTTGCGACACCGATCTTGTAATTGTCATTGTTAAACTGAGAAATTGCCACCGAATTTCTGAATTAAATGGAGGCTTTGGCTATATTCGGAGAAGAAAGACATTATTGTGGTTACATAGTCGCTCTCAAACAGGAAAGTCCAGTTGTTCTTGATACATGAGTGTTTCGACACATCACCCAGCCTAGGTTACTGTAATTGCTCACCACTGCATTCTTTCCACAGAAAATCCATGTATATTGATTGTATCCTTGTATGTCGCTTTGGATAAAAGCGTCTGCCAAATGAATAAATGTAAATCTGGCTTGCCCAACAGTTGAAGTATAGGGATGTATAGTAGCGTTTCTAGCTGTGGGTTTTGCTTTTAATTAGTCAAAGAATTTTCTGTGACTTGTGGATTGACTGTCTTTGGCCTTTTCCTATAATTGTATCAACACAGTTTATATCAGGTAGGAAGCCCTGGTCCTGGAGTGCCACAAATGTTTCTTGTTTCATTCCTTCTGAGCTTTTTTTTTTTTTTTTTTTTTTTTTTTTTTGCAGCCTGAGCCGAATTGTTTTACTCATAGTGACTCGTCTTCCAACTCCAGCACATGTTTCTGTAGTAATTGGTTGTCATTTTTTTCTTGGGCCTTTTCCTTGGGCTAATGTGTTGTTAGCCTTGAGACTGTTAGCCTTTTCTTGGCTGTTTTTTGTCAGACATATTTTACTTGCACTTACAGATCAGTTTTATGTTGGGTTTTTTCAAAATCAGCCTTGTACCCCTAAATCTCTGTATGCCACCTGATCTGATCACTGTTTTGTTGCAGACATTCAGAGGTAGAGACTGGGGAGGAGCCAAGAGTGGGAGACACCATTGGAGTGGGGTGGAAGGGGGGGGGATCAGGATGAAGTACCTTGGCACGAAATTTGCTTTCTACTTGGGCTTCCTGGTGGGGACCAGCACGCTGTACCTCTTCCTGAGGCAGATATGGTTTGAGGCAGCTGCCAGCCGACAGACTGCCGGCCTTGGGAGCGCAGCAGTGGCCAGGATGGGCGGTGAAAGCCACACCTGGAAAGCGGAAGACTTCGCACACATCCACCTCCACCATGACCACCATGGTGCAGGTAACCGCTTCATCATATCTCTCCTTACAATTTCATATGCTCATTTTAGATTGCTAGTTGTTATGAGATATTTACCGGAAAAAAAATGCTGGTTCAAACAAATAGGTCTATATGACTGTAAGGTTGGGGTGGGTAGGTTTACTCTTTGATGTATTCAGTCCTCAATAAATATTTCTTGAAGAGTGAAAAAAATGGGGTTTCCATGAAACCAATATTTAGCAGCAGCAGTCATGACTCATGACACAAACATTGTTGCTGAACAGAGATCCATTTTTAAGGAGAAAAAACATAACAGAGGGTGACTTAAATTACTAGTACCCCCTTCTCTCCAAGACTTTGTTTTTGGGAGGTCTAGAGACTTTAAGTTTAAAGTGAATGAGAGGATGGCTTTGTTGGTAAGACAAAGTCAGGTATTCTCTAAAATGAAAACTTGAGATCAGGCAAATTGACAGATAGCCAGTCAACACAGTGTGAAGCTGTAGTTTGACTCTCTAAATTTGGTGAGTTACTTGAAAGCGGTGAGTGTTGAACATGCTAATGTTTGTGAACGTGCTAATGTTGGTGTTGGTATTTGGCTCTCTCAGGGCAGGACAACCGGACTGCGGATGAACTGTACAAGAAGGTTCGCATCCTGTGCTGGGTGATGACGGGCCCCAACAACCTGGAGAAGAAGGCGAAGCACGTGAAGGCCACCTGGACACGCCATTGTAATGTGGCCTTGTTCATGAGCTCGGTGGACGACCCCAAATTCCCCACCGTGGGCCTGGGGACCAAAGAAGGTCGTGACCAGCTTTACTGGAAGACCATCCGGGCCTTCCACTACGCCTTGGAGAAGCACGGTGACGAAGCCGACTGGTTCCTCAAGGCTGATGATGACACCTTTGTGGTGTTGGAGAACCTGCGCTGGCTGCTGGCCAACCATACGCCTGACGAGCCGATCTACTTCGGCAGGCGCTTCAAGCCCTTCGTCAAGCAGGGCTACATGAGCGGTGGGGCGGGGTACGTGCTGAGCAAGGAGGCGCTGCGGAGGTTCGTGGAGGGGTTCCGCACCAAGACGTGCACCCACACGTCCCCGGTGGAGGACCTGGCCCTGGGACAGTGCATGGAGAAGGTGGGGGTGAAGGCCGGAGACTCCCGCGACTCACTTGGCCGCGAAACCTTCCACCCATTTGTTGCTGAGCAGCAGCTCACCAGCAAGTTCCCAAAAAGCTTCTGGTACTGGAAATACTGCTACTACCCCATCCAGCAGGCAAGTGTCATCTGTTTTATAGCGGGGAACGTGTTTGCGTTTGCTAACGGACACAACACATAGCAGAAGATGCATCTTTACCATGGGGTTATTGTAGTTGCAGATTCAGAAATAAATACCATGATTCATAAAAATAAATTAATTCACAATTGAGCTAAGGGAGATTTACACATTTTCTGTTTCCCCAATAAATAATTGGTTCACATATGAGTGAAACTCACAGACATTCTATACCTATCAGGTATTTGTGGAATCGTTCACATTTATTTGTGGATCGCAGTGGGTTTTCCCATTGCGTGGAAGTTAGATGAATCACCTTGAATTTATTAGTGGAATTCTCAAATGTTTCTAATGCCCAGAGGTGCAAATGAATCCACAGTTTTTTCTCTCACAATATCTACTACAGCTAGCCAGGTTACGCGGAAAGCTTTTGCTTCTCTGACCAATCACAGCACGTATGTGTTTAGCCAATAAGTGCAAACTTCACTACTAATAATCCCCCCACCCCCCCCCCCCCCCCCCCCAAAAAAATTGCATGTCATATCGTAGATTAAACATATTTTTACTTTCCTCAAATATTTCCCAGGGGCCATAAGGACCCTGGAGTTTGGAGTATTACACCCAGTCGATTAGGAACATACCTGACATACCAGCTAATCTGTAGTGTGAATACCAAGGCTAGCTTATTAAGTTAGTGGAATCAGGTGTGTTCCTATTTGTTTGGAATGAAAACCTACAGTCACACAGTCCTCTACAGATAAGCCTGGCTCCTATGACATAGTGGAATCATAGTAGTTTTCATCGGCGTAACGATTCCCATATCAGCTTTTAGCAGACGTTACAATTCTAAATCCGCGACGACACACCCATCTTTTCTGCCCAAACTTGCATACAGCACAACATGGCACTAGAAGGGCCAGTGTGCACACCAGTAATCCAACCAGTTATTCTGACTCCATTTTCTAAAACTCTGTACAGTGCTGGTTCACTTCTGTCTTAGCCCACAGCAAGGTGTTTTCACCAGGGACATGTATGCCTACATGAGTACAAAAAAATGAATGAGGTAACATAATAGGTAGGATTACGTTTCCACTGCTAATGACTCACTCTGGATAAGAGCATCTGAAAAATGACCATAATGTATGCTTTAGTAAACCGCTGGACTAGAGATGGTTACTTTTAAGCCTGTCTAAGGATTGGCACCCATTGGGAAAATTATGTGATTATCTCAGACTGGCGAACCGTTTACGACCTGCGGGTGTGTCTCCGGACTGTCTGCAGGTTATTTTTGTCATAATGTCTCCCTCCCTGATCTCTGTCCGTAGGGCTCCCAGTGCTGCTCTGACCTGACCGTCTCTTTCCACTACGTAAGTTCGGACACAATGTACCTGCTGGAGTACTACACCTATCACCTGCGTGCCTACGGCTACAGATACCGCTACCAGCCCCCGCCCCTGCAGCTGGGGAGGACAGACCAGCTAGTGGCGCCCAACAACGGGAAGCCCAAGGCTCCCGACAGAGACTTGTCCCCAAATAAAGGGAAGGAGGCAGACGTGGCCAGGATAGACGGAGGACAGGAAGTCGGTGACACGGGCGCTAAAAAGGCGATGGATGGCGGGAATGGAGAAAAGCAGCAGTAGACTTTTCCAGAGACATCCACACTCCTTTTTTGCACTAACTGTGTTGCGTGGATAATGTCTGTGGAAATGCGTGTATTTGGGCGGGACTTGTGGCAGTTGGTTTGGGCTCAGAGGCCATTTGAGCCAGAATGGATGCAACTCCGCCAAGCTGCACAAACATTGAATCTCTGATACTGGGTCATTAATTTATGAAGGCAGTAGCAGGATCTTCTACAAAAAAAATTCCCTTTCATTGGATCGTTTTTCAACGACAGGGAAAGTAAATGTGGCGAAATATTTTCCTTTAAATTTGGCAATTTCTTCTTTGTGGTTGGGGGGTTAATTATTGCTTTAAAGATTTTTTTTATTAATTCTAGCCTATCAGCATTCTAAAGTGGAAATGTAATGTTTTTAGTGGTCTTTGCTTTAGTTTGAAACTTAAAAAGAGCGAAACCAATCAAAGAGGGACTGAAGTTCAGTTTCGGGGATTGTTGTCTTAAAAAGTCTTTTTTGCACCATTTAAGAACTTGAAACAGGAAAATCAGTGACTGATATTCAATTTTTTTGTGATACCTGCTTAATGTTTTCATGAGGTAAGTCCAAGGATGAAGACATGGGGAAAAACGGGAGGAATCAACAAAATCAAAGAGTCGACAGAATAGCATGGGTTATTACTGTGCACAAACGGCAAATTGTCATTCTCTCCAACTAGACAACACCAGAAAGAGTAAAAGTGAAGGAGCAGAACATTTTAACTTGAATTTAACAACCGCTTCTAAGCAAATATGTGTGTTATCGAGCGATTTATTTAAATTATTTGTGCTTAAAGCATGCAAAAATAGGAGCGGAATTTTGGTACGAGAGTTGAGCAAGCACTCACGTTAACAGATATTAAATACACACTTGCAACCCAATGTAGAAACGCACCTACTTTGCATAAAAAATTACAAATAGTGCCTCAAAAATTTCTGTAAGTACATTCATTTTTAATCACATATAGGGTGCCAAACATTATCCATGGAAACTGCTCTTCAGACCAGTGTGCTAACAGTGATGTCTTAATGATCTTTAAGATTTTATTTAATGGTTTAGTCAACATATTGTATTATAGAATGTACTTCTCAGTTAAAGTGTTTAGACTGATGTGTCTACTAAACATATCTCTGGACGTAGTTTTTGTGTGGCTATTTAGCAATTGAATTGTGATGAATACTTTTCGATGCGTCTCCAGATACTGTTTACTTTTAAGTCTGTTTGAAAGTATGCGCCACACCTATTTAATCGGTCTGGATGCCTTAAGAGAAGCCTTTTATAAAATCCAGCCCAAAACGGTGAGAAAAGCATGACCGTTTGAATTCTCAACCATTCCAGCTTGCACAGTTGCTGTGTGGAATTCAGTAACTGTGTAGACACTTTTCCTAAATTGTTTTTAAAAGTTAACCAGCATTTGCTGGTGTACCTCGTATTTTAAACCAAATCTGCTAATGAATATGTGTGTTTATAAGGGGTGTAACTGTTTACCAAACCCCTGGTTAGGCACTATCTTGGTTTTAGATCATGGTTTTGTTTGGTTCTTGGTGTAGCATAAAAAGTAAATGAAGAAAAATGTATATAATGCTACTAAGATAAGTATATAAGATAAAATGTAGAAAATGCTACTGCTGTCTGCACAATGTTATTTCATGGCTTGTTTCTTGCCTACGATAATCCAGCTGGTTAAACAAACACTAGGAAGCTGCAATGCATTCTTTGAATAATGCAAATCTAAGATTACACCCAAGCGGTCACTCCAGTAAAATGTGGCTTAGATGAAAGCCATACTTCCAATAAATAACTTGTCTCCTAACTGGTCACACCCACTGTGTTATGTTAACCCACTCACCAGCTATTGAGTTATAAGCACAAATATGGTGATTTATCATCTGGATTGATCATTTTTATTTATTCCTCCTACTTACCAGACTGTAGCCCATGTGGGATTGAAATGTTCTAGTTCAAAGTAACAGGACAATATTAGCCATGGAAAAAAGAAATCATAGTAAATTTAAGGGGCCGTAATTATAGTCAGCCGGGTAGCTAAAACGTTCCCAAGTAGGAGACTTGAATTATGGTTGAAGACCCTTCACTTTGGCCTAATCTCCTCCAATATGGAGAAATTGGCTGGTCATGTTTTGCTAGTAATTTATAATGATGTGTTGGGATTCGCGTTGCGCTTTGATCCAGTTGGTTAAACAATTCAAAATTGTTTACTAAGTTTCAACAAGCATACAATGCATTATGAATATGTGTGTGTTTTCCAGTGGCAGTGGGTGAGTTGAAAACAGAGGAAACACAAACCTCACCTTTAAATATATCATTCGTTCATTTAATTTTTAAGAGGATTATTTCTCTTTACTGAACTGTGTAGCATTTGCTATACCGACACGTTCTTATAATTTGTGGATAATTGTACTTTTGGCTCTCTGCCCGACGTGAGGGCATATTAATGTCAAATGCGCTCGTCTGATTTGCAAGACTCTGCCGTTTACATGCTCGCGAAACAACGTGGATTGTCTGAAGCTGAGTGCAATGCACAATAAAGTTTAGCACACTGGCCTCAACTAGTTTGCAAAAAAAAAAAACATTAACATGATGACATTGATAATCATTTACTCTGTTTACGTGATTTGGATTCTGCGAATCGTTTTTTTTATTGTTAATCGGCGGATTGACGGGAACAGGCTGAAGTTAATGACAGATTTAAAGGTGAGGTTTGTGCTTCGTCTGTTTCCAACTCACCGACCGCCACTGGTGTTTTTATATGTCACTGCATGGTCAAGTGCAGTCTGAACCTAAAATGTGTTGGGTTCACAGTGCACATCAAAACAAGCTACCTATACCACATGGTTTCGTCCAAAGGCATATATCTTTACACCCCTGATTTTTTTTTGTATCTTAAGATTTTTATAAAGAACGAACTGCCCCTATTTCGTTGTTGGGTAAAATTATTAGCACATTCAGATATATTTTGCCGTATTTTGTTTGCACAACTAATGTAATATACACACTAAGTGCCCTGGACAGGATGTGAACCTGATTTTGATTCTAGTGTTGCACAAATTACCTTTCCTATGCAGTCAGCTTGCATACTGTAGTTTCTTGTTGAGAAACCTGTTCTTCACTTGTTCTGGTGACTTGGGTCTGACTTCCTTGTCCCCACGGGAATGCTGCACTCCATGTCTGTATGTTCCATGGTAACGGCAGAGGTCTGTGCCACTCCTCTGTTTAAAAGACAGTGTTATCATCGGATTGAATAAAGGCATATTTTACTGTATGGCGGTGCACGTTGTGTAGTATTTTATTGTAAATTATGTTAATAAGTCCTCAAACGCAGGTACAGTGGAAAGGTACAGGGTTTGCATTTTCTTGTGTAAGGCTTGAAATTTCTTGTTACATTACATTAAAGCCATTTGTTAGACGCTCTTATCCAGAGTGACTTACAAGGCGAAGTGCATATGAATGGTACAAGAAGTGCAAAGATAACCCTCCTATAGACTATCTAGTAAAGGAGAAAATTATCAACAACAACAACCTAGGTTAAAAACAAATTACAGTTAAACAGTTAAAATCCTGTAATACTTATTATTGTCCCTGTACAGGTGTACTGAGGAAATGGAATTTACATCATTCTATGTTCTGTTTTTACAGGAGGTGCATGTGTGCATGTACTCATGTGTACAGAGGATAGATAAAGTAAAGGAAATGCCAACGGGATAAGGACTAACTAAACTTCAGTTTCTAAGTCAACTTTTCATGTCAGCGTCAATACCCATTTCTCACTGTTTGCTATAAGATGCTTTAAATTCAATACTGGTTGTTATAACAGCCATCGAAATGTAAATGATTTTGAAAGAGATGTGTCATTGAACTGTCAGAATAACTGTCAAATCATGATTGCGAGTACCAAAAAGGAAAGACTGAATCAGGAATGGTGGTCATAGATCTGACGTCTAACACCTAAATATGCCACACCCACATCTCTATGACACTGTCTCAGTAAACGTACATTATGATGTCACAACATGTTTATGCATGGTAGGCCTGCTGTCAGGGAAACGCTAATGAGGTCAGAGTACAACAATGCATAATTTGAGCACCACGACTTAGAAAAATTAGGCTCAGCTGTTTAAATACCTTGATAAATATTCAGGCCTTACACGGGCTAGCCCTGCCCAATACAATCCTAACATTGTCGAGATGCCGCCATCAAAATTAATTCCTGTAAATTTGAATGTTATTGCCCATCATTATTGACAGGGTTGCACATTAGCCATTTCTAAGGCGCTGGGGCTCATCCAAACTGTGGTCAGACCTGTACTGTCCAAATGGAGAAAGAGTGGAACAGTGGCACATTACTGTGCTCAATCTAAAACACTTTTAACATTTCTGGTTTTCAAATTATGTAGCCTGGGTTTGATTTTTTCAGAGGAATTGTTAAAGTACATGAATATATTGACCAAACACAACACACAGGACCAGTATTGCGCACAGATGAAAATAATTATTTCTCTCCACATTGTAAAATCAGTTAATACATCCATGCATTTCCAAAGGTTGCATTTTGCACTGAAAATCTGAACACAACATATTCTAAATACAATATAGTACATAAACACAGCAAAAACATTTGTGGAGACATAAAGAAAGCGTGAATGAAAAAACAAAATCCCAAACATCATTTCTTCGCCTAGCTGGATCTGGTCATAACACTTTGTCCACATCACAGGCAAGACAGCAAGGGAAGAATCTTCTTGAATGGAATCCGTCCTTGCACAGATCCTGTATCGATTTGGTCGCAGGCCTCCTCCATGGCTAGAACGAGGGGTATCCTGACATAGGGGCTGGAGATTGTACACCTTCAACCTCCATGCCGAAAAAACTCTTCTATGGGGTTAAGGAATGGAGAGTATGGTGGGAGGTATTGGAGAGTGGAACAGTGCGGCCGCCTCGCCAAAAGAGTGGCTGCCTCACCAACATCTCTCCAAGGGCGGGGTATAAAATCATCCTTACAGTCACAAAGAACCATAAAGCAAAATACAGGGATCTGAAGGCCAATGTTCATTTTTATCGAGTCTGAAATAACGGTGCATACATGCTCATACACTTATTACCATTTTTTTGTAGTTACGTTTTTACTTAATTTCACTGCACAGTACACAGAGCCGTGTTATTCCTCCATTGAACCATCCCACCTCCCCAAGGGACATGAAACAAAATTGATCATTAGCAAGGAAATTAGTGAACAAACCAAGAGACAAAGAATAACAGCTCTCAATCCAATAACGGGTCCCCAATTAATAGTTATGTAAATAACTTTTAATTTTCTCGTGGTAAAGTTCGTTGCTCAACTTAAAGGAGTGAAAACAATTCTGTGCAATTCTGACAACTTGCAGCAGTGAGGTTGTGGAGTAAGCTGAGGCAAGTCACTATAGCACAAGCACATTTTATGTATTCTGGTAATTCTACATTCTTCAGTTATATGAAAGGTTTAAAAAAGGTTATTATGGATGCACAGGGTGAATTATTTTTTAAAAAGTTGCAAACAATATCCATGATGAATAAATAAGTCATAACAGGACAGTCTGAAGGAAAAGAGATAATTATTCTGAATATTTGAGGTAGACAATTAAGAAATACATTAGGCAGGATTTATGAACTTTACTACCTACAACATTAATTAATGCTCACCACTTTGCTGTTTATATAATTTTATGCATCTGCCTTAACTGTAGTCATAAACACTATAGATACTATAGGTATAGTATAGATACATCCGTATGTTGTGTGCTGCTCTGTGTTCATTGGCTGGCAGGCAGACCAAATGTACATTAATTTGCACCAGCCACACCAATCACAGAAGACCATACATAAAAACCCTCCCCAGTGGTCTAAAATGGAAGTAGATTTGCCACTAGCTGCTTTTGCCAGACCTAGGTGGAATGGACATGTTTGTGGATTTGTTTTCGTGTAAAAATGAGCACCACATCATGGGTAGAGCGTCTGATTGAGCCACATACTTTAATGAATCTCAGCCTCTTTGAGTGTACCAGATGTTATTCCTGAGTTACTGCCAAAAGGACAGTGCATTCCATACACTGGGAAAAAAAGCAGTTTGTCCTGATTTCACTTGAATGTAAATACACATGAGAGCAGCGGGGGGCACAGCATGTCGCGCAGTGTGCCCCGTGTCGACATATGGTGGAAAGCAGGGGTTCTGTGGCTCTCTCGGACCAGGGCTGGGGACCCCTGATGTAGCTTGTCTGCTTATCCGAACATAGCCGCTGTGTTTATTTTTGAACGGAATTCCTTTTGCTGGTCAACATGAGATTCTATATGGCGGTGTGAGGTCAATCTGTCCCCTGCAACTTGTCTGTATTTTTAGGATTGGTATCGTTGTGTGTGATAACATGAGCCAATAAACTGATTACAGTGTTTCCTTTTAGATAGTGCTGGGCGATTGTCATATGAGTATTCATAGCACATTCATAAGAACATAAGAACATATTATGACGAGAACAGGCCATTCGGCTCAACTAAGCTCGCCATTACAACTATTTAAACTTTTATAAATTTAAAAACCTCTATTAAATCACCCTTTCGTCTCTTCTTGCTAAGTCTAAATAGGTTAAGTAATTTGAGTCTTTTATATTTCATGCCAGGAACTAATTTAGTTGCCCTCCTTTGTACTTTTTCTAGAACCTCAATGTCTGTCTTATAGTGCGGTGCCCAGGACTGCACACAATATTCCAAGGGGTCTGACTAAAGCATTGTATAATTTTAATATAACCTCCTTAGCTTTATAATCAATACCCCACTCACTTTCAGGACGTCCTTACCAGCTTACACACCTGAATTTTTGAATGTTTGAGGGGAATGTTGTATGTTATATTCGTTGAGTACTGTTCAGATCTGCATGCTTACAGTTCCAGGTATTTGAACTAGGTTTAGCAGTGCTTGTGGTTGTTACAAGTTGCAATGATAGCAACTATTTAACGGTTCTGTAACTGTGGCAGACGTGAGAGACTTAAGTAAGGGCGGAATAACTCACAACCCGTCTCCCTCCTCTTTTTTGAAACATAACAGAAATTGTCCATGTTATTTGATAGAACCAAATACTGACCACCAGATGGCGATGTTTTGCTGTTCAGTTAAAACGGGTTACAGAAAGCTGCATTTTGAGTTCAGTTTCCTCATTCTACATAAGTAACGTATACTCGTATATTGTGAAAAAAATTCACAATAAATCATACAACTTTTTTCAGTGCAAATTGCATGACTGCAGTGTCTCTTCTGTTTTATTAAGTCTAGCTCTTCTGTTTGGAACCTCCACTTTCTAATTCCTTTCCTCAGTCTGGCAGATTGTCTAGCAGGTGGTTGTTGCTTTTATGATTGCTTTGTCAAAACACTACATACACACAGTTCACACAACCACACGCACAAGTAGCAAAACACCTTCAGATCTTTTGCAAAATGAAACACCTCAATCAAACTATACAGTAATTTATAAAAACCAAATTTTGTCACCGTATGGTACACACGTTTCATACAATCTGATTCTGTTTGAACAAGTTGCACATTACTGTGCTCAATCTAAAACACTTTTAACATTTCTGGTTTTCAAATTATGTAGCCTGGGTTTGATTTTTTCAGAGGAATTGTTAAAGTACATGAATATATTGACCAAACACAACACACAGGACCAGTATTGCGCACAGATGAAAATAATTATTTCTCTCCACATTGTAAAATCAGTTAATACATCCATGCATTTCCAAAGGTTGCATTTTGCACTGAAAATCTGAACACAACATATTCTAAATACAATATAGTACATAAACACAGCAAAAACATTTGTGGAGACATAAAGAAAGCGTGAATGAAAAAACAAAATCCCAAACATCATTTCTTCGCCTAGCTGGATCTGGTCATAACACTTTGTCCACATCACAGGCAAGACAGCAAGGGAAGAATCTTCTTGAATGGAATCCGTCCTTGCACAGATCCTGTATCGATTTGGTCGCAGGCCTCCTCCATGGCTAGAACGAGGGGTATCCTGACATAGGGGCTGGAGATTGTACACCTTCAACCTCCATGCCGAAAAAACTCTTCTATGGGGTTAAGGAATGGAGAGTATGGTGGGAGGTATTGGAGCGAAAATTTTGGATGCTGATGAAACCGGGTTTGGACCAGAGCAGATCGGTGGAAAGATACATTGTCCCAGATGACAATCCATCTCATCTGCTTTGCATCCATTTGGTCTTCTGCTGTGATGATGTTTTATAATCTAAAAATGTGAATGTGTGAGCACAGTAGAAAAATGTTGTTTTTCGTCTGTGCTCTTGTCGAAATGTCCGAATTACTGCCGCGACAGCATACCTGCTGAGGTTGGGCTGAACTCTGTCCAGCCTCTCTCAATGTCAACCCATGGTTTACAACATGGTCAACCAATGTTGCCCGAATCCCATCTGATAAATTTGGTCCTCGTCTTCTTTGTCCATGTCCTCCTCCAGATCTACTTCTACCTCTTCCTCTCCCTACCCCTCTTCCTCTGTGGGCTCCCCCTCTCATCCTTACTCCCCCTCTTCCTCTTTCTGCAACGTTGCCTTCCATTTTTATTGAAGACAGGTACAGTAATCAGCTGCCTTTTTATAGTGCTTACGCCTGATTGGTCAGTTTACAATTAAGCACCTAAGCGTTTGTGCACCTGACGGCCGTGTTTGATCAACCGTTCATAGATGTGGTATTTTGAAAGGCAGTGCCTTGAAATGGCAAAGGAGTGACATCATGTAAGATTTCTGTGTCTAATGTTGAGAAGTGTGTTTAATGTTTTGCAAAACACTGTGTAGTGTTTTGCAAAAAGTGTGAGGCTGAGAATGTGTTTAGAATTTTGGAAACTTGAGCTGAGGTTTTGCGTTCTGAGTGTCCGTTTCAATAATTGTGCTTTATGTGACATTTTACCGTGTTAGCAATTGAAAAAATCTGTATTACCACATATTTTTAAATATATTGGTTTATATTGTTGCATAGTCATAATTGTGAGTTTATTTTTACCTCTCTTTTGAAAATGACTGAGTTCACTTCATTTCGCCAGGCTGAGATTGATGGACTACAACTCCCATAATGCCTGTGTCTGGCCTTGTAGGCATGATCAGGGGCTCAGCTTTTGGTATTCGGGCGCGTAACATTCTTTGAATCCTGTAATCTGTTATCTTTCGCCAATATCTGGAAGCGTTAGCAGAAGTTAGCCTACATGCATTGCATTACTGCGATATTTCAAGTGTTTGAAATGCCTTTTTCTATCACTTTCCTCAACAAAACGTAGGAATATACAAACAGTGCAAATGCATAAGAGTCAATGGTGGTAATATCTGTGTGTATGCTAACATGGCATATGTAAAGTAGACTATGTGCTCATGTGCATGAGAGAGAAAACCATATTTCATTTTGCAATCATTCAATACAACAGTTGAATGTTGACAACACAGACATAGCGAGCAGAGCACACTTAATCAGCTAGTGACTGCGGATGTACCGTAGGCGTTTGATGCGAGGAAGCAAGGAAAACCAAGGCCGGTGTGTGGGTGATTTCAGTCCAATTACACAATTATATATCAATGAAACTTGTATGACTAATGTGGCCAGGACAGGGGTTTCCTAATTCTGTTAGGAGGTGCTTTGTAACTGAGCCACTTGAGAGGAATTTCAGAGAGTGATGAATGGCTTGAACACGAACCCATGCCTTTTCTGCGATTTGGGCACGTTTGGGTAGACTGAAAACACGGGACCAAAACAAATCAGGTGACAAAAAATGTTTAATTACACCCCAACGAAAAAGTGCAAAAGCCACCGATCTCATTCATATTACTTTGTGCTAGCAGCATCGCCAGCTACCAGCTAATGAACTGACTGCTGCGTGAACCTTGAAATATATTTTAAAATGTGTAAAACAGGTGGAAAAATTGCTGTCTGAAAGTTGACTTCCATCGAGTATGATGACGAGGAATCTTGTCATAGTGACTGCTCATTCTTTGAAACTTTTTAATGTTTGTGGGTCAGGGTTGGTTCGTTGTTTTATGCACACATTTTATTGGGTTGGGTGGGTGTGGATTGGCTGACATAATGGACGGGCAGGCACAGGTAAAATAAAAAAACCTGACCTGCTTATCAATCATTTCAGAGATGTATGTTTGTACTCCATTCATTCATGATTCCCTTGGAATCTCAGGTAAAGCAAAAATCACTTGTCGCAGCCTTGAAAATCACCCTACCATGTTATTTCACTGAGCGTTTTCTTTAATCTGGTTAAAGCTTGACACTTATTTACATGTACGATTGTTTTGTCCAAAATGATCCCTGTAATTCTTGCTCAGTTGTGGCCTAAACTGTGGCGTTTGATAAATGTCCCACTTCAAGGGTTTAAACTGTGAACAAAGCATGGGCTGAAATAGTCGACCGAGACAAAGAGGGAATTAACTTCAGACAAGACACTCCGACGTGGGACAAGGAATGAAATCCAGGCCTACACACCACGGCGAAACCTGCAACAAAGACACAAGCACAGCAGTCAAGACTTATCTGTATAAGGTAACACAAAACTGCCGTTTTCAACACAAACACTGTTTTGTTTCAGCACAAATTGTTGTAATTTTAAAATGTTTATTTTAAAATGAAAACTTTTAGAATGACTATCTCTGAACATGAATTAACTGCAACTACAAATTGATTTTAGCTTAGAATTTATCACAGTACGTAACGATGCAAATATCTATTTCTTGCCTCATTCAGCAGTAAAACAGCACTAATATTGGTTTAGATGGTAGCCATGACAACATGTTGTCATTCGACGACATGAAAATAAATGAACAGTGGCTAACAAACATCTTTTTTTCAGTTAACTGATGTGTTCACAGCAAATGCCCCTGGCTATGGGAAACTGTACTGTGCTATAATGTTTTTCGTGAACATATTAAAATACCTTGAAGTCAGTTTTGACCCAATTATCTCCTATCTGCTGTTGCACTGCTTTAATTCGCAGTTCCTGGTTTGTTTGAGTGAGAGCATCGGATATTGTGGGGTCAGATTAAATTTGAGAGGAACAGCAATCAACATTCACTTCCCACCCACTTTCCCTGTGGCCCTCCCCCTGGATTGGTCCAACTCACCTCAGGTTATGCTTGTTAAAGAGAACGGCTCCTTTTTCCTTTTGAGTCTCCTCCTCTCTCCTGGGCTCCCGGTGACCTGTAACCCCCACATTCCATGCAACATCACTAAACAGATACCCAAGCAGAGCAACTAACCTCTTCTGCTTATTATTTACTCCACTGAATATGAATGGTAGAACAAGAGCGTCAAACTTCTGAAGGACCACAGTGTCTCCAGATGTTTGTGGGGTGCTTTCAATTGGTAGCCATTTTGGAAAACAGTGTTAGCAACTAATTCTATAGAAGAGTCTGATCACTTTGTCTGGGGGTGCACTAAAACTGTTCTGAATTTGCATGTATTGTATATTAACATGTGAAGGAGCACTGAGGTGTCTAGCAACAGTATCACAGATCCAATCAGGTACAGACACCCTTCAGTGTTGTTGAAGGTTGATGGCCGTTATTTGTACATGTGCACTTAAAAATATGAATCACACATTGTACATGTTGAATATTTTGCACCATGCTAACACAGCCGTCTGAACTGTGTAATTGCTCTGAACATCAAGTCTGTCTCTTCATCGACATCGAGGTCAATTTTCGTTCGTAGTCAGTTTCTGGTATGTGGGACCTTAACATTCGAGGTTCATGGACTCTTTGGTCAGCTAGTGACTTAAGTTAATCCATTAATTGCTGAAACATAAAAACCCAAAAATAACGTGGCCCCTCTGGGATTTGATCCTGACACACCTGTGTGCGAGAGGGTAATGAGATTCAATGAACCCAAACAATCATAGAGCTACAATGAGCTATCAACCAGAACTGTCTGAACAAATAAGGTCCTCTTTCAGTCAGATCTCTCATGTCTAATGGGTGGTTTCAACTACCCAATTATCAACTGGGAATTTGCATCAAGGTGCCATTTGTTGTTTAACCAATGAGAAGGAAAGCAATTCTGGATCAGGTTTCTAATCGGTCAGAGCCAGCTAACACAATATGTTCCCAGAACACCGGAAAAAATGAGGTCAGATTCTCACTGGGTTTTGACGTAATTCCAAGTGTTATAATGTTAAAGGGGAAAAACACAGGGGAACATGACTGGTGTTGGTCGAACAAGGAGGAAAAACACAGGTTAACATCACAAGTGTTGCTAAACAGAGGGGAAAACACAGGTTAACATCTACTCTTTTCTCACTCACTGGGTTCTGAACTCCTCCGGCCCATTAGTCCCACAAAGATATCATCCATGTCTCCTGCAAGATACAAGAGCTTATTCCATTCACTGAAAATTACATGCCATATTAATATGTATGCATAATCTTAATTTGACCTCAAAAGTACAGCATTAGCAATGCAAACAGTAAATACTCTTATTTAATTTGTGCATATGCTCATAATACTACTAAGCCGCTACAATAACTTTTACTTATGTGAAAACTAGCTGCTGATATAAGTTCTTATTTGTATTTTTAAGGGAAATAGTTGGTATTACCAAGCCCCAAATGCTACAGAGATCTTCATAAATCCAATGCACCCTGGATTGTTTGTGTATTATGATTTTATGATGTTTTATTAAAAAAACAAAACAAAACAAAAAAACAAGGTACATGCTAAATGTTTGTGCTTTGCGAATGTTTTTATTTTCCTTAATGGACATTTTGTGCACGTAATGTGTATTTTCTTTTGTAGTTTCTTGAGTGAGAGGTGCCATATCTATCTCCATAGTGCAAGTCACAAAAAATTGGAAATTATTGTCCAAAAGTCTCAAAATATTTTCTTAGCGGAGCACCAGCCTTACTCAAGTGTACAGTAAGCAAAACTCTGAAATAGAGGACCGTCTTACTTTTAAGCGGTGACAGATTATTCTTGCCTGAAAAAGAAAATGAATTCAATCACATCACCTCATATTTTAACAATGTATGTAACTGCAGTGGACAGTGATACAGTATTTTCTCACTTCAACGAGATTAATTGTAGTTTCAGGCCTGAGAGCTCATTTTATTCACACTATTTTGCAAGCCATTTCTAGTTTCTTCTCTCCTGGTCTCAGCGTGGCCATCAGTGGATACCTTATGGGTGTGGCTATCAAAATTCTTCCAATTGCCTTTGGTCCAAAACCATACAAACGTATTCTATTAGAATCTGTATACAGACTTTAACATTTGGCGGATGATTTTATCCAAACTTACCAAGTTGACATTTTCGCGCCAAGTCCATTTACAATTACTGAAGCAATTCAGGTCAAGTGCCTTGTTCAGGTCAAAACAAAATCATCACCCTTCCAGAGACCTGAACCAGCAACTTCAGGGTTCACATCCCTGCCTCCAAACCTTTAAGTTCCATGCATGTGTCTTTACAAAGGGAATCAAATATGCAAGAGGGAAAATGCACTTTCTGCTAAGAATCTCTATGCTTTTTTTGTAATAAATTAAAACTTTTGTTTTTATGCAAGGCTAAGAGACAGCTGAGGCCAGAGGGTAAGCTAATGTATTCAGGAGTGCGAGGGGCCATCTCAGCTTGGGGAATTCACTCACCTAGCATGCTAAACAATTCCAGTGCATAGACAGCTTGGTAATAACTTGATTTACATTTCGGTCCATCCACCATGTCCAACATAGATGCGAAACACAGTGGAACTTTTTGAATTTCATCTCAATTTAATTGAATTTTGCAGCTCCAAATTGTATTCTGACCAATATTCATATTCATCTCTACAATCCCCAATGTCAGTTGTTTAGATCCTAAATTGGTCTTTGCAGCAGATGCTTCATGCTCTCTAATGAGAGGAGAGTGTAGGAGCCATGGACAGTCATTGCTTGTAGCAGACATTAAGTCTCACTGCGTTAGACTGTCCCCTTCAATATTTGTCTTTATTTTCATGACCATGACTGCGAAACTATAAAACTGTGCATCACGGTTGTGAAGTATGAGCATGAAAATAACTGCAAAACTATAGAATTGTGCAGCACAGTTGTGAAGCATGAGTAAGTATGAGAGTGAATGTCTGAAACTGACGTTGATGTCACCACCTAAAGCCAGATAGTGCTAATATGTCCCTTGTCTGGAGACCTCATCATATGTCTTGTTGTCTTGTTGCTTGTTGTCTCCTTCAGTCTCAGTACAAGATACAATCTTCACTTCATGCTGGTTCAAATTTGTACATTTGCTTCAAATACCATGCATCTCCAGTGCATGTATGTATGTATGCAATGCATTCTGGGTTAAGCATGCTGGGTTATTGTTGGGTGCTGTTTGAAGAATAATAAGTGTTCATAAGAACACAGAACCCAAACCCTCCACACCCAGGCAACAGCCCCACTCCAATACACCCAAACACCATTGTTCTCCCCCAAACTCACTCCAACCCTTAACAGAAAAATATAAAAAGAAATAAATTCACCAAGGAGAAAAATTAAAAGTAATAAAAAAAGAGGTGCCCTGTCCATAGTCCCAGGGCCCCTCGAAAGCACCAAGCGCTCCCTCTCTCACAAATAGCATTTATGGTTGCCATAATTTGTCAGAAATCTCCTCTGAGGGGGTATCAAATTTTCCTCAATTTATTACTCCAATTTCAAACATGCTGTGGCAGTTCAAAAAAGGTCTATTAGAGCAGCAATAAACAAGGCCTCTTATTACTTGTGAAAGTGGACTTTACGCTGACCTTCATTAATCCAATGAATAGCCAAAATTATGAAAACATGTTAAAAATTTTGGAAATATTTTAGTTCATCCGTCCACTCAAGAGAAAATCATCTTCTTTTTTAAGTCATTTGCCCCAGTTCAAGATGAAGCGATGCTACAGGACAGCCATGTAAACTATATTGATTTTCTAAAATGAGCAGGCAAACAGTGCCACTTAAAATCTCTCATTCAAAAAGAAAACTGCAAGTCCATAATTCTCCTCTCGGGGCCATTAAGAAACGTTTAAAGAAACGAGCCTTTAGCAAGTCCCACAACCCCATTGCTACTGTTGCTATGTCTATTAAGCTTTAATCAAAAACATATTTTTGCAGTCCTCTTAGCAAGTTACCATTGCGTTAATATTACTGCATTTATATTTGGCATGCTGACATCAGATATTTTTAAGTCAGTATATAAAAGAATTTTTCTTGGTGATTTTCTTGCCATTTGGCTGATACACTAATCTGCTACACAGCTGTTACGGCAGCAGAAACCACATGGCAGAAATAGAATAGCCATGCAAAGTCAAATCGCCCAGTCTGAAAAAAATTTCCAGGGTCTGGTAGCCTGACCCAGTGGCAAAAACTACAGCACAAGAGCCACACACTCCTGGGTCATAGATGAGCACAAAGAATCTTCAATGTTTCTCTCTGGCTTCTGTATCTGCATTGGATGATTCACTATAAAAACCTCGAATGAAAACTAAAATGAAATACATGTTGCTGTTTCAAAGCTACCTATCTAGCAAGAACATATTTAGGTCAATACAATTTATCCAACAATCTTTACAGACATTTTTTTGCTCTTGTGGGTCACTGAATACTACTTTAACAGTGATTAGGGGAGTAGATCTTGTTCTTATGAATGTGATACAATGTTTACATAATGGTTGTACATTATAAATGAAAATACACATTTTAACTCTGCTCTTGCGTGCGTTCCTAAATTAAACACTGCACAGCTCTTTTTCTAGCCAAAAAAGTAAGCATACAGCCCTGCCTTACTGCTGTCCCTGTGCTTTTTGTTGTATTGAAATGGATTTTCCATTCTTTTCTCAGTGAATAATAATACACAGTACAATATACCAAGACTGGGTTATTGGAAGGTTCAGATATCAAATTATCAAATCAAGGACCCATCCCATTTTGGATATCGCCTTGCAGGAATGTTGCTACCGTATATTTGCCTGGTTACGTCACCGAGACCTTGTTGCACTGTGGAAGCTGCCGTGCCATTGGCTTACGTATTCTAACATCATTCAGACCATGCAGTGCTAATTACGACAGACATCCATGCATTAAGGCAGACATGCTCAAGAGCACTTACCCTCACTCCTTCTTCCCATCAGCCCGACAAAGGTGTCATAATCAATGTCATTATACCTCTTCAGATAACCACGGGGAGGGCTGTCCTGTAAATGCTAGAGGACACCAAAATTCTGTAAGGACTTTATCTTAAGTACCTTTAAAGTACATCATCTGCTTTCAGTTCGTAATTGAGTTTAAGTTTGCATTTGAATGAAGGGACATGCAGAGGTAGACGATTGTGGAATTTCATGATTTAACTCAGTTTAATCGTTCCCTTTGACTCTGAAGACAAAACAGAGAACCATTTCAGCACCTACAAGCTACTAGCATGAGTGGTCCTTCACTCTTCCAGTTCAGTAGCTCTTTGATACTTCTATTCATTAACAGAATTCAAATAGGCAAAGATTAACAAGTGAGAATGTGCCATCCCTGTAATACATGGCTTAGATAAATATCACATAATAGAAAAATAGTCAAGGATAATACAGTTAAATGTTAAACCCTATGGTATAACTGAGGTCATGAGTCTTTAACGGATGAACAAACCTTATCCTGTTCCAGTGTACGGAAGAAATGAAACGGTGCAGGTCCATAACAGGCAAAGTACTAAACAGCAATAGGCAAGGATGCACAGACCTGCAAGACGTGTACAAGATGTGTACTCACCCACTGTATGCTTTGCTATTCAAGACACTGTATGAATGTTCTACTTCTTGAAGAACACTAGAATTTGTTGTTAGTATGTCGTTATTGTGCAAACACACAGGGTTACCTACACATGCAGTCATGACACTATCATGGACTTCAATGAAAACAATCATGGCCCAACACGCAAGGTTAGGTAACAGGCTAGCAGTAAAGCAGCAATGCTAGTATACATATGGCTTATACGTATAGCTGAACTAATGTCAAAATGCAACATGTCTAACATTTTAAGACATGTATTTCAAGTTACATCAATGCTAATGCAGGTGAACAGATAGTAACACTATCTAGCTAGCAATGTCTACTCCCATTTTTTCAAATGATATTCATTACCATCTAACATTACCAACTAAACGAATCATTTACATGTTTGCGCTAAGGTTAGTTTACTAGCCTAATCACTGCGTTTCTCAATCTCAATCGTTTCTCAAAAGGAAATCTGGCATCTGATCATTGATGACAAAGGGATCCGCTTCCTGGTTAATGAAAAAGTCTAGGATTAGTAAAATGCTAAGTTCTCTGCAAGGAAGAGTTGGTTGGACACCTAAGTATTGCTGTTGATGATAAATTTATCATTTTAAATACTACTTGGCCCCCTTTTTGAGATTTTCCCCTTGTTTCCACCCTGACCACACTGAAACTGTTTATCCCACCGCAGCAACCTACTCCTGCTGGCTCGGGAGGAAGAAGCCGCGGCATGTGATTTCTCCAGTTCTCTTGAAGGCTGGCCCTCGCTTCTTTTCACGCTGCTGGCACGCCACCAATCACACATCGCCTGTATTGTTGGAGGATTTTGCAGTCATGTTCCGCTCGTGCACCTGCAGATGACTCGCTGATGCGGACCTCTAGCCTTCGCCAGAAATGGTGAGGCTGGATTTCAAACTCTTATATCCCTTTTTATGAACGTCCACATGATTCGGGTAAATATGAAACCTCATGAAAGAGTCTTACACAAGAAAGTCAGCTAGCTAGCTACCAATATAGTCTTCGAGTACATCTGAGTTGTCGACCAGCTAGCTAAATTGCTACAATATTGCAACACAACATGAAGATGAGAAACTCTCTTGGGCTTAATGCTTCCTGCTGTGCTGCGACAGTACAATAGTCAATCACAAATATAAAATGCTGATTTAAGTAAAGAACTGCAGGGGATAGGCAAATGAATTGGAACAGCAAATAATGTATGAATATCAAGTAACTAATGAGAATGGGCGTCTGTTTGTTTTGACAAGTGCTGGGGACAATGATGGGTTCAACTAACTAAAGGCTTTCAAAAAGTTGCAAGGACAAAATGGGCCACGACAAAAACTGGGGGGGGGGGCATGTCCCCAGCGTCCCCAGCATAAATGACGCTTCCATTGTGCTATCCTTTCCAAACTAGGGATACCAGGTGAGTGTGGTTGCCAATAAGTTACATTAATCAATTAATTACGTAATAAGAGAAATAAGAGAACCAGCAGTGCTGATATCCTCACAAGCCAGGTATCTCTATTTAAGTATCTCTCAATTATGTTAAACAGTGAAATTCAGATAAACTCAAATCACCCATAAGCTTGAGGACAGCAGACAGGCTTCTAGTGCTTTTCTTTTTCACCTGATAATTACTTAATTAATGTAACTGGTCGGTGATTCCTGTAACCCAGATCTAAATCAGTCCCTAATTTGAGAGGAATAATGAAATGCAGTCGAAATATCGGCCCAAAGAGCTAGATTTGATGACCGCTGGCTTACACCATAGGGTGTGCCCAGCCTTGCAAAATGGCTTCCCATTCCTTGACTGTTAAGCCATGTTTGGCTGTCATCAGACCCAGTGACTCCCATTAAATGGCTGCCCATAACATTGCAGCTCCATCACTGTGTGTAACGGCTGGCATTGCCATACTTGCTAAGCGTATCCTCTTTTCTCCCACTCCCACCTTGTCTCCTACTGATCTCCATGTCCCCCTTGCTTTGGTGTCCCACTGCGGCAGCAGAGAGGCAAGTGTCTTATCTTTTCACATTACTGGGTGACATCATTGTGCACATTCCCAAACAGGGTGAAAGACCGTCCCAAAGAATCTGACTCAATCAAATGTTCAAAAACCTGGCAGGGGATTTACCTCTATACCCCAAATGTTACACATGAGTAACCTTAGTGAAAGGAAGTAAGGGCAAAGATGTGAGTGTTATTTTCTTCTTTCTCAATATCAGTTTCCAGGAAAAAAAACTTCTAGGTCACCCTAATTTTAAGGATCTCTCCTTGCCTCAGCTGACAATGGGAATGCAGGTTTTGCAAGAAATATTCCACTAAAATATTACACTTCGTAATATTAATTCATAAAAATAATGAATTCAAGAAGATCATATATATTTCTCTTTTTCACATATGAAAATGAATCTGAGTAAAGCTACAAGTCTTGTAGAAACCAAGTCTTGCCTTCTGCATAAAATGGTGGCAAAATATAGATGTAATTAACAAAATGTCCAATCTTTCATTCTTTATAATTGTTCCATACAAGGTATCCGCCTTTGACAAGGTGGAAGAGTGTAAATCCCATCAGTCAACCACTCATACAAATCAGTCCGGAAAACTGAAGTGAATCAAAATGGAACTAAACACAAACATTCTCCTCTGAATGGAGCGGAGTCTTAAAGATTCTCCCGTCAGTGCCGTATTTTAGAGTCATAAAATGGAACCAGAGAGTGATAACGTTTTTGGAGGAATAGATACCTCCAGTCTGTACTGTATGTGAAACATCCTGAGTTATCAAAAGGGCAAAACCGTTTTTGTGAGAAGCAAAAAAAAAAAGACACCTTACCTAGTAACAAATACTTTAGCAGACATTTTAATTTTCGGACCTGCATGTAACAGCATTTTCAAACTATTGGAAGTAGGCGTAATGAATATCCTTAAAGTAAACTATGTGCAGCAGAAAAGTAGGGACACTGCCTTGTGCTCTGCTCACCTCTAACATTGATTCTTCGGACTCCTGTTCCGCCCAGCTTGACTCACAATATCGGAGAGTCACTGTGAAAGACAGGAGTGCAAACAACAGGTAGGGTTTCATCTTGTCTTTCTGGGCGGCACCTGTATCAGAAAACAGAAGTGTTGAAGACAATTAGGAGCATAATTAGAGAGATATTTACTGTTTCTCCACATCAAATGTAGATTAAAAAAAACAGATAATGAATACAATTAAGAACAATCGCCAAATTTATTAATTCGGTTGTGAGCAGAAACATCAAACTACCTCTCAAAAACTGATTGCTGAAACAGTAAAACAGTTTTATAGGAACATTCATTTTTATGTGGTATATTTTGAGAATGATGGCACACATCTTCCTCGACGGGGTAAAATCGAGTATTTAATTTATCTTAAAAGCTGTCTTTGCGCAATGTTTTGACAGCTAAGTAGTTAAAAGAAACTGGCTGTAATATTTTACAGGCTGCTAATTGATTTATAAATATGAGCCATTTTTTTGCATTTGGCGGCGCGAAAGTTAAACACGTCGCGGAGTTAATTTATATTTACAAGCAGGCTAACCTACGAAATATAAGGACATTGCTCCATCCATCTAGGATTCACTTTTATATTTGCGATGAAGTTGCTGGGTAAATGAGAACGACAGCCTGAGTGCTGTGCGATTCGCACTGTAGTACTTCAGCTATGAGAAAGTTCTGCTGCTATCGAGCCCGTGGTCTTATTCAACGTAAAATGATAAAAAGTATTGAAAATGTAAAATAATAATAATAAAATAAATAAATATAAATATAAAATCATAAGAAGAAGAAGGAGAGCACAACAACTTACCAGATGATATTTTAATTGAGTCTGTCTTTCTGGCAGCCGTGGAGGTAATAATAAAAGGCAGTTTTGTTAGTCAGATGTGTTACGGATGATAGCCTACCGTGGACAGTTCTCCTCTTGGTACTCAACTACACGTCAAGGTTACGCCATGTGATTGTTTAATGATACCACATTGCCTGCATACTCCAATCAGATGCGACAGTGTAGGTGTGGTTTCGGATCCGAGAGCCAAATAAAGTGAAGATAGTATATGGTGAATTACATGAATAGTACTACTCATTTTGCCTTTAACCCTACACCTTTATCAATCTGTCTGTCTGCATTTCAGTATCTGCGTACTTTTCCTTGCCAGCAAACTCTGAATGTTCAGACAGACTTTTATATCACTCTACCCTGGTGGAGGCATGGAGGCAGGTGTCTGTTTCTCCTATATTGCCAAGCTGTGAAAGTTACAGAACTGTAAAAAAAAGACAATTCCACCTACCCTGTCAATAAAAAAACAGCATCCCTAAACCACAAAACCTTTGTTCTTTTGATTTTAAAACACACAATACCCATTTATAATAAAAATTACCACGCAGATCACATATATAGTGTTAACAACAGACGGACATCTTAGGTGACATGTGTGGGTGGAATGACTTGACAGTATTGTTCCCATTTCATGTTTAAAACAACTTATGACTCTCTTAAGTCAAGTAACTTCTGAGATTTACGCCCAGATGCTTTACCATCATAACAAACCAGCCTGACCTCAAGTTCAAGAGTTGAGAACTTGGGTCTTTCATACATCATGTGGGTGGAATGCTACTTTTACCTACAATTAAAAAAATGGTGTACAACTGGGGTGTGGTGGAGAGCAAAGCCAGGTTGCCAGCTGCAATTCCAATTACTCACCTTTTTTCATTTCACTACTTAATGGCTATTTACAGTAAATAGCAACAAGGAAATATCTATTTCCATATGGAATGCGGCTGTAGCCTAAGCACAGAGTCAGTGAATTTAAAAAGCAACATCTAGGCAACAGAGGGTGGTGGGGAAGAAGTGTACGTATGCAATAAAATGTTATATGAATCATTTATGATAAGCTTGCAAAATAAAATAATGTGCTATGCAATGATATTTGGGTAATAAGGAACATTACAGAACAACAGTGGAAAAGTACTGGGGAGGGCTGGTAAACAGAGACATAATAATGGGAACACAGGATAAGAGGAACTCACGAGGAGATATTGACAAGGGGAACAGGCATGTTTTGAAAGAAGGAAAAACGTTATGTACTGACAGTATAAAGGGAATGACGAAAATGGCAGATAGGAAGATGGGTTAAGGACATGGGCGCGATGACCATGTATGTGTAAAGATAATGGATAATGTAAGTGCAAGATGGTTTGTGTAAGTGCAAGATGGTTTGTGTACATGCAAGATGGTTTTTGTAAGTTTTGTTTAGTAAAGAGGGCCCACCGCATGTCGCCAAGAGGACTTGTCGGACGACAGGGGCGTGAATGAAGATAGGAGTCAGATCAAGGAGCCGGTCAGAAGGAAGAACGCCCCAGGAAACTATACCATGTTCTGTATTATAAAAAGACTGGGTCAGGGACAGATAGTGAGTCAGACTTCGCGAACTGACACACTCTGTTGTTTGTCAGGGACAGGAGGATCTCGACCCAGAGCTCTGTATGCTTTATTCATTTACTGCTTAATAAAACTAGGGATTAATGACCGAATATCTTCTCCTATCACTTCATTAAAAGAACACGCGGATTTCGCTCTCACATAGAATGGTAAGAATGTCGAGTAGAATGGGCGGAAATCCAACAAGTTCCAGGGTTAAGAACTGGTATTTATCTAATTTTATGGTACGTTTTCAGGTGGACAGCCTTAGTCTATTGAACATTATGTATACCAGAGTCTATAAGTATTTGAACAGTGCCACATTATCGGTTATTATGGCTCTGTGATCTAGCACGTTGAATTTGAAATGAAATAAAAACTACGAGGTTAACGTGCTGACTTTCAGCTTCAATTTGAGGGTGTTCACATCCATATCGGGTGAACAGTGTAGGAATCGTAGCCCTTTTTATACACATCACCTCAATTTTAGGGGACCAAATGTAATCAGACAATTGGCTGCTCAAATGTGGGGCAGTTGTGTTTTGTTACATAATTATTTCATGCACAAAAGAGCTAGCAAAAAGCATAAAGATTGTAGACATGACAGTTACATTCAGATTCTGTTGTTGTCGTCTCTCACCATGAAGAAAAAACTGTTTGATACATTGTTGAGAAGCAATGTCAGTGAGCAATTGCGAACGACTTGATTGACCATGGAGACAGGTGGTGTTATGGGTTGGGCGTATATGGCTGGCAATGGAACCGGCTCACTTGTGTTCACTGCTGATGGCAGCGGGATAAATACAGAAGTTTACAGAAAGCTCTCGTCTGCTCCAAACCAAGGAAACACATCAAATCTCACTGGGTGATGCTTCATCATACAGCAAAATTCAGTTACAGGGGGTCCTCGGGTTACGACGGTCTCGAGTTACGTCGTTTCGTGGTTACGACGCACTCCCATAAATTATTTAAAAAACTTAGTTTCGATCTAAGCGGTTTGGTTCGTAAGTACGACCACAGAAAGAAAGATAAGAAATTGTTCTCTCTTTTTT
The DNA here is from genome assembly GCA_019788955.1 of Albula glossodonta. Taxonomy (NCBI): domain Eukaryota; kingdom Metazoa; phylum Chordata; class Actinopteri; order Albuliformes; family Albulidae; genus Albula; species Albula glossodonta. The sequence continues at coordinate 28,632,728 of JAFBMS010000004.1, read as the reverse complement.
ATTACTGTTTCATTGAATTACTGTATTTTATATGTTCTTCATGTGTTGTGTGTACAGTGTGAGTGACTTAAGGTGTTAACTTAGGTATAATTCAGGTATAAATTTCGACTTACGTCGAAAATCGACTTATGACAAGTCGTAGGAACGGAACTCGCTCGTAAGTCGAGGACCCCCTGTATTCCCAAAGCAACCAGAGTTTTGAGAGCCAAACAGCGAAATATTCGTGATCGGCTAAGTCACTCATCTGACTTCAGTCGAACCGAGCATGTGTTTTAGTTGCTGAAGAGCAGACTGATGGCAAAAAGGCCTTGAAACAAGCAAGAAGTGAATATGACTGCAGTACAGACATGGCAGAGCATGCACCTAGTTATGTCTATAGGTTGTATACTTCAAGCAGTCATCGATTGGAATATTAACTTCAGTAGAATTCGTTTTCAGACAACGCTGAATGCCTTTGAAGGAGTTTATTGTGATGTTGCGGAGGGGAAGGGATGCTGGAAGCAGCGAGCATGATGGGAGAGAAGGTACGTGCTATTTATCAACCGTGTAGAAAACCGGATTGGACGGATAGAGGTATTTGAGTGAGGGATTGTCGAAAATGCTTCTCCCGAACTTTGTATTTTGGGAGTTTTTAACAAACGCCAAATGTAATGATTTTATTGAAGTTTATCTCAGTTTGTCCAATTACCTTTGGCCCCCTAAACCTTTGGTCCCCTTGATTTGGGCCCATCTGATATGGATGTGAAGACCTTAAAATTTAGAGCTGAAAATCAGCACTTCAACCTAACAATCAGTTTCATTTCAAATCCCATGTACTTGTGTACGAGCCAAAACGACAAAAATGTGTCGCTGTCCTACTTATGGAGAGTTCTATATATATGTATTCAGGTGTAGGTTTTTATTTATTTATTCCTGCTGAAACAGGAGTGAAAAAATGAGTACAGCCACCAGCAAAGTTAGAGGTTGCACTAAACGTTTAGCACAGAAATTAGCATACATAGCTTTCTACCACCATTAAAGGTTTTTCACTCATCCTGCTGGGGGAACCCTTAAAAGTTCATCTTAGACACAGATATTTTAAAGGGGTTTTGAGGGTCTATAACCCTCAGAATAAGGTTCTACAGAGAACCTGTGAGTGAAATACATATCAAAGAGGAAACATTAAAAGTTACCCCAGTAGGACAAGTGAAGAACCCTTTAGGGACCTTTTAAAAAAAAAAAAAGAATGTAGAAGTACACAGGTTTGCAGCAAAGTCTATAAATAAATGAATAAACAAACAACATAATGGACACATGTAGGGATTTGTTCTGTTTATCATAACTCCTCTGCAGGATAGATTATTTCTAAGGCAGAAGGAGAGGTCTGTCAAACTTTCAAAAGCTCCCCTCTGCTACTATGGTTAAGCCAGCTGATTCAGGTCTAGGACACAACAAAGAATATGTTATTCTTACACTGTAAACATTTGGCTCTTATTAAAGAACTGAAAAGTACAACGTTCATATAAGAATACAACTTTACTAATGCAGACAAATATAATGAAAAACATAATGGTTAAAACTTAAGAAAACCTTCACCAGGCTGCTTCATAGCAACTCTGGAAACTGAACGAATGTTACTGGTTAAAATATGGAATCCACAAATCAAAAGAAACCAAACCACACACACACAAGGCATCATGAATCTTGTCATTTCCTCAGCATGTTGTAATGACTAACCTCTACATTACTTTACAGTCGTACAATGATTAGATCACATGATTTTTTTTCTGCAATTCCGCAATGAGTACATTTTTGCACCTTGTGTTAAATCTGTCCAACAAGCTGTCAGTGAAGTGATGGCACATTGGGGGGTGTGCAGTTGGAAGTGGATGATAGCCTCTGAGCAGATGGAGGGTGAGTCGTGCTAACGTGCTATTACTGTACCCATGACCCATCGTGCTTTAGACTGGCACTTACCCCAAAGCTCCCCAACTGCCAGTGTGAAATACCATCCGCAGCACACAGGTAATCTGTCACAGTGGGAGACCATTTTCCTCCTTTTGGATTCACCCCTCCAGCTTTGAACAATCTGTACAGCATATTCATCCTGCATTCAAATGACCTGCCCGTATTTTCTAGTCAGTTTTAAGGATGAAGGTTGGGCTCTACCTATATTGCTATACATCATTTTATTGGGAACCGCGTGGATAACACAATTTATATTCCTACATATTTTTGAATATCCTGAAAAGAAAGTGTTTTTTCCCTAATAACCAAGCTTCAGAGCCACACAGTCTGTTGAGATTTGGCAAAGTAATGAGACATCTTTCAACAGTGTATGGTGATAATTAGTGAAACCAATCATCCGAAAAACATCAAAGGGCCAGTAATGCATTAAAAGCTGCTGGAAATTAATATCAGATTCAGGTACTATGACAGGAAGTGGGGGGCAGGGGTTCAGCCGTAGCCAATCATCAGGGAGGTCGCAGCAAGATTGCTTTCCCCCTCCTTTTGTCGTCTTTGCGAGGATGACCAAATGTTCGCAGCGGTTCCCCGGTTCGTTATGGGTTGGGGCTGCAGCTTTTGTTTGCTCACACCTGTGGCCCTTTTTCGCTATCAGCAGAGGTTTGCTCCCACATATCCTGTTGGGTATGTGAGAGAGAGCGCTGTGATTTTACCCTATAAACAAATTATAGTGCCACAGTTTCTCATCTTCATCAGACACTCCCTTTGTTTTCAGATACAGAGATTTGTGTATTGTTTGCCCGTGAATAATATATTTGATAAAAGTAACAAAACATATATGCTATATCCAGGGCTTGTGTTTAGGGGGGATGCGGGGGGTTGCCATCCTCCTTGGAAAAATTTTTGACCCCAACCATCCCCCTTGTAAAATTGTCTTCTCCCTTCCCATCCCCCTTGCTTTAATGGAATTAGCTATGCTATTTGTCGCCTAATCGCGAAAAGACAAAACCTCAGCGATATTTAAATGTCAATATTACATTATTTGCACTCCAGTTTGTGTTGTTTTGTATCCTCTGTGGCTTTGTGGCTTTTATTCCTTATTACTTATTTGATTGGACCCTGCAAATGCATGCTTCTCATTGGCTAATGCAACTTCACTCTGAGTTTTGCTTTTGACGAGAATTGCGGATGCTACAGATTAAAATGGCTAAGCAACCAGTTCAGCCAGACATTAGAAGTTTTTTAGTAAAGAAGAAGAAAACGACAGGTAAGATGATAACCAGTCTCATGTATTATTAATGCATAATATGTCCCTTATGCAACAAAACTTTGGCAACAGCTCAACCAATGTTAATCTTGAATGAGATCATCGCATGTACACAATGTTTGTGAACATGTTATATTTATTGCTTGGCAGCTAGTCTGTTCACCTGCGAGCAAACAAACATTTAACATAATTACGGACTTATTTATTTGCTTGAAATAAAATGACTGATTTTAGATTCCAATGAGAGGGTGACGTATTGAATGTAAAAGGAATATTAAGCAGTAACTTGTATGCAGCTGTGATAGTGTAGAGGTATGTTTTTTGAAATATCGTGCTAGTAATATCATTGTTTTGTATTTTATAAATAAAATAATATTGTAAATAATTGGATAGTTTTTTAAGTTTCTGTATTAATAATATGAGTTACAAGTACATTTTGCTGTCTCTTTTCTTATGATTATACATGAATACAAACAAATGTAGGCATAAACCACCATCCTTCCACTCCAAGGTTGACCATCCCCTTTGAATTTTTTTTTTTTACAATCAACCACTGATTATATATCTGCTGCTCAGAGGAAAGAAACCTGGAATACACTTATATAAATACCTGACCAAGTCTATTAGACATCCTCATGAAAAAAAGTATATGATTTTGGTGTTGATTGTTGAGGTATTTATACATTTCATTACATTTATTCATTCTCTCATGGTCCCATCACACGCCCATCTTAACTTGTTAGGGGTTTTGAAATGGATACATGTGGAAGAGGCAGAAAGGCAAGCTAGATACTGATGTAGAGCTGTCATAATCAAATCCACACTTAAAATTTCAGTCACCATCTGTATTGTACTGATGTATTAAAACAATGTTTACATAAATTATTGTTTTAGTTTTACGTAAAAGATAGTCACATACAGGGGGTCCTCGACTTACGAACGAGTTCCGTTCCTATGACTTGTCGTAAATCGATTTTCGACGTAAGTCGGAATTTATACCTAAATTATACCTAAGTTAACACCTTAAGTCACTCACACTGTACACACATGAAGGACATATAAAATACAGTGATTAAATGAAACAGTAATAAAAAAGAGAGAAAATTTTCTTATCTTTATTTCTGTTGTCGTATTTACGAACCAAACCGCTTAGGTCAAAACTAAGTTTTTTAAGTAATTTATGGGAGTGCGTTGTAACCACGAAATGACGTAACTCGAGACAGTCGTAACCCGAGGACCTCCTGTATACTGATGTAGAGCTGTCATAATCAAATCCACACCTACAATTTCAGTCACCATCTGTATTGTACTGATGTATTAAAAAAATGTTTACATAAATTATTGTTTTAGTTTTCGTAAAAGGTAGTCACATATATTTCTCTCTCCCATTTTGACAAGCGTTGAAGCCTGTACTTTGAACTCAGCCAACTGGGTTGTATCCACCACCTGTATCACATTTTGTTTGAGCCTGTTAAAAGGGGTTGTGTCAGTCTACTGTTATCTCAGGCTGTAATTTATCCGTGTGACTGTTTCTATAAAAGCAGGCACACCCTGATGGATGACTGCTGCTAGTAGGGGGAGGGAGAGGTACAAGGCTATGTGTAAGAGTGATGGAGTAATCAACATGAGTAAACTATTTTGAAAGTTAATATAATCCATTAAAGAGATGTGACTATTTTTTGCCCCTCCTCCCATGCAAGATAATACCATTTTTGTTGGCCTTCCACTTATTGGTTAACCTAAATTACATCATCATGACCCTGCCCTTCATGGATGTGAGACTCTGGTAGTCGTATCTTACGACTTCGTATCCATGCAAAGTGCAGTACAATGCGAGTGTACGTGTGTGTGTTTATGCATGCATACATGCATGTGGATGTACCTGTTTCTATGTGTGAGAGGTGTGGCTGTGTGACTGTGAGAGCGTGTCCATTCTGGTAGTGTGGCTAGAGTGTGAACACAGTTCTCTCCTAGCGATGGAGATGTGCCCTACTGAATATGGCAGCGGCTGTTCAGCGCGTTCGATAAAACGGGCGAGCACATTTTTCAGCGGCCCCTGATGACGACTTCCCAAAAACAGAGACAGAACCATTATGGTAATCCCGTTAAAGATCCAGCTGCCTGTCACAAGAAATGTCAGTTCTGCATGGTCTGCCCTCAAAAAACGCAGTCCCTTTTTCTGCTTGTGAAGAAATCGTCGATGCGAGTCTGCGATGATTTTTTCAATATGAAAGTGGTTCACAAAAAAAAGGACACTGTCAATGCATCTGTATGAATTTATCATCATTTTCACCATTATTACGAATATTCAATGGAAGATGTTTTTCTCAAAAGGGAACCATAATTGACTTGCCCGGGCATGTCTGTAGACTATAGACCATGACATTTCGGCTGTGGTGTTCAATACGTAAATGAGAAAATGATTTAAAAAGTCATAGATGATGAAGCGGCCTTCATGAATAGAATCAGCCTTGAGATGGGGCATAAAGGAAAGCTGTCAGATTAAACCCTCACATTCAATTGATGCTGCCAGCGAAATCTATGAGAGCCTTTGTTTCGGAATCAACAAAAAAGCTGGTAAACGCCGAAGGGTGAGTTTTGAAAGTGTTCAGTCGTGAGAGTCGATGCGATGCTTGAAAAACAGCCACAAGATGAACAGCTTACGCGAGAAACTGGCCTGTATTCGGTTAGCGTCTGTGCTTAACTTTGACTTTTCTGTGCTTGTGGAAATAAAACAAACGCTTTCATTTAATTAAGTCAAACTTTGCCACAAAGAAACTGACAGAACAAGAGCCCCAATCAGGAGGTCATTTCAGTTCACAAATGATTGTCAAAATGAGATGTGTGAAATTTTTAAATTTGCAGTTATTATATTATAAAGCAGCTACTACTTGTCTGAAACCCTCTTTCCACTTATTTAAGTATGGTATTTTTTCACTTGGATGAAGAACAACAGCAATTGTTCATTACTGTTTGCCTTATGTTACATTACTGTCATTTAGCTGATGCTGTTTATCCAAAGTGACATCCAATTGATTAGACTAACCAAGGGCCAATGTCCCCTGGGAGCAATGTGGGGTTAAGGGCCTTGCTCAAGGGCCCAACAGCAATGGTGTTCTTGCTGTGGCTGGACTGGGACTTGAACCGCCAACCTCAGGGGTCCCAGTCATGTACCTTAGTCACTAGGCTATAGGCTGCCCTTATGTTTAGCTCCATGCATACATAAGAGCACATAAATATATGCAAATAAAAATTATGTGAATCCAAAAGTGAGTAGTGTGCTTCTTTCCCATGTTTGATATTTATAACCTATACTGCACTTCACAACCTAAGCAATCCACAAATATGCTGTAAAATGTCTCTATAGTATATTTTTACAATACATACTTGCTTAGTATGGTTTTATTTCTCTTATTATGGATTATTTTAGCCAGTGGTCCCCAAACTTGATCCTGAGAGACTTCTCGAGGTTGTAATCCCTGAGTTGTAAGAAGCTGTTAGATGTCTGAGTTAGAAATGTTTTGATGGACGGTGTAATGGTGATATTTCTTCCCTGTTTCATGTGACTTCTCCGCTTCACATGATGGCTGATTGAGGCTCTGTAATACAGCTAGAGGTGCTGAAGGTGGTGTGTCATGTATGCAAGTGTCAGAAGACCAAGACTGTCTTGTTTTAGCAGAAAACAGTCTGGAGAGAATAACTTTCCTTCCATCTTTTGCCTTAGAGTTTACAGTAATAGCTGGGATCCAATGAAACAAGTGTAGTTGCTTTAAGAAAATATGCATTTTAGACTTAAGTCTTTTAAATGGCATGATGTTTTGTTCTGGAACGAGAAGAATACATTGCTCAAAGCATGTCTACTTCTCTCCAGCAAAATTAAAAGTCTGTTTTGATTGCATTGCATATGTTCTCACAAAGACCAAGTGCATTAGATTGGGTCCCAGCCTTGGTTCTACTCAGAATTAACTTTACGAGATACCAACACAAGTCCTACCAAGACTGACTATCAACAGGACAAGAAAAGACTGCATAGAGGTATTAGACAGTAAGCAAACTGCTAAACCTAATTTGAAAGCTCAGCTTATTCTCTGTAGTGCTGTGTCTCAGTAAACTGGGATCACAAGTCAATGAAGTTGAATTCCTACACGTTGGAGAATATTGTAAATTGCTGCTAATTGCGCTACACTATATTGTCTCTGACCGAATGCTTTATCAATTCAAATGTAGGCAAACGCCTAAGAGGAAAACATAAACATGAAAAATGGGAGCATAGCTGAAAGGTCTTTATAAAAATATTGTCATGGCAACATGTTAGTACCCTCAGAAGGTCACATCCCAGGGTTAATCGTTAATCATGAATGCATGTGTGTGTTTCTTTGTTGCTCTGTGTTATCTAGCAGATGTGACGCGGGGTCGGGTGCGGCCGCAGAAGAGCCGTCCCCTCGTCAGGAATTTGGAGGATGAGTGGCTGGCTTCAGCACCCCCACTCCCTGGACAGCGGCAGCAATGCAGGAGCAGGACCCTGGAGAGCAGCCACTCTCAATGAGGAAATTGGTGCTGCATGAGGAATGTAGCCTCTGCAGCTGCAGCCGCTCTCAATCAAGCCCAAGGCCCTTTACAACTCGCTCAGCCCTGCTGTACGGGGCAGTTCCCATTGGCTGCGTTCCAATACTTTTTCTCGTCTCCTCCTTTCCTCCCCTCCTTTCCTACCCCGGAAATACGCCGGAAATGTGTGGAGGAAAATGGAAATGAATCGAAAATTGGAAGAGCTTATCCGATTTGCCCGTCATCAAAGTCGATGTCGGCTATTGATGAAGTAATAATTTCGACTGACTCTAGAGATACCAAAGCCAATCAAAATATTATGGTATTATGGTAATATTATAATATGTGGGCACAATGATGTCACCCAGAAATGTGAAAAGACTTCCGCGGTAGGATACATCGATGTATCCTCCGTTTGGAGGAAATGAAAAAGGAGGAAAGGAGGAGGCGAGATTGCGCTTTGGAACAGTGGAGGGAAGGAGGACACATAATCAGCTTCTGGGGCACGGAGGAAAGGAGGGGAGGAAAGGAGGAGACGAATTTGAGTATTGGAACGTAGCCATTGTCTGTTTATATGCGTGCAAAGGGTTCTTTGTGGTTTTACCCTGTCTTACAGACTCTGGATAGGGGTTAGGCACTGCCTGGGGACCACGGCTGACCAGCCATGCTGCCACCAGCCTCAACGAGCTGGTTGAAGTCGCTTTACCCAGTGAAATCCTGTCTTTTCATGAACCGAGCCTTATTTCATTAAGCCGGTTTTCTTTTGTTTGCCAGAAAGTTATTCTCTTAAGCAGGTCATTTTCACAGCCACGGTTTTAGTCTGGGCGAGCAGTCTATGAGTGAATATAAATGATCACAAGCGTTTGCGCTGAATGCGTGTGAGCATTTGTTTTCGAGAGCATGTGTACGCAGCAGCGCATGAATATGTGTGCACACTGTACTTCAGTGGAGAAGATACAGTATACAATCCGCCAACCTATTGATGGGAGTTTGTTTGTGTTGTTATGGTGAGACCGGCAGGTGCCAGAAAAAAAACACTCCCACAGTGCTCAGTCACAATCAAATGACCGGAGGCTCTCGCACACTGCTGTGGACAAAAGTCATCCATTATCTGTCCCCCAGCTCCACCGATCTAATTGTATTTGTTACATAACACAGATTTCTTAATAAACACAGTCAATATATATTTTCTTTTCCATCCATCTGTCTTTGGCCAGCTTCGTATGGATGAAATGTGAGTAGCTAAATGAAGCTGTTCACATTCTCGGGTACTCCATCTGGGGAAGGCATTCTCACAGGAACACTCATAAATCAAACCAAGTCACTCGGTCCTGCATTAAAGCACAGTTTTTTTTTCCCTTTTGTTCCATTCCGATTTCATCGGGATCTGCTACACCTCACGCTCGTGCACAAAACAAGCATGCATGGCCAAATATAATACATAGGTCAAAAATAATGTTTGCGTTTGACTTGAGAAAGGCTTTTCTCCATGCCACGAAGAAAAATATAAGAAATGTATTGAACAGAAGGGCGATCATGATAGTTTTGAGCCATGATCCTACCGTCTAAGTTAATGATCTATCTGTGGCCTTCTTCCAATCGTCTGAAAGCTGCAATATCAGGGCTTTTAGTCTAAATCACGGGTTTGCAAGTCAAATTTGGTAATTGCTGAACTTCCCTAAGAGTGTCCATGTAGAGTTTTTTTTTGGATTATATTTATTGCAGTCAAATTTAGGGACAAATGTTAATCAAATCCAAGATTAGATAAATACATCATAAATGAATTCAAACTAAATATTTATTAGTCCCAGATACTAAAAGTGAAACGTTTTTGGCAAAGTTGCTGGGAAATATTGCCTCAACAGTTTTGTATTGAAAATAAATTTAATCAAATTGAAATTTGATTAAAGTGGGCAACGTTTGTGAACCCTCCAATCAATTTTGGAATGTTAAACCTAATTTGAAACCATTGATGATTTTCCAGAATTGAGTCCAATTGATGTACCTATCATACACACAAAAAAAAATACTATCCATCTTGAGCTTGCAAAAAGTAAAACATCACACAATCTGTAAGCTGAAATGTCACCAACAAAGGTCATATGTGGCAATATATCAGTGAAGAAACATTAGAGCAGAAGCCAGCCAATGAACAGATTGATGGCTTCTAAATAAATTAATTATGCTGCTCTTTTGGAACCTCACAGGCCTAAAAAATGTTCCACATCTCAGTGGACCGAAACATACATATGTTATCCAGGTTAGACGTGCCTTTAAAGGAGACGGGTTTGATGAACAGTCATCTATGAAACTCGGAGGCCATTGGCTATTTCAGTTTTTCTCGATCGCTTACACACCATTCCTGGGCCTATTAACTAAACATCCCAAACCATAACGGCGTTTCCCAAAAGACAGACCCATTTCCCAAAACTTTAAACACTGTTCCCCTGTTTTCACATGATCCGGTTTTGTTGAACATTTTGTGCAAAACTCTACCCACAAATCCCTTCAGTTATCGCTGGCTACAAAATGCGCTCATTTAGAAAGCACTGGCATTCAATATCATTAACTCAAGTCATCACAACTCAAACCAGATCGACACACAATTCCCGATATGGAAACACTACGAGCCAAATTTATTCACACACTACTTAGAACGTCAGGATGGATAGAGATGGATACATAAAAGGGCCATTAGTTGGTTCACATGTTCTGGATCCAGAAAGACCTGGAGGTAGATGAAGAGGACACATGACTGGAGGAGGAGAAGAAGGAGGAAGTGGAAGTTCCGTTCTGTCCATCCAAAGGCAAGGATGTTGCTGGTGAGAGCCATACAACTCTAGCGGTGCATTCCAATACTCAAATTTGTCTCCTCCTTTCCTCTCCTCCTTTCCTCTGTGCCCCGGTACCTGATCTATGTGTCCTCCTTCCCTCTACTGTTTCAAAAAAGGTAGGAAACGAAATTTTGCCTCTTCGTCTCGCTTCCTCCTTTCCTCCAAACGAAAGATACATCGGTGTATCCTACCACGGAAGTCTTTTCACATTTCTGGGTGACATCATTGTGCTCACGACGAGTCAGATTAAAAGACCATCATACTGAATATTTCACTATCTAAAAATTTCTAAAACATGACAAGGGATTTACCAACACTTAAGTATAAGTGCCAGACTTAAACAGTAATCCAGTAATTTACATCAATAGGGAAACATTGCTGTTTGTTTTTTCAAACATATCCACATTGAGTCACGTTTTTGAGTTGCGAATAGTAATTTTCCCAATGTAAAATTCAGCGAGTTGCTGTAGTGGCAGGTTTATTTATTTCCTTGTACATATGTTTATGTTAAATCATGAGCAGAATGCGAGTACCTGACATCCTTTTAATGAATGAAAAGCGCTGGCGGCATATGAGAAGAGCGATTGGCTTAGATATCCTCGGAATCAGCTGAAGTTACTACTTCATCAACGGCTGACATCGGCTTTGATGACAGGCGAATCGGGTTTGCTGCTCCAGTTTTCATTTCATCTCCTCCTTTCCTCCACTCGTTTCCTCCCCTCCTTTCCTCCACATATTTCCAGGGTAGGAAAGGAGGCGACAAACGAGAAAAAGTATTGGAACGTATCCTTGATGACCATCGCTTTTTATTTATGGGATGACAACAAGGGAAGCTGGGCATAGAGCGAATCTGAGCCACTTCCCATTAGCCTCTGTAATCTGGACCTTCAGCGGTCTGTGAGATCATGTATATTGACTAGACCACAGGGAGTGAAAAACATAGTGCAGACTCTGTGGCTTTGTATGTGTTTGTAAGTCTATGTGTGTGTGCTTGCAAGAGAGAGAAAACGCATGCATTTTGGGGGCAGAAAAACTATGAGGGGTCTGAAATTTGATCTGCTTGATTAGTATTTTGAATTAATTTCCCACAGCAGGCCTCTCAGACAATTATCAGAGTGATGCGTGTGATCCAGGAAGCAGGCGGACACCGAGGCACTTCTGAAAGAGCATCTCAGTTCTCTGCTTACAGACTTTCACGATGATTCCAATTTCAGGCAGGTTGATCAAAGCCAGATTGCACGTATTACAATTTTTGCATGTGTGATTTTAAGTGACATGATTTCAGATTGGAGCAAATCACATGCTCTCGTACTCTTTTTGCACCAACAAAACATTTTTGCATGCTCAGAACGCTGTAGAAAATCATGTCCAATGTTTTGAGGCTGGCTCATTTTTTTTTTCTTAGTTTGAGTCAGCTTCAATGTCCAGAGAGGGGTCAATTAACTGCTTACCGGTTGTGTGTCCTTTATCGTTTTTCACTGAATGAACCTGGGATCCACCTGATCTTCATCACCACGTTCTTAGCACAGCTGAAGTCTGCTCTTGCAAATGTATTTACACTTTTTCATTGGTTTCGTACCCCTTTTCAAAACAGTTAATGCGGATCTCGCAGAAAGACCCAAAACTCTATTGGACTAACTGTGTTAAACGGAACGAAAACATCTATTCACAGCTGATAGAAATTACTTGCATAATTATGAATCTCTAATCCACCTGTGTGAAACTCCATTGCACAACTCTTCAATCGGCAAATCTGTCCTTATCCATCTTTAAAAGATACCAAATCTGTGTTACTATTTGCAAGGATGGATCAAAGAGGCTAAAGGCATGTAAGGCGAATTAAATTTAGGCAACAATTATTGACCATGTCATCAATCGTGGCTTTTTCTTTTGAGAGGCTGGACAACGGGTCCAGCCTATTTGAATTGGAGCACTGTGGCATCTATTGTCATACTTTTTCAGAATGAGAATAATTAAGTCACAATGTTACTGTATACCACTGCGTTTTTCAGCTTTATTCTCTTGCTCTATTGGCAGAACAAACTGTGTCTACAGTAATGCATTTGTTTCATCGATCCCATTTATGCGACTGTCATAATGTTACTTATGCTCAATCTAAAACACTTTTAACAATTCTACTTTTCTAATGATATAGTCTGGGTTTGATTTTTTCAGAGATCTTGTTAAAGTACATGAATATATTGACCAAACACAACACACAAGACCAGTACTGCACACTAATGAAAATATTTATTTCTCTCCACATTGTAAAATCAGTCAATACATCCATACATTCATATATATAATTAGATTTTTTTCACTATAAATCAACTGATTATTTTTCGTTTCATTTTTCTACTTTCACCGCAGAGCATGATGGGAGATGAGGTACGTGGAATTTTTATACCTGCATGGGCCCGGGTTTGTAGGTACAGATAATTGGTTGAGAGGTCTGAAAATAGCTCTACCAGACTTTTGTGGCTATACTATAGAACAAAAGCTACAGCAATGTTCCCTACCAGTGTGAATCGGAATCTGCCCAAGCTTTTGATAGGAAATGAAAGGGTTCTGATTGCATACCATACCGAACCCATTTAAGGTAAGCCAGCACAATACAGTACACATTCTGGGTGGCAACGCACCCTATCCTCAAAGACCAGTGACATCATACCGTCCATATCGGTACTCGTCGTTCTTGCCAAATGTGAGTCTGAACAAATTCCCTTGAGCATTCACACATTTTTTTTAAAATGAACTTGTTCAATGGCATCGAAATCCTCTCAGCTGGCAGCGATTAGCCCCTGAAAGGCCATTAGCTGCTGTGTTTCCCGGGCTTGGTTCCAGTATAACACCAGTCCTTTCCGCTCCACACTACCTTTGTTTATGTCTGATTCATTCCTTCGCTGAAGACTCAATCGAGCTAATTCCTGAATATGTTTCGGAGCAGTTATGCATTTCGCCCCATAGTCTTCCTTCAGAGACCGATTCTGGTGTAGCCAACCAGAGAATGTGTGACATAAACAACACGTCATCACATTCCTTTACATTTTAAAAGACATATAATCTTCATCCAAACCATCTACCATACATATCAGATAAGAGCAACAACATTTGCACCCAGGATTCGGATGTTATCTCAATTTGTTCAACAGTGCTATGTTTGAGGAGACAAATAATCTATGACTATGAACTGGTTCTTTGCATCAACATTCTGTATCACTGTACCATTGGTCTTATGGTGCATATTTGTGGTATAGTGGGTGTGCTGTGTCACTGGTGATAGCTTTCCCCTTTTTACGCACTTGGTGGGAATGAATAAAAATTAGTTCTGGTCTGATCCATTTTTACGTGTCTTTGAACGTGTCTGTTAGAGGGAATATGTCCCTGTCCATACCAATATTCCAGCAAATCTATCAATTTATGTATTATACTACTTTTGTAATTCTCTGATATCCGTCATGCTTGATGTCCATATCTATGTTTGCCTTTCTCTTCTAGAAGATTCCACATTTTTGATGCTGCCTGTATAGTTGACTGTCAGCAGCAAATCCTTTTGAAACAAACCATTGAAAGTTTCTACGTGTTACATATATTTCAAAAGGGCTATAAAAGAAGAACAACAGGGGGTTATGAATGATTTTTTTGCATACTTGAGAAAAAAGAGGACAAAAAATTCAGGTCGCAGACCGGATCACAGCCAACCCAATGGGATGATGATGCAGTTTATCGCAGCATAAAAACCCACAAAAATCTCCTCATCTCAGAGACAAAGGGTAACATTGCAGGAGAAATAAAAACAAGCGACACAGCTTTGTGTTTGCACATATTGTGCTGAGAGTGACACTTGTCCGTTTTTCATATTCGGACCCTTATTGTGATACAAAACAGATCATTTGTATCAGGAATGCATCATGAACGTGGTATTGTCAGTCTAATCAGTAGCATCGGTCTTTATGTGAACACATAATGGACACTTGAGAGATGAGAGATTGCGAGTGTTCATTTGCTCGACAAACAGCCCACAGCAGAGTTTTATTTCGGCTTTGTTTCAGTTTCATCCTGTCACACTCCGATTGGTTTCCACCAATCCATGTCTATTCTTTCTTCTTTTCTTCTTCTACTTTGAAGTTCAAGCTTACAATCTGTATTCAAGTCATACTTTTTTCATGATACCGGAAAACACACAAATCGCTCATCTCTGACGTTCAGCACGGTAACATAACAAAATTAAAGCTGTCCCTTGTCGTTTACAGTCCGACATAAAATTGATATATTGATACATTGACTAAGGCCGTGTCCTTTCCCCAGTAAGTCTGCAGCTAAGCTATTCAAAGATAAGAGTGACAATTTTCCCATCTCAGCATAAATTAATTACGCTCTTTCCGGGGGTGGAAAGACAAGTTTGAGGGGGAGGGGGGCAGATTATTTGACAGGATGCTGCTCTTGTTTAACTTCATTACAATAACAGGCTTGACTGGCTTGTGTCTGTCAGTCCATTGCTTTTTTTTTTTTTTACTTCACAATTCTCCTCTATTTATTACAAAGACCATAAAACATGGGTTGGCTGCTAGGGCAGCAAACCATAAAGTCTGGGGTGGAAAGCCTGTCTTGAATGTTCCGCTGTGTCAATGTCCAAAATTGCAAAGTAAATTATAGGGGAAGTACAGTGAAACAATACTATTATATATTCTTTCATTGTTCAATACAAACACTATATAAATGTTATTGTAATAATATATACCAGAAGAAAAGTGTGTGAGCCCTTTGGAAATATCAAGATTTTTGCAATGATGACACAAAATGTGGTCTGATCTTCATCTGAGTCACATTTATAGACAAACACTAACTGAGGAAACAGTTGCATTTTTATTACCTGTTGAACAGACTGGGTAATCATCCACATTGCAGGCTGGGAAAAGTAAGTGAACCTTTCAATTTAGCGACTTGTAGATCCTCCTTTAGCAACCGCCATCAAACATTTCCTGCAGCTGCTTATGAGACTTGCACAACGACAGGGAAGAATTTTGGACCGTTCCTCCCCACAGAACTGTTTCCTTTCATCGGTATTTCTGGTATGCTTTGATTGAACAGCCATCTTCAGGTCGTGCGTCAGTATGTTGATTATGTTGAGGTCAGGGCTCTGGCTTGGTCAAAACACAAATTTACTTTTCTTTTCAACCATTCTGTTGTTCATTTACATGTGTCCTGTAGACCCTTAAGCTCCCTTAAGCTTCAGGTTATGGATTTCTGTAAAATTTCTTGATACACTTTTAAATGAATTGTTCTGTCAACGATTGCAAGGTTTCCAGACCCCGAGGCAGCAAAGCGGCTCTAAAGCATGATACTCCCTCCACAATTCTTTTCATTTGGGAGGAGGTTTTGGTTTTGGTGACCAGTGCCTTTTTTCCTCCCAACATGACGCTGTACATTCCTGCAAACAAAGTTCAACTTTTGCCTCATCTGTACAGAAAGCATTGTCCCAGAAGAGTTGTGGAACATCCAAATGGTCTTTTGCAAACTTTAGATGTGCTGCAATGTTCTTCTTTAGTTTTTTGGTGGGAGAGCTGTGGTTTCCCTCTATTAGCACCATTCTTGTTTAGTGTTTTTCTTATAATTGACACAGAAGTTGTAGAGGTGCGCTGTTACCCTTGGGTTCTTTTTCCACCTCTCAGGATTTCATGTCATGCTCTTGGTGTGATATTTGCAGGACCCTCGCTCTTTTAGACTTTTCCAGCTCTGTGCAGCTCTAAAATGCTTCCTCTAAGGTCCTGTGAAAGTTGTTCTGATAAAGGCATGGTTCGCACCAAAAAACCGTTCTTGAGAAGAATAGACTTAGTCAACAACCAGACTTTATGTGTCTTTGGACAGGGCATCTCTGTGATACATTCTTCTAATCCTCTCTCCTAAATGTGGACATCTGACTCCAAGTAGCTTTTGGAGAAGTCGTTAGAGCAGGGGTTCGCATATTCTTTCCAGCCTGGACTGGGAGTGCTTACTCAATGTGTTCGATAAACACAAAGCTGCTTGTGTGTTATTAGTTTAGTCGGATTGTGTTTGTACATAATTGTGACTTAGATGAAGATCAGACAGCATTTTATGAGTGATCAATACAGAAAAATCGTGGTAATTCCAAAGGGTTCACAAACTTTTTCTCGCAACTGTACATAGGTCACATCCCGCCTGAAGTCTTGGCACAAATGCAGATCAAAGGGTTTTATTCCCTCTTCCAAGCTGTCAAGCCCTCAAGCATGTAGCAGGATATTCACCACCT
This sequence comes from Albula glossodonta, assembly GCA_019788955.1. Lineage (NCBI taxonomy): Eukaryota > Metazoa > Chordata > Actinopteri > Albuliformes > Albulidae > Albula > Albula glossodonta. The sequence goes on along the minus strand of JAFBMS010000004.1, from coordinate 28,615,867 downwards.
CATTGGACAGTGCTCCAATTAGAATACCTCCTCTGGCCAATGGGCTGCCAGCTATCTGCCTGCTCTCTCTGGCAGGAGTTGTTTGGTATTGAATCTCAGCTGCTCACCTGATGAAGTCTATCCTACCAGCATGAAGGCCACATATATGTACATAATATATACATAAGGCCAAACCTCACCATGTTAGTCTGCATTAAAGGAGGATGGTGTGTGAAAAGGTGATAAGGAGATATCCTCATAGTTGACAATTATTCACCAAAAGGATAAAAAGTGGTCGAAATCTGTAAGGGTTTCTATGACAGTTAGAAAATTTGACTACCTTTAGTGTTAAATTTGCTGTCTGCGTAAAACATTCCATCATAAAACTCAGGCATATTTTTGTTTAAAATGCACTATTATTTATTTGTTTGTTTATTTACTTTGAAATACAAAGAATGTATTTGATAAAAATGTATTACAGAAGGATTTGAACCATATCAGATAGAGCTCTCGAGTAATTCATATTTCATTGGCTTGAAGATAAAAAGGAAATCCCCCCTCCCCCCGCCCCATTTCAAATAATGTTTTAACAATTCGTAAAATGAAGCACAAAGCGGACAAAAAATCTAACAAGTTGCCGTAAGCCTCAGTAGTTTTCTTCTTCTTCATTCGAACCTCCCTGAAAAAGTGGATCAAATTAATCAGCCAATCCCTATTGCCTGTGAGAGGACTATAAAGACTAGGCACGGCAACATGATGCACGCCACCTTTTCCATCTCACTGAGCCAATTTCTCAGGCGAACTCGTCTGAATATTTTCATAGAGTAACGATGCGCTCTTCTTCATAGCATGACGAGGGTGCTAACAGTCTCTCACAAGCGTGCTGCATGATATTTGCAAAAGCCCTTTCAACAGTGTCGTGTTTAACTTGCAGGTTATTCTTTAATCTTGATGAATTTATATGACACCAAAATAAAACTGTTTTAGACCTGCAAAAGTGTTTTAAAACGGAAACAGCCTTTCATTCTCACAACTTTATTCTCTATCACGATCGCAGCTGTCATTTACTGACTACGTTTAAACAACTACCAGTGTGCATACGGCACATACTAGACTCTTTCGCTCCTAGAGAAAACAGAATAGATGAGGTTAAATTAGTCGCACGCAATAACGCTGACAGCTCTACTTAATTTATATCATCTAATAGATATAAAATATTTATCGCGCGTCATGCCTGTCTGAATCTACCATCCGTCTGCGATTAACTCCCCTTAAATTCTGCAGGGCTCTTCGCCTGAGAGAAGACGGTACTCAGTAAAGCGCTGTCTTCTAATATGTGAAAAAATCAGCTTCTCTTCCTTTTCTCGTGCCTCTTTCAGATCTCAGACAACTGAATTCTGCAGCTGTTGTGGTCTCGCAGCCAGATTCCCCGCTTGTCTTCATCCATACCTCACTTCGTTATTTGGCACTTCATTTTGGATAAATGCCACATACTTGCAATAGGCGACTTCACTCAACTACAGCTGAAACAGCGCCCTCTAGTGTGCATAATGGTTAAACAGCTTGATATGCATTTGATCAGACACGCAGTCATCCATGAATTTCGATTAAAACAAAGTGGTTTTGGCACGGATTTTATTCATAAAACTTTCTTCCCTTTTCCCAGAGTTTGCGTGTTTGTTTTTGGTCATTCAAGCTCTTTGGTTGAATGGATTTCCCTCTGCCCTCTCATTTGAAAAGTGAACAAGCGCTCAGTCTTTCAGCTCAATGGGGAAGGAGTGTGAGCTCTCTCAGCACATAAAACAGAGAGTACTTATGTATACAAAGGGGCCTACCAAACTAAAGCAATTAAACCAGTCAATTGTTTTAGTCTGTCCCTCAGTGTAAATGAAAACAGGAAAAATAGTTGTAATTTGATTGGAAGATTTACAGTAAAGTTTCCTGCAATAGGAAATACTGCTCTGCTTTTGTATGATATATTTATAATATTCATTATAAGGTGTAGAAAAGATGTTTCTGAGCTATACAACTGGGTGAAAGCAATCGCTGTACTGAAATTTATTGCCGTACAAAACTGTGTGCATAAATGTGTTGAAATACCTTGAAATTCCCAGTAAAAAAAACTAAGTAAAATAATTGTTTTTAAAGCATTTTAGCTTGAAAAAGTTATGAAAACACTGAGATCTGGTTTGTCAGAGAGCAATGTCTTTGAAAACATGTTTGGGAAAAAAAGGTACAATTTTACCAATTTATAACATCATAGACAATATTAATCATGCATTTTTAAGTTATACATTTTCATTGAAGTGGGAATTTGTTCGAGAATTTAGTATTTAAAACAAACCCTATGAAATTATAACTAAATTGTATTTTTTTTGTAACAAGATTTTGCTTTGAAATTGGCTACGGCACAGTAGATATCTAATCCCTCAAGTGACTAAAAACCACAGCCCAGGAGCTGGAAACATATTTCCCAGCATTCTTGCAGATAATTGGTCCTTAAACCTCCCCAAGGAGGGGTGTACAATGTGTGTGATCTCGGCAAGCGAGCCTCTCCATCGTGTGCAGCGTAGGCCGATCTGTGGAGATACGCTGCATTTCTCACCATGGTGGTGCTCTCGGCTCCCGAGGAACGTTTAGCGGAATTGATGAAGATGTCACCCAAATTGGCCCCACCAAATATAAAAAAACCTGTTCCTGGCACGAGGGAAGACAGTCACCAAGTATCTGGGTCAAAAACAAAGCCCCCTATCCTCTCCAGGCAGGGGGAGAGAGAAAGTGGAGGGCAACAAACAAAACCCCTTTGGAAAACATGGGCCCTCTCCACGTGAATCAATATTCCAGCCTAGTCCTCGCTATTGAGCAATGAGGCCAACAAAAAGAGGGGGAGAAAAAGAGAGGGGGACACTATGGTGAAAATCCCATTGGTGAGTGGAGAGAAGTGATCTCTATATGTTTTCGCTGTGGGTGAAAGCTCTGACATACTGAGGCGATCTGGTCTGCAGGAAGAACAGTCTCTTTGTATCTCTGCCCCCGGTGAGTAATAAAACTAAACCCTGAAACTAAGCTTTTGGTGTCATTTTTGTAGTCAGACGGAAAAGCAGCATAGAGGGGTAGAGTAATTTTAATCGAGAAATATCATTTTACAGCAGCTCCATTTTTATGACCGGTTTATTTGATGTTTACCACTTTTCCTCAAACGGATAAAAAGCAGTCGTCGAAACGGTCATGTTGAGATAACTGAAATTACTTGTTTTTGCTTCGCTAAGAAAATAATTAAAACAGCATTCGGGAAAAATGTGTCCAGCAGTATTGATTTTTACAAAGGTCAGCGCTGAGGACTCGATTTTCTGTGGCGAACCAGGGCAGCGGCATTTCTGAGTGCTTACAGTGGTTGAGCAATGAGAGAGATGAGTCCAGGACAGCTGGCAGGGGGTGGTGTTTGCTTATTCACAGGAAACCTTTGATCTAGAAACAGCAATAGATAGCAAAGCTGCAGCACAACAACTGTTTTATTTTTATATCCAGTAAAAAAAACAGCTGAATGCAGACTTTGAATATGAAAACCAAGTGTTAAATTATTCTCTTCTAATCTTATAGGGTCCCGATTAAGGCTGAAGTGGAGGAAACCGTTTGCTGCCAGTACAATGAATCTGAGCTTGAAGTGGCTGGTTGTAGCGTGGCTCTTTTTGAAGGACCCCGCCCTCTGCGCCGCACAAAGTTCATCTGGCCTAGAGTATGGACTGAACCGCGGCTCAGCTGTGGAGGAGGACGGAAAACCCCTTCCTTCTGGGTCGTCTGGGAGGCACGGTGGCTCATCAGTGGCTAAGGAGGGGGGTTTGGGAGCGGGAGAGAATCCACAGGAAGAAGAGGACAGGGAGCTGGTGGCCCAGCTTGTGGTAGCAAGCGTCACAGCAGGGCTACAGGGAAACATTCGGACCATTGCCTTGCGGGGCGATGCCAGTTGCCAGGAGCTGCTGGCTTCTGCTTCTCTGGGGGGCACCTCCTCCGCACTCTTCCCCCGGGAGCTGGTAGGGCTCTCTATGGTACCAGTGCTGGGGGTGTCCGGCTGCCCGCACGAGGCTCAGGCCCTGGTACTGCAGCTGTTCGAGATGCTGGGTGTGGCTGACACTGAGGAGTTGCTTATGGAAATTAAGGACCTGATTGAGAGGGACATCAAACCCCACGCCTCCACCATCCCACTCCCACCCATGGGCAAAGCCCAGGCAGAGCGCCACCTGCAGGCCGTAATGTTTAACATCCGCCAGCTGGCCAGGACAGGAGAATCACCAGGGAGCAGTGAGGCAGAGAATGGAGACGAGTGGCAGGGGAGGTGCGAAGGGTGGACCAGGGTGAACGGCACCTCCCTGCTGGGTGACACCACGGGGGAGGAGCTGGAGATCAGGGAGGCAGTGCAGAGCTGTGAGGGCCTGGGAGATGGATGCGCTGGGGTGACTGGCGGGGCGGGCCCTGGACGGTACCGGGTTGTTCTGAGGAGTGGCAGTCGCATTGTTCCCGTCATCAGCTCAGAGAGCTGGATCCGCGAGTGCCAAGAGCCGGTGGAGCTCGGCCGCGTTCGCCGCAGCCTGCAGAGGAACTGCGTCAACAAGCGGGAGGAGCGCGTCTACAACGTGGTGGAGTGGATCCCCGGCGTCAGCACGCTCTACAACCTGGGGACCGCTGTCTACTACGCCTCCGTCAACTGCTCGGAGACGGCGAAAGAAAGAGCCATCCTCAGCGCCGTCGACCTGGGGACGGACGCCCTCATGGCCGTCACTGGCGGCGCGGCGGGCGTGGCTGGCTATGCACTGGGGGCGGGAGTGAAGACCGGTGTGAAAGCTGGAATCAAGTACCTGCTGAACACCATGAAGCACGAGGACGATCTCATTGTGAATCGTAACAGCTGGAACACCTCCATCACCATTCAGTAGCGTAGGTGCCATTCAGTCCACGCCTTTCCCGGCCCCATCCACGCAAACACAAACAGAGCTTCAGAAGATATTTTTTTAATGATTGTTGTTATCACCTAATCTGTGTCCTAGAAGAGGGCCTTCATCAAGTCAGGAACTTGTAAAAACTCCCAGCCGATTGATTTTTCCTGTGCAAACATTCTGCTTCTGCTGCTAAGCAGCTGCTAAGGGAAGCCATATCCAGACTCAGTGAGGCATATAGTACTGTGAAAGACACTGCAAGCTGCTTTTTTCATATCTCTGTAGACTACGTGAATCAAAACCTCTGCAAAACAGGCCAGTCAGTGAACCAAAAAATAAAGCTGGTGACATTGAGGGAAGTGAATCTCTGTTTACTGTAATGGACAGTTTTCATACTGTGCTCTCTCAACAATATTCATGAACTATTTACACAACATGCAATATTTTGGTGTGCCTCTTTCTCGACAGCTAAACTGAAAATCATGATTTGGAAACTATGTATATTTTTTGGCTCTTTTAATCTTTTTCGTTTTCAGGAAGAATCATATGTTTACTGTAATAAGTAAAAAACAAGCATTAGTTATTTTAAGCCAGGTAATTTAATTAACCACATCAAATTAAGATTTTTTCCTACATAAAACCATGTATATTGTCACCTCACAACAAAAAGCCATGTAAATCACCAAATAGTATTGAGACACCACACAGAAAATTAATTACATAGAAACATTTTATACAGTGGAACATCTCTGTGAGTTGCTAGCATATTAGTAATAATGTCTGTACTTTAACCACACAACATTGTTGTTAATGAAAGTATTTTATATGTTAATAAAATTAATTAAATTGACTTTCGTAAATGCTTAATTATCCATTTTATATGGAGCTCAGGGGTTTCGACTGCGTCAGTTATTTAGGGCTGCAGTGTTGATGAACTTGTCATTGGTCATTTCAAGTTTCATTACCTTCTGACTGTCTGGGGCCATTGGCATGTTATAGTTTCAAAAAGACAAAAGTACCAATGGCTGGAGAAGGTAAATGTTTTACTGAAAATACTTATCCGTCTTCCAATCAAAATTGCAAACTTATGTTATCTAGCTAACATCATTCCCAGAGGCTGCGCACCAAAGTTTGCTAGCTAATGGGCTAGCTGATGTCAGTCAGCTATCAGGAAACTTGCAAGATTAAGCAACCAATCATGAGCTAGTTACAGATAAGGCACATAGAACACCCTCCTACCCATAGATACCGTTGTTGTGTCTGAAATTGTGCCTTGGCATAAATATTTGACTTATTGTATGTCAGTGTCAAAATGCCATATAGCATCACCATCAGACCGAACAAATCCCAACAAAATATTACCTTTATAATCATAATAATAATCATACATTTTCATTATAATGCAGATATAAAAACGACTAAAAGCATTAGGCCTCTGGGTGGCTCACAAGGTAAAACATTTACCTGCAATCCCTAATTGGTTTCCTCATTCTCAAGCAGCCACCCCTGGTTAGGACACCTGCTGGAGCACAAACAGCACAGGAAGAACGTGATTGGTCATGCAGCTACATTGAGAAAAGGTGTATATCCTGTTGTCAATCACTGCATTTCAAATAAATGATTTATTGGGCCGTTTCCTTTTTGAAAAAGTGTGTTCACACATGGGCTAGCCATGGACATGTCATCTGCACCACAAAACTGATATTGAATCAAGGTGTTCGTTGTAGTTCCTTGCAACTAATAATGGGGGAAAACCTAGTTTACAGTTGAGGCTGATCAGAAATATGTAGCTACATTGTTAACAATGAAAACTGACAGAGCTGTGACATGTGCACACAACAAAGTCGATCCGTTGATGGTTAACTCACTTAATCTGAATTATGCACATTGCAGTTATCTCACTGGCAACATGTATTTGTGGGGTATAGGTTACTTTAGCTTGTGCATTCAGGTGAGTGTGGAAATACAACTATGAAGTTGTTGTGTCGCAGAGTAAATAACACTGTCTTGACGTTCTTGAATTACTTCATAAATTACTTTATTAAACCAAATTTTAAAAAAAGGCTAGGTAGCAAGCAGCAAAACACATGCCATGTATAACTGTAAGACAATCTTTACCCGCAACTGCAAAACTAGTGAATCAAAATCTGTCACACTTAACCCCTTTTAAGTATAGCTCCACCTGGTGACTTGGAATGATACACCACATCCCCCTAAGAAGATAGATACAAAACTAAGAAGTATCTTTCAGATCTTCAAATCAAAGGCACTTTTCTTTACTGTCTTTTAGGAGCACATGTTCAAGGGCATGAAGAACGTGAACTTGCCCTTGTTTTGTTATTCAAAAAGAACTCAAGCAACTTATATTTCAACCTGTGTGAATTATCAGTACGTGTTAAAACTTAGGATATCACAAAAAATGAACAATGAGATAAGTTCAACACCTACATTTGTACTCATTGAGATCAATTACATCAAGAGTCTTCAGTCCCTGCATGAGGTTACTCACAACACAAAGTCCTTAGTCCATTCAGGTGCTCTCCTAAACCTGACCTGTCTGGCAGGTGGTGTGGGTACATCTGTTTGACAGCTCACTGTCACCCCCCCTTTTCCCTGAAGAGAGACCAGCGCAAGGTCAAATACGTTCCTGCAGCGTCCATCCGCAAGCAGGTAGGTATACCGTCCTTTCTTTCCCACCACTCTGAGTTGTCTGGAAAACTTGCCTTGGGTCTTAGGGAGAATGCCAGGTATCCTAACCCTAACATATGACCCACACTGGACAGACACAGCTTTGGCCCCTCGCTTGTGGTCTGTGTACGCCTTGCTCTTTTTCTGTTTTCTTCCTACTCTGTAAGAAACCTGCCTTGACGACAGTGGTTTGGACTGTGGAAGTGAACGTCCCGCCACATGGAGTTTGGTGCGCATAGGTCTGCCAATCGACAGTTCTGCTGGTGAATGCAGAGTCGCGGAGTGGGGCGATGCACGGTAGACATGCAGGAAGGCCCTTGTAAACTCTTTCCATTGCTTCCCTTCCAGTGAGGCGGTCTGCAAACTGTCCTTCAGGCTGCGATTAAAGCGTTCAATCTCACCATTCACCCTTGGATAGTAGACAGGTGACTTCCAATGCAAAATGCCCCTGTCTTGGAGAGGTGTTTCAAACTCTTGAGGCACAAATAGAGAGCCGTGGTCCGAGACCAGCTCCTTGGGGTCACCTTCTCAGCTGAAGACTTTAGATAAGTACTGTGTGACGGTCTGTGAGGTGATCTGTGACGCAAAGGCTACCTCAGGCCACTTGCTGGGATAATCAATGAGTGTGACTGAATAGTGGCAGTCTAAGGCTGCCATGTCAAAGTGCCCCACCACATCAATTGCCAATTTTTCCCATGCCCCTTCAGGATATGGCACAAGCTGTAGTGGAGGAGTGTGTGTGTGACTGTACACTTGTCAAGTGACTGACATGTGATGCATGCTTTGATGGCTGCTTTGACCTGAGCATCAATGCCAGGCCAGCAATATGCTCTCTGTTTTGAGTCTCTGTTTTGTTCTCACTGTTCTCTGGTGTGTGTCATGAGCCAGCGAGATTAACTTTGGCTGGAGACTGTCCGGCACCAGAACTCGATGCGTGCCACGTACCACGCAGTCACCTTGTAGAGAGAGCTCGTGCTGAAGTTTGAAGAATGGCTGTTAGGTTGGAGTCAGGCTTTTTGCTAATGTAGGCCATATTGAAGCGAGTAGCTCATGCAGTTTAGTCTGCACAGGACAGGAGGTGCATGCAGCCTTAAACTCTGCAGCAGTAACAGCTGACAGTGCAGAGGTAAGTCTCCTTCTGTGTCATCCTTCAAGCTAGGCTCTGAGCCTGGCAATGTGAGTCGAGATAAGCAGTCCGCAGTTATATTCTCTCGACCCGGGTTGTACTGGATGTCATAACTGAATGACAGCAATCTAGCCGACCACCTGCCTATCCGCATACCTGCTCTCCCCCATAAGTAGGTTCTCCACTTTTCTGTTGCCCACACACACCCCAAGGCTTCCTTTTCTATGGTAGAGTAGATTCTCTCTGCCTGGAAGAGTGTGCGCGTGCAAATGCTACAGTTCTCTCGGAGAACTCTCGGGATGTATCTGAGTGAGGACGGTGCCCAGACCATAATCTGACCCATCCGTTGTGACAACAGTGAGAAGTTCAGGGTCAAACAGGGAGAGTGAAGGGCTATTCACTATGAGTCCTTTTAAAGTCTCAAAGGTACTCTGAGCCTAAGACATCCATGTGAACATATCAGATCCACAGAGAAGCGCTCGCAGGGGCACGATAGCAGCAGCATAGTCTGGTATGAATTCCAAACACCATGACGTAAGCCCCAGGAATGAAATTAATTTGGGCAGGTCTGTGGGTTGGGGTGATGAGAGACAGCGGTCACATGTGAGGCGTCAGGTTGAAGTCCCTTTTCTGACACCGTATGCCCTAGGAAAGACAGTTCTGTTTGCCTAAAACACCGTTTTGAGAAGTTCAGCTTAAGTCCCACATTTTCAATACGCTCAAGCACACCCGTCAGGTTTTTGTCAAGGTCCTCACTACTATGTGGGAGATCCATTCTGATGGATTTATAGGCTCAATAACATCCTGCTCAACCAGTTTTCTCAGTACCTCTAACTGAGAAAGGTAACCTGCACAGTTTCTGTTACACCGACGTCACATCTGGGCATACTTTAACAAGGTGAGTAAATCCCTCAGCACATCCTAGTTTCCACATCCGGTTGTAATGCCTTATCACAACCGACCCTGAACCAAGTAATCAGTGACTTTTATTCATATTATAAAACCATAGATCTTCAACATCATCAGCTCACTGTTCCTTTGCATTGGGTGGATGGAAGAGGATGACTTTTTCAAGTGCTTCCAGACTCATGCCGAGTCCTCGACTAGAGTCAAAAGTGCTGCCAACTCTGGATAGTCATTCCTCCCATCTTGCTGTGGAGGGGACTGATTCTTGCAGGAGCCATGGGGCCATCCACCTCTCATTTCCCCCACGCTGTTCCCGTAAGCTGCAGCCCTTAGATCACAGCGTACTTGGGCCACTGAAGAGGCTCGTCAACACCTGCTGTGACAGCTGGATGACCTCATCCAGGAGCCACAATGACCATTCATGATCTGCCGAGCATTCTGAAGAGTGCCCTTCCCTAGCCGCAACACCATCATATATTCAGGCAGGGTTTGCATCCACCAGAATTTCGCCTTTTAATAAGAGTTCCGTTCCTAGGACTTGTAAGCTGATTTTCGACGTAAGTCGGAATTTATACCTAAATTATACCTAAATTAACACCTTAAGTCACTCACACTGTACACACAACACATGAAAGACATATAAAATACAATAATTAAATGAAAAATTAATTTAAAAAAGAGAGAACAATTTCTTATCTTTATTTCTGTGGTCGTATTTACGAACCAAACCGCTTAGGTCGAAACTAGGTTTTTTAAGTAATTTATGGGAGTGCGTCATAACCACCAAACCGTTGTAAATCGAGACTGTCGTAACCCGAGGACCTCCTGTAATTTGACGGCTTCCCCTCTTTTTTGTCACGTAGTGTGAAAAAAGCAATCACTGTTTCAAAAAAAAAGAAATGAATCGTAACACTAACGTGCATGACAATTCATCTTTTTCATTTTGAGTATTTGATTGCTTAATTATGTATATTTTAGACATGTTACAACCGTCCCTGTACACTGGGATGATTGTAACAGTGGAGTGTAGGGCTGCCCACGGCTAAAGATTTTCCAAGTCAACTAGTAGTCGTTAGTTTAAGCCATTAGTCGCCTTGTCGTCACGTTCATGATATTAATTTAATTATTTAACTATATATATTTTTGGGGAATCAGAAAATGGTTTCAGTTCCAGGGCTGAGAGAATATTATAAGTAACATTGCTAACATTGTGCTACCTTACAAAGAAATACAAAGCCATGATAATGAGCCTTTAAAATATACATTTTACAAGCGAGCCACCTGTTAACTACAATGTTAATGGCAAAAGTGGATGATTCTCAAAGTATCTGAACAACCAGCAAGGGGACATTTTGCTAACTTTTTTCAACACAGTATAACATCACACAAATTATGAACTTGAAACTCCAACACAATAACCCTATAAAACAAATGGTAAATAAAAACAACCTTTTGTTAAAAAAGTAAATTGAAAAAAAAATAGCTGCTCTTTTCACACAAAATGTTCTTAGCCCAGGGCTATCCTTAGTTGACGCTGGGATAGCTTAGCCCCTTTTCACACACACACACAGTTAACCTAAGCCCTGGGCTATACAATTCACACTGCACTTTTTCTAGCCCTGGGTTAAATGTCCGTTGAAACACGTGACTAATGTTTACATTCTTGAATTCCATTGTTTACTTTAGCCCTATGTTTAGTAAATTTTCAGGGGATAAGCCTGCAAACTCGGGGCTAAACCTACTTCAGAGCAGGGCCAGCAAGCTCTAGGATAAAGTCGGGGTTAGCCCACTTTGGAATATGCCAGGATTGTGTCAGTGTGAAAGCTTTCTTAGCCTGGGGCTAACAGCTCCCTTAGCCTGGGGCTAAGAAGGTTCTAATAATGCTTTTAGCCCTGGGCTAAGTTTTTAATGATGTTTTAATGATGCCTGCAGATGTTCTGCTCCATGTAACTTTTGCTAATGCAAAATTTCAGTACAGATGAGAATACCTTATAGATACAAGGGGTGGACAAATTAATGTATAATGTAAAAGGACAAAATTTGAATTACATTTTACAAAGGCAGATGAATAATAAATAGTTGAACGTCAATTAGCAGTATGTCTCAGTGATAGAGTTCTGACATTCTGCACTTTAATATGAGGTTTTCTCAAGAAACATGCTGAAATTTTTGGCTAATTACCATTCCATTAAATAAGACCAACTTTCTTTGTAATTGTGAACCTTTTCGCATGGTTTTTCGATTGATTTGTCCACCCCCTTCACATACAACGTAAGTGACTCACATGATGCCTGCAAGTATACAAACACCTAATGTCGCTAAAAAAATGAATGGTATAAATTATGAATCTACAGAAATTAGGCCATGTTCTCAATATCCCAGATTGATTAAACTTAGACTCAAAATATATTAAAATATGATTCAAAACTTATTGGTGTTTTAGTCCCCCTCAGGTGTTGGTTTGACTTTTAACAACAACCCACAGGCTGGCTAAACTAACTGAATAATATCCAAGAGTACATGGGATTAAAAGCTGAAGTTTTATTTTCCCTTGAAATCTGATTTTATTTTTTTTATTGACAGTATTACAACTAGGAATACCTAAAGGTCAATCATTTCTAAATAACAACAATTAAACACTTTGAATCAGTTGTACATTGGTTAGCAGAATGGATAGAACAACATTTGTTTCTTCAGATTTCAGGAATTTATTAGGAATTTTACCCAACTTAATTGCAATACCCTGCTAAAGATTATTGTAAATAGATAATGTGAAGCTTATTTTGGGAGACTGATTTTTAAGGGTTCAACCACCACAGCTGAGATCTGTTTCTTTCTTCTTCTTTTTTTCATTTTTTTACAAGCACTGTCAGTTGGTGTCTTCCATTGTAGAGACTGTATGTTTGTTAATGGCTGCTTAGGGGGCTTTGGCAAGGAGAATAGCTGTCTGCAGCTGCACTGTTGGATGTGGCTTGGTGTCATCATATTGTATTAAATAAATGTGCATAATTTCCTCAAATAAGTTGTTTTTGCTAAGGCAGTTTCCTTGCACCAAGCCATGGAACAGAATATGCAATGTGCGACTGGTTTGTAATGTGTCATGTTGTCATATATGAGAAACTTTTGGTGTAATATCATAAAATAGAGATTTTGCCTTGATGCCCACATGCTCCTCAAAATTACAGAGTTGGTTTAGGGCATTGTGGGCGATATAGTCACTGAGCTATTGAAATAAGATTGAAATGTCCATCAAAAATCAACAATTCACACCAAGGGAAATCAAAATACCCATATCTCTATATTACAGGCATTCTTGAGCAGTGTGTTTCATCAGTTGCCCATATGTCTGTCACTTGGACTCCAAGCTTTTTAAATTTTAACAAAGAAAACGTTTTCTAGTTTATTGCAGTTATCAGTTGATATAATTACAGCAATTAATTCATAATAAATGTCCGTTACAGTAAAGAATCTGACGTTGTAGACAATCTAGACTCTGGATATAGGCACACAGACATAGGGTAGGCCATATGTCTGGTCACCCTCAAAGGAAAAGATAAAATAGGAAATAAAAATTCGCCAGTGGGCGCCCTTCCTCATTTTCTGCCTTGAGGTAACAAATGAACAAATACAGAAAGAAAGAAATACACTCTGCATTTCGAGCTCACAGGCTCTACCAAGATTTTGACTTACGGCTGTTTTCCTTCAGCGATATTTGTTCACTTGGGGGATACATGTGTACGTTTTTCCGGAGGAAAAGCGGTAAGACTTAAGTAATAAATGTTTTAAATGGTTAATGAATTTGCCATTTGAATTTATTGCCATTTCCTCGGTGCAAAACATTTCATTTGTGGTACAAATTAGTGGAATTAGCTTTATCTGGCAATAAATTACAAGTAATCTTTTTTTAACTGCCATACAACCGCTCCTGTGTTGACACATACCGATCTGAGCAGCATTATTGAAGTCGTTTGAACTTGATCAGAATTATCAACACCTTTCAGTCTGTGGTTATTTTCAGCACAACATTCGTGCCACGGTCTTGTATGTTACTAACAGGTAAAGGTAGCTGGTAATATTTAACAATTTATACATTCTTTGATACGTGATTCGTTTGTTTGTGGAGTCATTTTAATTTATAAAAAATAAAAACATTAAGGCTTTTTTTCACGGGCGTTGCAGTCGTGGGGGTTTTGTTCCCCGTACTTTATCCAGATCATCATCTAACCCAACCTAGGCCCGAACAGCTGTGTTGCTAAATCTCCGTCTGCATCGGGATTCAACGTTGCAGCATTGGGTCGAGGGGTCAGACGCGCAAACCACTGAGCTAAAATTTGTTGTGGTTATGATATCACCGTCCCACAATTATTGAAGTCCACGAGCCGCTAATGCTTCTCAGATAAAATATCCCATTTTCACATTTTAAACACACACTTGTTTTCTCGTTCTGCGAACCTGCGGTCTACGAACACGTATTTCCACATATTATAGGCCTATATGACAATAATAGTCCACCTGCGCTATGTTTGTCTCACCAAATCCTAATCTCGCCTAGGGCACCAAAATTGCCGGAGCCGGCCCTGGCAAGATTCATAGTACAGACAGCCACTACTTTACATTAGAAAAATAGCTCTAAAATCGTTCAAAGAGTCACCTGTGCATATGGCAATAGCGCTTTAAATTCTTGCGCCTTTCCAAACGTCACTGTTTCGCTGGGTGGACCAGTGCGTCAGTTTCGTTTCATCATTTTGTGGAAACAAACTGAGACCAACCGAGTTTCGAAATCCGCTGTTCACTTAAGACTCTCACGCCCTCCGCTGAGCAGTTTACACCGCGCTTCTTCCCTCCCCGAGCAGAGTGACACCTAAAGGCACCAATTGACGGTGATGATAATTTTTCGAGACCGACCAATCGGCTTATCGCGACTTCTTAAACAAGGACAGGAATGAAGCAACTTCATTTTGGCTCAAATTGACATTAAAACATCGATTGAGTTTTTAAACGTAATAAACCATCCACAGCAAACGCAATGCACAACAAACGGAGGGCTATAATGATTAGTAAATAAACGTCCGCGTTCCAAAATTAGACTCGACCGTAGCCCTGAATCTGCACGCAAACAATCAGCGGCCCAACAATTTTGCTACAGAATATTGCATTTAGGTAACAAGACGCTGCAAAGCGATTTAAAGCAGAGCAATTCAACAGTAAACACTCCGAGCGCTGTTAATATGGTGGCTGACTCTTAAACACGTCTCTCAATACTTAGCTCTGATATACCCTCTAAACGAGACCAAAAATACTTATAGCATTGCTACAAACTGGTTTGGACTGAACGCAGCACTCAGCGTGGAACCGTAAAGCGACAAAAGTTATAAAATCTGCATCTAATGTTGTCCTCGAATTTTACAGAAACTTCCAATGACGGAATAAAACCCAAAAGGGAGGAAAAATGTCTATGAAAAAAAGCAGCCAATCAAACGCTCGTATCAACAAGTCAGCCAATAAGAGAAAAGAATAGTGAACCCAACGGAGGGAGTGATAGTAACAGCGAGTGGTGTCTTTAAGATGAAATGAAAGTACCTGCTCCATAACTACGTCTACATGTCAAGTTGGAGTTGCGCTGTGTGTATCAAAAATCATTCAGTGCTCATAATCGTCAGATGTAAGCATTTCATAAACTGAACCAAACAATAATTTTCCATTATTTATTTATTTATTTATTTATTTTTACAAAAATAATTGATATCCTACAGACAGCAGTTATAGGAGATAAAGAAAACTACAGTCTGGTAAGTACCGATGTTTTTGTTCTGAGGTTTATATGTTAAAGTTAGCTTGTCAGGTTTGCTTTTAACATTGGCATTAGCTTCACACATTTCTTAAAACTGGGATTCACTCGCCTTGTTTTGCGGTTTTCGTTTGCTACATTAACCGCATTAGATGTCTTGGTCGCTAGTTACAGTTTACGGGCAGGAGTTTATTCTTGTGAGCAGTTAAGATTTTAGAAACTTAGAAACCGATCACAACATTGTTACCAGCAGGCTCAAGCTTGCCTTTTAAATGCACCATTGCTAACGTTCTCTGTATCAGAACGTTTTGATCCAGGTTTTGACTCGATGTAGCATGAATCGCGCTAACGATACATACGTGATACTAACTCATAATAAAGTGGTTAAAATAAAAATAGCCATGAAAGATTGTTTTTCTTTGTAGTCACTCACGTCACCACTGTTTGCAATGTTAGCATTCGCATTATTTTTGCTTGTCATGTAGCGAGAAGAATAGACGAGCTGTGCATAATGTATCGTTTATTTCTAGTTTATACAGACGGAACTATAGCATTTATTTTTTTTTTATTTGTGTCGATTTTGTTGTTTTCAAGTGTAAGCCGACAGTTGCTCAGATGTGGTGTGGAATCGTGCTTTTTCGTTTGCGAGATTGCTGTTTCATAGAATTTTCTCGATTTCCTGCAATGGTACTAAATATCAGGCTGACGTTTGGTACTGTCTGGAAGAGTAGCCTATTTGGTGTATGCAAGCAGAAACACAATGCTGTCGTTGGCTTCGTTTCAGTATTATCTATGAATAGAGTAAATCGAAATTAATTTAAATGTCTAATGTATTGCTTCTTCACGTATTGGCCTCTGCTGTGTGTTCATGTGGTGGTGTTGTTGTGCACGTCAATGGTATTCACGAACTATGTCACACTTCTTCCTAGGAGCCTAAACGAGTGTTGGTTTTTGGTAACAAAGTACAGTGGGCGTTTCACTGCAAACAAGCAAATATGTGTATTGAATGTTGACGAGGAAGATTTTATTTAAATGTAGTGTGTGAAAACTTAACAGACTGCCCGCAGATTACGCCTAGATTCCAATGGTAAAAACAAAAACCTGCAGAGCGAGTTGTCTTTGTTGAACAGGAACATTGTTTCCCATAAATCATGGATAACAATTTTCATACCGTTTCTTTAATATTAGACAAAGAACCGCAAAGTATTGAGTTTCCAGCGGAGGGTGGTTTACCTGGAAAGATAAAAACCTGTTACGTGAGTGAGTTGCATGTCGATGACTGTCATTCAGCTTTGAAAGGTTTTTTGCCTTAAAATGTCTTTTTATAGATTAAAACAGAACATACGTCTTGAAATGTATTTGCAAACCAGCAGCAGAAATCAAAAGAACAGATAAAAAATAAGATACATTGTTTGGGAGTGAAAAATACATTTAAAGTAAAAAGACGATTTGATGAATAGCAACATGGGTCATCCATAAAACCCATCGTAAATGAACTTTAATGGGTCGGCTACAGAGTGAAGGACTGTGAGTGAAAGATTGCGAGACGGATCAGGGCATTTAGTGACTAACAGTGTGTGTCCCTGTGTCCTGGGTGTAGGTGTGTGTACGTTCTCAGAATGGCGCAGTGGGAGAAGCTGCAGCAGCTGGATAACCTCCACCTGCAGAGGGTGGATGAGCTCTACAGTCATGAGGAATTTCCTATGGATGTGCGGCACTATCTGGCACCCTGGATAGAAAGCCAAGACTGGTAAGGAGTAACAGCGCAATGTCAGTCTCTGAAATATATACTATATTTGTGAATAATACTATATCTGTTCTGCACTCCATAATACTCAGATATTCTTAATTGCACATCACACAACAATGTTTACCTAGTAATATCTTAAAATATAGAACAAAGAGGATACGTACATTTATAGAAGACTGGATAAATGAAAAATCATACACTGGAATCATGCACGACAGACTCTTGCAACAGACCTCGATTTTTATTTTGAAATTCCTACAACTGGAATTGAACTTGTTAACAACCATGAACTTGTTAATCAAGCAGAAGCAAAGATAATTTGTATTCAGTCTTAAGTCCCCTCAGATCTGAGTTCTGTCCATCTTCTGAAAGCTGTTTGGATAATACTCACCATCATCTTGGATGTTGTTATGACTGCATCCTGTCCATTGCACTGCTTCCTTTTTGCTATATTTTTCATTTAATCCTCATTGCCTTTTTGCTGAACATCTCTTCTCAACATGCCTTTTGTCATTGCTCTCACAGTTATATCCAGACTCATCCAAAGGCCAATAGCTTTCAGTAAATGTGAATGTTGAAACTGGTAGAAATTGTACAGTGTTGCTGCCATGTGACAAAGCGGCATTCCTTGACGGATTTTGTGAACTCAATGAATCAGCCATCTTGAAGTGCAGTTTGAAATCTTAACAGAATTTTTTGATTGCTAACCAGTCCACTAACAACATTCCCACAACGCACTGTGAAAGTACATTGTGCAGTGGGTATTGTACAGTGGATGTTCCCTCAATCGTTTTTCCTATACCACAATGCAATTCGAGCAAGTCGTAATCGTAAATGAAGAGGCAACAGCTCAAAGAAACTTCAGCTGAATGCTCTTGATACATTTCGCTAGCTCTTGAGCTAAAGTTAGCTAGCGAGTTGGTAAAGTGCTGTAACCCATTAAATTAAGCATGGGAATACTACATATGTGAACACACACAGAAAACAGCATTCGGTTGAGAACCTTTATTGAATAATGGTATGTTAGACCAGTGCCAGTACCTACTGCTTTGTCGTCTAAAACTCATTAGCTACCAAACAACTGAAGGTTCATTTATGCGACGGGGACAGAGATGTCAGCTTCGCCTCCCAACACATATTTATGAAGTCATCTTTAGCAACGGCCAAGCTTCTGTTGTACGAAAACTCTTCTGTTCGTTCCCCTAGGTAGCTAACAATGTAGAAAATATGACATAGGGATTAGTGAATCAGTGAAAACCCTAGACACCAGACACAAGGCTGCTGTGAAGAGCATACAATTAGCTCAGTTGTATACAATTAGATTTGAGTGATATCATTTTTCATTGGGGCCACTAAAATTTTCCACTCTGTGGTGTGTTTCTGGATTGATTGTACAACTGAAATTGTGACCCCACCTAGTAATGCTGTGCTTCAGTAGAGAGTCTTTAAGTGGTCACTCTTAAACATTCGTGTCCTTCATTTATATGGTTAGGATTTAAACTTGCTGTAACTTGTTTTGTGTACTGTGATTTAAAATTTTAGGAACATGTTTGCCACACAAATGGACAACTTGAATGTATGGGGGGGATAATTTCCTTCACTAATGGATGATATAACATACCAGGTTCACCATTCCAGGTTGGAAACAGGCCTAACGTTCAGTAAATAAGATCCTTCAGATTCAACCAGTGAAAACCCATCAGAGTGTTTTTTGTGCCTCTGTGCTTCCCGTAGGCACAAAGCTGCGCAGGATCAATCTGCAGCTAGCATTCTGTTCCAGTCGCTGCTGGAGAACCTGGACACCCAGCACAGCCGTTTTGTGCAGGAGGGGGAGTGTTTCCTAAAGCAACGCAACATCCGACGATTTAAGCAAAGCTTCCAGGTTTGAACAAGCACTGCTCTTCTTAAGTTTATATGACATGCCAGACTTTTACCAGTTAAACCCTTTCAGTAAGACCAAGAGTTGAGTAATCCACCAGTTTTGTTTTCATATATGTTCATTCATCCTGGAAAAATACTCTGTCCAATTCACTGGACTAGGGTTGGCAGTTTTTAAGATGAATGAAACTGAGTGGGCTACGTTGGGGAATGCAGACAAGCTCCACTAAAAATAAAAAAAATCTCCTGGTGAGATCTCAAATTTAAAAATATTCCAGAATAATTTTGCCCCAGATTAGCCCCAAAAATGGCCAAGGGTTTTGGACTGTAGTATGTAGCTACCCAGCTGTATACAAAAACGTCTCCACTAGTTAACCTACTTTGACTGATCTGTGAGTTTTATTTTTTATAAAGTCATTTTTGATGTCGTCGAGGATGCCGTATTCATGTTTATTAAAACCTAAACTTGGTAATGAAAGCACAAGGTGTCATGAACCACGTAATGGGCGGAGATAGCGGGAGCTTGGTCACTGAGTTACTCACTGAGTTGCTTCAACCCGATGCCTACCTTGTTTCCGGCAACTTGTATCTCTCTTTGTAATCCTGTCCTTCTCGTTCTTGATTTCTGCAGAAGTATCAGGAGCAGCCATGGATACTGGCGGGTATTGTCTGGTGGTTTCTGTCCAAAGAACAGGAGATCCTGCAGGCGGCTGAGCTTGCAGAGCAGGTATATGAAGTGTCACAACTGAATAATGAAACGTTAGTTTTCTTTGAGAGGTGAAAGATGGTAAAGACGAGAGTGAAGATGGTAAACAGGTCTATCATCCCGCTATCAGCCTTTTATCAGATGTGAGAATGGGATTGGGTTCGTATGTTTTCTTCTTTTTTGAGTTGTTTGTAAGAAAAAAAAAAGTATTGATTTTGTTAGCATTTGTTAGTAGTTATTTATTTATTTTTTTTTATAAATCAGGAAATAGGACTTGCTTTTGTTAATTCCCAAGATGTGTACTGAACAGTATTACGGGGAAAAAGTGTATTGTTGCATGCAAAATGCAAAAATTACAATGGACAAAATCTAACTTTATTTTGTATTTGCACGTGTATAACAATCTAATTGGATGTTCCCCCCAATTAGATTGTTATACGTGGACAATAGAATATTTAGTTTAAGCTTGAAGGTCTTACATCAACATTGTTTTTCAAGGGTGGAGGTGCTGAGGAGGTTGCTCATTGACCAAGACTTTGAGGACTGTTGAGCTCAGACAAGTTCAGACATAACAATAATGAACTCGCTGAGCTGTGTTTGTACAGAAACAAATAAATGTGCTTGTTAGTGGAGTATAAACGAAAGACCAATATTGATTTTGGCGTGGTTGCACTATTATTACGTAACTGACAGAAGGAGTCATAAACATCTGCATAGTTGATGATGAATCCAGGGCTAATATTGGCTGGATTGCCATGAGTTTATCATTTAATGGCCAGACAGTGACATGTGTACACTCCCTTTGGTAAATTTCCGCTAGTGTCTTTCAGCTGTATTCCAGATCCCCATCGCACTCTTGCCTCCGTAGCCCCGGTCATTTGGTCACCATTAGAAACCCTGCCCTGTACCCCCCCCCCCCCCCCCCCCCTCCCCCCTCCACCCCCCACCAGGTGCAGATGCTGCAGGTTCAGCAGAGCCCAGTGGACTCAGACAGCCAAAGGAACTTACAGGGCAGGATAACCGAGCTCAAGAGAAAAGTACAGGTACGTCTCTACCCTTCCTGTCAAAATTTAAGTACTAGCTTTGCATTACAGTCACATCAATTTCATGAACAGACACATTTTCCACTGTGCAATCCCGACAATAACCAACAGTGCAGTAGAAAAGGACAGTGATATTCTTGGAAACTTTATCATTGCAAAAGGTTCTTCTTGTGTTCTTCTTGGTAAAGAAACATCATTCCCAACTTCTCAGGGACCAGCAAATCTTTATTGGATATCATTTCTGATCGAGTATGGCCGTCACGTGTAAAACCAAAACACTGCCACACAACCGAGGTGTGTGTGAGACTATTCTCTGCCGTCTACGTTTCCATACAGTCCTCAACTTATTAAATTAAAATGATTAAATTATCGCGACACAAAAATTCTATATATCATGTATGCAGCCCTACATTCGATGAAGCTTTATTTATAGAGGAGCTGCCGTATGGATGTGTTAAAAAAAAAAAAAGCGTTTTCATGTCTGCTGGACTTAGCCTGGGTGTAGGCTGTATGGTTATCTTTTCCTAACATCATTTTTAAATACCAATTCACATAGTCCAAGGCAATGTAAATACAGTGATCTAATACACACTTAATTCCAGACATGTGGGTGGAGAAGAGGCGTATAGCTTGCATTCTCTTTGAACATGCATGGCAGAAATATTTGTTATAAGGATGGGTTTGTCCCAATTCCTAAACCTTGAGTCTGTGCTTCCAGGGCTGAAACACCAATCATATCAACAAGGGTGTGGTTGGTGGACAGGTAATGGCAGATGGTGATGTTCTCTCCTATAGGTGGATATCTCTTCTGTATTGGTAGAAAATAAATTTATCCTGGTGCCTAACATCACATTTCATTGAAAAATATGGACTGATATATATTCGCTTTACTATTTTCTTGTTTAGCGTAGAGAGACTACACTAGAGCAACTTGTTTAGTGTATTTTACCTCAAACAGTACCATACTTAATATAAAGGAACAAGGCAAATACTATGTCAGTTTTAACGATCAAGTCTAACAATTTTCATTAATGTCTAAGTCAATCTGGTGTACAGATAATACATAGTTATGCCCTTAATTGCTCTGAAAAGAATAGATTTGGTTGTTTAAAAGCAAGTTTGAAGCCTCAGCTATGGTGACAACATATTGTGTGAATATATTATATATTTAATATGGTAGCATGAAGGTCAGGATAAAGCTGAGGCAATTTTCACATCAGTTGAAGTTTTTCCCAGCTTGCAACATCAATTTTTAACATTGTTGTTATCGGGGTATGTTTGTACAGTCAAAAATGCAAATGTACATTAAATTAAAATAGTGTGGTGAAGTAGGTGCCCAGCTCTCCTGCTAGATATCAAATTTGAGCGAATGTATTCACATGCATATCAGCGGTCCACAATTATACTTTGAGTCAATAGAACTGGCATGACCTGACTGATTGTGGCTTTCATATTACACGAGAAATCAGCCTTCCACATTTACGATCAAATTACTATGCGTTAATGAAAATCGTATTGAAATGTATGTCGTTTTTGTTCAGTGACACCTGAGCGCAAATGTCAAGTGTGATTTTTGACAAGGAACTAAAATTTGTGTTTCAAAACTGACCATGACTTGGACCATGGAAGATGGGACAAACACTCAACATAAAACCTGCATGCAGAGGTCTGCGAAAATCGTTAACAACACCTGTTAACATTAAACAGCCTTTGTACTGCACAAAAGAACAAAAAACAATGAATAAAATCTACCAAATAATGTAAAAACAGTAAACTTATTTCACTCATTGGATGCCGCAAAGCAGTTCATTGTGCTGATAAGCCGTAAACAGAGAATACACTGCGGTAGATTTACAAATCAAACCATACACAAAGTACCGTCATTACAAAATTACATGCTTATTAATGGGCACCGTGTTTGTTTATTTAGATATGTATTCAAATATACCATGCCTATGGATTATCTTGCACAGAGGTGTTTGAAATGCAACTAAATTCTGTCCTTTCTGCTTGTAGGATATGGAGCATAATTTCAAATGCTTAGAGGAGCAACAAGACGAGTTTGATTTCAAATACAAAACTCGGTCGATGGAAGGTGAGGTTTTTCTGGGTTTTCATTGTGCCAAAATTCTCAACGTGTCACTTTTTGTGCACCTGTTTTGTGCCGCAGGGTAAAGATTCCATTCTTTTTCTTGTCAGAGGAGTTAAAAAGCCTTTTGCACATCCAATTCCAGTGTTATGATTTGTGGAGCAAGCACGCAGTCTCAACCAATCACATGTATTTTTGTACTAGCGAAACAGTCTTGTGTGCTGTTAATGCTTTTGTAAACCAGGCCCTATGTGAACAAATGCAGGCATGCTAGCCTGAAGGCTGGATGGGTCTGGATCAGTTGACTAAGTGACGTTAATATTATCAACCTTTATTGCTTGAAATACCTGCTTAGGCAATCATCACCTTATTTTTAGATTGTATTGTATATCTACCAGTAATCAAAAGAGCTGCAGGCACGCTGTTATCTAACATTGAGGCACAGTGTGATTACACATGTAAAGCAGTAGCTGATAGCTGCAAAACAATGAATAATACTATTCCAATCTTGCTCCCAAAAATGGAAGCATTGCAAATTGTCATTTGAAAAGGCAAAAGAGAATAATCTAGCTATGTAATCAGATTAGCGTAGTTAGTCGAGCACGAAAGACCTACATAACTGAACTCTACTGAATAACTTAGGAAAATGTATGTAAATCTTTGCTCGCTTTCGTGAATTGAGGTACAGGACAGCGGCTTGTTTTGTGAGTTTAGAGAGGAACTAGGTAATCAGCTGACTAACTGCAGTTCAAAGTACATACATGTAGTGGTGCCAAGTTTGGTATCAGTTCTTCCTCAATTAGTGGAGATAAGGTTTATTTTGAAGCCGTGTGGAATGAAGCCGTGCAAGCCCTACACACATATGACTACGTATGGGATATGCAAAGCTAGTTTTTTGTTTCTCTGGTTTTGTATACAAATCTGTGTAAGAATCCACGTTGATCTATAGAGTGGGTCAAAATCAAAACAAAATCCCAGACCCGGCAGAATAATAACCAGGCCCAATCACCATTGTGACTGTCGAGGTCTTTACTCAATAGTCAGTCAGAAATGGTATGTAGGAGACAACCACGAGTGCTTGAATTGTAACTGATGACTAAAACGCTAGATTCGTTTTTTAAAATCGGTCCAGCTTCATGTTTCAGTCACTAACGGAGAGTTTCCCACAGGTAATGTTAGTAAAGAGGAGAGTCTCCAACAGACGAAGATCCTCCAGTATTTGCTCAACAGACTGGACACCTCCAGGAAGGTGCTGTTACATTGATTGTTACAATCGTTCACCTTTGTCTGTTTGTATGTCAGCAACAAACTAAATGATAACGCATGCATACACGTTTGGTGCACACATAAAATAACATCCGTTATTTGTGACCCTAGAGAAGAGATTCCTTGGTGTCGTCCATGCTTTGTGTGCAAACATTTTGCATGAACAAGTCACTATGGGTTACGTTGTCTGCTAAATGCTTAATGTCAATGTAAGTAGCCTCTATGTGCCTTCGTTCTCAAAGGCCCTTCTCAATGAGATGAGCGTGCTGTTGGACGCTGATGAAGAACTGATCACAGTGCTGGTGAGGGACGAGCTGGCGGAATGGCAGCGGCGGCAGCAGAAGGCCTGCATCGGGGCACCGGAGGACACCAGCCTCAACAAGCTGGAAGGCTGGTATGCCCACGCCCATGCCCTGCCTCCCCTGGTCCTGCTGTCCACTGACTCAACCGTCCCTGCTCCATCTGTCCATCCCTTCTCAGTCCCCTCCTCCCACCTCCCAAGCGTATTCCAAGCATGCGTCTAAGGTCCTTCTGTGCCGCCAACAGGTTCACCATGGTGGCAGACTGCCTGTTCCACCTGCGTAAGTTCCTGAGGAAGATCGATGAGTTGCACGGGAAGGTGACATACGATCATGACCCTTTCAAGACCCAGAAGCCAGTGCTGCAGAGGCGGGTGGACAGCCTCCTCACGGCACTTCTGAAGAGGTGAGGCCTGGGACCCTTGGCAACTGCATTATGGGGAGGGGCCAGCAGGTGGAGCTCTGGGAGAGTCCGGAATATGGGGCTGACCTCAGATCTGGTCTTTGTTTCAGTTCCTTTGTGGTGGAGACTCAACCCTCCATGCCGCAGGGGAAGGGGCCCATGGTACTCCGGACCAACGTGCAGTTCTCTGTCAAAACCAGGTCAGTTTCAACTATAGGTCTCCTTCTGAACCAAGTCAGCCTGGGCTATAGTTCTCCTCGAACTTCCTCTACCTTGGCTGTCTCTTCTAAACCACTTCCTTCCAATATACCCCATCCTAAATATCAAACAAGTATGCACATTCTAAAGGACGACTTATGACTGTCACCGTCCATTACAGTGCTACTGTAGGGTTTTTACATTTTACACATTTAATGCCTTTGTACTTGCTGAGGACTTATGCATTTCATTCCAGTTCTTTTAAATATAGTTTAGTGACTGTAATGTATTCAAGTCTTGAATGTAGTTCTCCCTCTGAACCAAAAACCGTAAAAAGATTTTTCCAATAGGCTGAAAAACAATTCCAGATGCATTGTTAAAATATGGTAAAGGTCATTAGGGATGGGAATCGCCAGGGACCTCCCGATGCGATATTATCACAATACCTAGTTGCTGATTCAATTTGTTTCGCAATTCTGGAAGTATCTTGATTCGATATTGAAGTTTTTTTCAGATTTTTTTTTGGTCACAATAAAACCATAAACCGAGATTTAAAACCGAGAGCTGCTACACCCCTGCCATGCTTGCGTATTCACTGCGTTCACTCATGTTTTCTAATCAACAGCAATGTGCATTCTGTCAAAAAATCTGTCCATGTGAAACTAGGCAAAAAACATAGGGTATCTATTATTGTATTAGCATAAGCTAATGACCCTAATGTAACTAGAAGAGCAACCTTTTGAAATTAATGGATCGATTTTTAATAGGGTTGTCCCTTATTATGTTCTCTTCTGATTTTCACCATGCGCTAAAAATGCAGACTGTTCAGAGAAGCCCAGTCCCAGTGTTTGTGTCAGTTAATGAACATTGGTTGAGCGAGCAAATGAAGTGTTTTGGTGAAACTGGTGTAGTTGCGTTAGTTTAATATTTTAATATGCGTGCGGGTCGGGTGGAAGTTTTTATGTCAAACGGGTCGGTTGGGTACGGAATTAAATTAGTGCTAATGCTGGGTAGCGGGTCAGTTGCGGTGTTAAGCGAGGTGGGGATCGGTCTACAAAACAGGACCCATGCAGGAAACTACTGATGAAGCGCAGCAGAGGAACGAGAGAGCAATGAAATTAATATATACTTGGTAGACCGAAAAGGTTGATTCGGGGCCACTGATATGGTGGAAAAAAAATGAGGAACGCTGCCCTAAGCTTGCCAGAGCAGCTATTTTTTTCAATTTAGTTTTTTTAGCAAAAGGCTGTTTTTTATTTAACATTTGTTATATAAGTTATTATGGTGGTATTACAAGTTCATAAGTTGTGTGATGTTATACAGTGTTGAAATAAATTAGCAAAATGTCCTCTTGCTGGTTGTTCAGACACTTAGAGAATCATTGCCGCTTTTGCTGATAACATTGTAGTTAACAGGCGGCTCGCTTCGTGCGCACGCTTGTACAATTAATATTTTAAAGGCTCGTTATTATGGTTTTGTATTTCTTTGTGAAGTAGCACAGTGTTAACAATGTTACTTATAACATTCTTTCTCAGCCCTGGAACTCAAACCATTTTCAAATTCTGCAAAAATATATATATTTGAATAATTGATAAACATGTGACAACTAGTTGACTGATGGCTTGAACTAGTGACTACGAGTCGACTAAGAAAATCTTTAGTTGGGGGCAGCCCTAATTTTTAATCAGTGTGACGATTTCAAAATCGTCTATCACAAAAATCGCGATTAGTAACTGTACATTTTTTAATCTCCCGCCCCAACAGGTTATACCACACTTGTGCAGTAGGTTAATGTTTTAAATACAATTGAAAACATACAGGGGGTGAGTCTACATGTAAAAGTGAACCTTTTTCAGTGCTAGGGAAGCAATTTATTCTGGCGTTTTCAACACAAAAAAACGTGTTTTTCTGTTTCCAGTGGTTGGTTATGTCATTCTGATTGCTGTTCCACAGATCACAGTAGTCAGATGCCCTAATTTACAAGTTCTCCCTCTCTTTAGGCTCCTCGTCAAATTTACTGAGCTGAACCATGCCATGAAGGTGACCGTCTCAATTGACAGGTGTGGAAAACCTATTAGCTTATCTCTCTTCCTCTCTTCTCCTCTTTCCTCTTTCCTACTTAATATTTAGCCATCAGTGTTAGGTTTATGATTTTGGACATCACGCTTTGGGTATAAGAATATATAAAATGTGACTGTGTTAGTTGGTTGTCATTCTTTGTCATGTGAATGGGAAATGGATTAACGAAGCTGGTCACATTTATGTTGGTGTTTATGAATGTGAGTGTTTTATTGCCGTAATTGATATTTGATATTCAGTCTGGATACCATTGACAGTACTGTAGTTTGTGAGCCGTTCATTCATTTACAGTTACACTAAAGTTGTGCCTGTCTTGTGTTTCAGGGAAGCGCCACAGGTGAAAGGGTGAGTCATTGGATCTTCTGATTGCTAACTGCTCCCGCCATCTTCTGCAATCCCAGCAATAAGATACTATCCATTCCTTCCTGTGTTCTTGCGCAAAATTCATGCTTCCCACTTCTCAGGTCCTACGAATACAACTGGGTCCCTTAAACAGATTAAACGTGGTGAAAAAAATATATATGCCATATAAAATTTTGTTATGCATTTATAATATTTTACTTTTTATTTATCTTTGACAAAGTCACTGAAAGTGTTACAGTCCTTACAGTCCTTATCAAAAAAGTCACGTCTCATGAATTACAGTCTGGACAGCATGCAGTGTATAATTCAGAGAGATGCGACTAATTTCCTGTTTGCCCAGAAAACTCAGAAGTTGTTCATAACTTTTATTTAACTGCTTTCACAAAATATGGTTCGGCTACACAAAAGAACTTTTGAATAGAATATCGTAAGGATATTGTAAACTGACAATTCTGTTGTCGTATCCAGTCATGGATTGCGAATGCAAGGCATTTTGTGACCTGACAGATGACTGGGGAGCCAGGTGTAGGGAGTCATAGTGTAGTTACCATGGGGTTTTTAACAACCACAGTGAGCCAGGACCTTCATTCAGTGTTTCAAAGATGAGTGAGCCCTTAATTATCACCTCCCAACCCAGGTAGTCACTGCACGCATTGCAGGAAATGAGCATTTTTATTTTGGTCACATTACTCGCACGACCTGTGAGATTGCTCAGTCTTATGCCTGGTTTTTAAGGTATCGGCGCTTCAACGTGCTGGGGAACAGCAGCAAGTTCATGAACATGACAGAGAGTGCGAGCGGAGGCATGGTTGCTGATTTCCGCCATCTGGTGAGTGGGAGGCCAAAGTGCAGCCATCAACCCGAGAAGGGGCTCCCCTTTCAGAACTGTCTGTCATAGCCAGTTCGTGGCACCATCTGCATAATGTCATTACGTTGTAATATATATTATCCTTTCAGACTTTTAGTTCCAGATTTTTAGTTTTCATTATTTATTTCTATCTACCTTCTATACTGAAGACCACAGTTTCACGATTACAGGTGTTTTGCAGATGCTCTTCCCTAGAGTGACTTCTTATGCAATTCTTACATCATATCTTAAGACATATGTTTAATTCCATTGTTTATTAATCAGATACATTTCTTTACACGGGCATGGTTATTAAATTTTCCACAGCTTGTGGAAATGTGAAATCTCACTTCCTCAAAAACATTTCACTTACCATATAATTCAGCATTTCTGAAACACAGTGCATAAAACGTGTGTATGTGCTTTTAAATGTGCTCTATTTGAACCTTTTAAACCCAAAAGCTTTCTCTGTGCCTAACACACCCAAGAGGTTGTCAGTTTATTTATGGTAATCTACTTTGCCTCTTATAAGCCAGGCCAGGGGTGGCTGTCCCTTGTCTGGACAACCACAGGGTCTGCTGAATTTATTTTTTACTGTAAAAATCAGTCCATCCACCATTTCAGAACCCCGAGAAACCAAGTGAACCCAGTTACCTGTGGTTACCTGCTTTAATGGATCAGTTACATGCTGAGTAACTATGAAATCCCAGCAAACCACATGGTTCTCCTGGACTAGGGCTGGGACTCTCCTGTTGCAGATGTTTGTGGTAAAATAAAAGGATGAGTCAAAACAAATTTGCCTGTGTTTTGTCTGAGACTGAAACAGCGGATCGTGCGGTTGGCTGTGCTGGAAGTGTTTACCTGACCCTGCTGTTTACAGTCCTGTTGCTGTTTTCCTCCACAGACACTCAAAGAGCAGAAAGCTGGCGGAGGCGGCAAGGGAATAAATGAAGTGAGTCACACGCAAACATGCATCCGCCCACAAAATTAAGAGAGATGAATCAGAAATGCAAGATTAGACATTATTAATATCATGGACTCTTTCCTAATATCATGCAACTTTGATTTGAAATGTAATTAAGCATATTTTGTAACAGAACATTGTCATACAGCGGTTAATAAAATGTATACTGGCATCAGCCATAATCTGGTTTCTGATCCACAGCTATCATTGAGTGTGACCGAGGAGCTGCACGTCATCAACTTTGAGACTCTGTTCGAGCTGCACGGGCTGTCCGTCACCCTGGAGGTGGGTCTGCTCTGCTCTCTGCTGTTAGTGCTGTGTCTCCTTTATCCCCCAGATTTAGATTGATCATTTCTCTGATAATTTTTGTCATACTCTGTATGATATGACGTATATTTTCTTTGGTAAGACAACCTATTATTACATTTAATATTATTTATATTTATAACTTCATGTAAATATTATTTATAACTTCAGCAAATAGATGATTTTTTAGGTGAACGTACCATATGTTGCGATGTATTTGTACGTTAGTCCAACTTGTATGCACAAACATATGGCCTCTTACTTCGCTAATTCACCTGCTGTGTTTGACCAGGGCCGTATACCATAAAGCTGACATTCCAAGTTAGCTGGCTAAAAATCTTTGAGGTTGTTTTACAGCTCACAAAATCATCAGTTGTTGCATAAATTCAACTCTTTCAACTGATTTAGATATATATATTTTTAAAAAGAACATTTGCAATTGTTTTCATTATATGTTAAAATGTTAGCTAGTTTACCATGAGGCTGCTTCCTGCATTAGGACGAGAGTTTGATGCGCTTATCTGTTTAAGATTTTGTGTGTAATGGGCTGAATACATAAGTATCCAATAAATAAAACCTCTGGGCTTTTCTTACTGGTTGAATTGCGCTGCAAGTAGTTTTTGATTGTCTTACATTTTAGTTGACTAATGTGGCGTGGCCAAAAAGTACCATGTGGAAAGCTTTTAATGTTTACTTCCTGCTAGTTAGTTATTTGTGCTGGAGGAACTAAATCCTGTTCTAGAAGGTTAGAATTTGTACTGGAGGAACTACATCCTGTTCCTAGATGACAGACAATGGGCAACGACTATTGTATGCTGTTAACTCTCTACACAGCTGTAGTTGGAGGGTGTAAGAGACAAAGTATCGAAAACTTTAAAGGAATGGTCCTCAGCAGAATGCTTCGGGTTGGCGGGCGTGCCCCGTGTTGATCTGTGCCACGTTCCCCCTGCAGGCCTCCTCACTTCCTGTGGTCATCATCTCCAACTCCAGCCAGCAGCAGAATGCCTGGGCCTCCGTGCTGTGGTTCAACATGCTGTGCAGTGATCCCAAGGTGAGCCAGACCCCGCCCTCCTCCTCGGGGGAGGGCAGTCCCGGTCCTGGAGCGCCGGCCCTGTTCCTATTTTCGTTTCATCCAAACTCTTCATTGCGGTTTCAGAAATTATGTACCTGACCCTGACCCTGTATATTTGAAGCAGGAGGAGTATCTCAGCTCCAGCACATGGTCACCTGCCCTGGTTAGGTCTTGTAATGAGTATAGTTATGAAGTACTGGGAATGGATAGAGCAAGAAATGTGTCACCAGTACCAGCGTTGCCTGGTCCCAGGGACTGCTGGTTATAGTTTTAACCTTAGAATGAGCATTTTGTTTAGACCGAAGAATATCGGTAAATTATATCAGTAAAGCAATGGGTTACCTAATTAACTACTCCGTAATCACAAAAAAACAGCACACCCTCTGGCTTTGGAGGACCAAGGACTCCTTTTCTGGAAAACTGTCAATGAAGTGTAACATTAACGTGTGGTGTGTTGTCTGCGTGTGTCCTCAGAACATTGCTTTCCTGGCAAACTCCCCGGTGGCCACCTGGCCCCAGCTCGCAGATTTACTCAGCTGGCAGTTTCTGTCCACCACCAAACGGGGCCTTGAAGATGACCAGCTCAACATGATCGCTCAGAAACTCTTCGGTAATGTCGTTGATGGCGATTTTGTTTTGTGAAATGATTTTTGACTTTGGCTGGATGTGAAGCGTGCGTTTTTAATAATGCTCATCGGTTCAATGTGACGGTGTCTTTAATGACCTCAGTTAAACCTCATGTATTTCCGATCCACCAGGCAAGCAGCAAAGCTATGACACCTGCACAATTTCCTGGGCCAGATTTTCCAAGGTGAGAATCCTTCCACTACCCCTTTTTTCAAACCAAAACCTTCGACCCGTTTTCTTATGTTCTCTTAATTGTTTCGTACTGTATTGATATTTTCAGACCTTCTTATTTGTGTCTGATTTTATCGCTAAAGCTTCCTCCCTTTGTTTAGTTTGAACATGCTGTCTTCCTGTATGGGAAAATCCCAACGACCGAGACTCTCTCCTCAAGTTTAAATTATTTCCACTCACTTGCTGCCCCTCAGGGCTGCTGTCCATGGGCTTAGTTTTGTCAGGGTTTGATAGGCACTCAAAATGACAATCACTGCTCCACATGCCAGCTGGGTGACCCTCCCATCCGCTCCAGTCAGTTCCTGTCCATTGCTCCAAAATGAGTTACTCGAGGGTAACACGAGACACTGCATCCGAAATCGCTGCAAGGCACCGTGTCCTTAAATTGAGAAACCGATTTAAGGAAGTTTCACGGTAATGTTTTCTCCATATCTGACACATTGACTTTTGACTGTCAATGAGATGATTGGGTGAAGATTTCAAAAGCAACAGAAGGTGTTTCAGTTCATTTTTCAAGGCAGTAGCTGACAGCTGCAAACGTGCTCGTACGCACACTTTTGAATAGCCTGCAGAGACTGTAACAGACTTATGAAATCCAGTTGCATTGACACTGCTATCAGAAATTGGAACAAAAAAAAAACGTGTCAGAAATCAGTTTTAAAATTAGGCTTCTTTTCATATCAATATGTCTGTGATTGGTCATGGCAGCATAAAAATGGTGGGACCATTGTTCTTTTGCAGGAGATGGTCCCTGGCTTTAACTTTACCTTCTGGGCTTGGTTCGACGGCATCCTGGTATTGGTGAAGAACTACCTTGAGAACCTGTGGAACGATGGGTATGCTCTTTGGTGATGTTTGTAACCTTATGGCAGTACTGGATGCATCAAGCATTCAGTGTCTCGATCGCTAAATTTAAGCCCGAAAGCATAGACCTCACAGCTGGAGCTGGGCCGAGGCAGATCCAAGCATTTCCAGGTACATCGTTTTAAGCATGTTTTTTAATAATGCACCTGTGCTCCCAGGTGCATCATGGGATTTGTAGGCAAGGGCCGGGAGAAAACGTTGCTGAAGAAGAAGCAGATGGGGACCTTCCTGCTCCGGTTCAGCGAGAGCATCAAAGATGGCGGCATCACCTTCTCCTGGGTGGAGTACTCTGTGGATGGTGAGGGCTGGTTGGGGTGGGAGTTGTGTTTTCGTCATGGCCATTGGTGGAGTTTTGTGTTAATAGTGAGGGATGAGTGTTTAGGATAGACTCCTAGGGAGGGCTGTCACGATCACCATGTAACCATCATGCCAACAATTCCATAAAATTTTAAGTAAAATAGAAGAGGAAAATTCTATTTAAATATTTGCATTATTTCTAATTTTGCTTTTAGGTGTAAAAATATTTTAGGCTATATTTTTTTTCCTTTTACAAGAGTTAAAGCCTGGACTGTGAGCTTTAATCGACTGGCTGGTGTCCGTCACACTGTGCGGTGTTCGCCAAATCACATTGTGGACATCCTGAAGCGTGTTGTGTCTACCTATGTTGATATGCAGTTGTAGTGTACGTGCGTGACTGTTTCTGTAGTGGGAGGCCCACACTGTTGGAGCGTTAGCGACTGCAATTGCTTGAGCTAATTGGGATCCTTATAATAAACAATAATGTCGTCCCTTGCAGGAACGCCCAACGTGCGCACGGTGCAGCCCTTCACCAAGGGGGACCTCTCGCAGATCCCCTTCTCCGAGATCATCCGCAACTTTCAGATCCTGGAAGCGGAAAACGTCCCCGTGAACCCCCTGAAGTTCCTGTACCCCTCTGTCCCCAAAGATGAGGCCTTCGGGAAGTATTACACAGTGAAGAACACAGGTGAGAGACTCCTGATTCGTAAGGATAACGTCTCCGCCTCTCTCCCGCTCACTTTCGGCGAGAGCTTAACGCAGTAAAACTTCCATAATATCATGCCTTAAAGCAGTGCTTGTTCTCAAAATCGGCAACCAGTTTGGACTGAATAAGACGGGTTGGGTAGGTTAATTCATGCATTGCGTAAGGGCTGTGTACCAAGACCACCTCACCCTGAGGCCAGCCACAACAGACGGCCTCGCCTATATGTGCATTCCTATTAAATTCCTTTCAATGGCTGTGTCAACAAACACAGTAAATGATAAAGGGGACACTGGGGACATAAAGAGTGGAGGAGGGGAACAAGGGAAGATAACAGTATACGGTACAGTACAGTATGACAGCACTAAGGGAGGTGATGTTCCCATGTTCTAGCCCTTCCAAGGTTACCGACTCTGGGCTTAGGACATGTGCAGAATGTCCCCTGCATAAAGCAGAAAAACCTGGTTATAGGGTAGGGGACAGTTAGCCAGCAAATCACACTCAACCCCCCAGTGTCACCTGAGGGGGTCCCTCACACGGTGACATGTTTGCACGGCCTGCAAGCAAATGTTGTATTCAGTGGTGTCTCTCCGTGCAACAATTATGGAATTAAAAAATATTTATTATGATTTCAGATGCTCCCAAAGTTTGCTTCCAATTTGTCTCCACTGTTTTACTCACTGTGAGTCTCCTTTCAACTGCATATGAAATAGGGAGCTGTTACGCAAAAAAATACAGAAAAAATAGTAATTTAAAAACTAGACATGATGCTACTCTACGCAGTTATTAGCATAGCGTACTTCTAAAAGGCTACACCACTGGTTGTGTGAAGAACATCAGATCTATAGTATGATGCAATATGAAATTTTGTTGCCATATGGAATTGAGGATGGCTTGTGGATGTGAAATTTACTGAATGGGCTTATCCCTGAGCTTATCTTCTAAACCAGTAAGCAAACCTACGTTTGACCGCGAGCAGCAATTTCCATGACTATTCTGCTGCAGCGGCAAGCAAAGGGAGACTTCAGGACAAATTTGTAGGGTGCTTTAACAAGGCAAAAAGCTATTTAGGATGGCGCCATGGAAAAAGTATACTGACATTCAAGTGATACATTTAATTGTGTGGGCTTGCAGCAAGACAAAAAGCTAATACATTAACCAAAAACCCATCTGCTACTAGCATATCGTACATCCGTAAAATTTTTTAAGGACAAATTGTGGCTTCTATGACCATATTCCCCTCGTGCTAGTAGTTTATATTTGTTTGTGTAAAAAGTTACATCAGTGCCCTGAATGGTCAAAAATGTGAATAGGTTGACTGCACCTTCTGATTAAAATGACTCCCCAGCGCATTCACCTTCAAATACATGAACGCGCACCTGCTCGGACTGTTTAGTGGTCAAAGCTGCGCAGTCATCCGAAGGCTTAACTTTTTTTGCGTTATTTTCTCCTCACAGCAGAGAACCCCTATATAAAGTACATCAAGACCAAGCTTGTCTTCGTCTCCAAAGAGTAAGTATGGCTCCATTCTGATTGGTCCGTGCCTGTGTTATAGCCCTTTGTTAAGCAGTAACATGAGTAGCAGTGACTTTTGAGTTATAACCACCTTTGGGACTCCCCATGGATTGCTACTAAAAATGGCAATAGGTCTAATTTGTTAAACCCCTAGGTCTGCTCTGGGCAACTAATTTCTGCTCAACATTTGGTGAGATGGACGAGTATAAAAATGGATGATTTAGCAATGATTTATGTCTGTATAGGATAACAGTAACACCATTGTCTTTGATTGTTTTTTTTGGTGTTTTTGATATTTCAAAACCAAAACCAACACTGGCCTGATATTTTGACAGTTATCAGGCCTTAATTTTTGGTCTGATAACTGGCCTCAACCATTACAGGTTTTTAGTCAGGGTAAGGAGGATAAAGGCAACCAATGACAGGCTAGATTTGAGAGTTTTAGAGACTAAAACAGAGAAGTGGAGAAAGTGGCCATTTTGATCCATAGAATTCCTCCTCCAATCAGTTTGATGATGTAATCCCCCTCTGTATCATTGGTCGATTTAGGAACACATTGGAAGCTAAGTCACCCATGAGTACGTTATCTGACCGAGATGTCACGGTGCCAATGAACGGTCTGTGCACGCCACACAGCGAAGAGGCAGCCGGTGAGTGTTAGTTTTGCCCCAAGGCTATGTTCGCATCGACGGCTTGGAGCGACTCAAGTAAGAGCTGTCGCACCAGTCCGGTTCTAATGCGGTCTTGTCCCCTCCAGCCCAATTGTGAAAAAACCACATGGAGATTTGACATTTTCGAATGCGATTTAGACCCCATTTAGAGGTGGTTTGAATTCCCACACAAATGTGATACCCCACTATGGACACTTCATCCTGAGTGGTTAAAACAGGTGGTGAAGAATGGTTAAGTCCCTCTCCACATGACTCTAAGCCATCACTCATGTGGCGAATTTGAGGATCAAGACGTGCGATGTGAACATAGCCGAACTAGCCCCCCCACCCCAACGCCATACCATCTCCAATACTAACTTGGTGCTAATCGGACTATATTCCCCTACGTGTTTGATCTGTGTCTTCTGTGCTGTGCGTGCACTTACGCTTGGTAAGCAAAGCATACCGGTCTGTGCAAATCTTTGATTGCTTTAATCACTGGCAGAAAACCAGTCAAACAGACTCTTGGGTTGGATTCTGGACTACAAGCAGGTGATGTCATAAACCGAGGGCATGGCCAGTATTTGTATGGGAGGGGCTTGGCAGAAATGGGGCATGTTTATTGTTATGACAATTCATATTTTGCTTCTACTAACCCTTACTTTGATACAGGGCAATACTAATTGTTTTATTTAAATGCGAAAGCATTTTTTAAATTTATTTAATTATTATTATTTTTTTTTTTTACATTGTGTTACTTTTTCACCAGTTATCCATCATATCGGCCTTGATTGAACCAACATTTTGTCCTTAATTTTAACTCAAAATGAAATCCATGTTTATGTTTTTCTTCACAAAAACAACTTTTTAAATTCAGCAATCATCAAAAACAATCTGATACTGTTGTAAATCAAAGTTTACTCACATTTTGTCCGAAAACTTGGCCGTGGTCAGCCCCACATTTACAGTGAACATTCCCAGAATTCTCTTCCTTCACCCATCTGTAGGGCCATTTTCTGTGAACTTGTGACCTGTGAAACAGTCAAACGAACATGGCCAAGTGTACAGTCAAAGACAGACTCTCTGAATTGACATGGTGCACAGGGATTATTTAATGTGTATTATCAACAAATTGTAATCTTAAAACAGCATGAGTGCCTCCACAAGAGTTAAGAGCACTAGTGCTAACACGCCTAGGCTAAAGACTGGAGTTGGAACAGCAATGATGCAGTAATACAGTCCTGACATAACTCATAAACAAGTACACATAAAAAGAACTGAACACCATACTGATCAAT
The DNA here is from genome assembly GCA_019788955.1 of Albula glossodonta. Lineage (NCBI taxonomy): Eukaryota > Metazoa > Chordata > Actinopteri > Albuliformes > Albulidae > Albula > Albula glossodonta. Next base: position 28,579,001 of record JAFBMS010000004.1, on the reverse strand, counting down.
GCCAGTGACCTGTACCATGGACTTAAGTGGGCTGAGCTATCTGACTGACTGCAAGAACTGATGTTTTTATTTCTATTGAGGTACCACCCTCAGCTCTGTATGTACATGGACTGCCCTTAATTTAATATTGCTTTCTGCCTTTTGCCCCTTTTTCTATTGCCTTCAATGCTGTTAGCCTGCGGACTTGACTCAAGAGACTCATTTGTCCAGTAGCTGACTGAAAGGTTGATTTTAAAGTGTAGCGAATTTTTTAGCTGGTCTCACTTTTCGTCTCCTCCTCCTCAGCCTCAAGCGACGTACTCCTACATTCTGACTGCCTGTTCAGTGATATGGATGACGCCGCTGACCTGCTGAGCCCCCTGTGCACAGTGGACCTGGAGCAAAGTCTGCAGGAGTACATGAACGACGTCAGCTTAGTACTTTCTGAAGACCAGGCTGCAGCTCTCGCCCCCTCTGACCTAGCCTGCTACTCTCTTCCATGTAGCTCCTCCCTCTTCTGAAGGTCCCCTCTCTGTCTGCCCCGCCCCCACGACATGCACGCCCTCCTCCCAGACCTCGGAACCCACCGCACTGGAAAATAAAACACATACTAATCGCTCGATATAATCGTGGACAGAAAGGGAATAACCTGTTTACTCGTCATGCATCACCTTACACAGAAGCATTTGTGTGCTAAAATTATTGCTTTCCACTCCGTCACGGCACATAAACAATGTCTGCCCGCTGTGAAAAGCAGATCAAATAAAAGTGGCTAAACTAGTTTCTGGAGAGACCTTGAGGAAATGGGAAAAAACTGAGAAATGTATAGCATGGGATTGGAGAACATTTTTGATGTTTAATCTTGTATATTTTCTTAAATTGCAGTCAGTTTCTGTACCTCCTTTACACTTCTCTCAAACTCATTTGTAAAGACCCCTCATGTGTACTGACAGTGGGCTACGGGGGGGTGGGGGGGGGGGGTGTGACTACAAGGTTCTGACTTACTGTCGTCATGAAAGAACTCATGTAACGTTTCTAAATATTAGCAACATCAACCCGTTCTCCTTGTCAAAAAACCCCCTCTACACCTGATTGGCTAATTGCTTGCACTATCCACGCCCCCTTGAAATCCCGTCCCAATATCTGTGGAAGAGCTTTAGTACAGCAATTGACAGCGTTTGTCACAAAATGCTTTATGCTGTAAGCATCCATTATTACTTTCACAGCTGACGTGTGGATTTTAATATTTAGTCGAAGAACTAACCACTTTGAATTGAAAATTGAAATTGAACATTTCAATTGAAATGAAAATGATGGAAATTTATACTGCAAGCAATTTAAGAGCTGCACTGAGGGTAGCCTTTCATTTTTTTTTAATTAATGGAACAGACTGAAATATGACTCCCCAACATGTAATGTGTAATTATTTATATATTATATATATAGAACAATAGTAATGCTCACAATGCTACCGTGGGGTCCAAAAGTCTGAGAGCACAAGTGGAAGAGCTTCTATTTTGCATTCTTTTACAATTTAATACATTTTTTAAATTACAAATTGTATTAACAATTTAAATACAAGATTAAATCTTTGAAAAATGTACATGAATTTCCAGAGTGTCTTAGTTTTCTGTATGTCCCCTTTCTGCTTTAATGACAGTGTGCACTGGAGCTGGCATGGACTCCACAAGTGTGTGCAAAATGATCCATGTTATCCCATGGTCTTAAAGCACACAAAAATTTCTCGGCCTTTAAATACCCCAGTAAATGTTCGATGGGGTCTGACCTTTACAAAGGGATTGAGAGGGACAGTGTCACATATTTGCTTAAATCTTACCTAGACATCGTGCAGAATCTTGAATATTTCTTCATTTTAAATATCATAACTCTTCTTTGTTTTAAATGTATCAAAATCCTGAATACTGTTTTGTACACCACAATTATGATTGCATTAAAATGCTAGTAATCTTTCTGTCCGAAATAGCCTTGTGTTGTCAAAAGGCCCTTAGGAGAGTTATTGGTAAAAGATAACTGAGTTTTTGAGTTGTTGGCAAGCCAAAAGCTTAGGTTAGTCTGCCAGGTTAGTATCTGGATAGTACTTCAATGGCGGGGAACTCCTTTGAAAACTTAATAAGGAACAGATACTCCTGGAAAAGTGGTGTTGGTGGACCATTTGCTGGTGGTCTTCCCTCTAGACGAAATAAAAAAAATACCCACAATGCCCAATCAGAGCGATGGTAGGCGGTGCTGTTGGAGATCTTGTTTTTCAACACATTCAACAGAGATTCTTGGTCCTATGGGTCCCACAGAATCCTGGTTCCCTCAATCCCCCCCCCCCAAATTCTCTCCCAGTTTAATTCCCAAAATACTACTTTGCACTCTCCACATCAGCTTATGTGCGGTTAGCGTTCTTGTGAAAAATTGCTGCCTCACATTGTAAAAACTGGAAATGGCATGTTGATTGTGGCTGAGATGAATTTCCCCATTTAACTTTAAAGCACTTTGAGGTCAAGGGATGAAAAGCACTATATAAATTAAATGCACTGTTTTGAATAAGTGAAACAACATGTTTATTGAAAATAAGTATTTTTAGTTTGTATCAGAAGTAGGCATTGAAGGTTGTAAATTGCAACAATGGCGGGTAGAGTCGCTAAGTTGTGTCAGAAATTTATGAGCAACATATTTTGTAAGGATGGAAGCCAGCTGAAGTTTTCTTCCCATTCACCATAAAACATCTTTCATTTGCTTGGTAAGAGTATATGCCTGCTATTTTGTCATGTACAGTACTTTCAGGTGTGTAGTCAAGTCTAGTCTAGTACAGTTTGTGCATTTGCATTGTATAACACTGTGTAATCCAGATTTGAGCCTAAATTTTAGCAAGATGAATCTCATTTGGCTTTGCTGTTGAATACTGGCATCGTTTCCTTTAATTTAATATGAATGTTTTCCCACCATCTCCAATAAAGTTGCTTCATACATAAACCACGATATGTTTGCTTGTTCTGATTCATCAAATGGTTATTGAGGTGATTTTTTTTTTGCTATTAGTATTTTGGGTTGCTAAAGAAAAAAAGCCATTTACAAAATTGCATCTCTTTTTAAAGCTAGATATACCATACCTGGCTATTGTGACTTGCACTTCATTGCTTGTATTTTGCTAAGCTAAAGGTTTTGTACTCTTTAGTGTGTAAAGAGTTGCAAACCTGTAAAGCAGAAAAGAGCACGTACCCATTTGAAAGCCTTTTCAAAGCTTTATAGGGAGTTTTGCATGGCAGTAACATATGGTTCATTGCAGTTCTTTACTGTTTTTTTTTGTGCTTGTGCAGCATTTTTCTGAAACGTCAATTCTTTTAACAGATAATCAGCTCTGTATCTCCAAGACCAATTCATTCATTCAAGATGGTTATATACAGTCATTGGTTAGCGACATTCAACAGGTGAAGCTAACTGGGCGATGAATTACAGAAGGTCCATGAGTTGTAATGTGTTTTAATGAAACTACTGGATGTACCAATATAGAATTTGTTGGCCCACGTTAATCGCTAATGGTTGTGTGTTTTCTACAACCAATACAGCTTTGCTAAGCCTTTGCTCTTCTGCGTTTTCAAAATGAGCACAAACTAGTATGTGTAGTCATTGATACGATACTGCAGTGTCTGGTGAACATAATGACAAACCATCTGGACGCTAATACTTTGAATCATAACCACTCCTTTGTTTGCTCATAATTACACTTATTTGCTACAGGTACCTGCATTGAGGTCTGCTGTTACAAATGTCAGGAACTGGTAATCAGAATATCTGCCAAATAGTAGATACAGATGAGGTTATAACTTGCTGATATCAATAACGTCGCTAATATACCATTTGTGTTACAAAAAGAAATAAAGGGAAGTGGAGGTCTACCCTTAGATTTATTTTCAGTCAGATGATGTTTAGTGAATAAGTCACAGGTATATTGTGATTTATAAGCTGGCGGAATTGAACAAATAAAACAAATTAGTGTCAAACTAACCTTCATGGCCATGCATGACCCAGAAAATCTAAAATGTCCTTTTGAGCCAGAAACTTTTTTTCGCTTTTGTTTTTGACTTTGTAGAGAAAGCCCAGGCAATGAGAAATTCCATGACTGTTAGGTGTCCAACACTAATTGCCGTTTTATGTTCATTTTCTTTATTTTTGTCTTTATTTCTCATCTGCAGAGTGTTACTGACACTGATACGAAATGATATTTGTGTTGTAAAATCTCACATGGGATAAACCACAGTTACATGACATAAAAATAAACAGTTCATTAGTTTGATTCGTTCACATCTTGTGTGAAACATGTAAGGCTGCAGAAAACTTTGCTGTGTGTGTCATTCTCATTCGGTTATTGACAGCTGTGAAATACCCTTTGTCAAACGATGTTCTGTAGAGTTTTTTATTTCATGTGTTTATTATTCCTGTTTAACCATTTCATTGATTCTTATTTTAACTTCTGTCATTCATATTTTGCCCTGTTGTATTTCATTGTTATTTTATTGTAATATTCATGGCAGTCTGCATTGCAGTTTGATCTACATTTCTTATTCTGGATTGTTTTATTTCAATATGTTTTTCTAGTTTTATTCGACTTTTTGGTCTTATTTTAAGTCATATTCTAGTTCCTTGTATCACAGGAGAAAGATTGTACAGCCACTATTTTACTGTACATGTGATAGTAAACATCACCTCTTTGAAAATGCTTAATTCCAGAACAGCTAGTGCAAGCAAGCAACTTCATTTACATAGCACATTTTATATAAAGGTAATTCAAGGTGCTTAACATGGAAGAAACAGGGAAAGCATAGTGCTCAGTATTTACCTGGGAAATATCTTGTTATCGCAGATACTCTGTCAAGGTTGTCTCAGAAAGCTGCGACACAGAAAACTGCATAGCTGATGAGTGAACTTGAGGCCACTGAGTCTATGGGATGTGGCCAAGGGGCTAGCCATCAGCTCTTAACCTAAGCACTGGAAAGTGTCGCCATCTAGCAGGTTGCGAGCTGAAACACTATTTTCCCCATGGTATTCCATCAATTATTCGGCAGCATATTAAAAATATTTACCCTTATGTAATGATATTCAATCTTAGCTCAAAAGTTGCGGGTTTGACAGGCAGGAAAGCTTAGTAAAGGCACACATAATCTTCATGCCTGTCCCATGGAAAGTATACCAAAATGGGAGCAATTACCATTACAATTGCATTACATTACATTACATTACATTACGTTACGTTACGGGCATTTGTTAGACGCTCTTATCCAGAGCGACTTACAAGGCAAAGTGCATAAGAATGGTACAAAAAGTGCGAAGATAAACCTAGAGAGGGGTAAAGTCCCAAGTGCCAAGGTGATCGAATAGATCAGGATATCAATATTACATATTGCATATAAGGCGGATTTGGTAGTATATGCTTCTTTACTGTTCATGAATTTGGGTGTTAAAATCTTTGAAACAAACTGAAAATGTTTTACATCAGGTTACTTCTTATATTTTCATATTTTGGGTTGTGGAGATTGGTGTAAATAATTCGTAGGATGTCTGGGTGAGACATACATTTTGTAAATAGTAGTAAATAGTTTTTGTGTATAGCTTGTAAATGTGATTCTCACTGTTCATGACCTGTCCTCCACCCCCCTTTTAATGTTTAATTTAATCCTATATCATATGCATTTTCACTAGTATTTTTTGTGGGTAATTGTAAATACTAATTAAAATTTAGGAACGTTTAAGTATGATATTGTGTCATTTATTTAAGACGATAGTGAGTGTAATTCATGCTTACCAACAAAAAGTAAAGGAAATCGCGGGTGAGGGGAGGTTTGGGCGACACTGTGCCCTTTGAGCAGGGGTTTATCACAATATTGGATATTATAAATGTTAACTGCACAAGACATACATACATGGAAACCTCTCCAACTTTGTTTCAGTGTTCGTTTTTAGATGTAAATCAAAATCGTCTGTCTAGATAACAGACAAGCCTTGAAAGGCCATGTAATACTTGATCTATTATCATGTGAATGATAGTGGGAGTGCTGGCTAAACCATATGAAAATCTGTTCATTTGATCCAAACCTTTGGGCATAATTTATATACGTATAGTTTTTGTGGGTCCACCTCAACCTGTTTATATGCTTGAGTAACATCTGTCTTGATAATGTACTGACGTGCTGCTTATGTGGGTCCTGTGTCTTAAGAGGGTATTTTTCAACCTCTCATCAAGGATTTCCCAAGAACTCATGGTCCCCAAAAGTTCTCATATCTCCTTTGTCTTTTTAGAATACTGAATTTAGACATAGCCGATTCAGTACACTCCAATAGCATGATGACTCGGCCCTCTAGCAATCGCAACTGATTATCAGCTACTCGTCTCAATGCGTACAGTATTGACGTTGTCTTGCAAGAAATTTACAGGAGCATTTTAATCCGGTTGAAGTTTTGCCTTTACCCCTGTAACAAATTGGTCTTATAACAAAAAAAAACAACCGTCACCACAAGATCCGGGACACTGAATATGTGACAAACCAAAATGAATAACGAGGCAACTTAAATCAATTTCTCTTTTAGTGATGCAACAAACAACAAAAAAAAACCCTTTCAAACAATTCAATCTTAACTTCAATAATAGTCCATTACATTGTCCAGTAAATTGTCCATTAGCATCCAAAAAAAAGAGGAAAGAACTCACATATTCCCAGGTGAGGCTCTAATAATCCAACAAACAACGCAAAAACAAAGGTTTGGTCCCACCCAAAAAATGTCCTCTTCTCTGGGCTCAGTAGTTGAATCCAAAGCATCAAATTTGGCAAAGGTAATCCAACTTATCAAAGGGTCCAGTAAGAGAGAACAAGCCCCTTGTTAGCCTCTCTTGTTAGCCTTGGGTCCCCTTGTCTAACCCAGGTAGGTATCTTTTTCCACTTTCTGTCACCTCCCCACAGGAAGACACCCTTTTACTATCAAATTAAAAGTCCTTTTTTCACTACATGACAAAAAATACAACTTACACTACTATACATCAAACAAACCAATATTCACAATATAGAAAGAAAAAACTGATTTAGGAAGAAAACACAAAAAAGAAACTTTGTCAGGTCACTCAGAACCAGCTAAAATGATACAGTGGATCCTGTATAGGATGAAGTCAGACCCCCCTTACTGTCACCTCACCTGAGCACAAAAACCCCTGTGTGACCTGTGGAGTGCATGCATATGTATGGGCGATCTGATATCCTATTTGTGGCAGTGTCACACCCCAAAAATAACTCCACTGTTAAAATTGGAACACCTGGGATTACTTTTCACAGATCAATTATAGGATCAGACATGTGGTTTACTCTGGGTCACCGTAAGTGCAAATAGTGAATCCACTTTCTAGCCACTGGGGATGGGCCTGTTCCTTATAGACACAACAACGATATGTTCTGTTTGCTCTCTTTATGCTTTTTAAACTTGTAATCAAAATTCACTGTGTCTACTGCCAAATAAATTTTGATGCAATTGTATCTTGCCAGCTCCAACTGGCCAGATTTCATTGTCAAGCCTCAAACTGGGATATCACTATCCTACAGTCGGGACAATAAGAAGTCAAGAGGTTTAAGAGCCATGTCAAGACCACTATGTGAGTTTGCCGATGTTAGCTGCTTAAAGTGAAACCACCAAGTATGTAGCTAGCCTCACCAAATATCAAACTATCCATTGAGCCTGGAACTATGACAAATTGGAACAAAACAGATTGTTCATCAGATAACGCAATAATGGCAAGACGGATGAGATGAATTAAAGACTAGTTTTCATCTGAAAGTGTAGTTAAAAAGTGTGATTAGTTTAGGCGGCTACAGAAAATGGCAGTTTTCAGCAGTGAGTCAGGCTTGTTTCAACGAAGCTAATGACAGGATCATGGTGGGAAAAGGATTTCTTTCGCACAGTTTAGAATTTACTCAGCTGATTCATCATGAACAATGAACCTTGATCCACAATGCAATGGGAGCTGAAAGTGGGCCAAAACGGTTGTTTGAACAACATTGGTTGAAGAACACAATTCGAACTTGTCCGCCATGGTTTGAATGTAAATGCAAGCACTTCTAGTTTATAGGAGTGGAAATGAATAAAAAAGATAGACCACAGAATGGTTTTTTTTTTGCTGCAGATTTTATTTACATCATAAAAGTATAACATTTTCAGAAATACATAAATCAAATGATCAGATTATGGTCAGAGTGATGACTGAAGAATCCAGTAGCTCAGTACCAATGCATGCTGTCTAACATAGTTGACAATTCATTTTCCATTATTTTTCAGTATAAGCAAAGTCTCTCCATTTCTCACCAGTTTTTTGCACAGTTACTCTCAGACAAAAACATTTGTTAATCCTCACCTTTTTAGTCTGGTGTAATTCAAATATTCAGTACATACATGGACAGGGGATGCAAATATGAAAAAAAAACCTATGATAAAACCTAACGGGCCTTGTATTTAAGAGAAATTGTGTTTAAAAATACGCTTTATGCTTCCTAAAATTTCAGTGCCTGAGAATTGGAGAGAGGAATGCTTATACATTTCTGAGTTGTAATGGTATGGAATTTTCTCCAGTCATCCCACAAAAATTGATCGGAAGGGAAAAAAATAGGACATATATAATACAAAACTTTAACCAGGTCTGGCTCCAATTCTCTTTCGTCTTGTTTCATTCGGCCAAAACTCCATCTTGTACGATCGGGATCCAGGTTTATGCAGGTGCAACAGAGGAGACCTCTGTTTTGGATGTAGACACCTCAGACCCATCATCAACCTTCTTGCCAAAGAGCTGCATGATGCAGACACGGAACTAGGAGGGAGAGGGAAAAAAAGATATTTAAACAGGATAGATGGGTTGAGTCAGACACTGCACAGGATTTAAGCATATCTGATTTCCTGAGATATCTGGTTGTCAAATGAAAGGTGGATATCGATACCTGTCGGTTCATGAACACATAAATGATGGGATTGTAGATGGTGGCGCTCTTGGCAAAGTAGGCCGGTATCGATGCAGCCAGGGGATGGAAGGCGTATCCTGGATTAGCCGCGGCAAAGCAGGCGAAAGTTGTGTACGGTCCCCAGCACAAACAGAAGGCCAGGATCATGACAACGACCATTCTGGACACTTCCTTCTCCGCCTTCTGGGTTGACTCTGAGTCCTTCTGTTGCTGGGCAACCTGTGGGTGATTGGAGAAACATAGATCAAATTAAACTACAGCAAATGTACAAGGGAATGCATTTCATGTGTAAGAAATAAACCGTTTATTTCTTACACATATTTCTTATGATAGTTAATAATAATTTCGAGCACAATAGCATTCAATATAGAATCATGCATATTTTGTCGGAACTTGGCTAGATTAAATGAAATTTGAAATGTATATTTCTACCACCACTAATTCCATTGTCACTCTGAATAATTTACATGTTCTCCTTTGCATTTCTGAGCTAGAACATAACTACTTCCAAATGCTATCTGTTGATAAAATATGTACTGCCCATGACTCTTGAAAACTGCGAAAGGAAGCTGAATCGACCTATGCTGAAATCTGCCGATTTGACGTACCCACCGGAAAAAAACGTTAGCATCAGATATCATGAAAAAGCTCTTCTCTTCCGACTTGAACACCTGGGATTACTTTTCACTTTCAGTTATAGGATGTGGTTTACTCTGGACCATTGTAAGTGCAAATATTGATACAATTTTTTTATTGATTTCTTCCATCTTCTGCAGTTACCGTAAATCCAAAAACAGCATGTAAATTATTTTATTGAATTGGTAAGTCTCCTGCCGACAACCGTAGCACAGTAGTAGATCTGCATGTTTTTATTTTACATCCGTGCCTGGAGTAACTTGTGCTGTGTTTACTTTTTCTCTTAAACTTAAACAAAAACCCCAAAGCTCTATCTACTCAGCGATGGACATTGTTCCTCAAGTTTTCCTGTAATTCAAGCACCTCTACTTTTTAAAATTCATTGAACGTAACATTGCAGTGTTAACTGAGGGTGAATTTATTCAATTTCATAGTCCCCTTGGTCCAAATGACCTATTATTGTTTCTATGCCATAGCCTTGGCTTGAACTTTTCTTTCTCTTGTTCCATCTCTCCACTATATGGCTCCTAAACCAGCGATCTGTCCTCTGTCCCCTACCCTAGGTCCCCTCCGTAGACCAATCTTCCCTGAGCTTTTTTCCTTAATCCTCTCTGTAATGCTCCCCTCACTGGCTGTTGTGCCTGCAGCCATGTATTTTATCCTTCCTTCGAAACCATCATGTGTGCCTGCTCAAAGTAAGCCCAAAGAAAATCTTCATCAGCTAATCTATGAGAACAGATTGTTGTAATTCTAGCCATGCCATCTGTGATTGACACATCCTCTCTATTCTGTCCATATTTATAGTCAGAGAGTTCTTGGTTAGCGTTACACATCAGCTAGCTAGCATGTGATAGCATTAGGCTGATGCGATACATTAGCTAGCTGGTTGGCGTCGCTAGCTATTGCAAATGAAACTAGCACAATTATTGATAGGCCACTGAGCTTACATGTCACACCAACTTATTACAAGCTAATTTTAATAATAGCTCATTTAATATTTGTGAGGCTTTCTTAGCAGGGTATTCCATTGACAGTCTTTGAGGTTTTATTAAAAAGGTGTCACTTACAGCGCGGATGGCCATCCATACAGCAATGTAGCACAGGATGATGATGGAAAGAGGGAGGAAGCAGCAGGTAACCATGAGAACTACCATGTAGGATTTGACGCCGGGATCCTCGCTTCCACTGAACACATCGGGCCCGCAGGAGGTCTTCAGACCATGAGGCCAGTACCTGAGGGAAGAGTAAAAGCAAAACAATAAATCAAACATATGTTTTTTTCTGGTTAGATGTTCCAACATAAGCAACTCTGAACGACTGAAAAACAATGGAAGTTGTGAAACACCCACCTGCTCCAGCCGAAGATGGGGGGTGCACACCAGCAAATAGCCCAGATCCAGGCGAAGAGAATGCCGCCTACGGCCCACTTGCCATCAAACTTAACATTCCCGAAAGGCTTGCACACGACCACCCATCTCTCCCAGGAGATGACAGTCAGGGACCACAATGCAGCAATACCTGTGGCAGGATATGTACTTGTGTCAAAATGTTGTGACAAACAAGGTATACCAGGTTGTATCAGGGTTACTAATGTTAAGATCCGTGCAGTGCACTTGTATATAAGATGTGTTTTCCTATAGGATTTTCTTTCCTATTGAAAAATGGCATTTATCTAGCAAAATACTGGAATAAAAAAAAATTCTTCATAGTTTTACATAGATCAGAGGTATCAAATTGGTGTCCGCAGGATTTTGGCTGTTATTCAGTATATAAGTGCTCCATAATGCTCACTAATTAGCGACTCATCAGTTACAGATTTTGCACCACAGGTTTCCAAAGCCTAAATTGGCAAATGACTGACGGTAAACCACAACAACCTGCATACATTGTGGCCCTCCAGGACTTGATTTTGACAGCCCCCATAATTGTACTTGTCTTGGTTGTTGCCATTATTAGCTGAAAAAAAAACACATTTGCTACAGACATGAAAGTACTGTATGGACAGTGCTGGATAGCCCAGTGTTAAGGCACTCTTCTAATGTGTGGAGGGACCAGCGCTGGACTGCATCGTAGGGTACTGTCTGGGAATCACCTGGGAAGGGAGGGATTTCCTCCACATCCATGACTCATTGCGCACATGTGACATCCTCTAGCCAATTAGGCATTTGCTGTCTGTCAGCGCTAACTAAACGAAATGTCTCCTTTGACTCAGTTTCTGTGTTTCAATCATTGGTGGACATTGAAGTGAAAAGGAGGCAGATTTTTCTGCACACTCCTGAACTGACAGAGGGGATGCAGTCGTGATGGGAAAATGAGGTTTTATGAACCCTTAAATAGATGAAGCTACAACCTATCAATCACTGACTTGTTTGAACTAATTGGAATATTGTGTTCATTTTTAGTTTCTTGAAATCCCCTTCTTCACAACTGTAATTTGTCTTGCTTATAAATCACATACTGTTAAATGTACCTTGATCTAGTGGCTGATCTTAAGGGATGAATCCTAAAACATCTTATCCTGAAATCATCTTTGCTTAAGTCTCTTGGGTCTGTTTATGCCAGCATACATTTTTGCACTTGTTCTCGAATAGAAGAGATACTTACCACATACAGAGACAGTGTAGCCCTCAATAACGCACAGTGGGTGTCCCAGGACGAAGTAGCCAAAGATCTGATTGATGACGCTGATGGTGCTGGCAATGACCGTCTCACCAAGATCAGCAATGGCAAGATTGACTAAGATCCAGTTGAGTGGGTGGCGGAGCTTCTTGAACTTTGCAGTGGCCACGAGCACCAGGCCATTGGTAAAGACTGAAGCAATGACCACAAAGACCATCCACAATGTGGAGACATTGTATACCCATCGTGGAGCAATGTGATAGTTGGGACCCTCAAATGGATCTGTGGATTGAAAGCAGCAAAGATCAGGGGAATATGCAAACAAGTCATAAGCATACATGAACAAAGACTTACAGAATATTCATTTTCATTTAGTTCAAACAACCATGTAATACAAGCAGTCCATTGGTCTAAAAAATCTGCTTAATGTGACAAGTAATAACATTGTGCTCGTTGAACATTAAATTCTTGCAGGTAATAGCCATGTTAAATATTCCTTACCTTTTTGCACCCTAAATGAATTAACCACATGGCTGTTTTTGAGCGCCACAATTACAGGCTTTTTGTGGATCGCAATGTTTTTTGCACCTGCAAAACTGCAAAGACGAAATAGCAATTCCTCTTACCTTTGGTGTTGTTGCTGTTCGTGTAAACGAAGATACTGTCCCTTGTTGTGTCCTCGTTCCGTCGGCGGGCGGCAAAAACGGCTTCTCCCCACTGCTCCCCCATTGTTAAACAATTACCAGAAGTGTGTCTTCTGACTAAGATGAACTATTCGCTTCTTTGCAACTTGGAACTCCTCACAAGTACTTGTTCTCCTGTACGTCACCAGTTGTTGTCCTCTTTACTCTCTTGATTTTCCTGGTTGTGTGACCAACGGGGTCTGCATTGCCAGTTTGGGTCATTTTATACTGGATGTTCATAATCAAGATTAGTGTGTATTAGTAGGTCAGGATTTGGAGGAGCCAATCAAAGTAAAATCTGTCCTGCATTTTGTTCCAAAAATCTTTACGTAAATTCCGATTCCCCCAGCATACTCTAAGTCCAAACATACACACACAGCCATGATGCTACCTCATTTTAAGGTTAATCTTCCTTAGATAAGAAGTGCTTTTCCTGTTGAACTTCTCTACCTCAGGTGAAATTGCTTATCCTCATGATGTTTTGGACAGGAGGTCACATTTGACGTATGCATTCTTATTGGATCAAGGAAGCTAAAGGAAAATTGTACTACTTCTCGAAATTCTTTGAATTCAAATTTCCACTCAATGCAACACTTCTGTGTATGGAAAAACTAGATTTTGAAACTGGCAAGTGAGAAATTATTTTAGGAGGGTGTTTGCTCTAATTTTGTTGTTTGGATGAACTCTCAAACACTACAAAACGTGAGCCACAGTACCTGTAGACATTCACAACTCTTAAATATGCACGTCTCAACATGCATTGTCACCACTGGACATTTAAACTGAGTGAAGGTTCGCACACACATGCTATTTCACGAAGCATTCAATATTTCCAAATGGTGTTTCAAAACACAGCTATAAGGTAATTGAACTTAATCTGTGTACTTCACATATGTTTGGGTTGCTCTAATTTGAGCAACCTGCAATGATTTTGTTTACTACACAAACATTGAAGAAGCAACTTTGACACTACATCACTAATATATATAATTTATCATATATTAAAAGATTAAATGTACACATCTACACACTTGTAGAAATACTACCGCACACTTAATTCTTTTTATAACAAATTGTTAAATCAACCCTCTTGCACCATTTTATTTCCTCAAAAATGGCAGTTCCCAGATTCTGCCAACAACATGCAGCATAAGCATGTTTCACAGAAATGTGAAGAAAAAATTTAAAGTATTCAAATTAAAAGCTTATTTTTTAATCAGCTACAGCAATATACATGCGATCGAAATAGATGTGTATTTGACTGAGTGATGAAAAGATTTCCAAATTGTCAATCATGTTGACACACCATAGGAAGTGAAACATTGGTGAGAAACTACACCAAGTAAATGTTTATGCGAATTTCAAAGAAAAAAATGGTGCTTGATTTATGTAGTAAACCAAAACACTAAGACCACATTTTTTCATTTTGCTGCACAATTTATTTACATCATCAATAAAGTAAAACATTTACAGAAATAAATGAATCAAACAATCAGTTAGTTATTAATGATGGAACAGTCCAGTGTTTCAAGCAACACCAATCTTGTCCAAGAAGCAAGAGGATGCAAGATTTATTTCTGCCCAGAATTAAAACCCCTAATGTAACCCATCAAGGTCTACAGTAAAAACCACAATTAATGAATCAGTTGATTCAGGTATTTTAGCACGGACCTGCACCAGCACTAGCACTTCTCGGTTAAGATTGGGAACTCCTGTCAAATGTAGTTGAAAATACATTATCCATGTATGAAATGCAAAAATAATCCCCTGTTTTCCTGTCTCTTGTACAATTAGTCTAAGATGGAATTGACTGTAACATTGTCATTTGTTTAGTTGGGTGTGTTTCAGATATTCAGCAATGATGTAATACAGTAGCTACATGCTACATGCACAGACACACTAAAAATACCATGGCAAAATACGAGTCTGAGAAAAATAGCATTTAAAAATGGTCAGCAGTCTGCCGAATACCTTGTCTGCCTTGCTTCGGAATTATGGAGAGGAATATTTTTGCATGTCTGAATTGTAATGGCATGGGATTTGCTTCATTCATCTCACAGAAATCAATAGGAAGAGGAGAAAATTGGGAGAAAATAGGATACAAGATATACAAAACGTTTAACAGGACCAGCTTCAATAATCTTTCGTCTTGTTCCGTTTGGCCAATACTCCGACTTGCACAATCTGGATCCAGGTTTATGCAGGTGCAACAGAGGAGACCTCTGTTTTGGATGTAGACACCTCAGACCCATCATCAACCTTCTTGCCAAAGAGCTGCATGATGCAGACACGGAACTAGGAGGGAGAGGGAAAAAAAGATATTTAAACAGGATAGATGGGTTGAGTCAGACACTGCACAGGATTTAAGCATAAAATCTGATTTCCTGAGATATCTGGTTGTCAAATGAAAGATGGATATCGATACCTGTCGGTTCATGAACACATAAATGATGGGGTTGTAGATGGTGGCGCTCTTGGCAAAGTAGGCAGGCATCGATGCAGCCAGGGGATGGAAGGCATATCCTGGATTAGCCGCGGCAAAGCAGGCGAAAACGGTGTATGGTCCCCAGCACACACAATAAGCCACGATCATGACAACGACCATTCTGGAAACTTCCTTCTCCGCCTTCTGAGTTGACTCTGAGTCCTTCTGTTGCTGGGCAACCTGTTGGCGATTGGAGAAACGGTGGTCTAGTAAAACAGCACCAGAGGTACCAGGTAATGCATTTTGTTTTTATGAAATCCAAATGCAAAACACAGTACAGAATTTCAATTAATGTTAACATTGTTTAGGAGGTATATATTTCATCACAGTACATTATATCCACAACAGCTTATGCAGTAGTTAGAATAATTTATTTCCAGATTCACATGGATTCAGTTCAAATCTTAAAATCCAGAACTGGATTCGATTTATATAGTGATTTCACTTTCTTAAGATACTTAAGTAGGACTGCCTGAGGTACCATGTGGTGAAAGCATGCATTTAATAAGGGTATGAGTAATATCTATTCTCTGTGTGCATTTACATGAATACCTATGATAACTGTTACAGCCCTTCCTTCAAATAATTATATTATATATTTATAAATAATTATAT
Source organism: Albula glossodonta (assembly GCA_019788955.1). NCBI lineage: Eukaryota > Metazoa > Chordata > Actinopteri > Albuliformes > Albulidae > Albula > Albula glossodonta. The sequence continues at coordinate 28,562,988 of JAFBMS010000004.1, read as the reverse complement.
CATTTAAAAAATCATTCAGGTAAAATTATAAAAACAAATTATCTAACAAAAGCACTCGTGTTTTTACTGTAAGTGGTAATTTAAGTACATTTTAAAGGAATAATGGCTTGGAATAATATCTATGGGTGCAATAACAAGGTAAGAAAGTAAAAAAAAAAATTGACATTTATTTTTGACTAGCTGGAATTATACAGCTTCCATTTGATTAAATGGTAGTTTTTCAAGTCTTCATGCTACAACACACTCTTATTACATGGATGACAGGTTTGGGAATAGTTGCAGCAGGATTTTCAAAAGCTTCGCAACAATCTCCTAATTACGATTAAGGCTGTTTCTTGTGTTTTCTCGTATTTTTCATAATACTAAACAATCGAAGCGAACAAAAATGACAGGGGAGTGGCGCAGATATTCTCTAAAGAGCCAAGAATTAGGTTGTACAGGGTGGATCTATGCAATGTGTGACAACAAGTTATGGTATTTGTCAAACATTACAGAAACTGTAGGAGGAAGGGGCCAGTGCGCGTTGCTCAGAGCAGGCGACTGCAGCGCCAATAGGGTGTTTACTAATGAGAGGCTTACAAATGAAGGTAGCTGATCTGAAATGATGGATTGTCTCCTCATTAGGTAAGCAAATGATAGGAACATGATAGGCATAAGTGAGTCAGTACAATATCAAATATGGTATAGCTATTGTTGCAAATTAACTTTTTATAGGTATGAATACCAGCATTGGTAGATTTAGAGGAACACCGACAGAAAAAACGTAATTGTGAAAATGGTCAAATGGAGGCACATGCATGCGTGTGACATATGCTAACACAGCCCGTCTACATTTTAGGATTATACAGTTTGTTCCTGAATAATGTTTTTTGCAGCAACAACATTGTATGTGTTGAGTTTCTGCACTTTCAGCTACTTGTTACATTTAACCCGAGGTACTGTTACAACTATCCCTGGGTGCGGGGTAGAATGTAAAATTTCACTTCTTGTATTTGAGATTCATTTTCACAATCTCTATTCGTGTTGAAGGTATAAGGATGATTTAATTTTGAAGTATACATATTTGGGTACTTTCTATCAAATTTTAAAATTTCTACCACAAATAACAGCAGAGTGATGGATGCAAATTGTAGTCTCGGCGATAACTGTTTGGTGATGGTAGAATGTAGTTGCAAGATACAGGAGGTCCTCGGGTCACGACGATCTCGAGTTACGTCGTTTCGTGGTTACGACGCACTCCCATAAATTACTTAAATAACTTAGTTTCAACCTAAGCGGTTTGGTTCGTAAATACGACCACAGAAGTAAAGATAAGAAATTGTTCTCTTTTTTTATTAATGTTTCATTTAATTACTGTATTTTATATGTCCTTCATGTGTGTACAGTGAGTGACTTAAGGTGTTCATTTAGGTATAATTTAGGTATAAATTCCGATTTACGTCGAAAATCGGCTTACAAGTCGTAGGAACGGAACTCGTTCGTTAGTCGAGGACCCCCTGTATAAGACATTATGGCAGTATGAAGCCGCAGCAGCTATGTTTCTGTACTCACCCACGACTCAAGTTAGAAAAATGTCTCTGTGTGGCCAGATGGGAGCGATATAGGATTTCAGAACATGTCCTGGCCTTATCAGCCTTATTTTACCCTTCCTGCAAAGCTTAATCGGGGTCACGACAGCGGTGAATTAGTCCGCTCAGATTTTCGTGATCAAAATGGTTGCGCATTCACTTACAAAAAAAGGGGGTTGGACTAATATAATGAGCTAGGAATCCTTAGAAAGAGCAGGACAAAATGTTTCAGTTGCGAGGACTAATCCTGGTTTAATACAGAGCTATGCGGGACATAAAAGCGGTAGAAGAAGCGTGAAAAAATTCTGCGTAACACCGACTTTTATTTTTGCTTATCTTTGGTGACGACTAAAAGCAATGATGAGATAAGTAGATAGGTAAGTAAATGCAGTTAATAGCTGTGCCAATTTCCATTCATGAATTAGGCTGCACCTATTATTATTATTATTTTAACTTCGGGGCAACTTAGACGTACTAACTAGATGTAACCCAGATGTACTCCGTCTTTATTTGCGATACGAACGGCTTCCCCAATTTTCTGTTGGTATATTTAAAAGACCTGCCTCAGAGGACCTGAGGGCCTACGAGGGGACATAGGACACCAGGGACTCTAAAATGTATGAGGGTGCTAAGCCGTTAAGAGCCTTAGAGACATAGCAGAATTTTAAAATCAATTCTAAAAGATACAGGGAGTCCGTGCAGTGTAGCCAAGACAGGGATTTTATGCTCTCTCTTCCTTGTTTTCGTTAATAGTCTAGCTACGGATTTCTGAATCAGCTGCAGCTTCTCAATTGTGTTTTTCAGGAAGGCTAGTAGAAAGAACATTACAGTAATTAAGTTTGCTTGATGTAAAAGCATGAACAAGCGCCTCGGTGTCCTTCTGGGATAAAAATGGTCGTACCGTGGCTATATTTCTCAGGTGGAAAAACGCAGTCTTGGTCACCTTGCTTATGTGAGATTTACAATTTAGGTCGGAGTCCAGAATTACACCAAAGATTGTTTCTTCCGATGTAATCTGTTGGGCTGGATTTCCTAGCCTTTTTGAAATTGTTTCTTTTGTTCTTGGGGCCAGCCAAGATAATCTGTCTTACCTTCATTTAGTGTCATAAAATTATTGTTCATCCATTGATTGATTGCAGAAAGATAGGCAGTAAGGGAGCGTAAGGTGTTGAGATCACTCGGCTCGACGGAAATGTAAAATTGCGTGTCGTCAGCACAACTATGAAAGCTGACATTGGGTCTCATTCGCCAATATCTCCATAAGTTTTTTCTTAAATTTGTTCTTGAGGAAGGTCCGAAAACAAGTCTACGTCAGATTCATGACGTGTTCTTAAACCGCAGAACTGTTCGCACTTGTGTTCTTACAATGATGAATCCCATTCTCCTCGTAAATTGAAAGCGCTTGCCAGTTTTTCCCAAATAGCATAGGTAAACGCCCCGCCAAAAAAAAAAAAAAAAACGTTGAGAAGTCAAGAATACCCAAACGCTTACACAGATTGCCTCAATACTGGCCACAATCTCCGAGACACTTAAAGAAATCAATACATATTTTTAAAATAAAGATGTGCATTGAAACCTGTTTGATTTTTTTAAGTGATACGTTTTTTTCTTGAGATTAATTGTAAACTATACATATTCACACTGTAAAAGTCAAATTTTAAAGCCTGTATTTACAAAGCGAGCAATGAAGTGCTGTCAAACTTGGACAGCAAGTCCATCCGCTCGATGATGGCGTGCGTGCTGCTGACTGAAGGACACCTCTGTCCGTCTGAGTGGTGTCATTCACCAGGGGTCAGGGCATATCACCGATCTCATAATATAATAGGTCATTACAAGAATAGAAGCCCACTGTTGCTGGGATTTATAATCATTCAAAAAAGTGTACCAATGAGCCATGCGTCTCCAGCAACTCCTTGTTCGAGGCGCAGGCCCACAGTACTTTTTTTTGTAAAATGTAGGAGTCGTGTGCACCTCCTGGGAAGCGGGAGACTATTCAGAAAGTGGTTCTGGGAGTCGCAGATGAGTTGGACATTCATGGAGTATTACTGCTTGCGGTTTAGATATGGGAACGGATTTGGAGAGGGTGACTTAATGCGCACGTACGTGCAGTTTATTGCGCCGATGGTGTTGGGTAGATCAGTAACAGAATGGAATCCTCTCTTGACTGGGATCTGTTCTTCTGCTGTATAGAGGAGTTTTATGTATTGTGTGGCCAGTTGATTTATTCCATCCACGACTGGCGGGAGAGCGCGACTAAATTAACATAATTGATGTGAATCGAAGTGTTAGCGTAGTGTTTATTTATTTTAAAAGACGATAATGCTCTGTAAAATAATGGTAAATTTAAAATATATATATATTATAAATGATAAAAAATATTATAGTAATTTAAATCCAATAATATTATACAACTGTAGAACTGAAGAAAACGCAACGTTTTTGCACAAACATGTCAGCACTCAAATGTGCGTAGATAGTGTTCAGAGAACCAAAAACCAATAATAAACAACAATAAAAATTATCAATTGAGATTCCACTTTGCTGGTTTGATAACTGGCTACATTAAACATTCTTCAGATATAAAGAAAGAGTAGCCCATTTTATAACATAGCAATTTTAACATAATAATTCCAATCATTTGGCTAAATAATCAAATAATTGAAATCACTTTATTTCGACTCCTTATTTCGAGCTTGTAATTTGATCATTTTAATTAAACAATATGTTTATTATACTGAACGCCCTCTGCTGTAGTACAAAGAAGCGACGTATATTTGCACTGAAAAGTTGCCGGTGTTTTAACTGAACAACTTACGTAACCCCGTTGCCTTTCTGTTCTGTGTCACCTTCCTTTTTAGACAGTGTCAGCTCAGCTTCTTACTTTAGGTAGTATAATGTTTTATTAGATTTTAGGTGAATGAATTTAATAAAAGCACTGAGGTTTTGATAAACCAGGTTTAAACCAGGTAAAAAGGTTTAATTAACTGTCATACAATTTTCACAGCGTGGTTTGATATCATAATTTATAATATATCGAGTATCTACGGTAAATAATATTTTTTCTTAGTTTTACTTGACCTGATGATTACATCTGTTCTGGCATATGGTAAGACTTGAGATCTGAGCTATTACCTGTAGGGTCATAGAGTTAAACAAGCACAACACTCCAAAACCGTTACAATTTCTATTTATTTGAGAGGTGCGGGGCCGAAATGCCGCCATGGATTTCAACAACTCAGTTGTTAGCGATGGTAAGGGCAATACTTCTACGTGCGCCTGTTATGCAGAAATAATTTAAATGATTTCAAGAATCCGCGTAGAGGGTATTTGAATTAGAAACGCCCAAATTTCCATGCATCTCCACCTCAAACGCGCAAAGGTTCAAGGTCAGAACAAGAACAGACACTGAAAAAGCACGCATCGGCTCAAAAAAAGCTCTTAAGTCGCGCTGAGCGCAGGTCTGAATAGACTCCCTGAGTGCGTAAATTAGAAGAAAAAAACGTTGCAAATCATGTTCTGCTTGTTTTTTCTCCGATTATCAACATCGGAAAGACGCATTGTTCTATTAATCTGTTTAATCTTGTTAATACGTGATTGCAATGTGATTATGACCTTATATAGCATTTGGAATTAAGTGCGACTGGCACCTCCATGACTCACACACTGTCTGGTAGATAAAATCATTAAGATGACACGCATGTATATTCAGTTTCCATTCAGCGCACAAAACCAAGTGACAGTAAAACAAGGGTTCAACAATTTCGCTGCAGACTGCGCTCATTAAGGAGCAGCATTTAAAATATCCGATTGGTCCTTGGAACGAATTCAGATCCTAGGAAAGCGTTTGTGTGGCGATTAAAAGTAGAGGCCAAAGAGATCATGTTACCTAGTTATTTAACGTTAGCTATAGGCATAGTGCGTATTTGGCAAATTTAACTTAACGTCTCCCGAAGATACAGTTGCTTCAAACATGTGTGGTTATGCTGATATGACAGGTGTATTAACTGTTATTTGTGACTGAAAATAACTTCAGTATTATAATCCTGACTTTTTGCATGTAGCCTATTTATCTCATTGTGGGGATAGCTGAAATAATATGGATTTTGATTTCGTTTAGCTTCAATAGTTAACTACTGGTATTTCAACAATTTGGCCTAGACTCAGGTTTTTTCCTCAGGTTACCTGACTGGGGATGAACCAAAAAGCCCCTTGAGCCAAAATGACGAGTCAAATTCTCCACCTTTTTTTTTTTTTTTCAAAATTGTAAGCTGGTGGTTTGTCCAACTTACATGAACTTTGGTACATTTGATCTTCAGACCTTCAGATTTTTTTTTTTTTTTTAATTTGCATCTCTGATTTTTCCCCTTTTTTCCCAACCCGAATGTTCAACCGAACTGATTGATCACACCGCAGCACCCGCCCCTGACAGCTCTAGGAGGAGGGGTACGTGCAACTGACTCCTCCGAATCACATGTCGACACAATCTCGCTTCTTTTTCACATTGCGGCGGCACCACCAGTCGCACACTGCCTATGACGTCGGAGGAAGACGTAGTCAGCGTACAATCGGTTCGTGCCGCCGCAAGCGCCCAAGCAGCCCCGAGGAGGGCGCTATTGCGATGGACCAACCGGAGCTTTTTAGCCTGACCTACCTCGTATCGAACCCCCGGCGAGGCTGGCCAATGGAGCCTCTGGCCATGGTCGCGGATGGCGAGGGACCTTCAGATTTTTTAATGTTATATGGAGAAAGCTGCTAAATTAAAACTGTGACCATAGTAAGCAGTGAATATTTGGATGTTACCTCTATTCATATACTAAAGTCTAACTCCTGAGAGTCTAAGAGTCAGACTCCCGAGTCTAACCTGAGGCAAGTGGTGATTTAACAAACAAGTGGTCATAACTCCCATTATGTTAATTTCTGTTTGAACATTGTATGTCCATTATTTTTACCCATTTGTGACCCGACGCGAGCAAACCCTCCACATTTCGGCGACGTCAATTTTACAGGAGAGCTCAAAAACCGCGGGCGGGCAGTATTTTGTCAAAAATGAGATAATGGTGGATTCGAATTCCTGAAGTGCTTATGTATCATCTTCCTTTTTTGTTGAAACTGAAAATAACCTGTGAGTATGAAAAATTTAATGAAATATCGAGGCAAGTCGGTCCTTCAAGAACTGACAAGGGAGAAGACGTCATCAACTCAGCATTATTTGTCATGGAGACACAAAACTAGTTCTGTTAGATGTCTCAGAAAGATAGATTAATCTTAATGCAGATTAATCCTACAGAATTTGGTTTCAATGTATCCATAGGTGGTATGAGATACTCATAACTCCTGTACCAAATGGCCAACAAAATTCATATTTTTGCACGCTGTGTCTTTGTTTCACATGCCAACAAAGTGCATGAGGACATGTTGCTAGCTCAAAAATATGACCACCCTGAAATTTCAGCAGCACACAATCTCCCTTAGCTATGACTCAAATTTACACGATTATTTAGAATGCCTGGCAAAAAATCTGTAAGAACTTTTCCCCAATCGTCCAAATGGGGGCGCTATACTGCCAGATGAAACATTTTCAGTTTTGACTTCATCTCTCACTATAAGGCTCCAAAACAAGCAATCTGCACTCTGTCCCCTACCCTAGGTCCCCTCCTTAAAGCAATCCCCCCTTATCTGTTTTCCTTAATCAGCTCTGCAGAAATAGGTACATGGAAAATACTTATTCATATTTTGACCTGGTTTATGCGGCCACACCCGGCCCGCGCAGGGCAGAAAAGTAGGAGGACCAATATAGGATGTTGAATAATGCTAATTCAGCCTGGAAAATAACACGCCCCCCACGAAACCTGATGGCGCAGTAATGTTTTCCCCTGAGTCACATTACCTAGTACTAGGAGTCTGCTGCGTAGCAGAGAAGACTTCAGTTTTCACTCCAAAAGCGTTAGTTTCTATTTGAGAGGTGCAGAATGAGGAACACGGGCCAAAATGCAGCCATGCATTTCAAACTCAACAGCTCAATTGTTGGCGACGGTAAGGGCAATTATGTGCGCCTGTTGTCCAGAAATAATTGAAATGATTTCAAGAGTCATCCTAATTCATGCAATACGGTAACACTGGAAAAAAAAATGTAATATCAGAGTCTGGTCGGTAGGGGGTGCACGACGTAGGATACGCACCCTGAAAGTCCTCTTAAGTCAAAGTCTGAATCCGCGTAGAGGATATATCAATTAGAAACGCCACAATTTCTATGGATCTCCACCCCAAACACGCAAGTCTCCCAAGCATGTGTAAAGGTTCAAGGGCAGAATACGAACAGACACAGAAAAAGCGCGCATCAGCTCAAAAAAGCGCTTAAGTCGCATTTAGCGTGGGTCTGAATTGACCTCTTTGTTAGCGTTACGCATCAGCTAGCCAGCCTTTATTAGCAGTAGGCCAATGATATACATTAGCTAGCTGGTTGGAGCTGCTAGCTATTGCATGTATAACTAGCACAATTATTGATAAGCCACCAAGCTTATGTGGCACACCAACTTAGCGAGTCAAGTTTTGAGGTGAAAAGCTACACAACCAGGCAGTTGAAAATGAGTGTCTGAGACAGACAGCAAACAGCGTAAAACCACCAACAATCATTCACCAAAATACGGACACATACTATCATCCAAACGCTAATGTATAATTTTTACATTTTTTTCAGAAAAGGGCAGTGCAACGTATAAAAATACACAATATAAACTATCTACATCAGAAGAATCAACTTCATACATATATACTTATATGGCCTTCCTTAAAATATGAAGTTATAGACTTGGTGCACGCTTCAAATTCTTCAGTTTGATGGTTAACTGTAATGGTCTGATTGCTCCTGACGCTTTCAGTTTTGTTGTGAATAACCGGCCGATAGTACGTGTTTTGACGATAATGCAGACAGACCGGAACTAATGATGTTAGCACATAGGGAGTGATTCTTCTGTCGAAAACGATTACATTTCTATTTAAAAGTGAGGTACTTACAGAGCGGATGGCCATCCATACAGCAATGTAGCACAGGATTATGACGCCAAGAGGGAGGAAGCAGCAGGTAATCATGAGAACCAACATGTAGGATTTGACTCCGGGATCCTCGCTTCCACTGAACACATCGGGCCCGCAGGAGGTCTTCAAACCATGAGGCCAGTACCTGAGGGAGAAGTTAAAGCAAAACAATAAATCAAATGTATTATTATTTTTACAATTAATTATTTTTGGATTGGATGCTCTTCCATAAACAACTCTGGAAAAAAATGCAAGGTGTGAAACACCCACCTGCTCCAGCCGAAGATGGGGGGTGCACACCAGATAATTGACCAGATCCAGGAGAAGAGAATGCCGCCTACGGCCCACTTGCTGTCGAACTTAACATTCCCGAAAGGCTTGCACACGACCACCCATCTCTCCCAGGAGATGACAGCCAGGGACCACAAGGCAGCAATACCTATGACAGGATATGTACTTGTGTCAAAATGTCAAACACACAACCCAGCATTACCAGACAGTGACAGAATTATTCACAGAGATCAATGTGATGGACTTGCTGCATACAAGTTGCCTTCTCCTATGGCATTGATTACATTTTGCAAATAAAATGTATCTAATGCAATACTGGAAAACAAAAGAAGAGTTATTCATAGTTTTACTCGGATAAGAGGTATGAAACAACTATAGATACAATAATATCTCTATCTGTACAAATAAGGCATAGTGACAAAGCCTAAATCGGTAAATGTCTGTCAGGAAACCACAAAACCCTACAATGAGGCCCTCCATGACTTGACTTTGACAGCCAGCTTAGTGTATTTTTCTTGATTGCTGTAATCATTAGCTGAAAAAATGCTAACAGTGCTGGATAGCCCAGTGTTAAGGCACTCTTCTAATGTGTGGAGGGACCAGCGCTGGACTGCATCGTAGGGTACTGTCTGGGAATCACGTGGGAAGGGAGGGATTTCCTCCACATCCATGACTCATTGTGCACATGTGACATCCTCTAGCCAATTAGGCATTCACTGTCTGTCAGCGCTAACTAAACAAAATGTCTCCTTCGACTCAGTTTCTGTGTTTCAATCATTGGTGGACATTTGAAGTGAAAAGGAGGCAGATTTGTCTGCACACTCCTGAACTGACAGAGTCGTGATGGGAAAATGAGGTTTTATGAACCCTTAAATAGATGAAGCTACAACCTATCAATCACTGGCTTGTTTGAACTAATTGGAATATTGTGTTCATTTTTAGTTTCTTGAAATCCCCTTCTTCACAACCGTAATTTTTCTTGCTTATAAATCACATACTGTTAAATGTACCTTGATCTAGTGGCTGATCTTAAGGGATGAATCCTAAAACATCTTATCCTGAAATCATCTTTGCTTAAGTCTCTTGGGTCTGTTTATGCCAGCATACATTTTTGCACTTGTTCTCAAATAGAAGAGCTACTTACCACATGTAGAGACAGTGAAGCCCTCAAGAACGCACATTGGGTGTCCCAGGATGAAGTAGCCAAAGGACTGGTTGACAACACTGATGGTGCTGGCAATGACCGTCTCACCAAGATCAGCAATGGCAAGATTGACTAAGATCCAGTTGAGCGGGTGGCGGAGCTTCTTGAACTTTGCAGTGGCCACGAGCACCAGGCCATTGGTGAAGATTGAAGCAGTGACCACAAAGATCATCCATACTGTGGAGATATTGTACACCCACCGCGGAGCAATGTGATAGTTTGGGCCCTCAAAGGGATCTGTGGAATTCGAAAGCAGCATAGATCACAGGAATGTGCCAACAAAAATGCATAACCATATATGAAGGAAAACTTACAAAATATTTATGTTCAATTAGTTCAAGCAAGAATGTAATATAAGGAGACTATATGACAGATAATAGCCATTATGTTCAGTTCACAGTACTACAAGTAATGGCCGTATCAAATGTCAAATGAATTACAGGCTTTTTGTGGATTGCAATGTTTTTTGCACCTGCAAAACTGCAAAGACGAAATAGCAATTCCTCCTACCTTTGGTGTTGTTGCTGTTCGTGTAAGTGAAGATACTGTCCCTTGTTGTTTCTTCGTTCCGTCTGCGGGCAGCAAAAACGGCTTCTCCCCACTGCTCCGCCATTGTTATAAATATATTTAAGAAATGTGTTTTCTAACCAAGATGATATACACACTTCTTTGCTACCTGGCGTTCTTCTCAAATAATTGTTCACCAATTGGTGTACAGGCGTTGTCCTCTACTCTCTTGATTTCCTTGGTTGTGTGACCAACAGAGTCAGCGTTCCCAGTTTGGGTCATTTTATACTGGATGTTCATAATCAAGATTAGTGTGTATTAGTAGGTCAGGATTTGAAGGAGCCAATCAAAGTAAAATCTGCCCTGCATTTCGTTCCAAAGACCTTTACGTCAATTCCGATTCGCCCAGCATACCGTAAGTCCAAACATACACACACATCCATGATGAGACCTCATGTTGCTGTATGCATGTTGCCTGAATTAAGGCCAGGATTTGGAAGAGCCAATCAAAGTAGGAACTGCGCTGCTTTTTTCCTTCCGAAAATCTTTATGTAAATTCGGGTGCCCCTGAGCACACTGTACATCCAAACGCAAAGACACAGCCATGATGCTACCTCATTTTAAGGTTAATCTTCCTTAGATAAGAACTTCTTTTCCTGGTGCACTTCTCTGCCTCAGGTGAAATTGCTTATCCTCATCATGGTTTGGACAGGAGGTCACATTTGACCTGTACATTCTTATTGGATCACAGAAGCTGAACGAATATTTTATTGATCTCACAAGGCACTGTGAGGTACTTTTCCCAAGCAAAATTACAACTGAAAATGCTATCTCAAAACACAGCTTTTTAATTATTTAAATCAATCTGCATATTTCACATACCTTTTCTGATCTGCATATTATCCCTATTGCAGGGTAAGTGTAGTAGATATAGTCTGGAACTTTTATAGATATAGTAACATTTTTCAAAAGAAATATTATTGAAGAAGCAACAGTAGCATAAGCTTATGTGTTAGCAAGTTGCAGCATTATTCAAGTGAAAAATTCAATGTAAGGGTTGGACTGAGAAAAGAAACATCCTTATGGTCTGTTTCATAAAGTGAAACTTGGGTTTATTCTAATGCGAGCAACGATTAGAGCCAATTAAATGTTCATGTGTTAATTCTGAACAAAAAAAAAATTATAATCATTGGTGTTTAATTAATCAAGTTATATAGGTAGAACATAAAACTCCCGAACAACAGATTTTCTTTTTCATTTTGCTGCACATTTTATTTTCATCATCAATAAAAGTATAACATTTTTAGAAATAAATGAATCAAGTGAACAGTTGGTTATTAATGACTGAAGAGTCCAGTGGTTCAGACAACACCAGTCTCAACCAAGAAGGGTCAGTGAGTGTGCAAGATTTCTTTCTGTCCAGAATCAAAACCCCTAATGTAACCCATCAAGGTTTACAATGAAACCATAATTAGTTGATCAGTTGATTCAGGTATTTTAGCACCGGACCTGCACTAGCACTAGCACTTCTCAGTTAAGATTGGGAACCCCTGTCAAATGTTGCTGAAAATACATTATCCATGTGTGTAATGCAAAAACAAAACCTCTGTTTCCAGTATCTTGTGCACTTAGTCTAAAATAGAATTGAATGTAACATTATCTCTCATTTAGCTGCCTGTGTTTCAGATATCGAGTAACCTTGAAATGGAGTATCTTCATGCACAGATACTCCAAAAATACAATGAATGAAAGGCCTTGTGTTTTGTCAAGAAAAATAGCGTTTAAAAAAATACAGTAGCCTGCCTAAACCCTTATTTCCTTCCATCAGGATTGTGGAAAGGACTACTTTTGCACCTCTAGAGTGTAATAGCATGGAATTGTCTTCAGTCATCCCGCAGAAATCAGTAGAAGGAGGAGAGAATAAGATAAATTATATACAAAACGTTTAATAGGTCCGGCTCCAATACTCTTTTGTCTTGTTCCGTTCGGCCAGCACTCCAGCTTGTACGATCTGGATCCAGGTTTATGCAGGTGCAACAGAGGAGACCTCTGTTTTGGATGTAGACACCTCGGACCCATCATCAACCTTCTTGCCAAAGAGCTGCATGATGCAGACACGGAACTAGGAGGGAGAGGGAAAAAAAGATATTTAAACAGGATAGATGGGTTGAGTCAGACACCGCACAGGATTTAAGCATAAAATCGGATTTCCTGAGATATCTGGTTGTCTAATGAAAGATGGATATCGATACCTGTCGGTTCATGAACACATAAATGATGGGGTTGTAGATGGTGGCGCTCTTGGCAAAGTAGGCAGGTATCGATGCAGCCAGGGGATGGAAGGCGTAACCTGGATTAGCCGCGGCAAAGCAAGCGAAAGTTGCGTATGGTCCCCAGCACACACAGAAAGCCAGGATCATGACAACGACCATTCTGGATACTTCCTTCTCCGCCTTCTGGGTTGACTCTGAGTCCTTCTGCTGCTGGGCAACCTGTGGATGATTGGAGAAACAGAAGTCAAACGCAACTGCAGCAAATGTATAAAGGAATGCGTTTCATTTTGTGAAACGGAAATAGAAAACAAATCACACGTATTCTGCTACTCAGAACTTGGCACGGTTCATTGAAATGTTAAACTGAAAAAAGTGTCTTTATTTGCTTTTAGCCCTCCTTTTGCAACTACCTTAAATAATCCAAAGAGAACATTTAAGTTCCAACTTAGAAGTGTATACTTTTTTGTATTAGTAAATATTTAGCCAACGGCCATAGCACAGCACTAGGTGTTTATGAGTTGATGTTTATTTTTTAAATACTTTCGTGCCTGAGGTCCCCTGTGGTGAACATATGTGTATAATATGGGTCTGATAAATGTTTATTTTTTTGTTACTGTTATAGCCCTTACTTTAAATAATTTTAAAAAATGGTATGTAATGTTGTTTAGGTAAATGAAGAAAACAGTAAGAAGTCTGTATCCTTCATACAATGAGAAACATGGTATTTATGTGCTCTTCAAACAGTCTGCACAATGTGTGAAATTTTCTGGCAAAAGCAGTCGTGTTTTTTTTTTTTTACCTTAGGTGGTGTTTCCATTATGTTTAAAATAAAAAGTGGCTTTTAAAATTTGGTTCACCAGTTAAAGATGGCAAATATGTAAGTGTGTGGTAGTGCAACGTTTTACTCTTAAACTTTGTCACAAAGCCCCCAAGCTCTAGTTACTAACCCATGAAAATTGTGGGATAGCTTTTATTATCCCTTAAACACCTCTTTCCCTTAATTTCGTTTTCATTAAATATGACACCGCAGTGTTAATTGAAGGTGAATTCGCTAGATGTTGTAGGCTCCTTTAGTGTCTAGCTAAAATGGCCTATCAGGTTTTCTATGCCATAGCTCTGACCTGAAATTTCAGCCCATGTCTCCGCTAAAAGGCTTTGATAATCCCTCCGCCTCCAACTGTGTAACAAACCAACCATCTGCCCTCTGTCCCCTACCCTAGGTCCCCTCCTTAAAGCAATCTTCCCTGATCTTTTTTCCCTAATCCGCTCTGTAATGCTTCCCTGGCTTCCCTGTTGTTTCGGGTTGCCTTCTGTAACCATGCCTAGAGAACATCGTGTGTGCATATTTGAAGGCAGTACTTAGCTTTGGTAAGGAATCTTTTTTCCTTTCCACTGTCTTACCAAAGCATTTTTCTCGTTGCCTTCAGAGTGCACCCCTGCTAAAGCTAAATGGCACACTCAATGCTGCTCACTTTCCCCTGCAGTACAGACGAAATCTTTACTACATAAGTTACTAAAGTAGCATGAGAGACCTCCCACGTTTTCAAAGTAGCCAATTAGCTGAGGCCCCAATCATGTGTGCATTCATAGAAATTGTTCAATTATTTTATGTATCAAATGAGATTCCAAACAAGGAAAAACGATGATAAAAGAATAGTGGTCGCAAGTTGAAGATCGCTGACGGGGACATGAACCCTTAATGTGATAGCTTAAAAAAAAAACACAAAAAAATGGCCTAAAACAAGGACTAAATCTACATCTCTGTGATCCTGTCTTTTCAGAAATGTGAATCACAAAGCAGATATCTATGAAAGGGCTGCCATTCAGAAAACTGGTGGAAGAAAGTCTTTCGCTCCTTTTGGTCTTTTGCTCTTAGTCCCATGTCTTAGTCTTTAGTCCTACGGTCAATACAAACTGGAAGCTAATTTGCTTGCTGGTGAGGCCGCCTCCATTCATTCTGAATGAGAAGAGTTACGTGGAGCATGTTGGGATTGCTGGTGACAAGGGGTGAACTGGGGCGAACAGGCGGTACCAGCGCAAACAATGAGTGAACTTTTGCCCCCGCCACTTGAGAATGTGACCTACCAGTAACCAATCAGATTTCACAACTTTGTATTTCCACACCACAGGTACAGTCAAATGGATGAAATAAAATGGAGGATAAGCTTATCATCGCTGTATGGCTGCTCTGCTGCCACATAGGAATAATGACAGAAGAAATACCACCTGGAAGAAATTGTTGCCATTTCTGGTGTGCAAATATAAATATGTGTGAATTTAATGTACATTAATACATGCTAATGTACAATGACAAGGTTTACCTTATTGTACGTTGTAACAATAGGCTATTGTTATCTCTCCAGCATCATTTAACATGTAATTGGCCAATGACATTGAAAAATAAATGAATAAAATGTGCCAAAAAATGATTGTGTCTTATACTTGTCTCACGTCTCATGAGGTGACACACTTTAAAAATAAATGAATAAATGATATGAATGAAAGAGGTAACTTACAGCATGTAGTGACAGTTAATTTATGAAACAGAAAGGTGCCTGAGAGAATTAAATATAGAATGTGCGATTTACATATTTCTGGTTATCCTCTGGTGAGGAATAAAAAGTTGCTACTCCTATGTGGAGAGGGAGGTTGTAGCAAGCCAGTTGTAGTGTTTCACTATATATCACTATGTATCAATCTGTCACTAATTCTGAATTTATGATTCCAGTAAAAGAACCTCCGCCCATTTCAAACATAAACAGCCCTCTCAAACTCCTCTAGTGGGCCCTAGGCTTTGATTGTTTTTTTAATATTTTCTTGAAAATGTAAAAATATCAAGGCAAGGTGAAATATCAGGCTAAACACAGGAAACTTGACAATAGAGCCTAATTATGTATTCGCGAGGCTTTTCGTGCGTTGTCCTCTGTTGAAAGTCAGTCAAGTTATATTGAAAGTGAATCACTTACAGCTCGGATGGCCATCCATACAGCAATGTAGCACAGGATGATGATGGAAAGAGGGAGGAAGCAGCAGGTAACCATGAGAACCATCATGTACGACTTGACTCCGGGATCATCGCTTCCACTGAACACATCGGGCCCGCAGGAGGTCTTCAGACCATGAGGCCAGTACCTGAGGGAAAAAGTGAAACAACAAATCAAATCTCATTTTGTCTTCTTCAAAACAATTTCTGTTTCAGCTTTAAGCAATGAGAATGTGTTGAACATGGGGGCAGCCTACGGCCTAGTGGCTAAGGTACATTACTGGGACCCCTGAGGTTGGTGGTTCAAGTCCCAGTCCACCCATAGCAAGGGCACCATTGCTGTTGGGCCCTTGAGCAAGGCCCTTAACCCCACACTGCTCCGAGGAGATTGGCCCTTGGTTAGTCTAGTCAACTGTTAGTTGCTTTGGATAAAAGTGTCAGCTAAATGACAGTAATGATATATCTGTTGTTGTTGACAACTGGTGTCATTAATGGTCCACAGTTTATGCAAAAGATTGCTTTGGTGATATTATGCTGAAGTGTGGTTATGTCAGAATAGCTCATCTGAACTCTGAGGTGTGAAACACTCACCTGCTCCAGCCGAAGATGGGGGGTGCACACCAGCAAATGGCCCAGATCCAGGAGAAGAGAATGCCGGCTGTGGCCCACTTGCCATCGAACTTAACATTCCCGAAAGGCTTGCACACGACCACCCATCTCTCCCAGGAGATGACAGTCAGGGACCACAAGGCAGCAATACCTGTGGAAATAGGACAAAAGATAAAGTGATGGTTTCACACACCATCCTGACAGCAACTAATATCAGTTAGCATTATCTCAACACCAAGTTAAAGAAATGATGCAAGACATACAGTTCTGATTAGTATTTCCCTTTAGATTAATGAACAGCAGTTGTTTCTTGTCATATTGCCCGCTTACTCACTCTGTGGGGCTTTGGCGCTGTCTGACTAGGCAGCAGTATGGCCAGATTTACATCTCCTTTTAGTACCCACAGCCACAGGTGGCTTTGGTATGGTAAGGATTCTGTTTATACGACTGGCATTCAATCCACTTGGCATAATCGTCAGAGCCACACTTGTGAGCCCATTTCTACTGTGCAGTTTTAAACCCTATTCTTTCAAATGAGAAGCAACATACCACAAACAAAGACAGAGTAGCCAAAAAGTTGTTGTGGAGTCTTGCTAACTCCACGCGCCTTTTTCGGTTGTTTTTCAATAGTGCTACCTTAATTTGTCTTGCTTATAAATCACATACTGCAATATCTACCTTGATTTAGTGGCTGATCTTAAGGGATGAATCCTAAAACATCTTATCCTGAAATCATCGTTGCTTAAGTCTCTTGGGTCTGTTTATGCCAGCATACATTTTTTCACTTGTTCTCAAATAGAAGAGATACTTACCACATACAGAGACAGTGTAGCCCTCAAGAACGCACATTGGGTGTCCCAGGATGAAGTAGCCAAAGACCTGGTTGACAACACTGATGGTGCTGGCAATGACCGTCTCACCAAGATCAGCAATGGCAAGATTGACTAAGATCCAGTTGAGCGGGTGGCGGAGCTTCTTGAACTTTGCAGTGGCCACGAGCACCATGCCATTGGTGAAGACTGAAGCAATGACCACAAAGATCATCCACAATGTGGAGACATTGTATACCCATCGTGGAGCAATGTGATAGTTTGGGCCCTCAAAGGGATCTGTGGAAAGAGGAGAAGGAAGTCAAAGGTGAGGGAATGTGCAAAGACAGAAGAACCTATTGTGGACACAATGGAAACCTGCTCTAGTTCTACCATATTTGCTTGTATGTATTTTGCTATATTTGGTATCCGCCATGTAATATGTCTATACCAAGTTCAGGAAATGTTTAAGATGTGTTTAAAAGGTGCAGAGCTACTGTGCAGTCCATTTAAAACAAATGACACATCTGCTTTTTATACATGTATAAAATATTATCATATTTATATATCTTGATATTTATTGCATACATTAATTTTAGGAGATGCAGCTCTTCCATACCTCTGGTGTTGTTGCTATTTGTGTAGACGAAGACAGAGTCTCTGGTCGTCTCTTCATTCCATCGTCTAGCTGCAAAAACCCCTTCTGCCATCTTGAATGCTTCTGTCGGTATGCTTGGTTTCACCTGTCTCTCTGTCTCTCTTCTCTTTCTTGGTAGATGGCATGCAGAGAAGCAGTCTATTCCAGGTGCTTATATACCCACCTTTAAGGTGGGTGTCAAAGGATTAGATCAAACACTTAGTGATCGGAGTCAAAGGTCGGGGAGCGGACCACGTGAACAGTCTGCATCAGTTTTCTTCTTCACGTTGACGTATTAGGGAAGACGGGGCACTCACCCAGTTAATCCTATTTGTTGCCAGCTTTGGTGCCAGTCTGGTTGAACTGTGTGTAACCTTCACCCAGGTTCACTCAATGCCCATGTATGCCACCAACCTGGGGATTTGGAAGGAAGTGTGTGTATGGATGACAACTGGAGGTGGCTGAAGACTTAGAGGGATTTATGGATCCTTTAGCCAATTTTGGAATTACAAAATGCAAAAGACAGTGTGTTGTGCAAAGCTACAGGGTCTTGCACTGATTTGAGATATAGGGTCCCACCAGCAGCCTGTGTAATTGGCATAATTACATTTCCAGGAAAGCAAGGGGTCAGAGGTCAAAGTGCTAAAGGCTCTTCTTAGGACAAGCTGTCAAGTTTTACAAGCCCTTCATTAAATTAACAGCTGAGTTATTCTGTCGGTTGGGCCAGACCCTTGTATGAGGATTGACTCAACCCGAATGCACAACACAGCAATGGATCCCATACTTTCTAAGGCCTCAAGTCACTTAATGAGCAAACATGCAATGTGAGTTGCATGTAGGCAGTGCAGTGTAATGAATGTGCCCTTTTTTTGGATCTAACCAATAGTTTCTAATCAGTCACAACCTGCGAAAAGACTGACTAAGGGTACGGTGACAGTTCAAATCCAAATGGATCATTAAGATAGATGAACTATGACCCAGGGTGAAAGTAAGCCCGTACGGACCAGTACTGCGTACCACTAAAAGATTACGACCGAAGATTTCACTCAGCAGTACGTGAGTGCACATGCGCGTCTACCAAAAGTACCGGCAAATAGTAACGGCAAGAATTTAAAACTATTTTCACCCCTGACTATGACGAGGTGAGTGTCAATTATACGTTGACGATCGGATGAACGCCTAAGATGTCATTGGTTTGCCGATTGCTGCTGTTTCTAGAGTGTAACGCAAGAGTGTCATTCAGTCCTGAGAATGTCATGCAATCTTGAGTTGCAACTATCTGGTTTTTGAGACAAAATCTCCATATACATATCCTCTCTATCCTGATGGCATGGTAACTTTGTTAAGAGGTTTGTGCTGTCACTAGCAGGGGTCCTCGCTGTCACACCAGTCTAGGGCCAGTTTTCACCAGTTTAGGGTTAGATGTAATTGCCATTGTGTGCAAATTAAGGTCCAATTTGCTTCCTTTGCTTTTGAATATCGTAGCAAAATTACCTTGGCGCAGTGTCTTGGAGACTGATTATTTCCGGATAAATCTTAATTGTAATTGTATCATGTGGTGTTGAGAAAGAGTATGAGGGAAGTTTTTTTTTTCTTTTTGATAGCTAAGGTAGGATAATGCATCTCCTAGGGGAAACATGGGCCTGGGTTGCATGGACATTGATCTTTAAACGTAATTAAAAGTAAACAGAGTAGGTTCTTTTTCACAAAGATTGTACAGGAGGTCCTCGGGTTACGATGGTCTCGAGTTATGTCGTTTCGTGGTTACGACGCACTCCCATAAATTACTTAAAAAACCTAGTTTCGACCTAAGCAACCTTCAACCTTTATTAATGTTTCATTTACTTACTGTATTTTATATGTCCTTCATGTGTTGTGTGTGCAGTGTGAGTGACTTCAGGTGTTAATTTAGGTATAATTTAGGTATAAATTCTGACTTACGTCGAAAATTGGCTTACGACAAGTCGTAGGAACGGAACTCGTTCGTAAGTCCAGGACCCCCTGTATATTGGTGCTTGTTAAACTCTCCACATCATGTAGTCGAACACACAAATAACAATATCCAGATCTATGTCCACTTGTGCCCCCAAAGAGAATATCTTGCATTGCAAAGACGACATTGTCCGTAACACAAAACTTGATGAGTGGCTTGTGCAATATTTGGGAGGGTAAGAACAATATATTTCTGTCAGGGCTGATTACAAACTGAACCAGCTAGGAGGGTTTTGCTTTTCTGGGCAGGGCTGTAGCAGAGGATGGGTTCGAACGGCACATACAGGGTAATGCCTCTCAATGGCTGCCTGACAGCATGGCTCTTAGCCCGTTCTCACTCTTGATCTGCAGTAAGCTCTCTGTCTGATTTCTCAGACCTCATCTTTGTTTAGCTACATGCTCTCTTCCTCTCATAAAAATGATTTCAGGTTAGAAAGTTAATATGATGATTGATACACATTTAAAAATTCTGGACATTTCCTTAGGGGTTTACAGGCTATATAATGTTTTGTTTCTTGTGTTTAGGTCATTATTCTGGAACTAAGTGAACCATCTGTCTCATCTGTGCCTGTCTTTGATCAAGTTGAAGACTGAGGACATCCTTATGCTCCTCTCTTCTCCAGGTCTTCCAGAAACTTCATGGTTACACAGGATCGCTAACTTAAAGAATCAATTGAACAGGCAAGATAGTAGAAAAAACTGAATTAAGCCCTGTATTGTTAAGCGCATGTCACAACTAGTGACGTCACCACCCACGTGAGCTAGTAAGAAGCTAAAATTTTCTGGTTAGTTGATTCAAGCTATTTTATGAATCTTAACCAAATTAAAGTACTTTTAATAGTACTTTTAATATGTAAAACTCCTAACTCTTTATGTTATTTATAATTAGATCACATGAATAAAAATCTGAAACTTTCAACTCATGGCCTTATGGGATAGAACAAAGGTGGAGACTGGTTGAGAAGATAGTGACTCTATGTAACTTCCTCCAAAGCTTTTAATTTTATTTATTTTACTTTTCTCATGTGCTTAAATATCAGAGGTGTATAGATAGTGTAATCTGACCTCTACACAATATGATGCCATTGTGCACATATAAACACCTGAATATTGACAAATCTGGAAACGATATTGCTAATAAAGTATTCACACCGGCCCAATGGCATTTGATATGCAATTACAGGTATTCAATTGAACAAACCTCTCCCCATGGTATGGGAACAGCTAATACAAACTCTTCTCAGAGGTAGGCCAAACAACACTGTCCACTCAGGAGATTAAAACGTAAAGGGAAATGGTTAAATCTGGGATTGTTTTTTTATTCATTAGCATTTATTTCTTTCTGTGCAAATCGATGTTAACTAACTATATTTTCTACAAGTTAACATCAATTTGCAGTATTTGCACTTGCCACAGATTGACATAAAATAGTATTTTAATTGTGTGCCGAAGCAGCTTGAGTTGGCTCACAGTCTTTTACTTAGTCTCTTCTCTGCATGGTTGGGCATTCTTGTGCTTCCCTGGATCGGCTAATTTTCCTTATCTGTTTCATCAGCCATCAAGCTGACTTTAAAGGTAAATACTTACCCGTAGGATGTGAAATTGAAGTTGAATGATATTGCTTAATGGCAGTTATGCAATTTTAAAGGAACCTCATTCCCATGTGATATGAGGTTAGTTATTGTATGCATTCTGTGCTGGGTTTGGCTACGCCTGTAAAAGATGAGCTGCTTTTACTGATGGCAGTGAGGAAAGGTTTATTTTGCATCCTGTTTGAGTTGCATTACATTACATTACATTACATTACAGTACAGTCTTTTAGCTGATGCTTTTATCCAAAGCGACTTACAGTTGATTAGGCTAACCAAGAGCCAATCCCCCTTGGGAGCAATGTGGGGTTAAGGGCCTTGCTCAAGGGCCCAACAGCCATTATGTTCTTGCTGTGGCTAGGGTAGCCTATAGACTAGTGGCTCTGCATGGGATGTTCATGGGAGTTTGTTGCATTTTTCACTGAATTACACAAACCAAACCATTTTCTCCCCGCGTCAAAGACGCTCAGTATTACAGCTGATGTCCGGATCTCCCTGCTCACCTCTAGCTAAGGACAGCGTTATTTTACAGTTGCTGTTTTTAAGAGTGATGAAGATGATGGTGACAGCGACAGTGCTGTGGTGAAATGTTGGTGAATGTCTCAATGGTGATAATGATTATGGTATTCATCTTCTAAAGATACAAATGTATATTTATGATAGTTTATCTTCTTAATTCTCATTCTCAATATGCAGTGAGAAGCCAAGAGACAAAATTAAGTATGAAATATATGGGTAGCCAATCAGATGTAGGGGAATGATGAGGTCAGTAGACATAGAAAGCCTGGATAACTGCATGTTGTATTAATTAAATTACAATCTCCAAATCTGTTGTGCCAATCCCAGCATTCTGAGGGCTTTGCAGCCCTGGCTCGTATTCCGGATAGTTCTGACAGCTGTCTCCACACAACCACAATTGAATTCTGTGCTGCTTTTACATACATGCATGAAAAATAATGTAAAGGTGATGTTGATTTTCCAGGAAAGATTGCTGATAGTGTTCTGTTCCCCTACAGTACACCCTCAACTCAAAAAACTGTATGCACTGTGACTAGCGAAGAACAAAGAGCTGTCCTGAAGATCGCCTTGCTTTAATCACTGAGGTATTACAGTGACACGAATAGAAGTTTATTTTATTCTCTTCTTTCAGTCTTTCATCACTTGCCATTTGCCACTGTTCTATATGTGCAGTCACCTGAGGTAGATATGACTGTTTATTTTTGATGCAATTAATAATTTCACAAGACAATGGGGCCCTTATCACCCATAAAGTTATTTTTGGACATCTGTGCATAGAACACTGTATGAGTGGTTTTGAGGATCATCCAGAATGCCTGTCTGGAAAATATGAAATTAGAATTCATATTCTTCTTACTGAGCAGTGAATTCTATTTTTACCCAGGGTTTCGCTGATGGTGAAGCCATGAAATCCGATTTCAACCAAGACAAGGGTGACCTGTAGATATGTAGATACGTCCTTGGGTTCTTTGTAATCTCCTGGATGCCTTTATGCTTGGGTCTACGAGACAGGATGGCCAATCCAGGGATGTTTTGACCAGGGTGACCGACGTTTCACAGACTCAAGCAAAGGTGGCCTTTCTTTGTGTGTGTGTGTGTGTGTGTGTTGATTTTATTCATTTTTTTTTTCTGGTAAGAAAGTGCATGGAAAACCTACATAAAACGTGATCAAAATCCCTGCAGAAATGAATAATCTCTATTTATGTTTTGCATACATGCATGACCTTCCTAGAAATTATTAAAATTATAATGTCCTAATGTCATACCGCTTGTTTTCAGGCAGCAGAAACATGTTCATAGACCAAGAGTACATCACATGTTCAGGGAAACTCTGTTTGATTACCATGATTTACACTTCTAAGAGCCAATGGATATGGGTGGAGAAGCCAATCAGATTTCAGGAAGGGCAGATGCCACTCTGTGCCACTCCTTTGGCTCCGCCCCTGCCTCAGTAGATTCATCACTGACCCACTTTTTTTTTTTGACATGGAGACAGTATCACTCTGACTGTGGTTCAGTGGAGCCACAGAGCTTTAAAAATAGCTTTATAACCCTTTTCAGAGGACTACACATTAACACCTTTTTGAAAGGTCTTTGGGAATTGGTACTAATTATGGCATCATGTGACTTTCAGTTAGTCACATTTTTATTGGACAGGGCTGACCCTAACCAGGCCAAATTTTCACACCAAAACATTCCATGTTTGATTAGGTTGCACACCAAATTAATGAAATAACCAAGTGTGTGTTTCCATATCTTTCCTCTCATCACTATCTCCAAATAGTCACATAGTTAAGCTTCTCTTCAGTTATGAAGGCTATCAAGACATTAACAATGTGTTAATTTTCTTGATTTTCTTTATAAGGTCAGTTAAAGTCACATCATATCATTACGAAGGGTATGTTTAAATAAGGTGTAATCAAGCTTATCTAGTATAACAGCTGAATGCTTTCAACAGAATTTTATTGTCTGAACTCAGCCTCCTTAAATACTGAGTGAAGCAGTTTTATAGAATGTGGGTTAACCAGGGGATGTATTACAAAAGACAACATCAGGTGAGGAGACATGGATTGTTTTTTTATACTTTTTCCGATTGGCCAAATCAGCTTATTTGGACATTTGCGGTGCTGCAGGGACCAGAGTATTTGAGTCTAATAAATATTGACAGGCTTGCAGACAGGAACAAACTTAATCCTATCAGTTTGTCAGTTCAACTAAGGGAAAGCGGGGTTTATCCGAAAACCTATATTCGAGTTAGTTTTAATCTGGGCACGAACTACGTCCATCCGCTATTTTTTCCTCACATCCTCCTTTCATTCTTATTAAGCATTTTACTGGAAGGTTAACGGACAAACCGGATGAAACCCCTTTACACTTCGACCAAGATGTGTAACCAACGACAATGATTCAAACGACCAGTGTGTATTGTATTTGTTTTGCTCTGAATCTCCGGCTTTATTTTTCTTAACGTGCGTACCCTTGCTTTATCCTTAAGCCTCAGATTTTATTTATTAGTTTTTTGCACGCTGTTTCATTACGAACTCACAGGTAAATGGTATCATTTGATCTTTCCTATGAGAGATCCGATTTATAACATTGTTGTCGTAGTATTTTATCACTCTGCATTTATGTCGTGGGGATAATTGACCGGAGACAGTCTTTGAATCTACGTGCTGACTGCTTGCATATGTAATTAAGTCTCTTGTTAAATCTAGAGCCAAGTCTATGGCCTTGTTTCAGTTAACATATTCATATATAACATATTAATTGTGCTCATTAAATCAATATATATGATTACTTAAATTGCTCAGTAACTTGATTGCAAGTATAGATTGTCTTATTTAAGGCAATGTGTCGCTTTTTGCCTTTATTTTGGAATACATTGTTGATACAATGCTGATAACTCCCAGTTGTGTTTCTTATAAATTAACTTCATCATTTCATATTGTCATAAATTCGTCTGCGAAACTTTGCTAATATTTTGGTAAACATTCAGATCTGTTTCAATTTTGTATTGTTGTCGTTTGAGGTTATCATGTTCTCTCCGCGGTTCATTATTCAATGTTGTAATGAATTATTTTTCATCTTTGTACTGTCTTACCGATATTTTTAAGGCCCAGAACCGCACTCCCTACTGAATCCCGTAGAATCATGATGTGGTTTGACCTTAACTTCCATGAAAGCTTTTCCGTTATTTTGAGAGGATGCAGTTGTCAGGTGTCCTGAGCAACACATTGACAGATCACGTTCGCCAGGGCAATTGGCTTGTGACATTCTTAAAAATGATGCCCGTCGTTAATGTTAGCAAATGTATGCGGAAATGTTATACATTCTTTCAAATCTGTTTTATATTATAAGGACTATTGGGTGAAACAGCCGTAAATATAACGTACCTTGTTCTATATACAAATCGTAAAACATTATGCATGTTAATAGGGAAGAACAAAGTGCTTTTCTGAAATGGATTAAAGGTATGGGAATGCGTATAATTAGATTCATTGCCGATTATTTAATGTTGTCTTGCTGTGTATGGTCTCACACACACACACACACACACACACACACACACACACACACATACTTATATATATGTGTGTGTGTGTGTGTGTGTGTGTGTGTGTGTGTGTGTGTGTGTGTGTGTGTGTGTGTGTGTGTGTGTGTGTGTGTGTGTGTGTGTTAAATTATTCACCCTGGTGATTCTCGTAGATCTTGAAATTTTGACTGTTCCTTCCACACCTCTAGGCGATTCGGAGATCCTCTCCACACGACGGACTGCTGGACGTTATGGCACTGCTGTTTCTCATGTCTGGTCTGTCTTATTTTTGTCATTATGGTCACCATGTACTAACCTCCACAAATTGTGGCTGTTCACAACACACTTCTAGATTTCTTCTTTGGTTCAGGCGTTTTCATCTTTGTTATCTGACGTTCTTGGGAGTAGTTTTCACATTTCGTGTTTTATACGTAACTGTTCCATTTTCAACTTCCTCTTTGCATTTGTAAAAATTGTACCCTTTACAGGGGTCGACAACCTGTTGCCTTGTGTGGCTATTTTTACTTCATCCGGTGCCTATTTGCTCCGTTTAGGTGAGTAATCCAATTCCTTTCATTAAATTATACATTGCTTACAAAAATTTCATTATGGCATTATAGCATTATGGCCATCATGACAATCGCCTCTCCAAAAGGCTTTAGTTTGTGTAACCATTTCCAAGAGAAACAAATTGGTAATTAGATAACTAGATAACTAGATTTTCAAAAACTTAATTACAGTAAGTACACCAATTATGTTCCCGTGTAAATACATGGCAAGGAGAATGACCACAGACAACACTTAACATGGGTAAGACAGATGCTCACAGGATATGTAGGTTAAGGTGCATATTATAAATAGAAGTTTCTCCGTCTTTCAACAATAACTCAAAAAAGTGAAGAAGTTCTCATGGAAGTACACAGTATTGCAAAAAAAGTACTGTTGGATTGCACTACAAATTCAGATATTGAGGGTAAGTTACTTAGAAATGAATTGGTGTGGAATTTAATTGCTATAGAATAGAAGTGATTAATGTATTATGTCCCATTTAACTCTACAGCAATCATTGTAGGTGTTTTTAATAATGAACATTTAATTAATAGTTATGTGCGCCTTTTATCCAGAAGTAATTTAAATGATTTCAAGAGTTATCCTACTTGATGTAATCGAGTAACACAAAAAAAAAATTATCTCAAAGTCTGATTGATGGGAATGTACAACTTAATACAGGGTTGTGATAAGTGTAGGATACGCACTCTGAAAATTAGCTCAAGTCAAAGTCTGAATCCGCGTAGAGAGTATTTTAATGAGAAACGCCCCAATGTCAATGCCCCCCCCCCCCCCCCCCCCCCCCCCCATGCACAAGTCTCGTAGGGTGCATTCCAATACTCAATTTTGTCTCCTTCCCTCCACTGTTCCAAAAGGGTCGGGAACGAAATTTCGCCTCCACCACTCGCTTCTTCTCGAAGGATACTTTTTCTCGTCTCCTCCTTTCCTCCACTCCTTTCCTACCCCAGAAATATGACGAAATATGTGGAGGAAAGGAGGGCAGGAAACGGTGGAGGGAAGGAGGAAAGGAGGGGATGAAACGAAAATTGTAACAGCTAATCCGATTCTCATCAAAGTCCACGTCGGCTATTGATGAAGTAATAATGTCGACTGACTCCGAGGAAATGTGAAAGACTTCCTCGGTAGGATACATCGTTTTAGCCTTGGTTTGGAGGAAAGAAGGAAATGAGTGGAGGAAGCGAGATTTCGTTTCCTACCCTTTCTGAACAGTTTCCTACACATACGTCCGGGGTAGGAGAGAAGGGGAGGAAACGAGTGGAGGAAAGGAGGAGACGAGAAAAAGTATTGTAGTGCACCCCTTAAAGCCGCGTACAGGTTCAGGGTCAGTGTATGAACAGACGCGTACAAAAAGGCGCGCAGCGGGTCAAAAAAGCGCTTGAGTCCCGCTGATCAACGGGTCTGAGTAGACTCTGTATCACCACATTTTAGACTGAAATTCTGTTAAATCTTTGTGAAAGTGGTAAATAATTCACAAAGATTTAATTCGATTTCAATCTAAAATATATTTTAAATACAGATAATTCAAATGGTGTTCACAACCTTTAAAGCCTAACTATCAGGAAGTATATGCAGTCGTCACAAACCAATGAAACTCTAGGCTTTTCCAGCATACTGCATAGGGCTGGCCGATGCTTGCTGGCCTTCTGCTCCAGCGACTTAAAGCTCTTTGGCTCATTGCATTAATCTTTTGAGGACAAGTAATCTTATTTATCCCTGCCAGTCGTCTCTCACTGTTAGCCAACTCGCGATTTTCACGATCTGGCGTCAGTATTGAAGGAGTGAAGTAAAAGTCAATTTGTTTTACATTCACATCTCCCTATAAAATAACCGAGATGAAGAGTTAGCAAAATTGTAAGCCTGGATAGGCTGAATATTCTGTCCTCAGTAGCAACGTTCTTATTCCTTGAATGGAACTATTTAAGTTAAAGTTTAGAGGGTTATTCATATTCACTCCTTGTATAGTGGGTGTCTTCTTCCATATCAAGTAATGGGCTGGAATCTCTCCACATCCTTGAAGCTCATTGATGGGATCAGAACGTCTGTTTTTGTTCAATACACCCAGAGACCTTGTTAATTTCAGGTGTTGGTTCATTTCATTTTGTTTATACAAGCTGTCCATACAAGTATCTTTCAGTACAGACAGGTTAGGGTATTTGAAGTGTATGTGATTTTTTTCAGCTCTTTACAAGCATGTTAGGTTTAAAAAATCTTTTTAAAAATGTATAACCAGAATTGAAATGTTATGTGAAATTGTGTTGTTGAATTTTTAAATATTGTTTTTTTTTTTTTTTTTTTTTTTTTTAACAGGAAATGTTAAGTTAATGTGTGGTACAAGAAAACATGCACATTCACAATTCCCAAGATGTTAACTTTTTAACTTAGCAAAACTGTGGAATCTTTCAAAATGACTGTCTACTTAATTGTTGGACTGAATGAAGTCTAATGAGAAAATAAACCAGAACATCGGTAGACTGAATTCACTACCTCAGAAACGAATTTGAAATATGCAACTGATTTCAAGCTTTTAAGATTTCCAAGGTGAGTTTTCCCTTCCTGCTTTCGCCTCTTGTCTTATATGAAGTTGTGTGATGGCTCCACCTACTGGCGATGCACCATATAACGACTGATGTAGATGCATGGATTTCTGTAACCCTACTCCTCTTCTGCATGTTGCTTCACTTATTTCAGGGGTACGTCTGGAATTCCGCTAGTTCTGAACTATTCATGATTGGCAAAAGTTCACTACTAGCAGAACTCGGACTTGCACCTGACTGTCACCGAGAAACCCAGCGAGGGGCAACAGAGTGTGCATTGGAAGAATGTTACCTTGTAGTTTTGATTTTTTTTTGTATGAAGTAAATCACAGCACAGGTCCAACATTTTCTTGCACACTTTCTATACTGAGCTTCCTCTTTGGTTCTTCACTTGAATAATGAAACAACAGTGGTTGCTGAAGCTGTATGGTAATATGAATAAGAACACTGTCATGAATATTTTGTTTGCTGTTATTAGTAATAGCCAGGGGTTGAAAACCACACCTTGAGAAAATAAAAGTGCTACCATGTATTTGGTCTGCCTGTGCACTAAAACAGGTGATTCCAATAATTAGGTAATCTTCCTGGCTAAAGAGTTGTGCTTATTAGAATCAGCTGGTTTAGTGCACGAATGGAATAAGTTTGGTAGTACTTCTATTTTCTGAGGCGTTTTTTTTTTTTTTAGCTAATTACCAACAAGCTGACCACAACAGTCTACTGCAGGGGTGTCAAACTCCAGTCCTGGAGGGCCGCAGTATCTGCGGGTTTTTGTTCTTTCCTTTCGATTGGCAGCCATTTTAGGCCTTGGAAACCAGGTGTGTGGACTCTTTAGCCAACCAGTGATTTTAATTAATCAATTAAGTGCTAAAACACACCAAAAACCAGCTACCACTGCGGCCCTCCAGGACTGCAGTTTGACACCCCTGGTCTACTGCATGGAATATTGGATATCAGGTCAAACTAATCTGTACAGTTTCCTCTGTCAAGGCTACAAGTCATTATACGAAGGCCTCCCTTACAGACACTACTATATTTGGTATCGTAAGGTTTACTGTATGCATCGGGTGACTAAAATTGTGTTTAAAACACTGAAGAGTTTACAATGGCAAAATCAATACGAAAAGTGTGTATTTAATGTGCAAGGGCCCAAAACATGGCAGGTTTAGTGTATAAAATCAAAAGAAACAGTAGTCACTACCTGCAATGACTAAAAATAAAGTGAATCGCCAAGGTAAACCAGTTTTCCTCACTGAATATACATAACTGTTGTTTTCTCAATCAGTAATGAGGTATAATGTAAGGCTTCTTGTCCCTGAATGGCCACTGTAATTGTAGTTCTTGTTGCCCCTTTTATGGCTACAACAACCTTCATCGACAATAAAAACCCAAGTTCAATTCCCATCTAGTCTAAAGAAATGTTGGTCAGGTGGATAGACAATTGCAACATTGCCTGTAGGTGTGAGAGTAAGTATTAATCTCACTAGCCCAGAAATGGACTGGTGACCCTGCCTTTTGTCTAATGTATGCTGGGATAGGCTCCAGTGTTCTCCCTCCCAACCCAATGCGACCCCAGATTGGATGAAATAGGAATACATGATGGATGTGTGGACAAATGAGCAAACATGTAGTATGAACTCTGCATTGCACCAGCTTAACAATGAAGTTATTTCATTTGAAGTACTGGATTTCAGGTACAGATGGTGCAGGCAGACTGTATGTGCAATATGTATGTATTCTCTCCCTCTTGTTTACTTTCAGTTAAGTGTCACAAGAAAATACTTTTAACATAAATTAAATATTGATAAACTAATCATGCTATGTTTGTGTGGACGTATAAAGAGTACCTGCATTGCGTTGAAAGTGGAAATTCAATGATTTGAAAGTTATAATTAAATGCTTTGGCTCTCAAACGAGTAATGTTCTTATGGTCTTTAATGATTCAAATGAGACATTGTAAATAAAAATTTACAATTTCAGAAAGCCATGAGTATTTCTGAAACCTGATTTAACAAACTCTGAACTTAAATCCGAATTCTGGGTTGAACAAACCTGAAGAAACCTACCCCGACATTTCTGTTCCAGAACAGCCGTTTAAAATGAGCTCAAATAACGTTGCTCAATTTGACCTGACTGAAGAGCGTTCAGGCTGAAAGTAAGAAGTAATCATCGATGGAGCGCAGAGAACAGGATGCACCATAGGAACGAGCCAAAAAAAAAATCCCGAGCTTCGTACACTCAATTCGATTACTCTGCATCTTCACTCAAGGAATATTAATGTCTTGTATGCAGACTACGATTGTATATTTTGGTAAAAAGTAACATGGCAGCGGCGGCGAAAGAGCGTGAGTTAGCATGGGAAAAATTACAGGGTAAACAAGTTTCATAGAGGTTTTAACACTATGTCGTTATACAGTCTACTCCCTCAATTCACATAAACCGATGGCAAAGCCTTTAAGATGACGGTTTGATGATTTACTTAATCGTTGGTAAATTACGAAAAATAATATTGAAGCCTTTTTATTTGAAGGAAATGACGAAGACTTTAAACGAAATATAAATATATTTGTCTTAATTTTATTCATGACTGGTGGGTTAATCGGAGAATGCATGTTTATTTTAAAAAATGTGGCTCTCATTTGTGTCTCAGGGTGTTGCTCTCCTCTAATTGTGGCGATATGAAACTGGCTGATGGCTCAAAAAATTTGGGAGGACAGCTAAGAGGACGGCTAAGCAGTAGAGCGTCAAAGACAAATAAGGTTTACGTAACTGCGACATTAAAAAACATCAATATTCGAGTTTTTGAACTACGTCAGATTGTTTCCCCGGGAGTTATTAGCCTATAAGTTTGATTCAAAAGTAGGGTAATTTCCTTTGTCTGCTTAATGACGTCTTCATCTCTTTCCCAACATCAGTGAAGACTAATGCTGGTAGGCCTTACTGCAGCAAAAAAGACCATACTGACACTATGGTTTCGTCCCAATCTTCCATTGGTTGAATGCTGGATGGTGTCCTACATTCAACCAATATATATATATATATATGTAGCATCCCTTGAGTGCACAACGGCACAACTTACAGGGCCAAGCCTACCACTGTTCAGGCATGGTCAGGCATTGCGGTGTCCATAAGGGACCACCTCAAAAGAAGGGCTTTCCCTCCTCCCACTCTCCTCCATACCCAGTAGTATCGGACCCGGGGCGGACCAGCTCTAAAAGTTAGTAGGACTACTACTGTATCTCATTCCATGATTTTTTTTATCCCTTTCTTCAACATTGTATGTGCTGCACTGTTTGTGTGTTTGTTGTGTCTGTTCCTTCATAAAATAAAAATCGTTGATCATAAAAAAGGGTAGGGTCATTCATGCATGTTTGAATTAGAATTACATCCTCAAATGTATGAGGTTATTATCTATGAGAACAACAGGGAAATTATTATTATTGAGCAAAAACATTTTGACCCCTCATATGTGAAGCAAATAACGTTATCTTGTAACAACAGCACATGTCAAGGTCTGGGATATATTATACGGTAAGCAAACAGTTGGTTCTCCTGTTGGATGTGGGAGTATTGGGTGGGAATAAAGACCTGAGCGACTTCGACAAGGGCCAAATTGTTATGGCCACCTGATTGGGTCAGAGCATCTCGGAAACGACAAGGCTTGTGGGGCGCTCCTGGTCAGTAGTGGCGAGTACCTACCGACAGGGTCCGAGGAGGGACGACCCATTTGGCCGTCGCACTAGGTGCTACGTTCGGCGTAAGCCAAACGCACCCCATCACCAGAAGCGCACCACAGTGAAGCATGGTGGTGGCAGCTGTGTCTGGAAGACAGACGGTGAAAACAATTGCAGCAAAGTACAAGAACATCCTGCAAGAAAACCTACTGCAGTCCGCAAGGTGACGGAGATTTGGTGGAACGACCCGAAAAAACACAAAGCCAGAGCTACACAGGAATGGGTTAAAAAAGTATAAATGTCCTGGAGGGGCCATTTCAGTCCAGACCTAAATCTAACTGAGAATTTCCGTTGTCACGTTCTTGGCCTTTTTTCCCGAAGCCGGCAGAACGGGTGCTTCAGTGAGGCCAACCAGTCCGGTTGAGTCCGGGTTGGGAAAAATTGGGAGAAAATCAGGGTTTAAAAAAATATATCTATAGACATATAATATGAGTATAATATCATATAGCCTATATTATATATCATTCTACTGCCTGAACAGTATTCATACCTACATAACAGTCTGTGTCACTATTTAAGACATTTCAGGCCGAATTTTGAGAGTCATACATCAAAAGTTGGAAATCGGACATTGCCCGATTCTCACAAAAAGCGGCGTATCCGTAAAACTATTTTCGAGGACACAAGATCAACGTGCTAAATGAAATTGGGTTCCTTGCAATAGGAGGTCCATCACATGGCGCAATCTGCAATGGGTGGAGTACTTTGTTAATATCAATTAGTCGTTAGGCGTTAGCATGACGTTCCCTGTTTCAGCCAATCATAATGAGTGTACAATAAAATCATGTGCGCCTAGTGCCCATAAGAACATGACTGATCTAAGGCAGAGGAATGTATGTTTCACACCAGAGGAGACGAAGGTACTGGTTTTTGAGGTCCATGCCCGACATGGGCAATTTTTGTGGATCTGCCAGCAAGCCTCCAAGCTCTAGGAAGTCCGGAGTGCTTGGGATCAGGTGACAGCTTGGGATATGTAAAACAATGACAATGCAATTACCAATTTAAATGTTTTATTAAGATACATGCTGCTGGCGCACCCTGGTAGCTCATCCGGTAGAGCGCATGCCACATAAGGCCAGACCTTACCGCAGCAGCCCAGGTTCAAATCTGGCCTGGGCCCTTTGCTGCATGTCATCCTCTCTCTCCTGCATTTCCTGTCTGCTTCTCCACTGTAACTGTCACTAAAAGTGGAGAAAAAAAAAGATACATTCAGCGTACACTGTGTAGATCTCTGATGATTATTTTAGCAATCCACTCCTAGGACTTCCTCCTGTAGGACCTCCACTACTCTCCATCAATCTTCAGGTGTTTGCACGAGAGATGGACACTGCTGTTGTTAGCTGTGTGCATGTGTCTGTGTGCGAGAGAGCGAGATCTATGTTTCCAGATGTATGTCAACACAATAAAGGCATTCAACGAAAGATTTTGTGCATACCTATTGCACAAAATGCATTTAACAGACAAGTTCACGTTTCACTTACCAGGGGAACGACTCCTTCGCCACTTGGTCCCTTCTCACCAGTGCGTAATCTGCCCGATTGGCCTGTCCCGCAAGCGGCACATGCAATTCCGATTCTCACTGCCTTGACATCTCTAGTGTGTCCTCTGAAATGTCTCGATGCCATCCATAATTCATAGTTATATTGTGTAAAACACAACATGCCATGAAGAACTCACTGACGTTCTGAGGGCTGAATTGTAACTAAATGCATCGCTCAATTACACTCCTAGTCCTCGACAACGCGTGATTGAATGGGATAGCCGTTATCGCCTATCAGCCATAAGATGTTGTAGCATTCCTCCTCAGACATATTAAGGATTGCCACTGTTTGAATTCTCGTTGGTGGTAACACCTTTGGTGGTCACTCATGCAATGTAACTCCTGTAAAGGCATTTAATAATAACCGCATGAATTAATGTCCAATGTCAACATATGATAAAATTACGATGGCGACGTAGATCACCATGCCTTTGGGGAATGATCAGCTACTATTAGCACATTTGACAGCCCAGAGAGATTTTCTCCCGGGCAACCTAACATTGGTAACGATAACAAGTTTAAGTAGGGTAGCCAGTAGGGATGTACCCAAATACGAATACGTTATTTGGGAAGACGCAGATAATGCGATGGAAACGGATATTCTTCTTCCTGAATTTGCTCGTTATTATTCGGAAAAAAAACCATGATTGACATGTCTGTGTGTCAGCCGGTTACGTTTCTTCGAATCAGTTACTATTGTTGTGGATGTCCACAAGATAAAAATTCCCATTCTGTTTGCAGCATAGGAGACGTCGTGTGGGGGCTAACGAGACAAAGGCCCTGAGTGGGAGCTGGATTTCTTTCAAACTCCCACAACCCATACGTCAAAATGTAGTGCAAAACCAAGTTGAAATACTGAAAAAAAACATGTTTTACCTTGTAATTCATACAACAGAGTTTATTTAATTTTCTAATTTTGCAGTCTGCAATGAGGCACCAATCACTTTGTAACTAGCAGCGATATATAAAAGTGTGATAAACACTGTATACTTACACAAAAAAAAAAAACTGTTGCTTAGGCAATTCGCTGTAATTACAGAATTCACCTGTGATACTATACTGTGACAGCCTACAGTGTGTGGCCAAATCACTGGGTTTCATAAAGGCTAATTCTGAAACATATCTGTTGCTGAGTTAAATCCATGTGAATTAATGTATGGGCCAATTTAGATGGAGTCCTGGATGAGTATTTAAAGAATTAGAGGATTATTATTATGTTATAATTATTAGGAGTATTTTTTTCCACTCTGGCATTCAAAGGTAGACTTTATATTTGCTTATCATTTCAACATTATCTGTCTTTAAACTAACTGGCATTACATTTTGAAGTATTTTGTGTTTTTAAATATGAAAGTGAATATCATTTTTTTTTCATACTGGATGCATCACAGAAAATACTGTGCAGATTTCTGGATGAGTGCTGTGCAAATTACCCACAAATCACTTTTCAGGCAGGATTTGTTTTTTTTTTAATGGATTTTTTTTAATGCATAAAATGTATTTATCTCTTTATTATTAAACATTATAAGCACTATTTCATAACAACATAACTTCAAACAATCATCAGCACCTATCGAAAATTCTTATCTTTTTGCATCATTATTTACAGTGTTAAAGTGTGTTTCTTTTCAACTGAAAACAGCAGTAGAACAGCTCAACCAAAACACAATGATCCACCTATCACACAAAAATAAGACTGTTACGATCATGGCTTTGGGTTTGAGGTTGCTGTGAGTCCCTGTTCAGCAACGTTTCACTGTAAACCTACAAGCACATGACGTTTAGTCTTATTTGTGGGCAAAATTATCCTCGTCCCTATCCCTCCTTGACAGAGAGAGTCTCTCTAACGAATCAAACTTCCATGTACTCGTGTACATTTAGCTGTTTCCAGCTCCTCATGTTCAGTTATACTGTCATTTCCTTTTTTGTGCATAATGGAAAAACCTTTTTGCTTTCTGGAAGGGGTGAACGGAAGGGATGTAGGTCAATGCGTTCATTGGTGAGCTGAACGCATTTTAAAGATTGGTTATGGTGAAGAATCTTACAAAGAATCGCATAGCAACTAAATAAGTCTCATAATGACATGTTCACACGTCTTCATTTAGTAAACCAAAGAAAAAGCCAAATTCAGTAATGGTGGTGACACAATTCGCCCTATGATAGCATGTGTTTGTTGGCATAAAGGGATATAAAGTGATAATGAATATGCTGTGTCATTCCTATTTATGTGTAATGACATCACTATGTAAGACCCTTAGGATATGGTGATCATAATTTATTCATAAATTATCTTGGCCCAGAGATGCAAAGAAAAGGTCTTGAGAAAGCAAAGATATGCAGAGGGATTTGGACGACTGTCAGTTGAAGTGGTGGGTAATGGCTTGGAAGGATCCGGAACATCAGTTTACGAGGGCGACACCTGACTGGAGGAGACGGAGGAGACTTGAGTGACTTGTGACGAGGCCTCTTCGTCGTCTCCAAACGGATTTTTGCCACAGAAAATCATCTTCATCATGCATGAGCGGAACTGGAATGTGGAAAAGAAGGGAGAGATGGAGAAGAGTAAAGAAAGAGTGGGGGAAGAAGAGGAAAAAGGGCAATCAGAAGCTGCGGAAATGTTGTGAAATAGGTTTTTCCTCCAATACATTTCCCAGTATCAAAACTGATGATGTTGACACCATTTTCTCAACTACCCAAACTTGGGGCCAAGTTGCAAATGAATTCGCCTCAACACCTCCCATGATTTTGCTGTAGGTACCATCCCACTTGTATACGTTGATCTCATGGAAACTTTATCATTAGCATACCTGTTTATTCAAGAATACATAGATGATAGGATTGTAGACTGTTGAGGCTTTGGATAAACAGGAGGGAACGGTGGCCAGACGCAGGTCGAATTGCTCTCCGCGGTTTGACACCATCCACACGGCGAAGGAGGCGTATGGCATCCAACATACCAGGAAGCCCAGTACCATTACAACCACCATTTTAGTCACCTCCCGTTCAGCCTTCTGGGTGGATGCTGACTGCTCCTGTGCCCTGGCAGCCTATAACAAGAAAAAACAATGCTCCAACACTCACCTCTGCTCAAATAAAAAAAATGTGCTGCTTTTGAGAAGAAAGGAACATTTAAAAATTATTTTATTATAAAAAAGATTTTAAAAAAGTGAATGTTCGTTGATTTTAACGTGGTATGACGAAAAATGGGTATATTAATGGGTAGTCATGGGTCTCAATAGACGCTGAAGTAGTTGTTCTAAAAAATTATTGTTGGCACCAAAAGTCTGAAAAGTTTTGTCTTTGTCTGTCTAATATTAGTGTTCATCAAAACCTTTTATCCAGAAAGAAAAATGGGGCTTGCTGTCACAAATTTTATGTTTTTTTTTAAGTATAAATTTTAAGTTAAAATTAAATTAAATTTTAATTTAAGTGTATATAATACTCACCCTTTGGTATAAGGGTTTGGCATATTGAGCATATAAAAGGCATGCTTTGAATGGCGCCTGTAGCTCTCTATCTCTGTGATTCTACAGTTAAATTCATTAAGGCTGCCCATGCTGTCACCTGGATTCTGGACCAACCTGATGTTTGATGTTGACCTTAATCAGTGACCTTTGCCTATCCTTACTTACTGATTTTAGTGTGAAGAGAAGCTGGCTGTAGCAGAAGATAATGGTAGTGAAGGGAACAGCAAAGCAGAAGCAGAAGAGGAACATGACAAAGGACTCGTTGTTGAATTTGTTGCCAGTAGTGTACCAGTCAGGTGAACAAGAGCACTGAAGACCCTCCGGGATGTACCTACAATGAACAAAGTAAAGATTTAATGACAAATTTAAATGTGTAAAACATATGTAAAATTGACTTTCCATCTATCAGAAAGTCTTAGGTTATTTCCATTTTGACACCAACTATTTTACCTCTCTCCACAGATCGCTCATGTTGCTTTAAAAATTCCTATTGATTGCAAAGTGTCTAATACAGCAGAAATGTAATTGTAATGAGAAAAGACTACTCCATTTTCTGAAGAAAATTTGAGTGTGCTTTGAGGAATTCTTAAATTCCTTCGTGTGTGTCATTGAAATTTAAACTAAGCGTTATTGGCCATGCACTTTACCGCTAGGTTGCTAGATGTAGGTTGCAATGGTGTTGTTAGTGGTTGCTAGTGTGTTGCCAATTGCTATGGTGATCTTTGTTTGGGTGTTGCTATGCAGTTGCTATGGCATTAAAGGTGGCTGCCAGGCTGTTGCTAGGCAGTAGCAAGAGTGTTTCTAGTTTGTTGCTATGGTGTTCTTAGTTGTCGCTAGTGTGTTGCTAGGAAGTTGTTATGTTGTTGTAAGTTGCTGCTGGTGTGTTTCTAGGGAGTTGCTATAGGGGGATATGTGGTTGCTATGGTGTTACTAGTCTTTTGCTATGGCATTCTTGGTAGTTGCTAGTGTGTTGCTAGTTGACTGCTAAAGTATTGAAGGTGGTTGCTAGTGTGTTTGCCGGCGTTGCTGTGGTGTTGTAGGTAGTTGCTAGGGTGTTGCTAGGTGGTTACTATGATATTCTAAATAGTTGTTAAGGTGCTTCTAGGTGGTAGCTCTGAAGCCGTAGGTCATTCTTAGGCTGTTGCGATGCAGTTGCTCTGGCATGATAAGTGGCTGCTAGTCTGTTGCTATGCCGATTTAGATGGTTATTATAGTTTTGCCAGGCAGTTGCTATGGTGTTGTAAGTGGTTGTTTGTGTGCTGCTAGGTGGTTGCTGGAGTTTTTCCATGTGGTTGCTATGGTGTTATAGGTTGCTGCTAGGGGTTTGCTATGGTGTTTGAAGTGGGTGTTAGGGTGTTGCTAGGCAGTTTGTATGGCGTTATAGGTGGTTACTCTAAATAATAACAGTAATAATAGTGATAATAATGAAGTAATTCTTCCAAAACTTGCCACGGTTTTTGCACTACATACATATATGATGTGTCAAAACGTGCAGCTCAGTCAAAGCTGCTGTAAGTTTTCTGACTTGAGACATTCTAAAAAACTATATGTGCAAGATAGTAACACTGTATGCCTTTGGCAAGCACACTAATTACTATTGATATAAATGCGACCTGTGTTTAAATTACTCTAATACAGACGTCTTTTTAGATTTTGATCTTTCCATTCTTTTGTGTACCCCCTCTAACGTTGGGATTAATATAACATTGTAGCCACTTTTAACAACTTTTAACCAACAGCTTGTCAGCAACAATCTTAACAGATTCAGATTACACCTGGAAACAATTTTAACAACTTTTCCAGAAAAAGTGTACAAACATCTATTTTATTAGTATTTTTTAAAACGTCTGTCATTATTAAAAAAAAAATCACTGCTGACAAGCTTTGTGTTCAAGTCCTTGCATATCGCTGTATTTTCAAGCTTTTGCAAAAGTTCATCCACGTCTATTCGTACATACGTGAGGGAAGCTGAACGCTTGATACTCACCGACTCCAGCCGCAAAGTGGCGGGATGGCGGCACACAGCGCGATGATCCAAGGGATCACACAGCCGATGATAGCGTGGTGGCCCTTGAAGGCAAAGTTCGCAATGGGCTTGCAAATAACCAAATATCTCTCAATGGCCACCACTGCGAGAGACCATAAGCTCACCATACCTGCAAAAGCGCAAGAAAAGGAAAACGGTATGAGTATAGATATCAACGTATCGCAAGCTTCTTGACCCGCAACAGATAAGGTATGGGGTGAAATGTTTCTTGGGTATCGATGACTGTACATAACTGAAGAATAAAGATATCCCTCGACTAATTAGGGGGTGATTCTTATCGTCACTACAAAATACGGTCACCTTCCGGTACTTCACCATACAAACTTGAAAATCAGTCGCTACTAACAATGATCAAATGTGAGGACAGGCTACGTTAGTGATGATGAAAAGAGGTCATAAGAGCTGTCATTTCAGCTGTCAGTTGTTGACTTGTTTGAACCAATGGGATTTGGCTATTAGTCCAAACCATTGAGACACTGGTACTATATGGCAGCTCTTCTCATTTTGGTTCAATGAAACCTCCCATCACTTATTTTTACACCTTTGTTAAACACATGATACCATCATTTACAGGATTTTATCCATGTTAAAAAGTAGAGGAATGTGTTGAGCTCAAAGAGAGTGGTATTTGACTCTGCTTCGTTTGAAAAAAGTAGGTGTAAAATAGCAGGAGAGAGGTATATAAAGCTGAGTTTCCGAGTTAGCCTACACTAATTTATGAGAAGAACAAAAAAATACTCTACAAATATGAAAGAGACATTGCTCCCTACCTCCAATGGTGGCTGTGAAGCCCTCAATCTTACATCCAATTGGCCCAAGAATCATGTATCTGTACGCAAAGCAGTAGAAGCAGGTGAAGGAGCCCACGCTGGAGACGAGCAGGTTAGCCACCGCGAGGTTTACCAGGATGTAGTTCAGATGGGACCGGAGCTTCTTGTATTGGGCGGTGCAAACGATAGTGAGGATGTTGATGGCTGTGCCAGCGACAAACAGGAAGAACATAAGCGCTGACATGCTCATGAACATGGCCTTGCTGCCCAAGTGGTCCTGAGGCACCAGGTAGGGACTGAAGAGCGTCAAGTTGTCGGTGTCCAGGGGGATGGGGATGTAGAAATCATCGTGGAATTCCTGTGGCCGTGAGTTGGACCTCATTTTGCCTATCTGTAACTGACCAAGTGCCTATAAATATGACCTAAACGTCTGTGTGTGTTTATCCTTTCCAATAAAGTTTTTTTTTTTTTTTTTTCCTATATCATAACAGGCAATGGTCCTGATTTCAGTTCTGTAGATGTCCCAGGAACAACTTTTTAACAGGTGCCACCTCCTCCTCAGTCACTGTTGCCCCATGGTGTAAATGCCGGTTCAATGCGCTTTTATAGGTTCCCTATAAAAGCACATAACCCCCCCCCCAATGCTTCAGAGTCACAGAACGTCTTTAACCCCTACTTACTTTATCTAATTTTTCACCATAAAACCCTAGCTAATACGGATAATCCTATTCACACGGAGCGATCGTTCAGTGTCGAAGCCGCAAGTTAATCTGCGACCAAATACCTTTAAGGCAGCTAATCACACACGTTTTTCTTCTTTCTAATCCGCTTTTTGCCGGTATTATCTTTGTCTTTGCGCTTAGAGCCTGAATTTCAGGCCAAAGCTGCGATTGCTTTTGACAGGTGCTTCTACAGCCCTGTACTTCCTCCTGTGCACAGTCTCCTCACTGTAACCGCATGTCTGCGTCCATTCCACAAGCTAAATCTCTGCATGAACTTCCAGGTTTAATACTGTATTGAAAATGTTTGAAGCACAAACACAAGTTACTCAGGCAGTAAAAAGCATCTACTCTCTGTACATCAAACCAAAATCATCATCAGAATCCTAAAATCTGTCATCATGACAAGTTATATACATCAGAGTGAGATCTTCAAGTGAGAACTAAACTTTCACCAGTTTCAGAAAGTAAAGAAGGTGCTCTTCCAAAGCAATGCTATCAGTGTTTGCCAGCATTGGTTCATGCAGCTTAAACCTGTGTTTCTTCACTCTGCTCACTTCCCATTTGCCTTCTTCAGCCTTTTTCTTGTGTGATGTTAAAGGGAGAAGTCCTTAAACACTGGTGTGTATGCAAAATCTGCACAAAAATACTTCCATTTGCAAAATAACCAAGTTACTCACACAAAAACCATGCTCTTGCAAAAATATGCAAAAATGCAGTTCTTAAAATATGTCTCTACACCAAATTATTGATCCCAGACACAAAACAATCATTTACCAATATAAGACAAAACACACAGCATTACAAAGAAATGTGATTGATGTCTCTTACATTAGTTTATGCAACTTAGTCATCTGTACTTCACAAATAACACAGTGACCCTTTGGCATGGTTCACCAGGTGAATGAGCACCAGGACAACTGTAGATAGCTTTAAGCATGCAGATTCAGGGTACCTCTATCCTGTATGAATTATAATAAAAATAATTTAGGCCTACAGTAACCTCTATTTTAGGTGATTTTATCTAATATATTTCCATTAATCGCCCCAAGGTGACATTTTCACATTCATAACCAGTTCTTCAGCAGCTAGAATCAGGGCACACTATGGGAATGTTCACTGTACAGTTATCCTTTAGTAAATCTCCTCCAAAGCCCAGGAGTAATCCTATTCTACGCATTATACATCATACATTAACAATAACGCCGATAGAAACCTGTAATAAACTTATATGACATTTCCAGAAATACTTTCAGTCATTGCAAGTGATTCTTGGGCGTAGACCAGACACCCCCCCCCCCCCCCCCCCAAGCCTAAGAAGGGAAATTGGATATCGTATGAATGATGTGAACAAATGTTTGTCGCAAAATCACTGCATTTTCCTATTCTGTGTCCCTGGCATTGGAGCCAATGGAGGAAGCTATAAGAAATATTTACAGGTATTGCATTGAGGAGACAAGAGCATAAATTGGCAATACATGCAGGTGGTATGTTTTTGTTCATTAATGACCCCAATTCCTCCATAAAGGCACTTCTGAAACGAGTCAATCATTATAAATATTCATAATAAAGAATTCATAATAAATTGGAACAAATCAGTAATAATTTCTTAACATAGCCCATCCACAATAAACCATATTGCTGAGTTTTGTCTTGGCACCCAAACAACTTGCATATCTTGGTATATCAGCAACATGATCAAAGAAAATAATGTAACCAAACTAAAGCTAATCGAAGCAGATTTTGCTTTGCCTTAAATTCTTGGTCAGTATTGAAATAATTAAAATTAACATAGCACTAAAAAATTAATTTTTTGTTAAATATGATGCCTCTTCATATCCCAATGAGTTTTTTAAACAAATTATTATTAATGCAAAATATATATGATATTTGAAACAGACCAAAGTGTTACTTGAAAAATTGATGTTGCCAAAAATAATGGGAGTCTGGCACTTCCAAATATTCAGTTAAGGTACATTTCATTTATAACAAGACACAAGCACATTTTTGCCTTTCTCCTCTGAGTGTGGGGTCTGCTTTGTCATACCACTTAGAATTATGCCTTACAGACTACTTTCTTCACATATATTACTTACATAGGGGAAAATAACATGAAAATCTTGTTATCTACTTCAAAACAAACATCAACAGGAGTAGTCCCTATGTACTCATAAGCAAGATCTGTGGAAAATTTGAACAAATCCTAGAATTTGGATAGTATCTGCTCTTTACAAATACGGTGATATATTCGGGGCGAATGAAGTGAAAGAATAGATTGTGTCCGCTAATTATTTTGAAACAATTCAAATAACA
The DNA here is from genome assembly GCA_019788955.1 of Albula glossodonta. Taxonomy (NCBI): domain Eukaryota; kingdom Metazoa; phylum Chordata; class Actinopteri; order Albuliformes; family Albulidae; genus Albula; species Albula glossodonta. The sequence continues at coordinate 28,519,749 of JAFBMS010000004.1, read as the reverse complement.
CGGGCAATAAAAATCTCACAGGAGTCTATGCATGAGTTAAATGCATGGGAGTTGTTTGTTAAAAACTAGGCTGGTAGCAATCATTCAGCATCTAGAATATACCGAAACGTCAATGAAAAATCTGAAGTAGTACAAAAGTTGAGTAAGGACCTGACCGTCAAAATAAATGAAGATATAGCTGCGGACAGTGTGTTGAAAGCAGAGGATATTTATGTGGGATTTCCTCAGGTCAGTGCATGACACATGGGTACTGAAGGACAGGCCTGTATACCGGAGTGCTGTTCACCCTCCTCCAGGACACTTCATTTTGGGTGATGGTGGGTACCCCTGCCTGGAGCTTCCCCATTAGCATACTCACCCCTTACCGTGAACCGCTGCAGAACAGGAAGTGGGAAATGTTCGACCGCCATCGCTCCAAGGCTCCATCGTAGAGTGAGCTTTCGGAATTATGAAAACAAGAGGTTCTTGTTCATCAAGGCTTTGGTAATGGTCATTTATTTGTGTGAACGGTGATCACGCGCTGCATTGCGCTCCGCAGCGTGTTCCTCCGATGTTTGTGATACTGTGGATGAAGATCGTCATGCTCCCAAGACCACTATTGAGCTACAACTTGGCCCTGGCCCAGAGTTTCATAAACTGGCAAAACTGGGAGGGACATCCTTGCCGCCTCGATGCCTGCATCGGCTACAGCCCCTGGGTGCTTTCATGAACATCACTGCCTTTAATTTCTATCACAACTACTGCGTTGCCCACTCTCCATATTTGCAATGCACTGCCCATCTTTACAAATTCATTACAAGGCTTGTCCTGATCGTACCTTTTTTTTTAACCTCTTGGCACCCCTCCCCAAGAAGGTTGAATGATGCAATAAGAGGCCTGTTACCGAGACGAAAGATCCTGAGCTCTAAACGTACATCTAGATCAATACTTACCCTTTGCACCCCCCCGAAATGTACTCTGGCCATGATTGAGTTGAGAGGAACCCCTGCCACCCAACCACTCCTTTTATGTGTAGGGATGAACCCGCAACAAGGACGCCAGAACAAGGTACGTAAAAACGCAGTAGCAATCTTTATCGACATTTTCTATAAATAAAAATGGTTGCATACATGATAAACATGATGTACAGATTCTTATGCAGTATTATAGAGTGGTGGCCATTTATGATGTAAAGAAATGTAATATTTTTTTAAAAAAAGCCAGAAAGCAACAGTAAGGTAGAACTGGCCAGCCAGCTGAATGTGTCAGCAAGCCACGCCTACATTAATGTTAGCTATACCAATGTTACATGACAAAGCACGGAAACTACCATGCTAACTTAACTTTAGATAGTGGTAACTTTAGTTAATGCTATTTCACTTATCCAACCTTTTCAGAGGACAGTAGGCATTCAGCATGCAAGTTAATGTTCAGTACTATTGTACTTAATACATAAAATAAAAATAATTACATACATGGGTTTACAATAATGCAGATACATTCCATTATTAACTAATATCATCTGGTAAAATCAAGTACTACATCAGGACTTACAGGTGCAAAATGTTATCAAAAAAACTTTTTAAAGTTAAATACTTAAACACAAAACTGACAGACCCCGGTCTCCCATACAAAGCCATATTTGCTTAGCATACATACACCCTTCATACATTTTATGTTGACACACTTCTAGTGTATATTTATTAGCTGTTGGCTGAGAAAAAACAAGAATGAGGATTCAAGCAACTGAGAATAAGAATCCATTTTGGGTAATCCTCTCACCAGTCGAGGGGGTGTAAATATGAAGAAACATACATGTTTTCAGATTTGAACACAGTCCATGCTGAGTCCTCCAAATATGCCAAAAAGTGTGTACTTTAGGAGGCAGCATTTTAAGGCATCTCTTAGTTTCAAGCCATATATCATGATACTCTTTGACTTTTCCTAAAATCATGTTATTTAATATAATAAGATAAGAAGGTGATAGAGCAAAAGAAATAAAAGTTTGTGGTATTTATACCTATTCCTGTCATCTGGTCAAATTGACCCACTAGTTCAAAAGATCTGCTTTCCCTTGTTTCAGTGAAAGCATTGTTGTTGCTAAGCAACCTGTGTTGTTTTTATTTAAATGGGCTGTTTGTCCAGATAATAGAATTGTTTGATATGTATACTTTTTGTGCAAGTAACATCTTTTAATGAAATGTTCACAATGCCATTGTTTAACATATTTCAAGGAGATAACATTAGCTATAGTAACGATCAATGTGACAAACACCGCAGCTTGTCGATATAGAGTGACCCTGGTCGTAGTATAGCAGGGGCTGATTCATATTTGTATTGATTCATATAGTATGTATCAATATGCGGGTACATTCAACAAATGAATCAGCCCCAAACAACAAAAGTACACAATCTTTGAATATAAGAAGTAACTGTTATGTGTAAGTCCGAAAATGATTCAGTTATGCTTTACCAGTCCCCTAGTGGCTGGGGCTGGTAACTGCACCTTCACACCAGCGGCCTGCAACTGCCACACCAGTGGCATCAGGACAGTTCACAAAATGCTACAGCCCCCTCTCTAAAATTAGCTGGGCCCTGGGGACATAGGACCTTGGGAACCTAAGGTCTAGTGTAGACCCACAATTGTTCATGGCTTAATTTACAAATATTTGAAACGATCATATTACGGTAAGTCATATTGTTCAGCTAGCTTTGGAAAACTAACAAACGTTTCAATATTGCAGACTTTCATCTGCCTTAATGTCCTTTGTGATTACATTTTTAAAAAGTTAGTCATCAATTATATTTGGAAGGCAAGGTTATCCAATAGAGGGCTTTTTATAAGTATTGAATTAAACAAGGGCTGTCAATCGATTAAAAAATGTAACCCTATAAGGAAGTGGTGTTGGTTAAGTGAGAATTTAGTGAAAATAATGATTCTCTGAATCCAGATGATTATAGCGATTAATGCCCTCGTTTAACATCGGGCACTTTGAATATTGAATACAAGTGACGCGACTCACCGAACCAACACTTAAAATAAGTTAAAATAGATGTAATTATATAATTACTATTAAAAATATTAATTATTAATTCAATCCCCAAATTTGTGGAAAGGAACAAAGACAAACTCTCGACTACAGACCTGGTCCACTACCTTGACAGACAGTGATAAAAGACATTAACAACAAAACAAGAGTATGAATGGATCGCAGAGTAGACGAATGAATGAAATGCAACTTACCACGCCAGCTGTCTATCTCTCTTAAAGAATGATGAAGGGATCACTCACAATAGCAGCCAAAATCCAAATGTCGCAGGAGAGAAGATCTCAAAACCAAAACATCTTTCATCTTTCATGAAGAAACCTTAGCGATGAAACAAGAAGACTTCGCAGAAAAACTGAGGTTGAGACTGTGAAAAAGCTGTTGAGGCAGAAAAGACTGAGCATGCAAGACTTGAAGCTGAAAAACTGAGCCCTCTTTCCAGGCCCAACTTAAGAAGGGTCTCTCTCCTCCTCCGGATCTTGAGAAAATGGCGATTTACTTTAAGTAGTTGAATGACCTGAGGTCACTGACTTAAAGGTATTTATGATTTCGCGCCATTTCTCATTCCTGGGCTCTGTTGGCTTATCGTTTCTGCCCTTAGTTTGACCCTAAGATGGACAGATGAACATACAGATGACCTATGGTCACTGACTTAAAGGTATTTATGATTTCGCGCCATTTCTCATTCCTGGGCTCTGCTGGCTTATCTTTTCTGCCCTTAGTTTGACCCTAAGATGGGCAAGGCAAATAACCATGAATTGCAGGTTGCTCTCCTGACAAGCGGCTGCAGCTTTTTCGAATTTCTTTTAAAAAGTACAGGCGCCGGGTATTACGCTTGCCCGGGAGCCCAGCGGTTGGGTGTTGAAATAGTTAATGAAACTATCTTCTGTTAGACGAGGCTTGTTATTGTGACACATTTTGAAAATTGGTTTAAAAACTTGTTGCTCGCTGATTCCTGTTCCTTTAACATGTAAAATGTTGCATCAAGACCTTAATAATTTACTTTCTATCACTGAGAAGGGTCACCGAAGTGTAAATTTACCTCTTGTCTGTGTTTTTAGTCTTTACATTTGATTTTCAAAATGCAGAAGGGAGACTGCACTATTCTTGTATGCTATATGGTTACACCGCCACAATCAATGGTGTGAAGTGGAAGCTGGAGCTTACTATGAAATGTGCAAAACTGTAAGCTTGCATAACAGCAATGGTAGACTCGGCCGGCAAGACACCTGTAACTATATGTCCAGAGATACAGCTGAGGTGAATGAATCTGACAGGTATAAGTACTGACAAGTGTTGGGGCAAGACAAGGATGAACACCGTTGTGGCATTTTCAAAATGTGTCCATCAGCTGATTAGCACAGCTAACAGTATTTGCTAATTTGCTTCTAATCAGCTACCACTAGCGAACTGGTTTTGCTTTATAAATATGTGCTTGGGTTATACACAGTAGTATTCAAATAACCACTTGTCAGAACTATGCTGTAGAAATACCTTTAGTAACGCTTACTAACACATTTAGTAACATACAGTGATGTGTATTAGGTAAATATCTGACCAACAGCACTGACCTCAGGTTCAGTGGGCAACAGTCTATTGATGTTTATATTTAAGGGACACTGTCTTAATCCGATCTGCAGGGACAGTGCAATGCAGGAAAGACAGGTGAATATCTTGTTGCCTGTCATTGTATGTCTAACTAATTGGTTATACGATAAGTGTATTTTCCAAATGTAGACTGTGTGGTAGGCCATGTCCACATTGTCTACACTTGAAAACATACAGTAAGATCAGTGTATAGTTGAGGCTGCTCAATAGCATTTAGCCAAATACATTTTAGCTTTGAACATTTTTAGGTAATGGTAAGATTTTTTGGCAATAGAAATAGTATATTTCCAATACATTATCCTCCCATATCTTTTAGCTGATGTGTAAGCATTTTAGCTTGCTTAATGTTGGCTACTACAATTGGTAGTTAGCTACTATTGGTGCTCGCTTCTAGTAATACTAGCAACGCTGGTAAAAATGAAATCTGAGTGAGATGTGACGTGTAGAAAAACCTGTCCTCACAGCTCAGCCTCCATCAGCATGGTTGAAGAGCAAGAAATTTAAAGTTTGGGAATGGCCTAAACTCCAGTGAGATATTGTGGCAGGACCTCAAACAAGAGATTCACGTTTGAAAACCAAATGTCATTGAGTTTGTGCAGTTTTGCATGAAGGAGTAGGCCATATTCCCCCATTGTGCTGTGAGAGAATGGTCAGGAACAACCAGTACTACAATGCATAGCAGATAAAGCTACTAAGTCTAAAGGGACAATGACATTTTCCCACACAGGAAAAACAGGTGTAATATAATTTTCTGTCAGTGCTGCGGCTTAGTAGCTGGTTTTGTTTTTATTTTCGTTTCTTGTTCATGTTTTTTTTTTTCAAAGTGCTTGTGTTTTCAGTTCCTCGTGAGTCTAAACTTCCCACTGTTCTATGCCTGCCTGATTACCCAATTGTGTTATTTGTTTCACCTGTTCTCCAGTTCACCTGTTACCCTCATTAGAGTTGTATTTATACCCTGCAAGTTTTTCTGCCAGTTTGTCTCAGTGAGTTTCGCTGTTTGTACCTGCCTGTTTTTTTGTTTGCCTGCCTGCCTGTTTGACTCTGATTCTGATTGATTGCCATACTTTCCTGGTTTTGACTTTGCCCTCTGTTTTTATTTACTTGGTTTTTTGACTGCATGAAAAACTCAGGTTTATTATGCAGTCTGTCTGATTCATGACAACTGTCCTTAATAATCGATTTATTAAAGAAATACATTAATTAGAGCTTAAAATACATTTTTAATTTAATAATTAAATTCAATCAGGCAAAAAATTGTTACTTGATCAGTCAGGTTTCCATTTATATAAGACAAGGTTTTGAGTGTAGGTAAAATAACTGAATATTCTGGAAATTCCAGGAATGGGGCCCCACGGTATTAGTGAAGACATATGGATTAAAGTCATGGGGGAAAATTAAAAGGGTCTGAATGTCAGAGTATGTTACAGGCCACCAGCCTCAGACTGCAGTGTTGATAATATTTAACCAGCATGCCAGGAGGGTGAGACAGTAATAATGGGGGACTTCAATTACCCCTCAATTAACTGGATGTGTCAGCTAAAGCTAGATGTGAGGAAGAGTTTTCTGATGTTGTAACTGACTGTTTTTTGACACAGTCTGTTTCTTAACCTACAACCCTGATGGAATCTGTAGCACTTAGGTAGGGAAGCCACTCAACAACTGACCACTGTGCGGTGGCATTTGACATTTGTTGTGAAAATGTATACAAATAAAATTGAATTGAACTGAATTGAATATTGCCATTTTTGGTGTTCTTGGGCCTGTAGCAAAAACTCACATGCAAGTTGACTGTGTGAATAGAGTTTTGCTCACAGGTCAAAAATGTATTGCACTTCATTCTTACTTTGGCTTGGACCTTCCTTACTCAAGTTCCTTTTAACAGGTCCAGAATGCCCCAGGGCCTATGCCCATACAAATATTCAAAGGGGTAAAACCCTGCTGAGGGTTGGTGAACCTCTCGTACGGCAAACAGCAGGGGTCAATTAATGTACCCCAATTTTGAATGCCAGTGTGAATGAACTTACAAATCAGAATCTTTTTTTTTTAAAAACATTTTATTTCTAGGTTTTTTCAATTTTACATAATTGAACAGTCATACATGTGAGGCCAAGTGGGAAAGAAGCAACCAAAATATGCAGTGAATTTCAATAAAATGTCCCCAGTCTTATTTGCATCGACAGTTGAACCGACAGACAAGAACAAAACAAAAGCAAAAAAAAAAAAACACTGGGGCATGCACTCACATTTCTGCCAGTTTATAGTATAACCAGAGACATCACTTGAGGAGGTGGGGGACAGACTGCTCAGGGTCAGACAAAATAGAACAATGTTGTCAGCATATAATGAAATCTTATGATCAATACTACCTAACGTTATAGGTTTGATCCTGTTGTGCTTTCTAATACTAATTGCAAATAGGAGGGGGGGATAGTGGCATCAATGTTGTGTACCCCTCTGTAGAAAGAAGGGGGTTGACCTGTTTCAGTTTGTGAAGATGGAGGCAGTAAGTTGGACATAAAGCATACATACGGTGGCCCTGAAGTGCAAAACAGCATAACAAACCAGAAACCGAAATGCAACAAACCAGAAAATGAAACGCAGCAACCAGAAAAAAAAAACACAAAACACACCAGAAACCAAAACGCAACATACCAGAAAACTCAAGCCGGAAAAGGTAGGTACAAGATTGATAAGATTCCTTGTCACTGATTGGATGCATATTGTGTCAATCTGAGTGTTAAGGAAGTAGATTTTAGCATGTGCAACTTTGCAGCATTTCACTAGCAGCGCTAAACCCACTTCTCCCACGCAGCACGGGGCCGGCCAGTAGCGGGGCTGATGGTGGGCAGGGGGGAAGCTGGAGTGGGGGTTTCATTTTCTGGTTTATCTTGTTTTGCACTTCAGGGCCACCGTACATGCACACCCAGAAAATAAATTAACTTCTGAGGGCAAATTCTTCCAGTACTCTGTGAACAAATTCCCATTCAATCTGATGAAAGGCTTTCTCTGCATCTAAACAGAGAACAGCCTGCTTGGAAGGCTTGTCAAATTTGTGATACATTATGTTGAAGATTGAAAATCTGTTTGGTATGAAACCTGTCTGATCAGTATGATTTATAGCAGTCGTACATTTGTTTAGTCTGTTTGCTAATATTTTAGTAAAGATTTTAAAATCTAAACCGAGCATTGCAATTGGCCGACACGATAAAGGATCGGTTTAATCTCTGTATGGTTTAGCAAGAGTGTGATGTTTGCATTGTGAAGTGTTTGAGGGAGTTTTTTGTTTGAGTGACAAAGTATCCTGTAATTAATTGGGATTGTCTTGTCTGCAGACTTATAAAATTTGATACCAAAGCCATCCAGGCCTGAACATTTACTTATTTTCAATGACTTGATCGAGGCTAAGATCTCTTCGGGTGAAAGTCCTGCACGCAAGGTCTTATTTCAGTCATTTAGCTGATGCTTTTATCCAACGCAACATACAGTTGATTAAGCTAGCCAAGGGCCAATCCCCCCTGGGAGCAATGTGGGGTTAAGGGCCTTGCTCAGGGGCTCAACAGCAATGGTGTTCTTAAGGTGGCTAGGACCAACAACCTCAGAGGTTCCAGTCGTGTACTTTAGCCACTAGTCTACAGGCTGCCCTCATGAAGTGCACTTCTTAGTTTTGGTAGGTTAATTTCCTTCATGAATGGCTTTTTGCCTGTTTTTGCCTCTTAATTATCTAGAGGGCGATGTATGGGGTTTGCCCCAAGCTCAAAATATCGTTGATTAATTTTTAGTAGTTGATAGCAGATCTGTCCAAACAAAATTGTATTGGATTCATATTTAAGACTAAGGATATTCTGAAAAGTTTGGGAGTTACTAGTGCTTCTACACAATATTTCCAACTGAGAAAGATCAGAATCTATTTCCTGTGAGCGGCTCTTTTGTAATTTCTTTGCAGACGATTCATACGCAATGATATGGCCTCTAATAACAACTTTAAATGTGTCCCGTAGTGTGGACTCCAAAACTCCCAGAGTGTAACTGGTCTCTATAAACTCTGTTGTTTTGGCAGACATAAATGAACAAAAGTTTTCATCTGAGAGTAAAGATGGATTGAAGCGCCATGAAAAGTTCTGTCCAGGCTGGTTAAAATCAAGAGACACTGAGATTAGGGCATGATCTGAGATCATAAATATTGTGATATTTAGTGTTAGATACATTGGGGATAAGTTTAGCATCTAACAGAAAATATTCAATGCGAGAATAGGACTTGTGCATTTTAGGAAAAAAAAAAGAATAATTTCGTGGGGTGTTGGGTTCTCCAGAGATCAACTAAATTTGTGTAAGTGATAAGCTTATTTAGTACTATTGATGAATTGGGAAGGCTACCCGCTCTACTGGATAACCTATCCAGGTGTGTGTCTAAATCTGTTGAAATCTCCACCGAAAATTAAGTCAGTGTTGGACATCGAATGTTTTGTGGAAGAAGGCTGCATCATCAGTATTCGGTCCATAAAAATTATGAAGCGTTATTTGGAAAAGAGTATAAATGCCTTGTTACTATAATAAAGCGGGCGTGTGGATCGCTAACTGTTTTCCTAATTATGATCACCATGCTGCAAGCTTTGCTAGAAAATGTGGATTGAAATATCTGCTCTACCTGTTCTTAATGCCTAATGTGCATTTCTTGTTGCAAAATTATATCGGCCTTCAGAGATTTCAAAAGGGAGAATACCCTCTGATATATGACTGAGGCCAAGTACATTCCATCTCACCAGTGTGATACAATTGCCGTTTGAAGTTGCATTACATACAATTGAAGGATATGTTGTACAATTAGGGTGTAGTCTAATTACACCCTAATTGAACCCTAAATTAACATGCGTAAATTGCTTGCAATGTGATATGCTTCAAACATTCAGTGATCATCTTCGTCTTTGTTCATGGCACTACCTGAGTTTTGGAACAGGTCGCAGTATTTTGAATAAGTGAAACACTCCAAACGCTGTTTTATGTCATTTGCAACATATTTCAAACTACTGTGCTTCGTACAACCGTTGTTCCCATTTGCGACATACTTACTATGGTTTTGGGAAACATTTGTAAATAGGATGTTAGTTTCTCTGACGATCCATCTTACTACAGTAGTTATTCATGATTACTGTTGCTGTTTGAACTGCAGAGTTACCACAAGATAAGTCTGGTATTACCAGTGGCCTTTTTTGCAACTAAACAAGCCCCCCTCCAATAAACTAACAGACATGAGAAAATGATACCTTTTTGGAATGAAAAGTAAACGCTGACTCAGCAGTTAACTCCACATTCAATGACAGTCTGACCTGGTGCAGCTGGAAACTTCTACAGCCCTGTAGACCGTTACCAAATGCCTCTGCTTCTTGTGGGGTGGTGAACACCATGGTTTCGGAACCATGTGTAACTCAAAGGCGTGCGTGGAGGAGAAATCCGGTTCATACCCCAGCTAGCCTCAGCTAATAGGCTAGCTAGTCCAGGCTCTTGTGGCTCATAGGATCCTGACATAGGAGTTTTGTGAGTCGAGGTGCCTAGCTACTGTATCCAGAAGAGTTAGGCTGGAATCCTCAACTCCCCGTTTTGCCTTGTAGGCAAACTGGAGCGGGTCCAGACTCGCCCACCATGGTGGTAAGCTCCTCAGCGACCACCCTCTCCATGCATTTGCAGAGGATGGAGGTGAGTGCCACAGGCCTAAAGTCGTTCATGGGCTTTTTTGGAACAGGGATGATGGTTGTCTCCTTCCATGCCCTGGAGATGAAGCTGGCGTTCAGGAACAGCTGGAAAAGCTGGCACACTCTTTCAGCATGTGGCACTTAAGCTTGTCCGGGCCAGGAGCTTTCTTTGGATGTAGCTTGGAGAGGATGGAAACAACCTTCCATTCCTCCACACTGATTGGTGCAGGGGCATAGCTGGTGTTGGTCAGGGTCCAGTCCTTCACGAGGTCAGTCCTCTTGAACCTGGCATAGAAGGTGTTCAGCTGCTCTGCAATGGAGAAGAGGTCTGGGTACTGTATGTGGGCTGGTTTCTGAGCTCTGCACATCATGGTGTTGAGACCCTGCCATGCCTCCCACACATTTCCCCTGGTGAACCTTTCAGGAGATAAATTATATTTTAATGTAAATCTTACATTATTTGCGCTCCTGGGGCCTGAAAATGAATGCTTCTCTTTGGCTAATGCAACTTCACCATGAGTTTTGCTTTGGGTGGGAATTGCAGATGCTACAGGTTAAAATGGCAAAGTTACTGGGTCTGCAGGATCTTAGAGGATTTTTAGTAAAGAAGAAGAAAACGACAGGTGAGATAACCAGTTTCATGTATTATTAATACATAATATGTCCCTTATGTGACAAAACTTTGGCAACAGCTCAGCCAATGTTTAATCTTGAATGAGACCGAGTCGCAGATACATATATTGCTTGGCAGCTAACTTGTTCACTTGTGAGAAAACGAACATGTGAGCTATCTAATGTATTTATTTGCTTGAAATAACATGACCGATTTAAGATTCTAATGAGAGGGTGACATACTGAATGTAAAAAGTATATTAAGCAGTAACTTGTATGCAGTTGTTATAGTGTCAAGATATGTTTTTGAAATCCTGCGCTAGTAATATCATTGTTGCTATATTGAAAAATAACATTGTGAAAAATCTGATAGTTTTTGATAGCTTTTTAAATTAATAATACATGTAAATTTTTCTGCCTTTTTTTCTTATGTTTATGCATGAATGTAAACAAATGTAGGCATAAACCACCATCCTTCCGCTCTGAGATTGACCATCCTCCTTGAATTTCTTTTACAAATCGACCACTGGTTTGAACTGACGAAACCTTAACAGGATCTAGGCAGTGTGCTGTAGCAGTAAAAAAAAAGGGCAACAAGATGTGTGGCTATATAGCAAAAATTATTGATTATAAATCTAAGAGGGTTATAGTAAAATTATACAATGCTCTTGAAAAGGGGCAGCCTGTAGTCTATTGGCTAAGGTAAATGACTGGAACCCCAGAGGTTGGTGACTCAAGCCCCAGTCCAGCCACAGCAAGAACACCATTGCTGTTGGGCCCTTGAGCAAGGCCCTTAACCCCACACTGCTCCCAGGGGGAATTGGCCCCTGGCTAGCCTAATCAAGTCGCTTTGGACGAAAGCATCAGCTAAATGATGATAATGTAACGGAATGAAAAAGTACAAATAAGTGCCACAAAACTGATTGCTTGCATGAAATATAAAAGCTACGAGGACAGACTTAAGACACCTAACCCATTTAATCTTGCAAACAGAGTGTTAGAAGTGATCTAGTTGAGGTTTTTAAATTTATGAAGAAGTTAAATAGGGTTAACTGCTATACATTTTTAGAATATATTTAGTCTGTCAAGGGGGCATAAATGGAAATTAGTTCTGCACTGATATAAGGAAGTGTTATTTTACTCAGTGTTATCAATACAGGGGGTCCTCGACTTATGAACGAGTTCTGTTCCTACGCCTTGGCGTAAGCCGATTTTTGACGTAAATCGTAATTTATACCTAAATTATACCTAAATTAACACCTTAAATCACTCACACTGCACACACGACACATGAAGGACATATAAAATACAGTAATTAAATGAAACATTAATTAAAAAAAAGAGAAAACAATTTCTTATCTTTATTTCTGTGGTCGTATTTATGAACCAAACCGTTTGTCCACTAAGTTTGTCCAAATGACCTGTTCTCCTCATGACACGTTCTCCTGTTCTTACGTTCAAAAATCAGCCAGACAAACACTTTTTTTGAGACATTCAAATACGTTTTCACAGCACTATGTGAGCACACATGCCGCACAGGAGGAGGCAAACCACATCAGGACGATCTGTTTTATTGATTTGATTTACAAGGGTTAAATTACCACAAACAACATATGAAATGAGAAGAAAAAGACAGTCTTGTGCTCTCGTTCTCAAAACCACTGTGTTACCAACAGTTATATAACCCCACATCATTGTGTAATGGCACATACTACAACTTCCTGAATTTGTACAATCTTGTAGCAGGTCAGTCCTGATTGGATTGTTAAACTGAGATTAACTAAAAATAGACTAAACGGGATTAAAATGCATCCGCACTAAGTCACTAATATGATGTTAATGTGATATGTTTTAATACATTTTGACTTTGACTGCAAGGATTTCGAAATTCCAAGCATTGTGCACATTAACACAAAATATTTGTGCACACATTATTTCCCAGTCTGACTTGGATCCACTTTATAAATGGCTAAAACAGGCCAATTTACAAACCTTTTCTCTAATTCTCTAATCCCCGTTGAATTGTCTAGTCAGGGCTTACCTACAGCTGGCTTTTCAGTGTTGCATAATAATAATGGTAATTCAATCATCTTGCTGTAATATGACGTCGTTTTTTTAATTGGGATCTCCTTGAAGTGAAAATCTTGAAGTGCCTAACTTTACGAAGCCTGTCTGTGACCTTGCTGCCAGTGTGCCGTTAACCTCGTAGTCACAAATCGAGAGAGCCGTGCATTTGTTCACAAACCACTTATGCCTTAAAAATATTGCCTTCAGCTGGTGAAATTGTGAATGTTGTGAGTGGTTGATAAACTAAGGATAAAGGCGGAATAAAATTCAAAGAGCACCCATGGACTGCGTACACTTGAAAGCGTGCCCTTTGCCTATTGTGAAAGGTGGGGAAGTGATTGTCAATTAGGATAGGTCAAAGGACAGAGGTCAAAGTTGAAAGCTTATGCATTTTATTTACTTATTTGTTTTTATCATCAGTCCTACAACGCACCGATATTATTATTTCATCTTATCTGAAAAGATGACATTGGGAGGTGATCAAAAGGCAGTTTCAAGTCATGTTATTGTGTAGTTGGAGCACATTAAACTGATATTTGGAGCTAGTTTCATTATAAATAAAAATCTGGCTTACTTATGTGATCAGAATGTTAATTTCAACTGTGAATAGATTTTGGTTGACCAATGTTTCCATATTTCTCAGTTCCTCCATATCTCTTTGAGGTTGTACAATAGCTCAAGTGATTATATTTCATTTCATGGTTATGCCCTGTTTTTAGTACACCCTTACAATGATTGGCTTATACTTGCCTACTGTTAAAATATGTAAAATACTGTAGAGTGGGACCAATAGCACACTCAGTTTGCTTTTCAGCAGGCTGCATGTAATGGCCTCCATATTGTACTCAATTATTCCAGTACACCTACATTTTTAGAATGTATTGGAAAGTGTATCCTACATTACCTATCGATTTTTTCCCTTTTTTTACTTTTCAGGTTTTTTGTCCAAAAGTTAAAAGTCAATTGCGAAAGTACTGAGTTATTAGTGAGACAGTGACTTCAACATGGCAGTCTCCAGCTATGTATCTAACCATTATGCGGAAAATTTGAGAAGGAAATTTGCGAGGTCGAATAGCCCTTAAGTAGTGACCTTATGCTAATTTAGGTTGCAAAGTCCATCTCTATCCTTATTGGAAATCAGGATGTTGTTGCATAGATCTTTCCTGTCTCGAAATTGGATAGATTCCAGTTCTCATATGGAACTTAAATCAAAGCTAATGAAGAAACGGCACAGATTTTCATTTTACTTTAGGTATTTAACTAAACCACTTGCTAATGTTTGCGTTTTGACTTTGATGGAGAAGTACGGGATTTATGCACTTACTCAACTCCTTCTCCAAGGAAAATCCTCTTTGCCATTGTCCTTGCAAGGGAAGACGGAACCAAGCACTAAAAACAGGGATGCCAATAATTTTGACATCAGTGTTTTTTGAGAAAAAGCAGGATTATGCATTAAAACTACCCGAAACAGTTGCAGTAGAATAAAAGAAATAAAAATGTTTGAACATACAATATAACCCAATATCTCTACTTTTTTCGTTGAACAGTCTTAATTTCATCATGGGTGCCAGTAATTGTGGAGCGCATTGCATACCTCTCACCTGTAGCCACTGTTTATCTTAACACCTTACTGTTATAAATTTGTTACAGTCTATAACATTTTACTGTTACTGAATGTATTACACTATGTAATGCTTTAATGTGTTATGCTCTATCACAGTATGCATGTCTTTTCTGTTGAAGCACTTATGAGATGCACTTTCAAAATCTTCGATTTGTCTGTTATCTGTTATTTGCTTTGTCTGCTATCTCTGCTCCCTACCTGGCCTGCAAAAGACATTTGCAGAAATCACAGTTTTTCCCTTTTTTTAAAGACCCTCAAAATCAAATTGTGTTAAACATGAGTCCTGATTGTAATCATCCCTTTTCTTCAGGTCAGCATAGACTTGCAACCAGGAAAAACAAATCATGAAAACATGGTTTAATTTACTTTCCTAAACCGTCAAAAAAGTTAAAAAAACATTTTTTCATATTTATTACTTATTTATTTTACATATCAAAAAAATATCTTCAACAACATTAGTATAAACAGAACTGAGACAACAACAAATAATGAACAAATAATCATTTTTTTCTTTGTTAAAGGTATATTGTAAAGGTATTTATGACTTTTTGTGGGGGGGGGGGGGGGGGGTCACTATCTCACTGGCAAATGGAAAAATATGACTTGAAGTGACTTCAAAAACATCTTTCCAGCAAACGATGTGAATTTATTTGCTATTGACTCTTACGTACGAGTAGTGAAAATTCCCTAATTGCAGAATTCTCTTTAACCCAATTTCTCAAAGCTGTTTTCACCGGTCTTCACCCCATGTCACACAACTGACTTGTAATGAGCCACCTGGGTTGGCACACTAATCTACTAAAGCCGTGCTCCTCTGACGTCAGCTCCGCCATATCCTGCCCCTGCCTCAGCGATGCTCCTAAGCCCTTTATCAGATTGACACTAAAACTCCTCATTTAATTAAAAGACCTGCAAGGCCTTCGTAAACAAATTCAGATGACCTATAGGAGCTACTGTTATGAGAAAATGATGAAATTATTATAACATCTAACATCACATATAACCTTGCAGTTGCCAGGTTAATTTTCCACTTCACAGCTGTTGGATAGGGTCTAACAGGTCAGGAAATATTTTGAGGAAATATTTAACAATTAATTTTACTGTACTAGAATATATTGACGAGTCAAACTTTTTCTTGACAAGCGTTGGTTCTGTTTCACATTTTCAAAAACTGATCAGCATAATGTCTTAGATTACATTGTTGCAATTGAAATTGAATGTTGGTTGTGTATACCAGTGCATTTTTCTATATAAAAACCTGGATGTTATTTATGTACTTATTTATTTATTTACAGGGGGTCCTCGACTTACGAACGAGTTCGGTTCCTACGACTTGTCCTAAGCCGATTTTCGACGTAAGTCGGAATTTATACCTAAATTATACCTAAGTTAACTCTTTAAGTCAGTCACTCTGTACACACAACACATGAGGGACATATAAAATACAGTAATTAAATGAAACAGTAATAAAAAAAAGAGAGAACAATTTCTTATCTGTATTTCTGTGTTCGTATTTACGAACCAAACCGCGTAGGTCGAAACTAGGTTTTTTTAAATAATTTATGCAAGTGCGTCATAACCACGAAACGTCGTAACTCGAGACCGTCGTAACCTGAGGACTCCCTGTATGTATTTATTTATTTATTTATTTATTTATTTGGAGACTTGCATGAAGTTGCACAGTGTTGTTGAACCTTTTAATTTAGTGTCAATCACAGATAGCAGCCGTTACCTTTTGATCTGTGTTAGAAAGCATTGTTACCCTCTTGAAGGCTTAACCAGGGCTCACCCATGTGACCTTCTCATCGGCTCAAAACGAAAGGCAGGAGTTGGGCTTAAAAGAGTCTTAATAGAGGCAGCCAGGCTACCGACTAGAGCAACTAAGGTCGCACCCTCACACACACACACACACACACACACTTACACTAATGACAATGATACGTTAGCTGTGTTAGGCCACTGCACATAATGTGTGCTAACCTCAATTTACTGAAGATTCAAATTTTCTCACAAATTGCATAATAGATACTAAGCAGATGAATAAAGTTCATAAATATCTTAGTAATCGACAACTGTATTTACTTATACGTAATTGATTAATGGAAATTGATACTTGAAATTACAATACAAAACTTAGAAAGCATCATTGTCCCTCTTTGTGGAATTGGGTTTGCATCATTGCCATAGAGTAAAATAAAGCGTGTGATAAAATACAATATTTCTTGGCACTGTGCAGCAAATTATGTGCAATACTGTTTCATCTATTTTATGGCACACCACAAGGATGTGTATCTGAGATGTTCATGTTAATAAAAGGCAATATGTGAACTATGGTCTCAAAAATATAATATAAAGAAATGCTGTTGAATGTGTTTTTCCCATTCTCCTTCAAAGGGAAATATGTGCCACTCTGGTACCTGTCCTGGTTTGCAAATGCATGTAATTGTAAAACTGCATGCATTAACAGTCTCAGGATCAATGCACATGCCAAGATGAATAAACATCAAGGACGGTTACTAATCGCTGACTGTCAGTTGGTGAAATACACCACACAGGAATGCCAACTGTTACACAGTGATACATACTATTTAAGGTAAAACAGACTGGTAAAATACACTATAGATACATCACTTAATAGAAAGGAGCAAGGCACATTCTATATTTTAAGCACCAATTCTCAATAATGTTGAAGCAAATAAAGTGACCAAATATATATTTTTGTCTTGTGGCAGCCTGTAATCAAAGTATTGTTTTTTTTTAAATTATGTGACCTAATCGTTAGCGATTTCAACAGGTATAGATACATGGTGACTCCCCATACATGAAAAAATCATAGTGGCTTTGCTCTTGACAAATGCACAGCTGTTTATTAGAGTACTCCTTACTTCATCCATGTAATCCAATAAAGACAATTTTCTCTCCTTGGAAAGCCATCACGTTTAGGATCACCTCCATGCGAGTAATTTAAGTGTGTGAACTGTACCAGTTCTCCTAACGTATTAGATTTTTAAAAATTTCACAATTAAGCAGACAGTCACTGCTATCGCAAGACTACTTTCTACAGTTTGCGCAGTTACTAGTTAAGTGTAAACCAACTTTGAAAGAATACTAAATGAATAATATATATTAAGTGTGTGTGTGTGTGTGTGTGTGTGCGTGTATTGAGAAATTTGAGAAAATTTTAATGATTTGACAAAATCTGACGTAATATCGCTGCACACCTAAAAATTGTTCCTGTCTCCATGTGGGAGGGCGCTCACAACAATTTTTGGAGCAACCCCCCACATCACCTGCATATGTGTTTTTTTTTTTTTTTGTAGCACTTTTCTTTTGTATAGCAGTGAATACATTTTCCCAGAAGCTTTAATCTGAGACTGGATTGCCAATCACTGGGTTAAAACTACAGCTCCCACAATGCATTTCCATACATCTGTTCACATAAGGGCTCAGCTTTCCACTATCTCCATCAGTGGGTTAACTGTGAGAGAACTTTCAATAATCAACCCACCCATTAAAACTATTCCCCTTTCTATGAGTCTGCCTGTTGGTCTACATGTCTGTCTGTATTTCTGACAGTTCATCATAACAGTGTTAGGGTTAATATTATGTAATTGTGAGTGAATATTGTTTTTGGGAGATACGTGGCAATTTATTCAGTGCTTATATTACAAAAGCTTAATGAAACAATTACCAAGCTTTGGTCTTCCCTAGTACAGAAATGTATTTACTCCTGAATAATCTGTATTGTGACAAATTTTTATTAGTATGTAATACTAATAAAAGTAACAGTTTCATAGGGACCCCGATCCATCCCCCCCACTTTTGAGAAAAAAAATATTGTATAAATTTAAAAGTTGAGACCCTTTTGCTCACAGTTTGGTCCCCACAATGCCCAAAAAACAGACAGACAGCTGATTGGACTGACACACACCACCTGCCTCCTTTAGATATACTGGCCCAAGGAACCTGCAGGGTGAGAGGAACAGCAACTGACCGCCCATTGACTGGGCCAGGAGGGAAGGCATTAAGCTCAGTGACCTGGTTACCAAATGAGTCTGGGCCGCTTAAGGAGCCAATGGCAGATTAGGTCCGAGTGAGACACAGACATATCCTGATGCAAACCGCACGCAGGAGGGATGAACCCATAGTGCAGGGGTGTCAAACTCCAGTCCTGGAGGGCAGTGTCTGCGGGTTTTTGTTCTTTCCTTTCGATTGGCAGCCATTTTAGGCCTTGGAAACCAGGTGTGTGGACTCTTTAGCCAACCAGTGATTTTAATTAATCAATTAAGTGCTAAAACACACCAAAAACCAGCTACCACTGCGGCCCTCCAGGACTGCAGTTTGACACCCCTGCCATAGTGTGTACCAGTCACCAGCGTGCTTAGCTGAGCCTAGCACAAGCAATGAGGCAGTCCTGGAAAACGGCACATTCATGTCCTCCAGCCACCCCAGCAGATTACAGTGTGGCGGCTGACAGCTGCTCCATTTCAGGGACCCAACCCACAGAAGCCAGATGGTGGTAAACCCCTTGTCGCTGTTTTCCAGGGAACCTCCATTACCTGTATTGGGGTAGGGGGCATGTGCGTCCACAACTTCCAAGCTGCCATCTCGTTACTAGGAAAAGTGAGGGGGGCGGGGCTGTGGAGTGGCCTGGCCTGTTCTCCAGAGGGCTTAAGGAGATATCAGTGACAGTGTGGAAGATGCATGACAGACACTCAGCTGAGATATCAATACAACGTTTTTGTACCACTTTACAGCGGCTTAAATGGTCATGTTTGTGAATGCACACATAATTTCTGTCAAAAAGAAATGACTGAAATGTGAATGTGAAATAATTGTTGTTTACCTGTTTTTGAATGCCATTTAACTGTTTTTCGAATTGAACTGTCTCCTCTGATAGCTCTCCAGGACTGCATACATTTATTGGGCACTGTACAGGAGGTCCTCAGGTTACGACGGTCTCGAGTTACGTCGTTTCGTGGTTAAGACGCACTCCCATAAATTACTTAAATAACCTAGTTTCAACCTAAGCGGTTTGGTTTGTAAATACGACCACAGAAATAAAGATGAGAAACTGTTGTCTCTTTTTTTTTTTTATTAATGTTTCATTTAATTACTGTATTTTATATGTCCTTCGTGTGTTGTGTGTACATCACTCCCTCCAATATAAACATCAAACAAGCTTGGCACTCTTCGCATTGCAATATTCCTATCTTATATTTCCCACCAAATTTCCTACCAGTTTTTCATACCAATGTTATTATTTCCTATTACAAATTTTTATTTTTCTAATTGCATCATATGAACTTATGTTACCTGTCATTTTGCTCCGGTGCTGTCAGACTAATATATTGTCAACATGCATTCATTTCACCAAACTGCATGTTCCCAGTTGGCTGCTAGAGGGTGCCAGAGAGCAATGTGACTGATGAACTCTTATCTCTCCCTGGCAAGACAGCCAATGAAAATACAATGGCGTCA
This sequence comes from Albula glossodonta, assembly GCA_019788955.1. NCBI lineage: Eukaryota > Metazoa > Chordata > Actinopteri > Albuliformes > Albulidae > Albula > Albula glossodonta. The sequence goes on along the minus strand of JAFBMS010000004.1, from coordinate 28,499,644 downwards.
TCCAACAGCAATGACTATTTCCTGGCATTTCAATTTTCCAATTATTCAGGGTGAACAGCTTTGGAGGTTTTCATCTTTGCATTAGTCAAACATGTTTATATCCTTAACTGCTTCTATTGTGTAAATGTTCTGTTGTATCTATTGTGTTGTATCCATTTGTCACTTTAAAGCAGCTTGGGAGAACAACCCTAGCACTGAAGTCTCAAATGAGTTGGTAGAGAGGCCTGCATAGAATACGTACCTGTGCTGTCAGAGACAGGCTGCAGGTCATCCGGTTCAAAGTCATACAGCAAAATTAAATAAGATCTATCATTGAGACTCAAAATTTTGTTATAGATGCAAATTTTCTGATGGTACTTTTTCCTCATTTTATCATTTTTCAAATTTTAGACAGACATCTCCTTATTCCAAAACATCTGTACTTTGCTGTTCTTATGGTACACAAAATGCTGGTCTGCTCATTAGTGAATGCACCTTGTCTTTATTTAACTTAATTGCTGCCTTATTTATACTCTGTCCTTCTGCCTTAGTTTTGTGAAGTTTTGCTGGGAGTACATGAGTGATAACTGCGAGTCTCTTTTTTTAAACTAACCTAGTTTTTATTCATGCTTGCTTTTGTGTCCAAGTTATGCTGTTCTGCACTGTTACTTTGTTTGATGAAATTCATGCACTTGCATCCATTTCTGCCTCCAAGTGATCCTCACTGTGACATCAAATATTTTATGTTTTTTTACTAAAAATTGTATTTTATTGTGTTAGTTTTCTTGTTTGATTTGAACACATTTCTCAATTCAGAAGTAAAAGTTTCAAAACAGTTGCCTAAACAGAATTTCACTGATCAAAGTAACATGTTGTTTTGAGCACTCAAAAATAGTAAAAGCATACCACAATAGCAAAATACTTCCATGAAATATGACTTCTGATCAAATGAAAAGATTATCTGAATCAATCATTCCTACCTGTAGCTATCAATGTGAGCCTGTTCAACCCTCATCTATGCTGTATGCCTTCAAAGAAATCCCAATCAAATACCATAAACACCACATTATTGATGGTTAACATGGATATACATTTGGGGTTACCATAAAAAAAAGCATAATTTGGTGTGGTACGACCCTCTTTCTTTGTTTCTTGTAGAATCCTTTGCAACATTCCTAATTGTATGGGGTCATGACCTCTCTCCCTCTCACTCCTTTCCCCTCTAGGACAAGCAGCATGTGTGTGTGTGTGTGTGTGTGTGCATGTGTGTATGTGTGTGTAAGCTTGTATAGGTTTGGGTCAGAGTACCTTTTATACCACCCAGATATGTTATTGTCACGTTGAAGGTTTCAAAACTTCAAAGTCTTGTGATGACAAGTGTGTCCCTCAATATAGCAGCTAAACTATTAATTTGCAAAATTACCTGTTCTTATAGCAGCTCTATTAATTTGCAAAATTACCTGTTCTTCTCTGTAAACTCTCCTCCCTAAACTAGGGAAGAGACCCTACTTAAGTTGGGCTTCTTAAGTTTGTTTGTTTTTTTGCGTCACCCTGCAGCTCAGTGTCAACCCCAAAGCTCAGTTATTCTGCCCAACACTCAATTTTCACCAAGAAGGTTTGGTTCTGAGATCTTTTCAACTGTAGATTTTTCCTTTTTGGTGTTTGGCTGCTATTGTGGGTGATTCCTTTGTCATTCCTCAATTGAAAAATACAATTAGCTATGGAAGCTTTCATTTCATTCGTCTGCTTTGTGATCCATTCTTATTTTTGTTTTGTGTTAATATCTTTTACCACTGTCTGTCAAGGTAGTTGACCAGGTGTGTAGTCCGAACTGGTTTTTGTCCAATAAACCTATTTAAAATATTTCTTTTGTAATTGTACATTTCTTATAAAGGTTGATCCACCAGACTGGAACTTGGTGATTTCATTAATAGTTAATATTTTTAATAGTAATTATTTAATTACATCTATTTTAACCTACTTGTTGGTCAAGTCACAGGTTTTGGTAGTAAGTGTCATTTGTGTTTGGCATTCAGAGTGTCAGACATTGAAAGAGGACATTAATTGCTAGAACCAGCTAGATTCAGCGAGCATTGTTTTTTGTTAAATTCTCACTTCCTTGACAATATTTACATAGTTAAAGTATGTGATACAAAAGCCAGTAAGCATTGAATGGACTGTCTTGGACTGCATTAATTTTTTGCTATTATGATTTCAGTAAATGAATTTTCACAGAACATTGAATTCACTTAGAAGGAGTTTATTGTTATGTGGCAAGTTATACAACAGTACAGACATTTGATCTTGGGCTTGGTGTCCAAGTGTCATACCTCACAATTTTGGGTGAGGTGAACCCCCCAAAAACAAACAGCCAAGAAGAGCTCAATCCCTTACAAAGGTGTAGGGCTGCCATCCACCTTGTAGACATACCGGGTTTTAACTAGAGTGGCTTCCCGGAACAACAAGTGACTGTTCAGTACTAGGGATGTACCTAATACTTCTAAAATATAAGTGTTCAGATACAAATCACCTAAAGTTTATTCATCGGTATCCCTGTTAGCCCCTAAATGTGAACTAAGCAACAAACATTAAAATGTACAGTATGATCTATAATAAAAATGAAGTATAATAACTTAGAGGGAGAGAGGTATGCTGTCATTTCTTTTTTTATGTTTTTAACAGCAAATGACATGTAAAAAAAAAATGGAAGAACTTGAGAGACATGTGAGAGAGAGGGAAAAAGAAACGGAAAAAACAAAAGGTGGTGCAAGTGCTGTCAGCAGCAGGCCCTGGCACTTTGCTGCTGTAATGGCCTTTCTCAACCCCTTTATAGAAACACGCCCCACCAGTAGCAATTTGCCTGGAGCGTTCAAGGGGGTAGCTCTCACCAGCAACAGTGAGGCTGCAAATAGTTTTAGGGAAGTGACCCTCACTGTCTTCAGTGAGGAACCCCACACCAGCCAGAATCAGGAGACACATGAGGGTGACCCTTCTCAGATGTCCCCCTCTGTGTCATCAAAAAGGCGTAGAAGTAACAGAGATGACTCTAACAGTCTTTCGAACAGGAGGTGGTGAGTGCCATAAGGCAATGTACCCCCGATGCAGATGACCAGGACGAAATTTTTCTCCACAGCCTATTGGCCCAGCTACAGTCCCCGAGGAGGAAGGAGGCGGTCAAATTTAAAATTCAACAAATTATTAGTGAGGCCCAGTGCAATCAGTATGAAGAAGAGGCACAGGAGACAAGCCAGTAACTATGATTAAAACAGCCTTTTAAATATTTTGACTTGTTAAATCAAGCCAACTTTGTAAGACAGCTTCATAGTGTAGTTCCAAGACATGGTTAAGTACCAGTCAAGGCCGTTAATTGCTCATAAATACTCCAACAGTGACACCTAGTGGTTCATTGTAATTATTACCATATGTGTATCTACAAGGGAAGACAAATAATGGACAGACCAAATGAAAGAGGACTCTTACTTTTAAAGAGCTAAGCCGCAGTTACAAAGAAGTCTCTGTATTTGTTTCATTTAGTTGTTTCATACTAAATGTCAATATATTTCTGTCCAAAATAAATAGCAATATAAGATCTAACAGATTTTGAAATAGGTCTTTCCATCATTGGTCTTCCCTGGCACTCACAATGCAACGAGGGTGCCATCAGTGGATGAATATGCGTAAGCAAATCATAAGAATTTCCACTTAATAAATGTGAAACAAATAAATGTGTATCCTACTTGATTGACAGATTTAATATTTGATTTAAATTGATTTTGAGTTCAATTGTGCACAGTTGGTACAGAATTGTGGGATTAGTTGTGATTTATAGTTGAAAACATGCGTGCATGTGGTGTACGTAACTGGTACAGAAGTTCAGAATATAAAATGTATTAAATATCAGTATATAATATATATATATACTTCTGTAGGTACAGAAGAGTGCAAAGTTTTATACGTGAGGTCCCCTGACGAGCTCACATTGGTGCCTGTTCCCATTCGTGTTCCCTTTGAAATCAATAGCGTTTTCGACGGATACAACGGCCTGAGACTATGCTGGCTGGAATGTCCTTCTTCGCCACCGTGTGAGCGCAAGGTGCCCACGGTCAGAGTGGTCTGATTTGCCAGTCTACAGGATATCATCATCATCATCATCATCACCTTGTGGAATTACAGTGCTTAGCAAGACGAGGGTGAAAATTCTCCACCCATGTATATTTTGATTCGATTTTATTTGGTTTTGATTTGGGTTTGCTAGATTCAGTGCAATTCCATTTTTGTTTTATCAGTTTATGCTCATGCGATTTCATACCTAGTTTATGTCTGTGCTCTACCTTTCAGTGTAATAGTCATGGATACGTTCCTAATCACAATTTTCACTCAAATCTGATGGCACACATATATTACCAATGACGAACATTAGCTCCCTCACACACATCGATAAAACGATTTCATGGTTTAATGAAGAGCAGGATGATTTCAAACATCTTCCACAATCTCCATAATCACGAGACCCATACTTCACTGTGCCTTCACGGTAATTTCTGGAACACATAATGTACAGCAGAGTACATTTCCATCTCATTCATCCCTCAAAGAACTGAAGATTTTCCTTCTTGACAAATGGTCCGATATCCCTTTAGTTACAACTCAAAACGTGTATGAAAGTATTTCAAGAAGAACCAAAGCTATTCTGAAAGCAAAGGACTGCCTACCCTCCTTTTAGCTGGGTTAGCTGTTTTGGGCTACCTCACGCAGGTATAAAGGGTTACAGTGTTTTGAGTGCAGTTAACATTTTGTGAGGCTTATGGGGTTGGGTTTCACTGGTAACTTCAGCCTATCAGGGCTGCGGCTCATTAATATGAATGTGACATTCCCACTCAAACGGCCTGTTCATTTCAACAGGAGAAATAGGTGCAGAGTAAAAAATGATGAAAGATACGGCTTAATGTTTTTCATTCAAAAAACACTTAGTAGGTGCCCATGAATGCTTATAAATCAAAACTGCAATGGCTTTAAAATGAGCCAACATTTATTTTCAAGTCTTGTAAATTCTGTTCATTGAATGCAAGCCAACATCTGTCAATGTTAATATCAAAATAATGACAAATACATCTATACGTACAGCAATGCATTCTGGAAGGACCATATTCAGCTTATCCATTTCAGAGTAGCAGGCTATTTTCATCATCTTTTAAATTCTGAACTGGGTAATGTATGCCTGCAGATACAATGTTTTAAAAGAGCTTTTGAATAGAAAATGAAAGGACTTTGGAGTGTGGGAAATGAAACCACATGTATTTTGCATTAAATACATAAATTTCCTTGGTTTTAAGTTGGTCCATGCATTTTTGAACAGGTTGCTGTAAAATAGGTTAATTAATAGGTTCCCCAGTAAGTTTAGGAACTGCCAAAAGCAAAGCTGGTGATGATGATATAATATTCTTAATATTTTTTTATGGCACTTTTCCTTCATTACAACCTGTCCATATTGTACTGTAAAAAGTCACATAACGTGATTTTCCAAATGTGTTGCCACAAAACAGGCACAAGCCCGGCACAAACCAATCCAAATAACCCCTGCAAGAGAAAGTACACATATCTTGTATAAACAGAGATTACCCAAGAAAAAAAAACATGAAAACAACAAACCACAACATGCACCCTTTCAACAGAATAATTTCAAATTTATTTAATTTGTCCCACACACATGGATTCCATAGAATAAGAATACAACAGAATTTACGGAGAACACTTGTCTTCCTCAGCACTGTCATAATTTATCATTATTATTAATACTAAGATACACCACACACAAAACACAGCACTACCAAAAGGCATTGAGAGTATCACAAGAAATCATTCATCACTAACAACAGAATTTTAAGTAGCATAGTTGTAGAGAGAGAGAGAAAGAGAGAGAAAATAGAGGGGGATCACAGAGGGAGAAATCTAAAACATAAATAGTAGGAGACATAAATTGAATTTCAAAACGTAGAATTTCACATGAACAAAGGGAAATTGAAATTAACGTTGTCTGCTACACATAAATTGTAACAGTGGCCAAACAGGTAATAACAAATGTATATACTTTTTTACAAACTAGCTCCCTGCTGTCTCTAATATCCAAATACCTGAAGTTACAGTAGAACCAGACTGTGATTTTTAAGATGGGGAATGTAGTGGTCTAATGTGTTTTCTCACCTATGCAAAGTGTTTATTGACCAATAATGGGTCGTAACTGAATTTTTAACTGTGGTAAAAGCCCAAAAGCAGTTTTTTGTTGATGAGTTGAGGGCTTTGCAGAAATCGAGTGAAAAGATTTACTAATCTTTTGACTAAAAAAAGACACCATTTAGAGATCTGCAATTTTTCATATGTACAGCTTCAAGCCTATCACTGAAATGTAAGCATCTAAAACGCCTAGTTTTATTGTATATCCTTAGATTTTTTTTCAGGATGCTGTCGACCCATTCAGATGTTTTGAGCATACTAATATTGTTATTAATTAGTACGTTTCAAGTTTGCATGGGCTACATCTGGAAGCTAATAGCAGAAGCAGAGGTGTGTGGACGGGGAGTCTGATTCGGTTTAAAACACATGAACAAACCCACACAAGCACACGAGATGGAGACTTCAAGCCCAAAGATACATCATATGAACTGATAACATATGCTGCCCTTCTTTCAGTTTATAGAAATAAATTGACCTCATCGTTGTTATGATTATGGACCTCTACCAACAACACATTATATTCACATCCATTACTGTGAATGTTATAGCGAGAAAATGGAGAAAAGTCTTGTTTTTTCAATATATTGTTGACACCCATGAATAAATTCTACAGAGTGTGTGCTACGGTATTGACATCCATAGGCATTACAGATAGCCATCATTTTTAATTAGCCTGTAATTAGGAAGTCTGTGTTGGTGAATACTCACTGCTGCAATTTGAAAAGGCACAACAAAGCACCATTTTTTGCAGTGTTATTTGGTCTGTGCTCAGACAGCAGCTACGCTGTGTGTTCCGTTACCAAGCCATGAAGAGGCAGCTTTCTAGGGCTTCTGGGTCCATCTGTCACTGACTGCCACTGGTCATGTGACTCTCTGGTGACAAACAGACCCATATCCACAATGTTCTAGGGATGTGGAAGGTTCAAATTAAAATACAGATAAGATAAACACTCAATAAATGAAAGGAATACACAGTCTGAAAAAGTCTGGATGAATTTGTAACACCATGGGTAAGTGAAATATTAAGTAGCTCAGTCAAAAAGTGAAGTGACACTTCAATACTGAATATGGTTTTGACATACAACGTATCCACTCCACTGATGCAAGAATGTAATTTACATTACTGCTGACAGTCTTATCAAGGCAAATATTTTTGTTATAATTACTCGTTTAAGAGAATTTACCTCAAATGAAGAACTCAGATGTCAACGTCCTATATATGTATACGCAGTCTGTATCTGAATTCTTATGTACATTAATCCATACGTTTCTGCAGCATATAGGTTTGTGTGCTTCAGTATTAGTCCAGAAACCATTTGGTCTGTTTTAAATGACATTCGACAATGGTAGTAGTCATAGTCGAATGTTTGCTGGCACCAAAGTCTTTCCAGTATAAATTAATGAATTCATTACGACATTTTGACAGTATCAAAGGAACTGAACCATAATATCAGATACAGGGTTCACCATGGCTGTTGGGAGTCCTACAGTATAATGAAGAATGAAAATAAAAAAAAATAAAAAATTAAAAAAAAAAAAAACACAAAATATTTTCCCAGCATCTTGCTTTTTTGATCTCTGTCTATATGACAAACCAATAAGGTGCACTAAACCAGCCAAAAAAAAAAAAAAGCACAGTATTAGGTAATATTAAATGTTACCATGGCAATCAACGGTTTCCATAATAATGTTTTGTTTTCATATTTGCACTTCCTAACATTTCATTCCTCTCTGATGGGTATCTTCGTCATTTCCCTCTCTGTGCTCACATGGTTTTTACTTTTTAGTTCCCCTTTTTCCTCCCTTTTCTTGCTCACTTTTCCCATCTCTCTCTTTCACCTTAGAACTCAAAGATTAACAATGACCAAACATATACAAACAAGAGATGCAAAAACTTAAAACATAAAACTACAACAATGGGCTGAAATATACCTGGAGTAACTATCTTAGTTTCTAACAGAAGTAAATTAGATTACACTGGAGACTAATAATAGATAAATAAATATACACGCGAACACACACGCACACATGCTCGAGTTGGTTGACAAAATAATGGAAACCCCGACTGTAAAATTAGACCAAAACTTACTTTTTATTTATGTCAATACTATGACCAAATGTGTTTGTGCTTTATCTGTTTCAAAACCAGTACTTTAAATTTGTGCTTTAGAAAGCAACATGAGTGATCTAACAAATTTTTCACAAAGATCAAATGGTTGTTGCCCAAATTGCTGACGTGTCAGTCACAGAAACAGCAAAGGTATTGAATGGATGACAGGGAACGGTGTCAAAATTGTGACAGCATACACCAAATAATAAAAAAACTGCATTATAAAAAAGAAAATAGGAACAGAAAAAAATGAAGATGACTGATGACATCACACCTATCTCTCCCTGGCTGTGCTTAGCAAAGGCAGACCGTTAGCAATAGCTGGTCATGATGAAGCTGTGACTCAAACAGACAACACAATCAATGGCTGCGCCATAAACTCTACAGGGTGAGCAACCCGCAGCACAGCTCATTAAGCATAGCAGTGGATGTGTCACGGCATGGGCGGCCATCTTGTAGAAGTCAACGCGCCCGGTTGTTATTCTCCGTAGTATTCTTCAAGGAATACAAGACCAATTTAGATAACCCATTGCTGCAGGCACTGTTAGTTCAAGATGTTCCGAGATGTTAACAAGCACTCATACATACTGCTAAAGTGATTCAAGAGCGGTTTCATGAGCACCAGGACTAAATCAGACACCAGATTTTAACATCGTAGAAAAACTTAAATAACAGCGCTGCAAGAAGTATTACAGCTGTTCTGAAGGCAACGGCAGCTTTGCTCCTTATTGGTTAATAATATTCATATGTTGAACAATATTCATATACATTATTTGAGGTTTCTATTATTTTGTCTGCTGGGTGTGCATGTGTGTGTACATATATACATACATATACACACACTCACACACTGACACAAACATACACATACACGCTCCCACATGTAGTGTCACTGTAATATTCATTTTAGATTCAGGTATTACTTATAATCTTCTGTATTTTTGAATATGTCAGCACTGTATTCAGACTTTGTATCCAACTGTGTCCAATTTGATCCATAAGAGTTATTTTTTTCATATAGAGCATAACAATATTATATACAGCACACTAAAACTTTCCAATTTTTGTCTGTCATATTTTTCCCTTCCCAAAGATCTAAACATTGTCATTGAATGCCCCTGTGCCCCCCTCCCCCACCTTTTCCCTTCCTCTCTTTGTCAACACAGGGATGCACAGATACACAGAAGAGTGGAATTGTGGGTAGGGTTCAGGCGACACGTTCCCCAAGTCACACCGTCACTCTCTCTCTGCAGAGGAAGGGAGGGAGGGGAGGGTGAACAGTAAAAAACCAATAACTGTTTGGAATATGACCTTGAAATTTGGTGCATCAAATAATAATAATAAATATTGCTCCCTGTATTTACTGTGTAATAAACCACTCATCTTATGAGATACAAATGTCACTCTTTTTTGTATGCCTTCCAGAACGTCTAGTCAATAAGCATTTTCAGGACATGGACCAGTTTTGCCTAGGTTTTCAGTGTTTGTATTTTACCGTTTACACCATAAAATGCAAACTAATTCGATGAAATAACTATCATACAGGCAACAGCTGCAGCTATGTGTTGAAATAAAAAACACAACATGTAGAACATGAACGCATATGTTTAGCTGTGTATTTCATGTCCATCATACAATTGTCTGAAACGGCAAAATGTTTTCATATTATACAGCAATGAAATGTCCAATCAAGATGACTCCGTGATATAGATATTCAGAACAAATTACTCTAACTATATCTGATGAGAAACCTGACCTGAGTTGTTTACTTAAGAATGTGCAATAGAATAATAATTTTACCTCAAAAGAATATCAAATTCATAATGTGGTGACCATGTGGCTCATGGAATCATTTTACATTAGACAAAATGGTCTACAGTGTGTGGACAGCTCCTAACAGATCCTGAGTATCATAGTTGGTGTCAAAAGCATCCACAAACATGGTAGGGTTTAAAATGTTAAAAGAAACCTAATTTCTTTCCACTACAGGGGGTCCTCGACTTACAAATGAGTTCCCTTCCTGCGACTTGTCGTAAGTCGATTTTCGAAGTAAGTTGGAATTTATACCTAAATGATACCCAAGTTAAAACTTTAAGTCACTCACTCTGTACACACAACACATGAAGGATATATAAAATACAGCAATTAAATGAAACAGTAATAAAAAAAAGAGAGAACAATTTTTTATCTTTATTTCTGTGGTCGTATTTACGAACCAAACCACTTAGGTCGAAACGAAGTTTTTTTAAATAATTTATGGGAGTGCGTCGTAACCACGAAACGATGTAACTCGAGACTGTCGTAACCCGAGGACCCCCTGTATATGTCTGCGGTCCAATCCATTCAATCTTATGCCCTTGAAAACATCACTCGCAATTTCTACTCCGCAACATGTGACTCTCCACCAATTAAACGTAAACATTTGAGTGCATACTGTTGTTTGAATTGTGGAGTGTTTTCAAGGGCAGTGGACTTAACTGATTGGACTGAAGTATATAATTTCAGCTGATCCCCTCTGGACCCAGAAACCCACTGGGACATACTCACCAGCCTCTGGTTGGCTGCCGTGCAGCCTGGCTCACATCTGATTGGCATAGGATGTGGGCCCGCCCTGTTGGCCGTAGCCCTGGTCGTAGTCCCCGCTGTTGTAACCCCCGCCCTGCTGGCCGTAGTCGGGCTGGTAGCCACCCTGGGAGCCACCGTAGGGGTCCTGCTGACCGTACCCCTCCTGCCCATACCCCCCCTGCTGCCCAAAGGATTCTGGGGCAGGCTGCTTCTCCTGGGAAGGTGGAGGATAATGCCCAAAGGCAGCGAGCCAGCCCGTCTCCTTGAATACGAACCACAGGTTTCCACCCCAAAGGATCAGGTTTAGGAATCCAAATACCTAATTCACACATAAAACGCATATAAATACAACGGAACTACTGCATTCAGAACATTTTGTTTGTGATACAAAATACATTACAACACATGACATGTATTAAGTTGAGAATTAATCTAGCCACTAATGTCACATGGCATTGTAACTGAAGCTAATATTTAGCAATGCATTGATAATATTTTTTGAAGACCAGCACAGATACTGAATACTTTGTAACAGAGTCGTATGATGCTGAGTACAAATGCTAATTTTACAAAATGCATACTTAAAAATAAAGTTTTAAAAATCCAATCATTTTCAAGAATAAACTTGTTAGATTTTTGTCTGCTACATAGACATTATTTTCTGCGGTATTAGCATTATCAAAGCTTCAGGTGAATTTCAACTTAATGTTGAATTCCATGACAATACAGTGATGCTTTCTTACCTAAACTGTGTCTGATTCACCTGATTTAACATACAGGTATGTGTTGCTTAACATACAATATACATTCTGTGAAACAGGATGTGATTTGGACATTGTGTGAACACCACATTATCAAAGCTATATGGGACACTGTAGTGTACCTGTATTGACTAAATAGCCGAGATACTGTACACATACAGTACTGTATTTCACCTAATGAATCTGGCAAGGTAATATACGGGTTAAATAGGTTACGTCCGCTACGCCCCCTTCTCCAATCGGGATTTCTGAACTCTATTATACCCTTATGGGACCGCGGGCATATATGCGGTTGGACGTTGTTATGCGGTGCTTACCTGTAATTTCAACATGTGACAGCTGAACCCATATGAATCACCAACCTTTGATCCATTATTGAATTTAATAAAGTGTTTTATTTCTCAAAACTGGTGTGACTTTATGTCATTCGATATGTAGTTAATTAGGTATGGCACTTCGTACCCCACAGTGCTAAACCCCACCCCCATGCTCAAGTTACCCCTGCTTGGGGGCACGTTATGCCAAAGGACCAACTTTTTTCGCTGGTTCATAAATACTCTAAAACTGCATTACTTACAGGCGATGTTTTCATTTCTATGGATGGAAAACAAGCTTAAGTATACATAACAAGTGTTGTTTGAAATAAATTCACATTTGCCGAGATCATGAAATGTAAAAAGTGGTTCTATTTACCCCGTTCTCCCCTAGACCATGCAATATAGACATTGGGAGATTTTGTGGATGCGTAAATATGGTATTTTACGGACTATTTGTGTTCAGAGTATTTTTTCCCACAAAGGCTTCAATTTTAATCTTGTTTGAGAGGTACATGGAATCTCACTTTCTATGTATCATGGAGCTATGTCTACAGAAATATAGAAAATACTACACTGAAAATAGCCAGAAATACAGAACATTATACTGTCAATGTCTACTAATGTACCATAATAGATAAATATTGATGTACACATTATGCACTATCAACGTATCAGCTTAGTCATATCCTGTATCTAAGTCAAAACAGCACACTTCCTCTTTAACAAGGCAATCGTGAGCTGTCCCAAAGGTGGTGCACAGCTAAGCAGGTTTTGCAGTACTTTGTTTATAACTGAAAAAAGGTGTTGCTTAAATTATATCATAAAGGCAACACAGATTTTATATGTCTTAAATGATGGACAATCCCTTTATTTAATATATATCATTTCCCTTATTCCTCAGCTTGGATGGAAGCAGCCAGGTATAGCATGTCAGGATACAAGTAAAACATTACTGGAAGGTTATTCTGACAGAAAGAATTGCTAAAATCCAATGTGATGCATGGCACATGGACTCACAACAGAGGTGTTCAGTCCAGAAACGACGGGGTCATGAATCTCTTTACAGCGGTTGCCCTCCTGCTCGCAGGCAGGGATGAGGGTGATGACCTGCTCAGGGTCGGTTGCTCTTTTGACGTCTGAGAGTCCTTTGGCCCAGGCCGCTGAGCTCACCAGCCACATGAACGTGAACACGCACGTCACGCCGAAATCCTGCGGAGAGGACAGGACGAGAGACAAAAATGATGCGCTATAAAACGGACCTGGCGCTACAGCAGAACTCTGAAAAGAGAGAACCATCTGTTTGCAATTCTTCTTATAGTCCTCTAACATTCCTGTATTTCTCACATAGATCTCTACATGAAAAAACACACACTTCAGGAGAACTAGAAATCCGTAGAAAAGATGAAAACGTAAATGGCCTTTAAAGGGAAAAGGAGACAAAACACTGGTTGGTTCACTGTCTTTTATGACTCTCCCAAAGTAAAAAGCAAAAATGGATTTGAACACTCGCTAGACACTCTTGTGCTGTGGACCGTCCATAGACTATGTGCTAAGATGGATACAGTATAACCATCAGTACTGAAATATTTAAACCACAATGAAGCATTTGGCTAACAACATTGCTGATGGCATTGACATTACAGGTTTATACTCTGGGCAATCCTTGCTCTGTGGTCGTTGTTACAGTCAATCTGGTTTTATCCAGTTGCTGAACCGATTGTTATGCTAATGTTCATCTCCAGCAGCCAATCACGAGCCCTGATTAACCCCTGAGGCTGAAAGTCCTAGCACTGACCACCCAATCAGGTAACATTAGAGTGGACTGACTATTTACTGAAAAGCTGTTTTGTGTGGCTGTTAGGTACCACTGCACATACGACTATGATCAGGCAGGCTATAAAGATGCTTAGTTTGCTTGCTTACTGTCTAGCGAGCTAACCTGCACAAAAAAGTCCCTTACGTTAATTACTAAGACGAACTCATCAATATATTGCGACTCACCACATCTGACTACACACCTATCCAAACACCTAACCAGGGTAGTATTACAACTTCTACCTCCCATGTTGTATGCTATTAGTCATAGTTGATTTCTAACATTATCTTAATTAGTCACACATGTGCGCACACACAAACACACATCATTTTAACAAAAGAAGCTCAAAACACTTCACAAATGAACTGATTTGCTTCCTTTTTTGAGGTAGCAGCGAATAGAATGACGTGCTAAATCAGCCAATGTTTTTGCGGAGGCAGTGTCAAATGCCACTGGAATGTCACTGAAGAGCGTTTATATTTTTTGCAAATGATAACAGCAGTCAATATGGAGCGACACCGGAATGTTGAGGAACATTATGGTTTCAGAGTACCTGGTACTCTGGTTTTCGTCGTTAATTCTGGCTTAAAGTCTGTCAGAAGACCCGTCGCTTGACTGAAACTATCATGTTCGCGAACATTTCAGTGAATGTCCCTGAAACAGGATGGTAACAAGCAGCAGGGATGTCGGGGCGATATCAGGAACACAGAGACGTTCTTGTGCAAGCCACTCACGATCTGAGCTCCCTTGTTGTTCTCGCGGTATTTTTCCAGCTGGAAGATGTATACGGCCAGGGCCGCCATGGAGTACAGGAAGGAGAAGACGCCGATGGTGACGAAGAACTCCGCTGAGGAGGAGCAGTCACCTATAAGGAAGAAACGCTCAGGTTTTTCCCCCCTGCATGTTGGTGCATCAAAGTACACTTGGTGGAGCCTGGGAAGAAGAGGAGAGAAGAACATTTTTTTTTTAATTATTTGTTTTAGGATTTTTCCACTTTATGTGACAGTTACAGTAGAGAGGCAGACAGGAATGGCATGCGCTCTACCGGATGAGCTAACGGAACACGCCAGAAGGATGTTTTAGTGACGGAATCAAGTGGAAAGCATCTGGGATCAGGGAACGAAGTGATACATAGAATCATAAAACCATAAAACCTAATGCATAACCTGATAAACTGGCGTATTAGATATACTCTCCCTTTGTGGTTTAAAAAATGTTAAATGACTCCTCTAGAACTGTGGAATTTTGAATTTGTATTTGTAGAGGGTATTGTTTTGGCCGAGGAGTGCGACAAATAGCACAGTTTCAGCTAGCTTCTGTAGCATAAAAACACTCAGTATGTGGCTGGTAGCTAATGATCACGTTAAAACCGACCGAACGCACGGCGTAAGAGAGCTGTTAAATCTGAAAATAACAATACTGGAACAGAGAGAGCAGTGAAGTACATTTATGAATGTTCAATACCTCATCCACTCTTTCCATTTTGGACATTCATGGGTAGCCCTGCTGGGTCAACTGTTAGTTGAGTGAGTGCGGCCAGTCTGTCACTCTACATAAGTCACGTACTGAGTGTGACCAGCCTGTCACTCTACATAAGTCATGTAAGCTGATGTCAACCTCCTCCATCAACAGCCTGTTTTCAACCAAAGGCCCACTGCTGGTGGGCTAAAAGCAAACAAACTGTGATTAGAAGGATGGATAGGGAAAGGAGGGCTGGATTAAAGAAATGAAAGTGAAAGAAACACACCCGAAGGAGGGTAGGAGAAGAAGGATGAGGAACAAAGGGAATCATATGTAAGTCTGTGTGATGGCAAGGACTCACTGGAGCTAACGCGAGACTAACGAAGCGACCTTGAGATAGGTCACTGACAGGGCTCTGCCTTGTGCTTCATCATGGAATAACTATTCTTAGTCTTCACAGAGGCCTACCCTGGGAATGTTCATCTGCAGTATGAGTCATGTGTCCACACTCACACGCACGCGTGCGCACAAGGGCACACACATGCGCAAACACACACAGTCACGCACGCTCACAGAGGCGCACACACACGGGCACACACACACGGTCATGCATGCTCATGGGGGCAAACACACATGCGGGTACACACACACACAAGGGCGCACACACACATGAGCACGCGCACATACACACAGACACAATGACTAATGCTCCCTGAATGTCCTTCTAGACACTATAAGGAACTTCTCACAAGCCTGACGTCAATCAACATTTCAATCTGCTATTTGACTGAAATAATTAATATTGACAACAAAACCATTACTATTTTTCTTCAGTTTGCTCATAGTCATCACCAAAATTAACTTGAAACTGTAGACTCTGAACAAGTGAAGACATTGGTGATGACTCAAGGTGTAAAAATGCATTGTGAGACATCCATCTTGCAGTTTTGATTCAACTACATTGATTAGAATGTTATAATTAGTTATAATAACAATTCCAATAAGACAGTGTGCTAATTCCTATCATTGTTTGCACTGAGAACTTGGTATTGTCTATATTCAATTGATACTGAGTAGTTCAGTTTCTCCAGTCACATACATATATTTTTAAAAATAATTCTGTATGGAAGTGGATTGAACAGTATCAAAATAATTAAATGGAATTGTGGTGAGGTTAGATATTTTATGATGCACTGTCACGTATTCACCAGACAGGATATAGATATAGGCACACATTTGCATGCTTGGGCATGATCTTACGCTTTTGCCAAATAACAGGAAATATGCATCCAGCAACACAGATAAAAAGGCATAGCGTAAAGAATGATACAGATGTGTTAACCTATTTTAAAGAAATTACACAGCACAGAGGTTATACAAGATATCCTAGAACTATATGCTTATCACCCTCACCATAGCTTATATACAGCGGAGTTTTCTTTTTGCTTCTAGAGAGTCCAAAGTCCAAAGAGCGGAAATTGCCAGCTAACGCAAATGTGGGGTACCACTGTGCTTTACCATTAGAGTCTTGGAAAAAACGTTGTCTGTTGCAGTTTCCCATAAGCAGAAGACCCCTGTGGTGTCTTCCAAGCCCACTTAAACGTTTTGTCACGTGCAGGAGTTTGGATACTGCTGCACGCGCACTTCAGTCACATTCTCTGCCGACCAATCGGTTAAATCCAAATTTGTCAAACGGCAACTCAAGTATCTGCAGCTACTGACCACATTTTTGGTAGCTGTAGCTTGAAATCTGTAGGAGGAGATATGTTTAGGAGATTGGAAAGGGCTGATAAGATAAAAGACACTAAAAACCATAGGCTAGCTTTTCAAGCCAACCTAATGGGTGGCAGCCATGTAGGTGGAAGCAGCGGAGACACAAAAAATACATTTATGCTCTTGATAACTCTCTGCTTATCTCTATAGGAATATCCATAACAATCAATCAAACAATTAATTTGATGAAAAATCAAGCAATTGTATGACACATTATTTTTTTATTAATTTCATAAGAATTTCCTCATATCTTAAATTGATCTGAACATATGGGAACATTTAGTCTTCATAATAAATACATGCTAGCAAACAAACTTCATCAGAATTTGAACTGCAGAAATTTCACAAATTATATTAAAGGATATTGCATGTTATCAATGTTTTCAGATTAGCAAACAGGAAGTAACAATGATCAATGAATGAGAAAAAAAAGGTCAGGCTTAATTTTAGGTGAGGGTTTCAGAATGAATGTGGACGGGATACAAAGCACTAGCTTGCCTGTGACACACACACTGACCTGAAAGGGTACTCAAATTCCACCTCGATGCTGAGGTCACTCTCTGTTCTGTTTTTGCACTCCACGCTCATCTTGAAAATTCCAGAGTAGCTCCCACAAGTGGAGAAAGCAAAGATTGCAAACACCTGACAGATGAAGGCAAAGATGAGAGAGAAGAGAGAAAGAGAGAGAGAGAGAGTCAGTGTAAAAACAGTAACAACCACCTCCTTGTTTGTAAAATCTTGTTACAGGACATGCTGTTATGCATACACAAATAAACAACAATAATGTCTGACAGTAACAAAAATTCAAGTGGTTGTTGTATGTACAAATTTAATATGTACTTCCTGGACAAACGCAGGTGGGTTCAAAGATATTTGGTGTATGATTCCTCATGAATCAACACCAGAGCAACAACTTTGGCAGCTTTGAACACACATATGCACACACGTACACACACATACATATTTTTAATTTAAACGATAAAATTGATATTGGTTAGCTCTAGTAATATTTATGTTTCCTTAGAGATTTTAGGTCTTTTCCCTAGCCTGAACTGGAGCCAAGCTTGACAAATTGACTGAGAGACCGAGTCTGACCCACCTCTAAACCATTGGGGCTGGTTGAGCTGAAACGCCAAGCTCTACCACACAACAACCTGGAGATTTCATCCTTGATTTCTTAACTAAATAAGAGCTAATACCAGCAAACTGCAGTTTCAGCTGTTTATGTTTAGGGTACTGCCACCTATAAGACACTAACATCCTGTATTACTTAAACATGCTGTCAGATTATATGGATGTACCATGCAGAGGTGAAGCCAAAGCCTACTGTAGAGTACATTACCTCTGTAACACCGGACACTTCAGAGAACATTATAAAGCTAATACAACAGTCACTTGCCAAAGACAATAAGATTTCTTTCATACTAATTACTACGGTAAGAACATACAGCATACACATACCCAAGACCAGGTACTGAGAAAAAGAGCCATTTCAACGACTCTGCTGAGAACCACAGCGAATGATATTAGAATCAGTTGAATTAATGGTTTAAAAATTACTTTATTTATGCTAATATTAGTATTGATTGTTAATTGACGGTTTATTTTGTAGACTAAATATACATATCTTGATGAGCTATAATAATATTTGTGCTATTTAATCAAAGAATAAAGCTTTAAAAAGTTTCCAGCCAGTGTAGCATAGTCACTCATATGAAATTCATAATAACTGAGTGAATTACAGAAATGGTCAGACATCTCTTTCATCTCTTTCTACCTCTCGCTCTAGGACACCATTTCACTATCTAACACTTACTCAGTTCTCTTATAAAATGAGGCAAAGGGCTGTCTTTATGGGGAAAGAGCTATGGTCCTTGACCCTATCAACTCTTAGGTGAAAATCTGTCACCATGGCAACTTCTCCTCAGCATGTTTACACTGGATTAAATCCAGCAGGTTATTACCGTTTCCTTGAACATCCATCTTCATTATCTCATGAACGACTTTTTATTTACTTGATCTAAAATATGCGATTTGTATTACAAATGACCTTAGCTAATAAATCTATCATTGTCTATCATCAAATAATCATTAAACACAAGTATGTAAACACAAGAACACACATTTAACAAACAATTGCGCTTGTATGCACACGCACAGGAACATAAATAGCATATACACACAAGAACACACACATCAAACATAAAATTGCGCTTGTATGCACACACACACACTCACAGGCACATATGTAAACACAAGCACATAATATGCACTCACACAAACACATGAGCTGACATGGACAAGCAAACACACACGCACACACACACACACACACACACTCGCACACACAGGAGATTAGTCAGCCTATTTTTACTACACCCCTCCCTTCCTGGAGGCTAGATCGGATTGAATGGAAATCCAGCTATTAATCTGAGTGAGGTGCTCCACCATCTGTCACACAGAACCGTTAGCACAGTCACTCTGCTTTACAGAACTGTTAGCCCAGTCACACTGGGATACAGAACGGTTAGTCCAGTCACCCTGCCACACAGTAACATTAGCATGGTCACTGTGCTACACAGAACCATTAGGACAGTCACTCTGCTTCACAGAACCCTTTGCGCAGTCACCGTACTACACAGAACCATTAATCCAGTCACCCTGCTAGACAGCACCGTTAGCACAGTCACTCTGCTACACAGAACTATTAGCATAGTCACCCTGCTACACAGAACCCTCAGAGCAGTCATCCTGCTACACAGCCCCGTTAGCACAGTCACCCTGCTACACAGAACCGATAGCATAGTCCCCCTGCAACACAGTACCCTTACAGATGTCACCCTCCTACACAGAACCCTTAGCGCGGTCACTCTGCTATACAGAACCATTCGCACAGTCACCTTGCTACACAGAACCATTAGCCCAGTCACCCCGCTACACAGAACCCTTAGAGCAGTCATCCTGCTACACAGCCCCGTTAGCACAGTCACCCTGCCACCTAGATATTGTGTATGCTACAAAAATGCAAAACACAGCTCACTGCGTACAGTACATACACCCCACACCACTAAAGTGTGTCAGTAAATGCTAATATGATAAAACACCTCTTCACTATACTCAAACATTGCGAATACCTAAAAACTGTGAACCCTCCTCACAGACATAGTGACTACAACTACTTTGTCTGTAGAATGCTGAAAAGATAGGGAATACCTATCTTACCAATACAGTCCACCCCCGCTTCTTCGGACTTCACTTCCCCGGACTTTCAATTGTCCGGACAACATCCGGGGTCCGGACGATTGTCCGATGCGGCCGTGTCTGTCCGAAGAATGACAACTTTGACCGATAGTTTTACTCCCTCATGTATACTGTATATGCATATTGTACCATATTGTTGCCTAGGAGTATGTGTGCGAGACAATATAGGCTGTTTACTGTACAGTACTGTACAGTACTCAATTTTCAAAGTCCGGACTTTTTCAATGTCCGGACATGGCCCAGTCTGTATTAGTCCGAACAAACGAGGGTTGTCTGTATATGGAAAATATCTAAACACTGTTCTTCGCACACTAACATGGTTAATACCTTCACACTGTGCATAGTATAACACATACATGGAGAGAACCACTACATTATAGTATATATGATACATAAAGAGAATAAAATACCGTCAAATTTAACAACCCAACAAATTATTTTTATTATTTTTTATTTTAGCCATTTCAGTAACATTGTTTAATAGTTGGGTTGATTCTTTTGGACTGAATTCTGGGAATAGCGGAATAGGAGTGAGAGACAGTGTAATAAAAATAATTAGTCACTGACTGGAGGACAAAAGGAACAGATGGCAAGAGAGGAACGAGTATACCATAGAAGATGGAGAAAAAAAAGGAGAGTTCAAAGGAGGGAGGCAAACAAAATCACACAGGGAGAAGCTGGCTGCTACTCTCATAATGGACCTGTCACTATGGCAACATCATCCACAGGAGATGGAAGAGCCACGTCACAGTTTCCACGGAAACACTGCTTTCACGTCTTAATTCATGCAGACACATGCATGCACGCACTCGCTCACACACACACACACGCACACACACACACACACACACACACAGAGTGCAGTACTCCGCATTCTAGAGCATAACCAGTTGCAGTGAATTTCAGTCAATTTCCTGCCTTGTCCCATAATAGAGATACCCCTCAATTTTGTGTATGAAGTCAGCCTGCATCAGCTGCCTCCATTGTAGAATGTTCCAGAGCATTAGAAAAACATCTTGAAAGGTAGAACGTACTGGGAAAATAAGCCAGCATGGAGTCTCCAAAACCGATGGACAACACTGCATCGACGGGGCATGCAAACTGTCAACAAACAAGGCATCTGAGGTCTTAACGACTAATATGAAAGGAGTCTATCAATGGTTACAACAAAATCACCTCCCACTCAACGTAAAAAAAACTGCCTCAATGTGTTCCTCAATCAGAAAACCATCACAAACAGAATAACTTCAAGCGATAATACAGAATGAGACAATTGAGGAGGTTAATGAATTCAAATTTCTGGGTATGATCTTAGACTCCAATCTCAAATTTGATAAGCATATTAAAAAGATTTATAAAACCATAAAAATCCATTTAAATAGTTTTAAACTTATATGATACTACATTGCCAAAAAATCTGCATAATTATATATGCATACTATGCTTTACTTACATATTTCTCACTATATAACAGCATGGAGCCAAGTCTCTGATGCCGTTATTGAAACGATTACTTCTTTGTATAATAAAAGTTTTAAAATAATGGATAAAAAGTCTTGAAAGTTTTATACAGGTAACTTACCTTAAATTGGTTTTTAAATAGATATAAACTAGATATACTAAGTAAATTCATTTGTAGATTGAGGGGAAACTGGATTACAAGGGCTGTAACCAGTGGTAATTGTAAAATAAGACATTGCAGGACCACTTTTGGAATAATAGAATTAGAAATAATAGAAATAAAATCAATTAATGATATAAAGGATTTTAGTGTGGGTCGAAGGTCAAATGTAGACTGAACAAAAAACAGAGCTGCTCCCATCTTTAGTCATCACATCAAGTTTGTAACATTGATTTGTAATATTGTGATATGTGTGTATGTATTTAAAATTTATTGAATGTTTGTATTTTAAGTGTGTATGTTTTTTAACATCTTGGAACATTACTAACGTTCATGTATTCCTCCATTTACACTTTGTGTCTTATTTTTCTTTAAAAAAAAAAAAAAAAACTAGGGACTGGGCCTAACTGGGGATAAGAGTTGGAAATTAGCAATATCTATAATTTCTGTATGCAGAACAACAATGAACATGTGAACCTGGTCTAAATTGGCAGTAATGTTGCTATGTCTCTAGGCATTGTCCCTACTCAAAAAAAAGACATTAAATAAAAAAATAAAAATAAATAAATAAAACCTGCGATTATGACTCGGGAGAAAACAGCGAGCACATATGGCTGGCTTTGGAGAAAGGATGGGGGACACAGAGGATGAGTGAGAGGTTATGTAAGGTGAGATGTGGGCAAGCGGCTCCTGATGACTGAAGCCAGGGTTGCCAGATCTGCAGAATTTATTCCACCTTACCTCCTTTTAAAATCTCCCGTATTATTTTCCCCATAATTGTTAACTGTGAATCTTCCCCATGGATTTTTAAAATCCTTAACACTGTGGGAAAGAATCTGTCAACCAAACGGCACGCTCAAACCGAGGCTGCAAAAGCAGCGAAGGTAACAACACAAGAATGACCAAACAAACAGATTCTCGTGAAGCTAATATTGATATCAATAAAATAGCTATACTGATAGCCATGCTTCCAGCATTTGATTCTACCACATACTGTCCCAACATAAAGGGTATGGGGATGAAGGTAAAAAAAGATGACTTGGTCATTGGATGTGAAGGGAATAGCGAAGTTTCTTCTCGGGAAGAATCTGTTTCTGAACCATTCCAGAAAACAATATCAGACCAGCGTTGGCTAAGGATCAAGTTCAGCGTAAGATCGAATTCACAACTACATATATTCAAAATAAGGAAACATGCTCATGTATGCTACAATACATAAAATAGCTGAATAAGATTAGCAAAGCAAATGAAAATGGCGTCTTCTGTAAACTATCTATCTCTCTTTCTTTCCTCGGAAGCCCGTTGCCTGACCTTTGTGGACCTCCAGCCACGGCTGGTAATGGCCCAGAAATCTGCATCAGGAACGGGTGCCTTAATCATGTAAGCCAACCAGACGCCAAGTTTCAACACAACGTAACATCATGCATTGTGAAGCTACTGCTGAGGGCTTACTGTTGCATTTTTACTTGTTTGTTTACTTGAAAACATATACGTATTTGTTAAAATTAGGTGTAGGATGACTTGTACTGAAGTACAATTAATTTGAACGGATAATTATAAATGTACATTTGCCCACTTTCCTTGTTCTCCTATGATTAATTCGGTTGTGAACATCAGTATAGTTTATTCACATTGATACGCTTTATTTAATATGTGACATCCCAATTATTACATTCACCTTAGACAAAAAATCATTTCATATGATTATCTTAAGATTCCAGTACATTTTCTTTAGCAAGTCTGAAGGCGGGAAAGAATAATGACAATATACCACAGCCAATCAGCACGCTCCTTAGTGTAACTTCTGAGAATTGATCAGCACTATTAGAGGAGAGATGTTTGCTGACTCAAGGACTATATTATCAAACTCAACTAATAGCCTGTCCTCTATAACATGCTGGTTGGGGGTATATATCATTCAGATTCATCAGTTTAAATGCTCTCTAGCCTTGGTTTCTACCCAGGACGGATGCCATCTAGCTCATGAACTGAATAGTGACGGCTGAAATGAGGTTTAATTGAGTCCAATAAGGATTTACACTATGGCAGTGGTCCTCAAAAGGCGGCCCGCGGGTCACATCTGGCCCACCACGCTACTCGCTCTGGCCCGCAGTCGTGTAAGCAAGAAAACCCTCCTTTGTCCACCATGGCTCCCGTCTCATATTCCCCTTGCGTATTGTACTTCCCCAAGCTGATTCAGCTGGGGAACTGATTACTGATCCAAAAGTCAGGCATTCTTATAATTTGGCGACTTCATGCAAAAAGTAATCCAAGGGATGTCTGGCATATGTTTATGTTTAATAAGCTGTCTCCAACACCAACGAAGTGTCTATCCGTAATGCTACGAGTGCCAGTTGCCCTGGAATGCGATACATAGCAGAATAAACCACAGAATTTACTAGATTTTGTGCACGGACTGTTTTTTTTTTTTTGTATGGAGGAGCAATGGGCTGCTAGACAATGATTTGTTTAAATGGCAGCTGCTTTGCCCAAATGTAAGCGCAATCATTTACCAACTAGAAGCTAGCTAGGCTAACTCATGATGTGGCGAGTTAAGTCAAAGTTCACAAAATTTGGGGTTTTCGGTTTCAAAAAGCGAGTAACTCAAGGACAATTACTATGGCAACTTATGATCTGAAGCTAACCCTCTGGAGCAGGTTTACTTCAATTTAAACCGGGATTACTCGGAACACCTGTCAAGCCTGCAGCTTGACAGGTGTAGCATTTAGGTAGGAGATAGTGGTCAGACATGGTGTGCCCTTTTGTTGGTGATCCTGTCGACAATGATGCTAAATTATTTAAACACTGATTAGATATTCTATCGTTTCCTGGTAATCATCTGTTCAAACGTTACACTTTTCCTAAAGAATGAATAATTTATCAGAGCAATACTTACCAGCCTTTCTTTTAAAACATTACTAATCATGGATTAAACATCAGTTCGGTACCAATTTTATACACTGCCCTTTTTTGCATTCTACACCTTAACATCTGAGATGCAGACACATTAGCAAGGCAACCGTTGTTACTATTACTATCACTCTTCTACATTGTGAAAATAAAGTGATGCTGCCAACAGAATTCCAAATATGTTGACGGCAAGTGGCCAGGCACCGTCCATGACTTCAAGGGTAACCCCATCATCTTTGTTAAAGGAGTTGCCATCGGTTTATGTGAACTGAATAAGTAGACTACGCTTTCTATAACGTGAAAGTGTTAAAAGCTCATATAAGAAGATATTAATATTTCTTGAGCGAAAATGCAGGGTAACTGAATACATGTAAGAAGCTCAGGGATTTTTTGACTCGTTGCCACGGTGCATCCTGTCATTTCCTCTCTATTGATGATGATTTCTTACTTTCACCGTAAAAGCGCTTCAATCAGGTACAATTTAGTCAGAGTTATTTGAACTAATTCTAGTCGGGGGTCTTGTTCAACCCAGAGTTCGGGTTTAAGTTCACGGTTTGTTAAACCACCTTTCTGAAATACCCCCAAGCTCCGTTCAAATGTATTCCAGATTCACATAGCACATCTTGCGACAAATATCAATTTTGGTATGAACAGTAAATCTCCCATACACTGTCTGACTGACAACCCTATCTTGCTTGCAACCAATTTCATGTTTGGCAAGGTACGCCAGAAAGTTAGGTTGTGATGCAGTTGGAAAAAGCTAATTAAATAGCATGGTAGCCCAGCTTTAAGGTGCGCTAGCTGTTGCTGGAGGTTAGCATTTGATATAACGATAGCTGTAAAACAATGCCATATATTGAACTGTGATTGTTTAATACTCCTGTCGCATTGTGTTGATAGCAATTGCTAAGAATTATACACACACACACACACACAAAAACAGAGTAAATGTATAGTATAACTATAGTATAACTATTGATGCCATTATTTAATGCGCTGTTAATCTTTATATTAAATCTCTTGAATTCCTAATCATAATCCACACTTGTGTATTCACATTTAGCAAATCTGATGGAAAGTCATGTTAACTAGTTAGGCCTATAAGGCTGCTTAAAGTGACAACAACCACGAAAATGATAATGACGATGGTGGTATGGTGTCAGTAATAACGACAACTCTAAGATGTAAAAAAAGCAATAAAATTACTATCAAAATTGTCATTGTTGTTATGATCATTGTAATAGCAGCCTAATGGTTATAATAATATGCCTAACATGCCATTGAGATATGACCATGTTGTAACAGGCCTATATGTATGGTGTGGCCCGCCATTCTACTCACAAGCAAATAAGTGGCCTGCCAACAGAAGTAGCTGAGAATCCCCACACTATGGTTTCCATCATTGACATACATGAATTTAACTAAATTAAATTTAATTACGGTTGGTTTGCCGACTTAAGTGTTATTTTTAATTAAACATAATTATCATCTGGATCTGTTCTGATCTCAGACCGATGCTGTACCTGTGTTGAGGTCTTTACAGTGCTATCATTCTGTTTAATTCATTCATTTTAATTTTATTTTCGATTTTAAGCTTATAAATAGTCTTTAAAGCTGAAGGGAGGGAGCCTAATTTTTACTCATACTATTTCTACATCTTTTTTTTTTCTTTCAAAGACTCAAAGATGAGACTTTTTCTTTGAGACTTTACTTTCATAGATGAAACTTGATTTGAACTTGGGTACAGAATCTTTTGGGACCCATCCACTGCCCAACAGCAACATAAAATATGTCAAAAAATCACTGTGAAAAATAGGCTTTAAGAGTACTTTTCAGCAAAATAAGTTCCCTGAGCCAAAGTTAGCTGAACTTAAGCATTTTGTTGTGATTACAATTGACCCTCCAAGGAACCTTAGGGAAATTGCTCAGTTTTTGGGGACATGCTCACTAAACTAGGATTTTCGCAATTTACATCCTATCTTCCCACATTGCGGCTTTCCGAACCGCGCCTCCGATTTTTCGCAACAAACTATTTTTTGGGAGCCTTACAGCCTTGTGTGGGAAATCGCGTCACGCTGCAGACGATGTGCATAGCAGACAAAAAGTAAAGAAAACGTTAAAAAGTTTAGTAAGTCATAAATGTATAAAATATATGTATAATATTAATTTATTTTATCATTAAATACCAAAACTATACACAAATTTTTACAGTTTTTCCATATCATGGAGAGCCCCTAGGGGCTGAGCACCAAACCCCTGCGATGTGGAAAACTGTAAAAAGTAGCCAGTTATGTTAACTAGCTATGAGTGAGAAACTAACCTTGCTAAACTCTAATAAAATATCTAACTAAGCAAGTTAGCTGACTGTCTAAACCATCAGTAAATAACCAGTCAACTGGCTACTGATAACTATCACTAACTAAGATTAGTCCACCATAACTACAGTGAAACTATGTTCTGTAAAAAATGCAAACCATCATTTCAGTGCTGAGGCAGTGATGGAGGATTCAACATGACTATAAATTTCACTGCCAAAGAATGGCCAAAATTTAAAGCATCTCCTCATTGGGTCAGAGCAATATAACGCGAAAGATATTAATACTGGGATCTTAATATTTTGCATGGTTTCATCACACAGTGGTAGTAACTGCACACAATTTGGAAAGTCAAAGAGGGTAAGGTGGGGACATTGTTGCACTGGTATCGTTGCAAACATGACAAGTATTGTTGCAAAAATGAAAAATGGAAAAACTCCCAGCCAAATGAAAAATATCACTTTTTTTCACTCCCTGCCTGTCCAAACCCTGCAACCTCCACAGACATTGACTCAATCAGTGAAAGTGAAGGTGAGAACTTTCACCAATCCTTTAAGGTCTAGTCCTTTGGTTCGTTTTGTATTTAAACTCCTTGTGTTTCTGTCTCTGTGGCCAGTTCGTCTCAGTTCTCTGTTTGCAACCAGCACTCTGTTTGCCTGTAAGCTTCCTGTGTATTACCCTGCCTGCATTCTCTTGTTTTTGGATTACCCCTTTGTCTGATTGCTGTATTTTTCTGGATTTCTGATCTCTTGCCTGTCTTACTGTTTTTGCCTTTGGATTACCCCTTTGTCTGATTGCTGTATTTTTCTGGATTTCTGATCTCTTGCATGTCTTACTGTTTTTGCCTTTGGATTACCCCTTCGTACTGTCGTTGTGACTGCCTGGTTTTGACCCCTGCATGGACTGAGGTAAACTCTTGTTTCTTTTATTTGTGTCTGTACCTGAGTCCCTGTCACAACCCTGACAGTAGGAGATGAGAGACTTTAGAACAGGATTAAAGTTTGCCGCTGTGTCTGCCTTTTTATTTTATTTTATTTTTTTTCGTGGGGGGACGGCTGCAGCCACTGGCCACTGACAGGAAAAAACTGGGCTGCGTTCCAAATCTAAAATAAAATGCTCCCTTCAGTTCTTCCCTCCAATCGAGTGAGCTCTCTAATGTGGCAGCAGGCGGGGGAGAAATGGAGGGGAGGTGTTGTGGCTGTTTGAATTGGAACGAACTTGCGGTTCTACTGCATTTTGCGTTCCTTCACAAGGACTGGATTGCAACGAACTGTAAGTTTCAGTGACCATGGGGACAACTTAATTTGTTGCACACGGGCTGCAGTACCTATTTCAGTTAAACTGTCCACCACATAGTTAATGTATAAACGGAGAGAGTTCTCTCGAGTTAGAGGGAGGAAAACCGAGTCTTTGAGGGAATGCAAATCCTCCCTCTACTCTCTTAACCTGGAATGGAATCACCCTTCTGGTGGCGGCCATCTTGCATCCGGACGTTTTTGGGGATTCGCCCTCCATTAGCGAGCGATTGGAACACAGCCCTAGTCTCAAAATATATATATATTTATATATTTTTTTTTTAATTTTAGGCACCATCTGGAGCCCTGCATAGAATACCGTGATTGACCAATCAGGATCAAGTATTCCCAAGAGCGGAATAATAGTAACTAATAAGTTTGTGAACTACTTCCCCTTATGGATCCAGCCAATGAATGTTGAAATTGAAATGCTTTGCGAGTTTAGAAAATGGCATTCAGTGTAAATTTCGGTCTGGAAGTATGTTTTCGAAAGTTTATGTCATGTGGGGGCGTTAATGCATTGCTACAGTATATGCTAAGACTAGTGATTTTAACATTCATTAGTCACTGGATGACAAAATGGCTAGCGATACAGGCAGAGATAAGTTTCAAAGGTATGTGTCAGTGAGCAGACAAAAAGGAAAAAGAAAAGACGAGTAGAGGAATTGAGTAGAGGAATTAGTACAGCATTGAAAGGCTCATTAGATAAGTTTGCGATTAAAAACGTGATAAAGGAGCTGGTCAGGTGCTAATTTGGAGGACCCTGGTAATGAGCTGTCTCAGGTAGATCCCAACAGAACGAGTGAAGTTCACTCTATATTGCGGCCACATTTCCTTCAGTTGACCATGGGAAGGACATTAATGACCCTGCCAGTTGGCCAAGAAATCTGAATTGCAAGACCATAGACCTGCAAGTCAAAGAAGGGTCCATGGTGCGCTTCGGTAGCTCATCCGGTAGAGTGCATGCCACGTAAGGCCGAGGCCTTACTGCAGCAGCCTGAAATCAAATCCAGCCAGGACCCCCTGCTGCATGTCCTCCCCCCTCTCTCTCCCCTGCACTTCCTATCTGCCTCTCCACTGTAACTGTCAAATGAAGTGGGAAAAATCCCAAAAAAAATAATCTAAAAAAAAGAAGGCCCATGAAAATATATACAGGTAGAAATAAATTGAGAAATGGCTGGTGTACTCAAAAAAAACACATGCTGTTTTTTGCTTTTGCTGTTCCGCTGTTCCGAAAAACAACTAAATTAGCAAAATAATGTAGTTTTAGTAGTGTAGGAAACATTTAGTTGAACAGCTGAAACTCCATGAATCAGCCAAAGATCACGTTTGTTTGAGGTGAGCAGATGGTAATGTAGGAATAAGACAATCGACGAATTAGCACAACGAGAAATAAACAAGGAGAAGGCATACCATAATAACTCACATTCTAGCTTCTGTGCAGTACTTAGCACAGCAAAATCAAGCATCCCTGGGACAAATGCTAAACTTTATGAACCCACCAATGGCAGCTTTTCAGGCTTAATTGAAATGATTGCGACATCTCATCCTACCATGCAACAGCATGTTAGGCGTACCAAAAACAAAGACACCCATGACCATAATTTCGGGGCCATTGATTCCAAATGAAATAATTTCAATGATGGCAACTAATGTAAAACACTCAATTCTTAATGACCTAAAGGTGGCAAAATACTATGTAATCCTAGACTGAACACTTGATATGAGCCATCAAGAACAAATGTCCCTTGTACTTTGTTTTGTGAACACAGGGTTCCCACTATTTTTAAAAAATAAAAATAAATCATACCATAAAATACAACATAAGGTATGTGTTATTAATAGACCATTGTTTAACAGCTGGTATTGTAAAGGGTTGCTGCATGCACAACTAGTAGCCTATAGTTGAATTACAATGTGGGTGTAACCTCTTCATTCCTAAGTTATATTCAGTTACGTCACACAAAAAAAGCACTGTAATGGAAGTGACTGACACGTACAACAAAAAACATCAAAACTCTATAATTTCACTAAAGCTTACCAAATCTTAAGTGCTTCATAAAGCAGACCTTTTCATAGGTCGAGAATTTACAAGACTAAAGATCAAGACTAGGATTTTAACTAACGCACTGTCATTCTGCGCATGTAATGCTGTGGTTGGTCTACATCTGTCTGTGAAGTCTTTCTTTCAAGTCTGACAAAGTTGCATCCAGAACAGTCACCTCTTTATTTTTTTCAGCAACACTTCTGAGGTAGGCATTAGACTTTGTGAGTAGTGCAAAGTCCTGTTTCTTTACAGCCTTCTCTATCATTACATTTGCCTCTTGTTGCATCGCTTCCATGCTGGTTGTTATTTTCTGTCTCTATGACCGCCGCTTATGGGACACTCTCATCGTTAGCAACCAGCGCTAATGTCAACATGCTCACCTGACTGTATTGGAAGCTAGCTAGCTAATATTAGCTAACGTTAGCTAACCATCAATAAAAAAGGAACAAGAAAAATAAAAACAGGAGTGTAACTGCAGTACAATGCAGTATAACTGCAGTTCAGTGCAGTACATACACAGCAGTAATACTTCAGTATTTCTACTGCATTACTGCAGTTTTTGTGAGGGGTAATACTACCAAGCCAACACCATTGTTTACCAACAATAAGTTGATATATTTTAAGGTTGGAGTTAATTTGTTAGCAGCACCATCATACATTACTTTATTAGTGTCTCTTACCAGTTGACTTGAAGGCAGCATGCAGAACCGTTCTCTCTTCAATGATCTATTAGCTAGCTACTCCTCACTGATGTTGTCGAGCTTGGTATGTTTACGCAGATCGAACGCTGTAAAGTTTCACAGCACAGCTTCGTCTACCATCAGTCGTGTCTCGAACAGCTAAAATATACGTTTACATATTTTGTGATCTGAGGGCATAGAATACAATTAAAATTTTCCAGGACAACACACATATTTCCTGGACATTCAGTCATTTTTATAATTTAACAGGTGCTTTCCAGGACTGGAAAACTAGTCTCTAAATTTCAAGGTTTGGAAAACTAGTCTCTAAATTTCAAGGTTTGGAAAACTAGTCTCTAAATTTCAAGGTTTTCCAGGACGCATGGGAACCCTGCAAGAGCGCTGCTGGTTCACTCATTCTTAAGTATACAGAGACATTACAGAGTCAGGTCGTCTCGCAGGGTTTGAAGGAGAGCAGCAATTCCAAACAGACATGCTCTGACTGTACAGCCAAAAGCCCTGCCCTCCCTCGGAACAGCTGCAAACTATGCCGCAGAGGGACATGGGCCCGATAAAAAGATGATGATGATGACATTGGCACACTTTTCCAGGTCTCCTGCAGAGCCCTGGGCCTACCAAATCATTCAGGGCTTTCATTCATTTACAGCATCCATGACGCCAAGTAAGCTTAGAGAGAGAGAGAGACACTAAACGTATCAAGATCAAGTAAAAATCGAAATATTGACTTTTTATGATGAAGTTACTTTACAGATTGATATCGCTGCTACACACACATACAACATTCATCGCAGATAAACCTCAGCAGTCTCCTTCCTACACAAAAATGAAATATGAGAGAGACTTACCCATTGTAGAATCTTTATGAACCCCAGTGGTTGTTTCACAATAGTGAATTGTCCGGTGGCCACCAACTGCCAGGATAGAAATGTACCGTTAACAGCCTAGCCTCCCATTCTCTTACGACAACAGGAGCATTCATGTGCTTTATAAAGGACAGCGCCTGCTTAGGGCCCCCACGGCCACCAGAGGGCCCCCAAGAGCGATTGGCATGTCCCACAAAAGAACTTGATTTTTTTTTTTTTTTTTTTGTGATATATTATACTATGTCAATGGTAATTATACAAAAACGCAATATAATTTTAACCGGCTGGCTGGCTAATACAACTGGTTTAATCAATTCCCGCTGCCTCCAGCAGAGTTGGTGTCACGTTCATGCGAGTGCGCACTGTAATGGACGTTACCTGCATTTTGATGCAAGCACAGTAAGACAGGCTGACGTTAGGTTACAGACCTCTCCTCTATGTCGATGGAAAAAGCAGCAAAAAAAAGTAATATCAGGTTGACATTGGTATGCTGTAAGCAACATGGCCACAACTAATAAAATTGGTAATGGATGTGTTAGATTTACAGTAGGTGTGCGAATGACCAAGCATTGACAATGTAGTCAATAGTATTGGCGGCGCCGAGGCGGGGGGTTGGGGGGGGGCAAATCAAATTCTGCTTAGGGCCCCATAAAAGCTTGGGCGAGCCCTCATAAACTCCAATAACTGTACATACAGAGGATGGGACATATGCAGTAGGATGCAAAGATTATGCATGGTTAAACCATATCGTACAGATATGGTTAAATCAACAGTGCAAAGTATAGTCACAGGTTGACCAATGCACAAAAGCACTGGGCCTACAATAGGTTTTCGCTCAAATTCTTAACTGGAGTATTCAAACGGTACATTCCCCGCGTGGTTCATGTTAAGGAGATGGACAGTGCGATAGCCTTTGCCAAAATTAGACAAAGCTGCTTAGCCTTAGCAGCGTTTTTTTTTTGTCTTTGCGGCGTACACACGACGTGAAACACACTGTTAATGCAAACGTGCATTTTCATGATCATTTTCCTTACTGCCTTACAGTAACTCTTTTTATCGTATCAGAATTACAGAGAATACATTTCGCCTGTATTATTTTGATCATATAACAAATAATTACATGTTATGCTCATTTTTGAACAACGCGAGACTGCAGTTGACGTTTGAACATTCATGACGTTCTTCCCCCGACACGCGCAGATTTTAATTATTAGTGCCTCTATACTTTAGCTCCGTCCCATCTCCACCTGAAAACAGCCGATAAAACCCTTGACAAAAACAGGAGCCTCCAGCGAGACGGAAGCGGTGATGATCTCAGTGATATTATTTTAAACGTCGGTGCGCACTACTCTGTAGGCTACATGAATGAATAAATGCATTTACAACCATAGGTCACAGATGTGTTTACATACTGGAAAGTGTAAGTGCATTCTTTACAAATATGCATGATAGACTATATTTCTTCCGATGCAGCGCATTTAATGCGAATTATGCGCTATTTCGTTGTTGTTCTTGTTGTTATTGTTTGTTTCTGTGATTTCTTTATTCTTATTAACCATATAATAACAACCCATACAGTATATCACATTTAGTCTGATTTATCGGTTCGGTTTGTGGTACAAACTTTGAGCATTTCTTAGCAAGTTCCATATATTTTTAACGTTTAAAATTAGACTGTTTTCTTTCTAACGCAAGCTTCTAAGACAGTCGCTCACCACAATCTCTCATAGCACTGCAATTCAGACATTGACAGCGGCTTTGTCATTTCTTTGGTATTTTTCTTTAAAATGTCCTCTATCTCACCAAAATCACTGTTATGATGATTTTTGTGGTATGCACAATAAAATGTAGTCAATGAACAGTAAGTGTTTTCAGAAGTCTAGGTTAAAAAATAATGGAATTGTTTGTCGATAGCCCTACCTGGTTTACAATATCCATCTTAGTTGCTTGCTCGGAGATAAGAGGATCAAGCGAATGGAAGGGAGGCGTAACATCCGGAACAGCCCATGGAGAGGAAAGGGGGATGGTGGAACAGCTAAATTTCGTCACAAGTTAGTCCAGGGCACCTTAAACCAGAAGATGACAGCAAATCCGAATGTCCGCATAAGAAACATGTTAATCCACTAGGCTAAGGTCAGCGCTAGAAGCTACAACAACGGGATATCTTTCGATCGTGCTTGCCACCAATTTCGAATTTAAAGTGCTGCTATATTACATGAATCGAATATTATCGGAGCCAGAAAGCCATTGAACTAACGAACGAGAGAGCCATGCAGTTGAGCTTGCATATAATACCGTTAGCAAGCAGTCGCACCGTGGATCAGATGGAATAGATTGGTTATCTCAGATAAAATTGAGCTGAATCCTATTCTCAATAATTTGCCGAAACAATTGGCTGCTATGCAATAAAAGCTATTAAAAAGCTGCAAAAATTAAAGCTATTTATTTCATAAAGACCACGCGCATCGTGTGTTATTTTTCTGTGTGATTCTACTCTAATCTCATTTAATTCTTTATATCATTATTCAAAAGTCGATGTGTTTTTCATGAAAGGAATACAATTACAGCATCCAATTTTTGTAGGGGAGTCTGGGGCCATTACCCCGTGAAAAACAGTAAAATTTAGATTCAGATTTCGTGATGAGCATTTGTGTGATGAACAAGGTTTGGATCCTCAGTAGGATTCACATGGTCAGGCAGCAGTGCCTGTATGATGTATATTTGTATGATGAACTAGGATAGTTCTGCCTACGATAGAAAGATGTCTTGACGCAATGAAATATTGTTTAAATTATTTTTTATTTATTATTTTACTATTTTGTATTAATTTATTTTGTGCGTGTGTGTGTTAAAAAATGTAGAACTTCTAGAATGCAATTTAAAGCTAGCTTGGGTAAACATGAGTAAAGGTAAAAGAAGTCAAAGGTGAGTAAGCTAGAGACAGTGTAAAGTGAAAATGTGTTTGCCTACTGAGTGCAATGAAATCACACAGGCTACTCGCTGAATGTTGAGTGAATGTTGAGGTTCACCACATATAACGTATGATGACGATGGGGGAGCTCGAACAGTGAAAATATAGCTCAATGCAGTAACTTCTTTGGGAAGCTAGGGTGCCAGTTTCCAGCGTATAGAAATTAATTTCATGACCAGTCTGCGAGTACCTGTCAAGTTACGTTTCTGCCTCGTTGGTCTTTTGCTCATTAGAGGTATTACCTACATATTAAAGTATGGTTTGTCAGATATCCTGCTAGTGAAAAAGAAATATCGTGAATACTGCTTTGATGTGAAAGCTGCAACAGGTAGCGCCTGAGGCTAGGTACCGTTAGACCCAAGTCTGTTTTGCCATTTTAGGACAAACTTTTTCCCTGCTTTGTAGTTGTAATTGCCTGCTAATAGTTAGCTGTTTTCTCTGTTCGGCAATCGGTCAGGTTTTTAGGTGGCTTGAGAAGAGCGTTGAACTCGCAGCTATCTTAACTTAATCAGTGGTGAGGCTTTGCTGGCGACAGCACATCCCAGGTAACTCGCGTTTTTGGGGTAAACCAGAACATTTTCTCAGCTCAGAACACAATTTGGAGCACAAACTATGCCACCTTAAGAACATGCAGTCTCAGAGCACTGGGTTCATAGCTGCATTGTTCACCTGTAACTGACTTTACAATATTAGAACGAAAGAGTCTGTTTTCAATCACTAATTTCACTTCAGATACATTCTACAGGTAGCTGCACTAAAAGTTCCAGAACATTTGACTCTGGAATTTCAGAATATAGGCCTTTTGAAATTATTTTACACTGAAACAAGGTTTCCTGCTCAGAAATTTATGAACAGTTTCAATTGGATTGCTGAGAGCAGCTAGCTACAAACAGGTTTTGCAGTTCACTTGTCTGAAGATGTGTCGTGGTTTGGCGATAATGTAAAGAAGGAGCACTGACTAAAGCAGTGCATTTTTGATGACCAATGACAAAATTACAGAAAACCAGAGCCGTCTTTCAACGGTTCTGCAGAAAACGATGAACGCTCAAAAAAAAAGAAGCGATAACGGCGATTTTTTTCCAGTTTTCATTCGATGGGCAGGTGATTCCTCTGGGTGGGCAAAGCCCACGCCGGCCCACCCGTAGACACGGCCCTGTTGTAGCCTATATTACTGTTAATGTCTTTGGAGTGGATCAAATTTAGGCAAATCATTCTTTTCACTATGACAGTATCGTTTATCCATGATG
This sequence comes from Albula glossodonta, assembly GCA_019788955.1. Classification (NCBI taxonomy): domain Eukaryota; kingdom Metazoa; phylum Chordata; class Actinopteri; order Albuliformes; family Albulidae; genus Albula; species Albula glossodonta. The sequence continues at coordinate 28,463,400 of JAFBMS010000004.1, read as the reverse complement.
ATCCTTCTGTATTGAAAAGAATCAACCGTGTAATTAAAGTCATTGTTCACGAAAATCACGTTAAGTTGTAGTTTTATTGCTTTTAGATATTGATGTAGAACTAATAGAAGCATTGAAAGACACGTAGCTTTTTTAAAAAAAAAAAAAAAAAAAACATTTATTTTACTGCATTAAAAAGGCAGAATATAAGATTCTAAATATATGACGTTATTTTATTTTTTAATGAAATCACCCATAGCCTGTGTGTGTGTGTAGAGTCACATAAGCGTCAAAGAATGCTGTGAAAACGAAAGTAATCATTATTGTAATGTACAGGAGGTCCTCGGGTTACGACGGTCTCGAGTTACGTCGTTTCGTGGTTACGACGAACTCCCATAAATTACTTAAAAACCTAATTTCGACCTAAGCGGTTTGGTTCGTAAATACGACCATAGAAGTAAAGATAAGAAATTGTTCTCTCTTTTTTTTTTTATTAATGTTTCATTTAATTACTGTATTTTATATGTCCTTCATGTGTTGTGTGTACAGTGTGAGTGACTTAAGGTGTTAATTTAGGTATAATTTAGGTATAAATTCCGACTTACGTCGAAAATCGGCTTACGACAAGTCGTAGGAACGGAACTCGTTCGTAAGTCGAGGACCCCCTGTATTACTATTTAGTTGCAGCTTTGCCTGCACAAAAGGGGTAGGGCAGTGGAAGGACATTATTCCAGAAAAGTGATCTTCTTCAAGAAATAGCTTGGTAGTGCGCACACGCTGACATTCAGGAGCTGGATTTGGAGCTGAATGAACTTTGTTTCCGCGGTTTACCAAAGTTCTGAAAAAAGGGACCGTCCCTGGGTGGGCTCGAACCACCAACCTTTCGGTTAACAGCCGAACGCGCTAACCGATTGCGCCACAGAGACAGACATGCGCCGCTGAATTGGGCTGTAGCATTTTGTAGGTGTGGAGGTACATATCATCATACATACCTCAATCTCGCCGGTTTCAGTTGCGTTGAAAATTATGCACGTTTTCGTCATACGAAATGTGTTGCAAACCTAACGAAATTACCTAATAATATCCCCCTAAACGTTGAGATAGAGGTAACTAGATTTAGAGTTTGCGATTAAACTCTAAATCTATTTGCACGTGATAGCATGATTCTCTGTGTAAAGTGATGTATATTTATGCATTGTCGTGCGAGGAAATGTGATTGATAAGGCGCAAAACAGGTCTTCCCTGCAGAAAGACAAATATGGTAGACTATGATGAATATATATGGCAAGGGTTAATTTAGTTGGTGTGCTAAAGCAGAGGTAAGTAGCATAAACCAGGTAAAGGTTGAATGATACTGATTATCAACATTGCTGCTTGTCGTAGAATTTATCATATAAATGATGTGCTGTTACTATTTCATCACTATTGACGTATCAGTAGCCTCATAATTTATGTATAATTGCACACAGTAGTGCATAACAGTAGTAAGACAAGTATTGCTAGTCTAGCTAGTTGTGCTTCATCATACATGTAACTTTAATATGGTCATTCTGTAAATAGAATGGATTTAGTGTTATTATAAGATGTATTGTTCATGTATTTATTTGATAACAATCATATCAATAATATTAATATCATAACCATAGACACCATTAATATATGAATAAACCACTTTTCAGTCTTGGGTGGGGATTATGTATTATATTGTACTAGCAGCAATGCCCATTTAAGATGGGGGACACGTGTCCAACCAGATTTTTAACATCTGGATTTTTAAAATATTTGTATTTTATTTTATTACTATTCATTTTCATAATACTCAGTTATGATCATTTTATATTATGAGTCCAACGTGTTCTTCTAATTATGTCATAAATCATACCTCAAAAAAATAATACACCCCCTTGCCGTATGGTATTGGTCTCTTCCAAAAGTTGCCGGATGAAATCGGTTCGCAACAGCAGGTACCCGCTCACAAACACAGCACTTTCGTGAGCGTCAGTGTCGGAGGAGTTGCAGGCTGCAGCTTAACAGTGTGTTGCTAAAGTGGTAGTTAGTAGCCGTTCCTCAATCCGGCTGTTGAGCTCGCTAGCCAGTCGTGATCTGTGATAGCATAGCATCCAATTAAATATTGGTAAAGGAGAGCTGTGTGAATCCCATGACAGAGAGTTTTTACCACCATTATCATAGATTGTAGTTAGCAAAACACTGAGTTCCGTTTGATATCTCCAGGTCCAGATGCAAAGGAAAATCTCGTCATTCTTTACAAACAAAAACGACAGAAAGCCCACAGCCCTGTCGTCAGTCAGGAGGTTGATAGTGCAAGAGGTAGGTGAGATTTATAGTGAGGCTGTTTGGGCTATTTATATAGGCTATTTTTCCAGCAGTTCGGAAAACAGGTTACTACTGCTCAGTCTGAGCTTTTATTGGCAATGGATCAGACACTGCTATGTGACGTCAGCACAGTCTCATCTGCACTCATGCTGCTTCCTATAGATTGTGTTTGAAAATAAATCTACTACCATCTATGTTCTCAAAAGTAATTTGCATTGTGGATATAGTCTTTTTATATGAATTTATGGCCCTTAAAATTTTTGGGTGAAGCACACAAGATTTATCTCCTTTTCAAGAAAACTGGCAATAGTGTAGAAGTGAGTAAATAAGTAAGTGTCATTTTCAATAACCATAACAGCACAAATAATTGACATGAAAATCTCGAAATATATATATTATAACATAATATATATATAGATAACAAATCATAGCAGAACACTTAGTTAGAAGGCATAATGCTGTCTGACATGAACTGACAATTACATTACCTTAGGTAGCAAGTCCTTATCTAACCTCATTTTAAAATGAGCAGATGGTCCATTAGTTCTACTTATCAAGTATCAGAGTGAGATCGCGCTGCCAGACAGTTCTGGGTGCTTAGGAGAAACCATGGCGAGAGGTTGAATCTCAAAACCCAATACCTAACGTTAAATAATATGCGGTTACAAAAAGGCTTTTATCCAGCGAATATCTTAATGGTTACATCTAGCTAAGCATTTTTGTGGTCATTGGTGCAGTATGTATGAAGTTCGGAAATATTAACGTAGCATAGGCTAGCTATGGCTAGCAATGCAGAGCATCTAATTCATATAAATGTAGCTCAATAGTCACTAACTATTTACAGTTTATATGATGTATTATATTGTTTTCTCTGTCTGCTTAGCTCTGTCTTGAATTTGTCTAGCTAACTGGACAAGTGATACAGATAAAATGACATAGATTTTTAAGCAAAAAGCGAATTCCCTTCTTAGTAACTAGTTCTCCAAGAGATCGCTTCCTGCAGGTGAGCTCTGGTGCATCCATAGCAACCCCTTGGATTCACAAAACCAATAGTTTAGGTTAAATATGAGGATAAAAAGCCTTTTTTATCCAGCAGATATCTTAGCTGTTTAGCAAGTTACATCTAGCTGGATGCAACGGTATGCCGTTTGCATGAGGAAATCATGTTTTATAAATGTATGACATCGGCCTGTTGTGATAATATTGTTAAATTAGCTCTACAATAACCCAGTAAACACACAACGTTGTATGGACGTGCAGACTATGTATTACTTCGGATGCTCCGGGCCCACTTTTGCACGTCATATGGAAGTTCACAATAGGCTCAGTATTTGGATGCATGGCCAAGACCACTTTCAGACATAGTTGGATGTTTGCAATAGGTCAGTTTTTGGACGTCTGGCCAAGACCAAGGGTTTGGGACTTCTGTGGACGTTCTCAACAGGCTCAATATTGGGACGTCTGGCTAAGACCACTTTTTGGACGTCATATGAACATTCACAACAGATTGAATATTTGGACATTCAGCCAAGACCACTTTAGGACATCTATGGACATTCTCAACAGGTTCATTCATTCTCAACAACTCTAATTGGTCACCAGAGTGTAAACAGGGATTTCAGACCCTAAAGGCAACTTGATAGGGTAGCACTGGCTCACCCAGACTTCAATAAACCTTTTTGCTTTCTGTGGATACATCTACTTCTGGCCTTGGAGCAGTTTTGTCTCAGGTTCCCAGTGGTGACGAGAAAGCTAGGCCAATTTCCTTTGCTTGTAAATCACTGAATCATGTGCAGTCCACATACCCAGCTCATCATCTCAAATTTTTACCTATGAAATGGGCAATATGTGACAAATTCAGCCACTGGTTAAGAGGTCATAGATTCACAGTGTGGACTGATAACAACACCCTCAAGTACATTTTGACCAAACCAAAGCTTGATGCATGTGAGCAAAAGTGGGTCGCAAAATTGGTGCCATTTTACTTTGACATCGAGTATATTCCAGCACTCAAGAACGCTGTAGCCGACACTCTTGGTAGGAAACCATTTTTCACTTTTAGGATCATGCACTGTCTGATGTGGGTTCCTTATAGAGCATCGTTAGAGGAAGCTGAAGGGCTCCGGACGGAAACAGTGCAAGATATGTTCCGCTCGTCTAACAAGCTCCTGGAGGTGCGCTGGTTTAGTGCGGACTCCGTTTCTGCTAGTCCTGACATGAGGGTGTCTGGCTTGGATAAGGGCTGTGGTTATTGGGAGGCCTCCAGTGCTGAGGTGTCTGCAGTGCTGAATGGACATGTGGGCAAATGTGAGGTCGTCTGCACATGTGCAACAGCTAAGGTCCAGTATGTCAGAGGGACAGAGCCCATTGCCTGTTCTTGTTCTTGTTGATCAGGGCCGCCACCCATCAAGGTATGAGAGAGTCCATGAGGTCAAGGAAACATTACATAATTTAAGGCTATGGGGGAAGCCCACCACAAGGATGGGTGTGTTGTATCAAGTTTCAAAAAATCCCATGACCAAACAGAAGACTTTTCAGTATGTGGTGCCTGTGGCCATGAGAAGTATTGTGTTGAAAGGTGTTCATGATGAGGCTGGACACTAGGGGCGGCAGCATAAGTTTTAGCTGTCCAGGCAGTGTTTCTATTGGAATTGAGTTTGAAGAGGGGTGTCAGGGAGTATGTTCGTCACTGTGGGAGGGGTGTGTAGTTAGCAAATTTTAATATTGTAATTTACACAGGAAACTGTTAATCTCTGTTTGTAACATGAACATTTTTGAGTCCAACATTTTGGCAGGCTCAACACTGTCAGGGAGCACCACAGAGACCACGTTGGGCTCAGTTGTCCATTTGATTTGTTGCAATGTGCTGAGACAATAACAGGTTATTGGAACAGGCCTGCAGCTATTTAGGGGGTTCCCCTGCTAACATTGTAGCAATAAATGCAATAATTCTCTAAATTTATTATATATAAATTTGTTCAGGACTGCTGCTTTGATTAGGTCATCATCACAGGTGTCCATAATTACCATAGCCTCATAGGCTACCCGTGATTTTCTTGTAAACAGTGAGACAAAGTGCATCACCCACTCTTCTTTAGACTATCAACAAGCAGTTGCAAGATGCTCAAAGGTGGTTAAATAATGTTCAGTATCCTCATTGTCTGAATGGTTGTATCTTTAGGTCTTGCCAACCCGGATGAAAGGGACCAGCTGGTGAAGATGCTGGTATGGCAGTCTTTGGTTCACCTCTGTCTGCAGCTGTCCAAACTGGTGTTGCAGTGAATGCTTCTCCTGATGTCCGGCTTCTCTCTCCATGCAGTCCTCATGTGCTTGTTGGGCTTGCATGAACAGCCCTCAGTTGCTTGTCCTTCAAGTCCAGGCTCCTCACCTGCCCTCCTTTCATCCTCATCAATAGCCCTTGTCACTGGAAGCTGCTCAGGTGCCATTGCAGCTGCTCACTGTTGCCACCCGACTGGCCCGTATCCCGCTGCTGCAACCAAATGTCGCAATGAGGTAACGTGACGCACAGCCAAGGGGGTAATAGACAGCACAGGAGACAGCAACTTATGTCAAAAACCATCCAGTGTTTATTTACAAGAGAAGCATGAATAAGCAAAAAGCATTAACAGAGTTTATTCACAAAAAACCAGACAAAATAAACCCGGTTACAAAATCAAGACACTAAACAAAGACTTAATGACGAAATCAAAAGAAAACGTGTGTGATAGCAACCAGAAAAAAAAGCCTAACACAGGTTTTTTCTCACTCTCACAACACTCCCCCACACCCCTCACAACCATTCCCTACACCCTAAACATACTGGCTTAAATAGCCTCTTGTGGCAGGTAACCTCAATAAATAGAATTCGGAGAATGTATGAGTATTTGGGGTAATGACCGGCACTGAACATGAGAGCAAACAAACTGAAAAAAAAACCAAAAACGTTTACAATCATACATTAAGGGAAAAACTCTCAACAGCACACATGATGTTATTGATCATCATCATACAAATGTGCATAGCTCTTTAACAAGGCATTAACTTCATTAAATAAACAGCTTCACAAATATCCGTTAATAGGCCATTGAGTAGAAAGTAACTGCAGACTACTAACTTCATCACTTACTCAACAGCTGAGTCTGATCACGGCCCTAACGCTCAAGACCCCTGTAAAGCTAGCCATTTTATCTGTCCTAAGTTTCCTGCAATTTCTGCACTCCATGGTGTAATATTAGACTCATGTGATACATAATAAACTGTCATTGAATATTTGTTTTTCTTATAAAAAAGGACAGTTGCCTCAGAAATGCCCCAAACGTAACACTGACAATTTCACGAAGGCAACAGCCCCCCCACCTCCACCCCACTTGGGGCTTAAATGGTCCTTCTCCCAATGTGCCACTGCTCACATCTTCTCTTAAGTCTGCAGTGCAGCACAGGAATAACAAAAATGTTCTTACATTAGGCCATGGCTTACTTAGAGCGATGCAGCTTACATATCAAGTTCAAGGTTTATAATTCACATATCTGACGTTGATCCTTACCTGCGCACAGGTAAACGATCAAATTTTTTGCCAACAAACTTTTATTGACTTTGATGGCTTGGCACAGTGCTGGATGAGCTCTGCACTGCACAGGAGAATGATACGCCTGTCTAGGCACCTCTTCATTGTGTATTCTTACGTTACGATTATTCTTATATTCTCAATTTTCTCAAAATTGCATTAATTTTCCCTGTGATTGTACAGTGCTGTAAGATGAGTTCCAAAATGGACAGCTGCAAAAAAGACATGAAAGAACACAAAGAAGGAAAATCTCCATGAAAATCATTTTATTCAACAGAGCTCAAAATACAGTTTTGTGCACATAGCATAGTAATCCGATATACATACAAAATATAGTTATCATAATTTTTTCGAAGGAAATGAAAAGTTGGGACATATGATTAGTTACTATCATATTGCTACTCAAAATAAGAATAATAATTCCAACAATAGAATCAAAGGTTCTGAAATACTCTCGCGTTACAGATAATTGTTGCAGTAGTATTTCTTAGGACAAAAACTAGGGAGATACGTAGGATCTTCTAAACCTTTTGCTGAAAGTAATGTTGAGTACACATGCACATTAAGCATACAAGGATTTCCAGTTTAGAGATGTGGTTTCAAACCCTACAGATGGTTCTTGAGAAATCATATTGTATACATAGCTATATGCAGGTTGCAGCAGAGGAGATCAGAAAGAATGCCATGTGTGGTGTAAGAAAATGCAGGCAGCGAACAGCAAAGAAAGAGGAAATGGTTTAAAAGCAAAACAGAAGGGTAGTATGAAAAATACACTATGAAACCATGCACAGCAGATCAGTGTGGAGTGCTACTAAAATGAGAAATTTAATAAAACACCATAAAGAACTGCTCACAATCAGGATGTGTAATTTGTGGCTGTGATATAAGCTACTTGGCCGGCAGTGTTTTGGATTTGTGCACTGCCATTGTTTTAAAGCTTTAATGTTTTTGTTCAGCTGTGAAACACATGCTAGATTCCATTAAATTATATGATGGAGCAGGTAGACAAAATAATGGAAAACCCAAATGAAGAAGGTGCTGTATTTTGAAGTAACTAAATTGCACTTTAGAGTCTACACATATTCTACATGATTAATTTAGCAATGTTTCCACTTACAATGTTTGAAATCCAAAACTTTAATATTTAAGTTTGCAAGGTAACATCATATAATCTCCTGATTATACCACAGCCACATACAAAAACAAAAACATCCATCAAATACTGTTAGTTGAATGGAAATAAAAGTTTGGAATGGAATATTCTTTGTTCACGTGCTCTGTGCATTTATGCTCCCTGCACACCTACAGGTAATTCACACTCTTTAACAGCTATACGTCAGTTACACTCCAAAGATCCCACCTGTGAACCCAGTAAAAATGAATTTGGAAACACCATAAACACACTTGCACTGTCTCACTGACAATGTGCTAACAATGACAATGTGGTTGAAAGGGCCTGAAGTTATAAAGTGTTACGTCAAAGTCAACTATTCACAAACTTCAATTCTTGCAGTTGGACGATTAATTGCATTCATTAACAAATAGTGTGCTGGGATGTTTGCTTATTGGGAAGCATGAGAAGGGACAAGAGTGGCATTTGTATTGCTGTATTAGGGAACGACTGATTATGAGAGGTCAGGAATTTTCTGACGCCCTGAGTATACACATATACATGTGGCAGACGAGTAGTCAGTATCAGTCACCGATAACATCTGGTAAGAGGAGTAGGCTCGCCAATTTTGTTAGCAATAACACACAAATCTCTGGCATTATTATGAGCCATGGAGAGTGAATGACATCAAAACAGTGGATTAGCCTCATGTTAACATTTTTAAGAACACTGGGACACCACTCTTCACCCAGATTTATGCTTCCTTTCCTTCTTCATCTATCCTTTCATCATAAGTTCACATAGTACTCCCTCCATTGTAGCCCCCCTTCTCTCACTGTGGAGTGGTAAAGCCCTCTGAGAGGCCCTCCGCCCTCCCCGCAGTGCGTAGTGGTACATGCCTATGTTGCTCTGAGTGAGGAGTGTTAGATGCCTTGTTGTATAGCTCCTGTGCGTCCATGTGGCCTTCCCTTCTTCAGAACGTGCTGACACAGGTAATCTCATCAGCCAGCTCCTCTTCAACCCGACCCCTGATGGACTCTTCATCGCTGTACAAGGGCCCCAGGTCTGGGTGTACCTGGAAACGGCTGCCAACCCCAACCCCCGTTTTCAGAAGGTCGTTGGCTGCGCTCTCCATCTCATCAATTGTCATGTGACAGGCGTCAGCAATCTCACGCTTGGCGAAGGCCACGAACTTGGGGTCCTTGGCGTAAAGGCCCAGCCCCTCAGAGATCAGCACCTGGGGGAGACCCATAAAGTAGCAATGACTGAAAAGTGTATGCAGCTCCACCCCAATGTATTTATGGTTACAATCCTACCTGTTAAGTTTTAACCAACATCACCCACTCAATACACCCAACCACTTTTGGGCTGAATGCTGCTATTTACATTGAGTTTCAAAGAGAGCAAAGAAGAGATTAACCGTGCTAACATAAAGCATTGGGAACAGCTAATGCCGTACTCACCGACTCTACCAGGCTGTCGGCACTGCCTTTGTCGGTGTACTGGTGCGTGAGCTGGGAGGGAACCCTTAGGCTGGTGTAGGCCCGGTTTTGGGACTTGCCGTTCCCTGCGCTGCCCTGGCCTCCCTCATACCAGTCCTGGCGCGCCGACGCAGGGAGGCTGGCGCTGCCCGTGCCATCCACCCATGGGCCTAGGCCCCCTGTCTGGCCCTCCTCCTCCACCAGGATGAGCGGGGCGTAGAGGAGGCGCCCCCGTCGGGGGTTGGAGTTAGAGTTGGCCCAGGATGAGGAGGAGGCCATGGAAGTCACACTGCCACGGTGGGAGTCGCTGCTGGCATAGGTCTGGAGGAAGAGGGGGATTTTTTAATAATGTTAAATGAAAATAATTTTTGTGTTGTTTCATCAAGATGATGTCATCACATCATATGACTGTCATGCAGTACATTTTACAGTTTGTACTGTACTGTTTTACTGTTTTACATATCATTTCAATACATCAACTCAGCCTCAAAGACAGTCTCAAAATCTGCATTTCAATCTCTGCTTTTTGATTTGAAACGTATCTGCCAGTTAACATTATAACAATATTATTAACAATGTAATATTAACATATTATATAATTATATTTAAAATTTATTTGTGAAAGACCATGCATCACTTATACATAAAAAATATAAAATAATTCAACCAAAAATTCCAACCATCACCTTGGGCATGTAACAACAAAATCAATCAAAAAAGAACGGCATTGTTACAGAAACAATGTGTGACGCTCATTGCTAATGGCTACCTCCGCCTGCACGCGTCTGGGTTACCTGTGTGCGTAGCCTGCTGGGTGGGGCATTCTGGTGGTAGGTACCCGGGATAGGGATGTCCTCATTGCTGCCCTGTGGCCTCAAACACTGCAGGTTAAAGACAGGCTTTTGACCTGAAAAGGGGAGCAGGAAAGAAGATTTGCTAAACTGCATGCCAAACTGTGAACAACATTAAACAAATGTAATCACTTAGAGTTTGGGAAACAATGCAACAGCAAAACAATACATCACAGCCTGTGCTGATTTTTTTCATAACCATGGGAGATTACAGATGACTGAAAAGGAAATAAAGATTTTACCAGTGGGAGTGGCGGGAAGTAGACGTCTTCGAGGAGGGGGACGTTGAGGGCTGGTGTATCCATTTGAATAGTTATTACTGTATGGCATTTGGTTGGTCAGATGGGTATCGTACATATGCTCACGGTGTCCAGGATATATGGGTGGGGCCTCTGGGTACCAAGGCCTGAAAGGACCAATCAGAAATACAGATGCAAGGTAAGATTGAGTAGACAATATGAGTTCGGGGGGTTTGTGGGGTAGAGGGGGGTGATCGAGTTGTCGAACTTGAGTAGTGAATTCAATGCCATATTGTAATACTGTGGGGAAGAATAGGAGGATATGGTATTTTTTAATGTTTTGTTTTTTAAAAATAATGTATGGCACAAACACAGAATTAATGTCTCCACAAAGAACTAATGCAAAAACCTTGCCGAAACTAATTCTCCAGTTAAAATATGAGGAATTGTATATACTTCATTTCAGTCTTTTAGACAATAATTGGACATGGGCAGATTTCAAGAGATGGAACTAAACCATGACTTGATTTGACATAATTCATTTCTGTGTGGAGCCTCTGAAACTCAGTCAAGCGATGTACCGCCAATTTGTGGGGCTTGTGGGAAAAAAAGAGAAGCCTTTCCTCTTTCTCCTCCCTTCCCTCATTCACTACCTGTCCCGTGAAGCTGTGCTCTCTGTGTCCTCTTCCCGGCTGTAGTAGTCCTGCTCTACAGAGTAGTTCTCTTCCAACGCTTCCATCCCCTCCTCTCGATGAGGAGGAGGGGGAGAGGGGTACACAAAACTGACATCTTCTCTGTGGAAGGAGAGAGGGAAAGACAGACAAGGGGGAGACGGTTGGCAAAAGATGGCAAGGGATGCGTGATCACCCACAACCTCTACACTTTACTACACTCCTCCAATGAGGAGGGAGAGAAAAAGCATGCCGTCCCTGGGTGGGCTCGAACCACCAACCTTTCGGTTAACAGCCGAACGCGCTAACCGATTGCGCCACAGAGACTACATTGGGCACAAATGCCTGTGCCTCTCGATTTTAGCTTTGCAGTGACCTGCTAAGTGAGCAAAGACCCTGAGTCATGCAGAAGGCCAGCCAATCATGTAGGTACATGAGGCATTTTGTCACATCTCTAAACAAGTAGTGACAATCCTTCATCCATCTCCAACGTGATTGGGTAAAATGCCTTGTTTCCTGGCTCATCATTTTTTTCATGTATGAATTCGTTTTAATTTTTCTCTGAAAGGAAGTGGGGTGGCTTAGTTGGTTAAAGTGCCTGTGTAGTAGACTGGTAATCCTGGGTTCAAATACCAGTGGTGCCGTTTTTCTTTTTCTGCAGATCTGTGGCTCCTCTTGCCCACGTTGCTGGCATCCCACAGTACGTGACATCTGCTCATGGTTGGTGTGGTAAGGAGAAACCAGTGTTTTGTCACGCCTCTGGACAGCGCACATTATTCATCTTGAATTCAAACTTAAATACTGGGAGCCCCTGCGGTTGACTGAACTCCTGGAATAACGATGGAGATTACCTACCTCGGCAGTTAACAGCCGAACTTGCTGACCGATTGCGCAACAGAGACCCCATTGCAAACTTTCATTGCAAGACGGCACTTTTCCCTCCATTTTATGGTGCAAGAGCACCTCATCTGGCCAACCAGGCACCCACGACCCACCCACACATGAAGGCAGAAGGCATGCAGCTCACAGACCACAGAGCGAAAGAGTGTAGCGGCTGCTGCAACCACTTCTAAGAACAATATAGCTTTCTAGGCAGCATACATAGCAAGCAGAGATGGGACAGGCCCATGTGTGGATGGAAAGGCCTGATTCAATAAAAAGACATTTCAACATGAAAAAATGACAAACAGAAACCTGGATTTGTCTTCATCAAATGATTCACATTTACATGTTACATTGCAAGTGTTTTCTAGTTTCTGAGCACAGTTTGGTGAGGGATATCCCAAACTAAAGCTGGTCAAAGTAGCACACGATGACTAATTGCACGGGGTTTTTGCATTGTTGTTTTTAAACCTCAAAATGAACAAATGGCCAAGGGCTGTGCAGGTGTACCATACCTGTTTGGGGCAGGTTTTGGTTGCTGGGTCACAACTCCGTTGTCGAGTGAAGGAGGAATGTCATCAAATTTCTTTTCCTCTACCATCACTGGCTCTGGAGGAGGCTCTTCAATCAATCGACCTCTGTTGGGTGTTTTTGATAGGCTTTCTATCGTTATGGAGGTGTGAGGCACCCCCCCATTGGACAGGTTCTCTATTGGGGAGGGCTCTGGAGGCGGGACAGGGGAGAGTGGAGGAGGGATGCTAGGTTGAACTGGGGTACACGGCGGGCCTGGACTCCCAGGGTCCATTTTATCAGGGCTGGTGTATTCAGGGTTGCCTACAAAATCATTTTCATTCTACGAAAAAAAAGAGAGAGAGAGGGTTATAGTCAAGAGTTTTTGTTATAATCATTATATTTCATTGTGATTTGTGTCAGTGCGAACAAGTGAATTCTGTCCGTAGCCGCTGAAGGTGAAGTGTGCTTCTCTGGCACGACAGCACAGTGGAGTGAAAAGAGTGTGTTGTGTCACATGGCCATGCTCTCTTGTCTTGGACCTTGTAAAAAGTCTCGTCCTCATCCTCCTCCATGTCCAGCACCACATCCTCTTCCTCTTCTTCTTCCAGGTCACAGGTCATAGCCAGTCTCATCTCTGGCCCCAAGTCCTGCAGAGTGAGGAGGCCAGCCTGACAGGAGAGGAAGGTGAGGTGCAGTTTCAGTGACTGATCAGGAAGCAAGACGGGGAACGTTGGTCACAAATTCAAAAACAATTCTCCATGCACAATACATACATAAACATCCTAACTTTCCTCAATGTGAGTTTCATTTTATTTTCTTTTACACATAAAACAGTGTTTAATTAAAAAACAAAAAGACTGTTTTGAGTCCAGCTCAGGCAGCCCAGTTTTCAGTGTTTTGTGCAGACTGAACATTACTGAAAATGGAGGGAAATACAAGGTGTTTTCTGAAATCACATTGTCGAAAGTGATGTGAAAAAACTGAAAGAGAGAGCAAATAGTCTTCCCTACAGTATATTTAATGAGTACATAATTGGTTGGAAAAAATGTGTGTGTTTTAAATGGTGATTAAAGGTGGTAAAAGGTGGTTTGAGTAAGTTACCTCCTAAAAGAAGAGCCCAATGGTTTTGTTTTGCAAGGATTATGAAGCCATAAGGCTCTTCTTTTAGGAGGTTTACCACTTACTCTGACTTAACTTATCCAGATTACTCACTAAACCATGTACTTGGAAACCCTCCAGGTTCTTTCAGACGTATCTCCTCCTACAGTTTTTAAACTAGATATACCAAGTTTGGCCACCAGAGACATGAATATACTGGTCAGGCTGCTTGTATTTTTTTTTTTTTTAATTAAATAACATTATCCAAAGAGTACAGTATGCTTGCTGGTTAGGTACCTTACTGGACTTGACATTCTGAAATAACCTTTCGTTTGACATAGTGATACTAGGATACCATTATCCCTCGCTACAAGTGCCACTCTGTTAGTACACTTGTTTGACAGATTTTGCCGTTTGACTGGCGGTGTGACAAGTCCTTTTTTCATTACAATTTTAATTCGCTAGAACTGAATGCATATCAGAAAGTTACTGCAACAAGGCTGGTGGAAAACAAATGAAAGCGATGTCGAACGAAATGTGACGCGCTCAGTTAATTCGCTCGGTAGAGGTGGATTAAGGGGGAGGTTGACTCGACTTCATATGACGGAAAAATGTTGAAGCGATATAAGAATGTCGCGCATGCTCAGAAGCCAGGGCACAGAGCTAAAATGTAGCATGGGAATACTTTCCTCAGGCTTGGATGCGAGTTTTTGTTTTCACAACTTTCATCGCCGTCAAATTTTGCGAAGACAAAAAACACAAACCAGCTGGACATATAATGGCCAGTTTAAATCGGCGACACTAGTCAAGGGAGGCGACCTGTCTCTTTTTAAGTTTACTTAATGAAATGGACGTGGTGGCAGCTTTAGCTGGGGAAAGACTAAAGGAATGTCCTAATGTGTAAAAGTATTTCCAATCGGATGGCTGTTAGGGGGGGTCGTCAAGCCGTGGGAGGCTCTGCGTAACAAGTGGAAGGCATTGAAGTATCATTACGGTTACATCCACATACCTGTAGAGCAGAGGATTTGTTTTTCTTCTTGAGGGCCAGCTTTCTCTTGCGGAACTTCCTGAAGTAGTCCTGGATCAGGAAGCTGGCATAGAATTTACCCACAGTCACCTCCTCCTCTATGGCAGGAGACAGACGCGCAGAGGGAAATGAGTGAAAAATTTCGAGAGGAAATAAGATGAAGGAGGGATTCAAGGAAGAGAAGCAGATGGGGAAAAAACCTGGAACCTGTAACATCGGCTGGAAAATGTGCTATGCTGAACCACACATCAGAGATAGGCATACTGTGGACAATGGCCTATACTGAAGCTGCACCCAACTTTTGTTTAAAAATACAGGGGTAAATAAAATAATGGGAACACTATATGAAATATGAATATTTATTACCTTATAAGGACCAGCGGCCGTAGTAATGATAATCATTATTTTCTTTAATTGCATGTATGCAAACCAAATGTATATTAGCTGCATGCTGTCCTGGAAGGTTTAGGAGATGTGTTGTGAGTAGTGAGGACTCGGCTAGGGAGGCAAATTGTACACAACGGTGTCTAGCTTTTTTTTTACACTTGATAAGATTCTTCAGTACATCAGGGTTAACTGAAACTTGTTAAACTTCTTTTAGACTTGTGTTTATTTTTTGTCGTACTATAAGGCTTGTATTTAAAATCAGTGTCATTAATATGTGGTTAGATTTGAAGGGCTGTCATCGGGATCACTCTGTGAGCTACTGGAAAAAAACTGATGTTGTTTCATGACAGCACAGGAGTCCTAATTTGTTGAAATCGGTCAAGGGGGTCAACCGTTACACGCACAAAGGTAAGTTGGACATTGGCCTGATGGTGGCGCTAGAGCAAGGGTAGGAGGTACAAGCAATTTGGTTCAGCTTGTATCCAAAGCCTCCCAAATTAGCGTGCCAAATTTCATAAAAAGCAACCATATGTTTCTGGCACTTCCATGGCAGAAAAATAATAATAATAATAAGAAAACTAACAAAAACAATAGGTGCCTAAGTACCTATGATGTTCGGCCCCTAATAATAATTCTATATTATTCAGTTTATTATTATAAATATGAAATTTCAGTTTATTATTTGTAATACATTTGCTGAAATGTATACAATCATTTTTTCACTTTGTCACTGATGTAGTGAGTGTGATGAGGGAAAAATTAATGTAAACAACTTCAGCTTAAGGCTGTAGCATAACAAAAGTTGAAAAAAGTTGGTGGTTGTGAATACTTTCTAAATTCACTGTATATAGTATATAACAACAATCAGGAATATACAGTCTGAAGTCCTCATTGAAGGCAGTTGCTTGTTTAACCCTGGTCAGATCTCTCCGTCCAGGCAGCAGTTGTTTAATGTAATGACGTCCCTTCGCACTGCTCTGTGTAACTGTGAATATTGAAGCAAGATGACAGTTTGGCTGTCTTACCCTCTGGTGGAGGGATGACTTCATCCAAGGTTTTGGCCTTTGTACGCTTCCAGATCTTCTTAATGATCATCCTCAGCTCCTCGTTCTCCTGATCCACCGGACCTTTGGGGGTCAACAGGTCATGTATAACCTTAGTTTCATCCCAAAGTTCAGATGCAGCCATTCTTTAGTTACGAGACATAAGATATGTGAATACAAATACAGGAATTTGAATAGTGTTTGGAGAACACTGGAATAGCTGAAATGAGCCGTGCTGTTTGGAGGTCCATATTTGCAAAAAGGATGGGTGATTTTCTGACATTGAGGTAGGTGAAATCACAACGCAAATTGTCACAAAGCAGCTTTACCAAGATCCCAGATCTGAGACCCCCTAATTGCCATTATGTTACTGACAAAAGTCAAGCTTGCCGGAAATGCTTGCATATTGATTTATTTGGCAGATTTTTGCACAAACTAATCAGCAGACTTTTCCCATATAGCCCCAAAGAGATTTCTCCCGTTTTCCCACGTAATCACAGCCAAATTCTTAAGCCCCATACAGCACCCCAATCCTGCCAAATCAGGAAGAGCCAACTGGGACGCATGATTCCCCTGATTTATGTGGCAACAAGCCCTTGCGTCTTTCCATACTTACGATGTTTCTACCTGGCTTAACCATTAATCTTCCCCGGCCATGGCCAGTAAAAGTGTGGCTCGGACTCTAACCCCGAGTCGCAGGGCTCACATCTCCTTAGCGAGGAACATATCGTGTGTGAGCCACCCACAATTTCGCATTTTTCCTTTGTAGGTATGTTCGAAACTGAAGCAATCAAAATGCGTCATTGTAAGGCAGTGGTTCCCAACGTCGGTCCTGGGGACCTACTATGTTTACTGGTTTTTGTTCCAACCACAACTGCAATCCCAGAATCTTAACAAGCTGGTAAGTTTCTAGATTAGGTGCTATTCATGTTATAGGGATTATTTACCATTCCAAGCCATGTTATGTCTGCAATACATATGCATGATATGAAGAATAATTGTCCTATAGTCACATTGTGCCATATTGCAAACAACTGCATAAAGACAAGTGAAATGTTTTAACTCGTATTAAAGACTGGAGTGAATCAATGGGCATTTGATTAGAAAGACTGTGGACACATGTCCACTAAAACTAACCATTTGGTAGACAATGAAGGATTCAAAGACAAAGCAAATTATAATGAGCCGAACCTACACAGTGTTACTAAGAATAAAGATAAAAATGAAGAGCTTAATCATGTGTTCAACGACTTAAGGAGCCTATTGATTCACCCCAGTCTATAATTTGATCAGGTATGAAAATGTACTCTTTTTGTGTATTCACATAAAAACAATGTGAATATAGGAGCTTTTTCTTCATGACATGAGAATTATCTCTCTAATCATGAAAAACACCTAATTACAAACAATTAACAGCTTGTTAAGATTCTGGGGTTGCAGTCGTGGTTGGAACAAATATTTCAGGTAATTCTGAAGGCAGCATCCAATGTATAATTCACCATGTAGGATAGAGTATTTTCAATTTAATTGCAAAAGTGACCGAGGTGTGCAGTAACCATATTGCATATGCCATTAAAAGGAACCAGCGAGAACGGCTAGGAGGACTGACCTTCCGTCTTAATCTTCAGGGCAGTCCTGACCAAGGCGAAGAGGGTGGCATTGAACGTAACCGTCCCATCACTATTGAGCGGCATGTTCATAGCAACCAGCCTCTGTCAGAGAGAAAGAGGATAGACCCTCTATTAGATAACACTGACAGAACTATGTCAACAGGCTGTAATGGCCTTAGCTTCAAAACAGTTTCTCTAAGGCAGGGCACAAACTCTGATTTTCAGTATCCTACATCACACTGCCTGGACCATCTTTCAGTTTTGTTATTGTCATCTCTTCACTACCCCTCTACATATATTAGTTGGCAAATTAGTGCCAAAAAAATCAAACGTGTTTGATATAATCAAAGGGCCTGCAACGCCTCAAGGATTAGATCGAAAGGATAGAAACCGCATTGCTGATCGTCTTGCATTATGAGAGTGTTGGTGCTGACTACTGCTAACAATGAGCTTACAATGAAAAGATTCCATTTCCATCACCAGCAATGCCATGTAGTGTATGCCCAGCAAAAATATCCTGGTGAAGACTAACATTTGTTCCAATTAGACATTTTTTTACATATTTTAAATCAACCATATGTACACTTAAGCAGGTTTAGTGAAGGCTTAACAGGTCCAGATGTTGTTTTGCCTGGTATGGATATCATTTAGAGAGTATATCTTGTGCCATGACCCCTTTCTACCCCTCCCATGCCACAGCATTGGGTTTTGGCCTAGCTTTGGAAAAAACAAAAAAACATTAATGTCATGCTCACTTGTATCAGCATACTGTGCTCTTTTTGAGTGAGTCATAAGCAAAAACTGTTTTTACTATGCTGTGTTTTCAAGGAAGTTACCTTTGAGCGATTTACATGAAACAATTTAGGATAAACGACCCAACCGTGGATCAATACAGTGTGGCGCTGGGAGATGTGGTGGGAGGAGCAAGCTCCCCTGCCCCTGCCATTGGACTGCTTTCAGTTCCTGTGTCTACCTCAGCCTGGAGAGACTGAAGGAGCCTGAACAACATTAACCTCACTAAAAAGTAGGATTACCTGAGGATGGTTGCTAATTCCTGCCTCCTGAGCAAGTATCTTACTACATTAACCACCCAGATGACCCTTCAACCCTGTTTAATGTTGAATGACTTCATTGTTTGGAGAGGAATGGTGTAGTTATGGGTAGAAGAGGGTGCTCTGTCGCCATGGTTACAGACCTGGTCAGCCCATTGTGGTTACCTTGCATGCCACACGGTGAGGGCACAGTTTGCCGAACCCCAGCGGAGGCTGGATCCTGCGCAGCAGAGCCACAACATCAAGATGTTTTATGCGCCCACTGCAAAGCAAACACGCCGCATGCACATTAGGGAACACACACCACCACACTGCACAATAGTACACAAAACACACACCAACACAGTACACAACAGTTCACCAAACACACACCACCACACTGCACAACAACACACCAAACACACACCAACACAGTACACAACAGTACACAATACACACAGCAACACAGTACACAACAGTACACAAAACACACACCAACACAGTACACAACAGTACACAAAACACTCACCACCACACTACACACCAACACACCAAACACACACCAACACAGTACACCAAATTCTCACCACCACACTACACAACAACACACCAAACACACACCAACACAGTACACAGCAGTACACCACCACTCTGCAGCATAGTACACCAAAAACTCACAAACACAGTATACCAAACACACACTACCACACTACACAACAACACACCAAACACACAACAACACAGTACACAACATTATACAAAACACACACCAACACAGTACACAACAGTACACCAAACACTCACCACCACACTACACAGCAGTACACCAAACACACAACACCACACTATAGCACAGTACACAAAACACAGATCAGAGTACAACAAACACACAACAACATAGTGTAGCACTGTACACAAACAAACACCACAACAACCACAGCATGCTACACAGCCCTGCATACAGATACCAGGCTGCTTATGCCTCCATAAAGAACTTCATAGCTACATCCTTGTGCAGACTGATGTCACTGATATTGAGCAGCACAACGCCTTACCTGGCCTCAGGGTCATATTCCGACCAGATTCTTTTAAACTCGTCCAAGTGATGGGGTCCCAAAATGGACCAATCACGTGTCAGATAGTCAAAATTGTCCATAATGACGGCAACAAACAAGTTGATGATCTTCAAAACAAAGGGAAAACAGACATGAAAAACAGTAACGGCGGATGCCAGCCACTTAACAAGACAAAAATCTGGGTATGCTATGGCTAACTTCAACAGGACATGCACATTCCAACACAAGACACACCTCAGCCGCCCAAACAGGAACCCGGGTCTCACCAGGACAGCGCAAAGCATGAAGAATCTTAACGGAGCACAGGTAGGCGAGACTCACCAGGAAAGCGCAGAGCATGAAGAAGCTGATGAAGTACAGATACGCAAAGTTGCTGCCGCAGGTGTACTCCTCCCCAGGCTCGTAGTCTGACTCCGGGTCACAGAGTTTACCCGGCAGGGCAGCCAGCATGATCTCCTGCCACGCCTCTCCCGTCGCACACCTGTGTCAGCATCTTACTTATTAATATTTCCTAATTAATATTTTCATTAATAAATATTCATATTGCTTATACTGGCTTTGTGAAGGGATGGTATCGTATGGGTTTAAGGGTTGGGCTTGAGTGGGGTTCAGGGTCGCGGTAAGCTTTGCTATTAGGACTATCGCCATATCTTATCTTCTCCATAAGAGTGTCCCTGCTGTGAGAGAAACAGTCATGTGGATGAATTTCAACTTGAAGACAGGCAGTGTTGGGACTATGGTACTACATTTCCATTCACCGCAAAGCAAAACTTAAAAGACAGTTTGTGTGACGTAAGACACATCCACCACAGCCATAGTTTCCACCCGAAAAGCAGTCACAGTCCTTCTGTAAATCTGGCCCTGAATTTCTTGTTGCAGCAACGTCACTGGTAAACCCAGGCAAATTGTTACCTGTCTATCACAGTGACAGCATTGAAGTGCTCCACCGTCCACTCAAGTCCACAGCTAAAGTAATATAGTGCCTTATGGACAGTTTATTTCTTTCCTGGCCTAGCCTCTAGCCCCTCATTGCCTTGAGTTCATTAACAAGTTGAGTTTTAGTGACCGTAGAACGGAAATAACTGCCCTAACTAGCAGGAAATGTGACCGGCTCTCCGTGTCCAAAGAGGCATTGCTGTCCTACTAGCTTTTGAACATCCACAGAGAAACCAGCCTTGCCCTGCAAAGCAATGCTGCATTAGCAGGCGGGGTTAAGGTGCTGAAGGAGCAAAATGTTAGCCTCATCTGAAAATTCCTTTAACTCTGGGGTTCTTGGCCACGGAGAGTGTCCGGTTGGAAATATTGTTGGAGATTAACTCCGATAATCATAGCCAGCCGCTCATCAAGGGAGCCATACCGCTTCCCATCGCTCATACACTTGCAGTTGGGCAAGTAAACGCCTGTTAGCCTCAATCTTGATGTCTGACCATCTTTAATTGATTTCTATGTGCGTGCGGCTCTTATACCTAAGTAAGTGACCGCCGCGGTAACGTCCTGCCAGGCTAGGCTTTTTCTCTAATCTCTGTTTAGGAGACAAAAGCTTGATTTTGCAGCATGTGAAGTTTCTTTTTTCCCCTGTTCACTGCCAGTTTTGCATTTTAAATGTATTGCTTTGTCCTGTACATTATTTATAGATCTTGCTTTATTGATTTTGACTTCCAGAGCACCATATATGCTTAAATGTGGGCGTTTCAGGGTGTGGTTGTGGCGCGCGTTCACGCACTCACAATTTTAGGATTAGTTGTGATTTATAACAGAAGACATGATTATGTATTGCGTACACAAGTTTTATAAATCAGAATTTTTTGATGCGTGCAAACCCATAGGTTTTGGCGTACATAACTACTTAGTTACACAAGTAAGGCCCTTGAGGACTTGTTCCCGTTGCACCATACCATTCACAATATTCTCTAGCAGTGCCAAGATAGCCATGGTCATGATATTTGGCTGTTGTCACATTATTTAGGTCTATAAATGTAAATAGAATAAATTGACTAATAATGCACTAATTGCTTATATCTGTTAATTTAATTATTCACTTATTTTTGGCCAAAAGAATCATTGATTACAAATCATAATGTGATTGTTGGTAATGGTGGTTATATGATGTTCGTAACGGCCCTATTTTCCATGAACATCCCTTGATCCTGTCCTGTTGACTCTACTCCTTTTCATGAACGACCAAGTCCTGCCCCTCACCTGAACAGCAGGAGAACAGCCTGCGGAAAAGTCTGGAAGTTGGTGTTCCTGTTGATATCTGTGTTGTCTTGCATTGCTATCTTCCCGAAGGTCTAGACGAAATGGAAGCAGTGTCAGATAAGGTCAGGTTAGCAAAGGATGAATTCAAAAGTTTCAAGAGGTCAGCCCAAACATGTGCAGGGAAGGGTGGGGGTGTGGACAGACTCACCTGCATGCCAATGACAGCATAGATAAAAAAGATCATGGCAATCAAGAGTGCAACGTAAGGCAGAGCCTGAGAGAGAGAGAAAGAGAAGAGCCAATTTAGGAGTTTTTTATCGTTTCTTTTTAATTGAGTCCAGCTACTTTGCCATCTATCTGACTAGACAACTGGCTCCCTGAACACATTTGTGCAACTCTACAATGTTGATATTCTACAGTAACTACGTAATAATAATAATATTAATACGAATAGGGGGTTAGGCCTCTTTGGGAGCTATTACCCTGATAATAGATATTATTTGTAGAGCACCTTTGAAGCAGGATAGTGCAGTGCTTCTCAATTTTGATTGGCCAGCATTTGTGTCAGAGGTCAGAAGGAACAATACGATGCAAATCCACCCTTTACTACAGACCTGGAGGGACTTAACGAATGTCCAGAGGAGAGTGCGAATCCCCTCCCCCTTATTAAGCAGCTTGACCAATCGCATCACACGGAACAAGCGGAAGAAGGTGATGGAGACTCGACCACTTTCTTCACCCTGAGATGCAAAGGGAAAATCACCTTTTGAATACATGAAAAAATATTGCCAGATTCCATCCATTTGATGAGATGAGATGCTATCTATCTTACGCATGTACGGAATGCTTCAAGGCGTTTTTGGTATTTACCTCACCCACATGTCCTCCGTTCTGAAACCGCAAAGGAGTGATTGGGTCCGAGGTGATGTTACAAATGGAGACAGAGGGTCCAAAGGAAGAAAAAGGGAAAAGTCAGAGTAAAACCCAGGTACTATACGAAAGAAAAACATTTTTCTACTTTATTTTTTCCCTGATTTGTCCCCTTTTTTTCTCAACCCCAAATAAACGATCAACCTCAGCTACTGCTCCAATCAGGAAGAGAGTTGTAGGCACATGACTCCTCCGATTCATGTGATGACAACCATACTGCAACCACACCACTAATCACAAACTGCCTATGTCATCGGAGGATGATGAAGTCAGTGTAGAGTCAGTACATGCCACCACAGGTGCCCAGCCTGACCGGTAGTGGCCTCTGCAGAGAGATGAGACCAATGTACTTAACTGGCTTAACTCTCTATAATCCCTGATGAGGGCTAATTGTTGCCTCTCCAAATGTTGACCTCTGGCCATAGCTAGTAATGTCACAGCTGGGATTCCAAAACACTCAGTCACAGGGCTCCCAGGTTAAGACGTTACCCTGTGAGCTACTCAGAGGCACTGCGCAAAGCAGTTATACTCAATACTTAAAATAAATATAAAGCTGATAACTAACATAATGGGAACAGGTGCAAACACACAGATTGTGCAATGGATCAAGCATTTACTCAACACAGAACACTCAACTCACACTGAACTCGGTGACCACGATGTCCACCACACTGCCCACGACAATCAGGGCATCAAACGAGTTCCAGGCATCCATGAAATAGTGCTGCGAAACAGGGAAATGTTGTGTAAATAAATTGACTAATATTGCAATTACAAACAAAAAGAAGCCAATAAGCGTCAAGAAAATCCCGGAAACTTTTTTCTTAGTTATATTTATTAATCAAAAAATAATATGCATGACTGGACAAGATTTCAGAAGACCTGAGATCATATGCCGATGTTATTGTTAACCAAAGCAATAATTTATTAGCCAGTGGTGAACACACTTTACACATTCCATGATTAATTTGCTTCCACTTCTTTCTTGTTTATAAACCAGCTCTTTTTATATCATAATTTGTTTAAAATACTTTCCTTTTTGGACAATCTGCCAAAAGCTTGGGATTGTTCACCCTACAACAATGATGTGCCAAATCTAACCACTCAGCAAATATTTTTGGCCTCCCATATTAATTATCAATTCTGAAGAAATACAATACAAATGGAATCCAGTGAAGCTGTAATTGGAAAATGTAAATAAAATGCCATTTTTTTACAGGCACTTGCTGTGTTTCCAGATCTATAGCTAATTATTCAGGTCATTGCATGACGATGATTTTGAAATGGGTAATTTTATGTGTTGATGTGTTGCACTGCAATAAAGATGAATTGTATAAAAAAAAAAAAAAAAGAAATGGGCATTTATTGACTTTATCAAGCACAGAGATCCAGAAGTGGAAAACAGAAGCTGTCAAAAAGAAATGACAGCAAACATGCCAGGGAAAACAAATGCTACCATGAAGCTAAAAACTCCAGTATTGCAACAGGATACACCTTCACTTAAAAATGCAAAAAATTTGAATGGGTACAATGCTATTTACCTCAAGATATATGCTCTGCAAGCTGTTGGAATTTGTCTTAAGTAAGAATATTAATAATTAATTATGAATGAGCTATCCCTTTAAGAAACTGGTCTTACTGGCCTTTAAGAAACTGGTCTCATTGGTTCCCCTGTGCTCCAGCTTGCTAACTGCTATTAGCTGTGCTCCAGCTGCTCTCTTACCCTGAGTCTCAGGGCCAGAAGTTTCAGCACCATCTCCACGGTGAAGAGCCCAGTGAATGCCATGTTGAGAATGTCCATGACGAAGTTGAAGAGCTTGGACTGCTCGTAGTGCTGGACACAGACAGAGAACACAACCACAAGCCTTCATTGAAACATGCATAGTACCTCATCACCACTCACCTTGACTGCCTGGAGAAAGGGCAGAAAGAGAAATCTAAACATGCTGCCTTGTAAAGTGCAAGTAGCTCTGTCATTGTTAATGTCAGTTTTCAGCTCTGTTTGTAAATGTTTTCACAATTAGGCCACTTTTGCTAATTTTTGCCACTTTTGCTAATATGGAGGCTTGATATATGATATTTGTAATTTATTCTTACAGCAAGAGGTGAGATATTTGATATTCATAATCTATTCTAGCTTTATTTACTTGACACTTAATTTTATCATTCTATAATTATTGCTATATCATGTATTGTTCCTAGTCAAAATGGGCATTAACAGTTAAGAGAACAGAACTGTACCCAAAAGGCTATAAAAGTTATGATATCTATATAAAGCACTTTTGCAGTTGCTTTAGAAAAGGTACCCGATTCGTCTCTGGTAGCCTGAAATACCGCGAACATCCTTCATGTGAAATTTTACGGATGTTCTTTCCACTGGTTGAGGGCAGTTCCTCAAGTCAGGGAAGGATACAGAGTTTGCACAGCGAGGGTGAGTTTCAGCTAAGCCGACAAACACAGCAAAGATACCTGTACAGCCAGTGTGACGGTGTTGAGAAGGATCAGGACGAACATGATGTACTCAAACCCTGATGAGTTGATGATTTGCCAGAACTTAAACTGAGTCGGGTTCTTCGGGATGTACACTTTTATCGGCTGAGACTTCAATGCATAATATATACACTGCCTCTGCATATGAGAGAGAGAGACAATAACATACATTATTATATACACTGTCACTGCATATGAGAGAGAGAGCCAGATAATAATATACATATTATATACACTGTCACTGCATATGAGAGAGAGAGAACCAGATAATAATATACATATTATATACACTGCCTCTGCATATGAGAGAGAGATAATAATATACATATTATATACACTGTCACTGCATATGAGAGAGAGAGCCAGATAATAATATACATATTATATACACTGTCACTGCATATGAGAGAGAGAGAACCAGATAATAATATACATAATATATACACTGCCTCTGCATATGAGAGAGAGAGACAATAACATACATTATTATATACACTGTCACTGCATATGAGAGAGAGAGCCAGATAATAATATACATATTATATACACTGTCACTGCATATGAGAGAGAGAGAACCAGATAATAATATACATATTATATACACTGCCTCTGCATATGAGAGAGAGATAATAATATACATATTATATACACTGTCACTGCATATGAGAGAGAGAGCCAGATAATAATATACATATTATATACACTGTCACTGCATATGAGAGAGAGAGAACCAGATAATAATATACATAATATATACACTGCCTCTGCATATGAGAGAGAGAGACAATAACATACATTATTATATACACTGTCACTGCATATGAGAGAGAGATAATAATATACATATTATATACACTGTCACTGCATATGAGAGAGAGAGCCAGATAATAATATACATATTATATACACTGTCACTGCATATGAGAGAGAGAGAACCAGATAATAATATACATAATATATACACTGCCTCTGCATATGAGAGAGAGAGACAATAACATACATTATTATATACACTGTCACTGCATATGAGAGAGAGATAATAATATACATATTATATACACTGTCACTGCATATGAGAGAGAGAGCCAGATAATAATATACATATTATATACACTGTCACTGCATATGAGAGAGAGAGAGAGCCAGATAATAATATACATATTATATACACTGTCACTGCATATGAGAGAGAGAGAGAAAGAGAGAGCGCGCCAGACAATAATATACATATTATATACTCTGTCACTGCATATGAGAGAGAGATTGCCCGCATCTCTGAAATAAATAGTCAGGTATTAACCTGGTTCTTGTCCAGCTCACAGTTCTTGTACTCTTGCTCTCCTTGTTCCCGGAAAGTGATGATGACGAAACCCACGAAGATGTTCATCATGAAGAAGGCGATGACGATGATGTACACGATGAAGAAGATCGAGATGTCCACGCGATAGTTGTAAATGGGACCTTTGTTCTCTGCATTGGCATCGATCGCCTTGTACAGAATTCTAAAAGGAAAATATAAACCGATACAATGAAGAAGCTCTCATGCCTATCCATGCCAGAAAGTGGACTCCTCTTCTGACCAGATGGTTTACACTCAGCTGTTTAACTCAGTGCAGATTCTGCTCAATAAACACCATTGAGTAACACCATGTGGCTAATAAGGCTAAAAATAATAAGGCTCAAATCTTAAATGCAGCTAATTATGGCATATAGCAAGGCTACAAGAATGCTAACAGCTTTATAATAATAATGTTTATCAATTTGTATAATAATCCTTGCAGTTATGCATCAGGTATGCTTACCATATAAGGGATTGGCTATGTTTGGTTGGACATGCTCAATACGCTAATGCTTTAGGTTATGCTCTACCTCCTGCATAGCCATGCAGCTCTCTCAATTCTCCAAGTTCCAAACTGATACCACTCAGTGTGTCAAATGGCTGTCAGTTATGAGTTTCCCTCCTGAACTAAATTCAATTATTTTATTACAAAAACATTGTATTTTAGTGGTTACATTGTAAAATCTTTCTTCTTTATAAAACAGTGATAGCTGATACAATAAATATACTAGTATTGCTGTTTACACAGTGATATCTGTCTTGGTGAAAACTGCAAAATTGCATATGAAGGTAGCATAACGGCATCTGCAGACTGAAATATACTGCAGTTGCATTTCGCCAAGCTGTCAGTGTCAATCACATATTCGCATTAGCACTGAAGTCATTAGGTAGTTAAGCCCTCATAGTGTTGGATAGTCCAGTAGTTCCTTTTTCCTTGGAGGTGATTATGTGGAGATACACAGTACTTGTACACTGTACATTGTAAAATGTAATATAACTTTACAACTTTTTAATAATTATCAACATATCTTAAAGGTACTCAGTTCTGTATTCCTAAAATCAAAAAATCAGTCCCACACTATTGAAGCTGAACTGTTCTGATTCAATTGATGAATCGTAATAAAAGTGTGGAGCCCTGTATAACGCCTTGGCAACAGGTATTGTGGACTGTAGAAGTATGATCTTATCTTAATTATGATCTTAGCGATGTAGGGATCACAGGTACTGGCTAACTGGTTAGACTATATCGGCATAAAGGAGACAACTCACACTGGCCAGCCCTCGAAAGTGGATACCGTGTAGAGTGCCATCATTCCCATCAACACGTTGTCAAAGTTGAAGTCACTGTTCATCCATACTCTCTCCCTCACAAGGGGGTGCGCTACATCCCCGTCCTTGTACACCACAAAGGTTCCTCTGCAAGGAACATGAGGGGGAAAGTGGTTAAGGAGGAGCACAGGCTGAACCGGAGATATCTGAGCTGCAGACCCAAGCCCCAACCCTGGGCAGTGGCCATTTATGAAGCAAGGCATGGGATTTGTAGTTTTTTTCATGCAAAATAGTAGTCAAGTATCTGTGTGAGTAGCAATGTAATAGACAGGTGAATGACTGCCCGTAGGTGTGTTTGAGGTAAATTGTGAGACCCAGAGCTTTAAAGGAAGAGGGGAACAGGTGCATTCCAACTGCATTTAGGCCCTGTGGCATCACAGACATATTAGGATATGGGACATCTCAAGAAAATACATTGTTTGGGAACAAACGGCAGATCTCAATCTATAAATATAGTGATAGGTAGTCATACCAGAGAAGGTCATGTCTGTTTGTCACTTACCTGTGTGTTTATTTAAACTTTATGTAAAAGCTGCAGTGCAAACTTGTATTGTACCTCTGCACTGTTCCCTTTGGTCACTGTAGTAGCAATATACCTTTACTTCTATGATGCTAAAAACGTGATGCTGTGAACCCCTTCCATATCAAATGTTAATGCCACAGCATGGAAGCAGAGCAGTTCCCAGCCTAGTCAACATAATACGTAGCTCGGTAACTAGGTTCATCCGAACAAATAGCAGGCAGTTTGGACTATGATGTAGCTGTCAATATATTCAATGCCATGCCCTGCTGCCTTTAGTTAAGACCTGCATCAGTATAACGTAATACAGGTCCTGGCTAAAGCAAAACTGCATGCCCATTCAAACTAATCCAATTTAATCCTGAATTAAAATGTTGTCTCCTGTCATGTCTACAGTGGCATAGCTATTGCAAAAAAAAAATAAAATAATAAAATATTTCAGAGAGGCAGGGAAAGTTAGTGAATGTTAGTCAATGAACTAGTTAATACAAGTTTTGTTGCAAAATACACACCTGGATATTTAAATATTATATTAAATATTATACTATTTTACCTGTTAATAATGGATATACTAAATTAACAACCTGCATTCCATATGGTCATGTCACATCATGATCCTCCTGTGAATTTGTCAATACTCCTCCCCTGTCTACCTCAGGTGATATGAGGACAACTCTCAGGTGCAAAATGTCACCATTACTCACTTGCATTCATCCGGGTAGTGTTTAGCTTCATCGGTGCAGCTGAAAAATTTACCCTGAAACAAAAAAAGGGCGTCAATCAGAGACACTTCCCAAGCAATGAGCATCGTGAACTAGATCAAAAATATTTCTGACACTGATAATATTGAAAGAGTTGGTGATCACAGACCCTCTACTTTTTAGACTCTGATGATGTTTCTCTGAGTTCCTCCACCATAATTATTGATTGAGTTCATCCATTCCTTTTAGTTTATGTCAAAAATGATTTGCTATAATCCCATCTATACCACTCATCCATCTTGCTTGTGGCTAACAGAGCAGCAGCAGTTTTTATTTTAATAAACACCATTCATGTAATCAACATAATACATAGTAGGGTGTTGTTTATAACTTTCCAATTAGATATTGGCAAGCTAATTCATATCGATGTGAGCTGTATCTGATTGAAGTGTGTGTGCCTGTTCATTGCACCAGTGCAAACTAGAATTGTGACACTGGCGAGCGCTCTGCAATTTACATCCAGTGCATCTGATAGACACACCCCCAGAGCGAACCAGACACGCCCCTGAGCGAAGAGCTATTGATGGCACAAGCGAACGCTGGAGAATTTGTTTCGCTGCAGTGGTCATGCACCGTAAGTGTATTACATTTAGGTAGAGTACAGATGAAATAAAAATATACTCAGAAACATCATAAGTTATAATTGTATTATGTAGTAAAATGCTAACGGAGAGTGGAGTACCTTGAAGAGCTGAACCCCAATGCAGGCAAACATGAACTGCAGTAGGGTCGTGACAATCATGATGTTTCCGATGGTCCGGATGGCCACGAACACGCACTGCACCACGTTCTGCACAAACACAATCATCCGGCACCATGGTTCACATCAGACACAAACACAGTGTAACCTCAGAGATACAGAGGTCTTTTAGCTTTAACAGTAGCTTTACTGTTACTCCAACGTGAATGATAATAATGTTAGTATTATGAGTCATTGCTCTGTAGCAATATCCTATCTTAAAAGCTGACACTAAAGGCTACTTAGTCCTCTTCTCCATACAGGCTAACCAATTTAGCAGCAAACTGAACACCAGATCCAAGTCACTTTTGTCCAGGACTTCACAGGGACAAGAGAAAACTTAAAAAGTCAGGTCATCATTAGCAAAAAGTTCTTGTTCTTGAACATGAGTAGCCACAGGAACCTTGTGTGGTACGTAACTATGGTTACACTGCACTGCAGCCGCCATGGCCGTTGCTTCCTTGATTCTTCTTTATGCCCCCTGGACAAAGCTAATACTCACGTTATGCTAATGTGTTTTCGGCCTGTCTCAAAAAGACAGACAGGCAGCGATCTCAGATAGGGACCAAAACAAAATGTAGGTGTCTTATTTCAAAATGGCCGCTGTTGCCGAAAGGTGACTAGTCAGTATCCCTGACGCATGCAGTACCTTCAGTCCCTTGGCTCTGTTTATGGCTCGAAGAGGCCTTAGCACTCTCAGGACCCGAAGAATCTTCACCACGGAGATTGCACTCGAGCTGAGAGGGAGAGAGAAAGGAAAGAAGGAGGAAGAGAGACAGACAGGTTTTAATTTGACATGTCCCTGATTAAACCAAGTAATTAAACTGAAGCATAAGGAATGATGGACCTGACTCGAACCAGCATGAACGCACTGTTGATATATGCTTGAATTATCATTATATTTATTTATGTTAAAGCCTTAGGCAATACTGTTAGTGGGAACCATAACAGTGATAGGTTATTAACAAGTGAGTGCGACTATTTACGCGCTGTTTTATATTCATAATTATATAATGCTACAGTAGACATCATGTGTCAGCTGATGCCACAACCTTCTCCATTATATGGGCCACAGAGGAGAAGAATTATGTCTTGGCAAGTATTCATATCCTGGTGAGATCATACATCTTCGCTGTCAAGTCCTTTGATTTAAGTTAGTGATAGTGTAGCCTCTGTGGCTGGGAGCTTGTGGTTTCTGTGTGTGAGGAGAAAACAAACTAATTCCCTGTTGTATTAACATGTCCAATTGAACAGTTTTAACAAAGAATTCGGTCTGCACCTCTCTCTTCCACTCACCAAGGGACAAAAGAAAAAATCAGTTCACATCAGTTATCCCGCTTAAAAGGTAATCTATGCATATGATTATGAATATTATTATTGAACATTTTCATATGTCATTATTTCCCAATTAAAACAGGACACTCTAAATACATGATATCGTACATGGCACAAATAATACACAGATAAGATGTCCCAGTGACAGAGAAGAGCAGGAGCGCATTTTGTTTTATGGAGTTGGATACTCACTGCAGAAAGAAGGAGATGAGGGACACACTGACAACCAGCAGGTCCAGCAGGTTAAACCAGTTCCTACAGAAGGATCCTTTGTGCACAAATCCTCCATACACAGTCATCTACGAAGACAGTTATGTCACACACCGGCATATGTTAAGGTCCAGCCAGTGGTAATATAATTCACATAGTGCTTAAAGTTCAAGTGTACCCAACATGCAAGATCATTTTTTTGACAAACAACTATGCAGCATGCGTAAGGTTGGGGTGGGATGGTGAACTGTTGGCCTTTGGTTGCAAACCCTCTTGGGTCAAGCAGGAGACTCCTGTAATCAGCTGTGAAGACTTTCAGGAGCTTTTAATTCTTTAAAAATACAAACTGAAATATGAATTGGTCTCAAAATTGTGGTCACAAGTTGTGTGAAGAGTAAGGTGTTAAGTTTAAACAGTCCTTTGGAAGCAGAATCATGGTGGGTGCATGGTATGTGTATGGCCTTGGATGAACAGAGACATACAGGATCTCAACGGCAGACATCTTATTAACACACCTCTCCTTTCCTTCCGACAGAAATGTAGTGGCTCTCCAGCTAGCTCTACTGTCACGTATTGCTGGTAAAGCTAGTTCAAACTAGCGCGATCAAGATGCAGGGCCCTACCCCTAAGAGCCCCATATCAAAGCATCTTGTGTCCTCCTCACATGAATGGTTTGGGATTGCTAAAACTAGGCTGTCAAAAGGTTAAGATTAGGCTACGGTACCTTCAATAGGATTTCCACAGTGAATATGGAGGTAAAGGCGTAGTCAGCGTAACCCAGAACCTTTAGAGTGAGAGAAGAAGCATTACATCATATTTACCTGCAGAAATTCACATGCATAATTAGGACACACTGAAAATGGGTTTTTCAGGCCTTATCCTACAGACGTCACTATTAGAACCAGGTAATCATCAGCAAGAGACAAATTTTACATCTTGTAGCCACCCAATAATTCCTCTTCTAATGCTAAATTAATGCTAAATGGTGGTCCAACTAGGGGAAAAGCCTTAGCCACAGTACTGACTGGCTGAGACTGTAATTGTACCTCTCTTACTACAGACAAATGGCGTCTATGACAGTGTTATTACTGTGAAATGTGTCTGTAAGTTTGTTATTACTATGAAAGGTGTGTCTATAACTCTCTTATTACTGTGAAAGGTGTGTGTCTGTAAATCTCTTTTTACTGTGAAAGGTGGGTCTATAACTGTCTTATTACTATGAAACGTGTGTGTCTGTAAATCTCTTATTACTGTGAAAAGTGGGTCTATATCTCTCTTATTACTGTGAAAGGTATGTGTCTATAACTCTATTATTACTGTGAAAGGTGGGTCTATAACTCTCTTATTACTGTGAAAGGTGTGTGTCTATAACTCTCTTATTACTGTAAAAGGTGTCTAACTCAGTTGTTACAGCAAAAGTGTTATTTTATTAGTGACAGGAGAGTTCAGCTCTGTAACTCACATTATTCCTAAACGAGTGAGTCCTGATAGGGTCCTCCGCAGCCAGTGAGATACTGCTGAGGATGATGAAGACCAGGATGAGGTTGGTGAAGATGTGGTGGTGAATCAGCCAGTGGCAGCCAGTACGAATCCTGAACACCAAAGACATGAGGATGTCAAAATGGAGGAGGGATATTGACATGACCACACACAGAGAGAAGCTCCTGCACTGGCTATCTCATGAGGTGCCATAAACATACAGCACAATCAAAGTTATCTAGCAACAACAACATTTAGTGGAGCGAAAAAGGGTTTATAATCTTATAAAATAAGAAAAGAGGATTTGTATAACATCCAAGAATACGAAACGTAACATTTCCAAATGCAAATTAAATATTGGTAATACGACTATATACAATTTTTTGAATATATCTCTCCATTGTGGAAAGGAAGCTGCTAGTTTTACAGGGTAAGCTGTAGCAATCTCGAGTTCGTGCAGGTTGACAGGTCTATGATCACGTAGAATGAGTCATATCGGTATATTATAACTGAGGAAGGGACTTACGGATTGGTCTTGCCGAGACAGAAGAAGGCGTTGCCATCGGGTATTGGGACGATCTTCTCTTTGGGAGGGGCAAAGTCGGCCACCTTCAACGCTGACCCTTTTCACCAAACAAGACAGAATGAGTGGTTAGTTGGAGCTGTTGGATTGAAAACAAGTTGTTCAGGTAAAAAAAACTCTCAATGGGCCACATTCAAAATGTATTTTTATGCTTTTCTTGGTCAAGTCTATCTAGGAAAACGCATCCTGTAAATTATATAGTTACATTCAAATGTCTCCCAATATTCAGTTTCGTTTCAAAGTATTTACTTATTGCAATGCATTGGAAGTCTACTATTCTAAAAGAACATAGTGGGTAGGTAAGAGGGAGAAAGATACACTAGCCAGTTACATTAAATATGCATTGTATGCTTCCAGTTTATAATTATCAGAGTCAATAGATAAATGTAAGCAACGGGCAAGAATGAGAAAAATTCATATAGTTCAGCTATAGATTAATAAATACAGGTGAGCTTCATTTTTATTTCTGTGGATCAGGTAGGCTGGAAGGGAAATGATTGTCTTGAAGAACAATGCATGTGTGATATTTAACACACATTTAATTTGATATTTTCCTCAGAG
Source organism: Albula glossodonta (assembly GCA_019788955.1). Classification (NCBI taxonomy): domain Eukaryota; kingdom Metazoa; phylum Chordata; class Actinopteri; order Albuliformes; family Albulidae; genus Albula; species Albula glossodonta. The sequence continues at coordinate 28,429,027 of JAFBMS010000004.1, read as the reverse complement.
GTTGTTATGTGGAAAACCTGAACAAAAGTAACTGCCATTACATTATTATTGTCATTCATCCAAATAGGTAAGGATTAAATGAAAATAAGTCACACGAATAAGTCATAAGTATTTTCCTACTGAAACAACTGCTATATTATTCACGTTTCCTTATGATTTAAACGCTACTGTAGTTAAAATGGGCTTGTTTTGCTTGGGACAATGATGTGTCAAAGCCAGCGGTTTTTCATATAAGGAGTCATCAGTTGGAGCACTGACCTGGGTCAAAATTCTCATGTGTTTACTTGATTATTGCTTTTTAATGTACCGCTAATTTACAGCTACAAAATAAGACTGGCTTTTTGAATAATAACTCTGTATTCGTGTAGGTAAGTAAGATTCAATAAAGTATTAAAGTTTTTAAAGCGGGCATATTTTATACTCAGCTTTCCAAAAATGTGCCTTCAATGGTAAAACGGTCTTTCCTACCATTATGAAAATTTTTTGGCCGGTCTTTGTTTTTTTTCTATGATGTCACAAAAACAATTAGTATAAAGGAGGGATTGGCAGAAATGAAAATAACCAAACTACATGGCGCAAAAACGTCTCCCTTTAAGCTGTATGCACTCACCCCCTTCACCATCCTCTGGGTCCTCCTCTTCCTCCTCCTCAACCTATAAAAAATGAGGGTGGAGACAGGCATTAGGAGAGTCCAATCCAGTGTCTGGCCATGACAATTAAATTCACTATCATAGCAAACTGTTATGTATTTTCCTTCCAGAATCAGACAGCATACTATACTTAATTTGACGGGGTATTTTTGCGTTTATCTGTGAGGCTGTTGATGGGTTTGAACTCACCCCCCCTGCTGATTTGCCTTACAGAGAGCACATGCATGAAAAAAAATCTTTGACTACAATAGAATGCATCTATTTGTACACAATTTTGAAAGCATGTGAATAAGATCTTACCTTTTGTTTCTCTCCATCTTCATCGTCCTCATCTTCTTCATCGTCCTCGTCTTCTTCCTCTTCTTCGTCTTCATTCCTCTCCCTGCATAATGACAACATGTAATCAATATGCATTGTGGGTCCACCCACAAACACCTGTACAACAAACTGACGATACATGTCTATGCATTATTCTGACAGATAATGACAGCTCACCAACCAGCTTACATTGTGCCAGCTGTGCACAGGTGTCTGTGTGCGTATTCAGCATCAATTTCCCTTATGTGTCACTCATGTGTAAACCATGCCGACAAATAATTTAAGCAATGTTTTGCCTTTCATCAATATTGACTCAGATGGCATTTGTTGCTTGGTTCAGAGCTAAACGTAAGGGTGATAGGATCCTATGTAGGGCTGAACACACTAAAAGTGATTTGGTTGCTATATGTACATTATTTATGAATGCAAATTTGAAAATGAGGGAGGCAGCAATATGCAGAGTAAACCAGTAGTATTGAGCATGAGGTTTTATTGCTGGGGCATTGACTTTGAAACATATCAATGTGTTCTGATACTTCATGATTTGGAAGCGATTTACAACAAATTTACGACAAAAATGCTGATACCATGCAATTTGCACAGAAATCTGAGATTATGACCAGGATTGATGTTTTTCTCAATGAACAAGTGATACACTTTAATTTGTTTTACTGTCTTGCGACAATTTCAAAGTATGTCAAAACTTCTAATTTTGGAACACAGGCTAATTATGAAACATTTTCATCAAAGAATTTAATTAATTGATCAGTTTTTAATTATTAAAGCATCATCCACGCTACTTCCTGATTATATATTTTTCAAAATATGTTTTCTGTTTGATTTTTTTGATGTTTACAACAACATATCTGTCTCAGAATTTTCAGGATTCCTTTTGGTGGTGTGTTTTCATCTGTATTCTCTGCACATGGCACTGGAGTCACTGGGACTTTAATGGGATTTTAGGGATGTTTGCTGATATTAATGTGATTTACAAGCATGTGCATCAGTTTTAAGAACAATTTGGGATCTGTCATTAGATGCACATGGACATGGGTAGGCAATAACCAGATCTACCATAGGTCTACGGATGTTTCATGAATCCCCATTGGTCCACATTTCTATCGTAACATTATATCGTATCTATTGTAGCAACACTTGTGTTGCACAAAACACAAAACTGTGGAAAAATGGCAGAAAAGGAAAACTAGCACAGCCATAGGCATCGTTTACACAGGAGACGCTGGGGACATGTAGCCACCACTTTTTGTTGTGGCCCATTTCGTCCCCACCACTTTTTGAAAGCCTTTAGTTAGTTGAACCCATCGTTCTCCCCAGCACTTTTCAAAACAAACTTATGCCCATGAGAACAGCCCAAGGAAAAAACACGAAAAAACACAAGCAAAAGCCCAGAAGTCCTGCTCTCAGCCTTCAAGGATGTTCTTACATAAGTGGCCTAATTGAAGGCAAGTGCTCACACCTGGGTTGATTAGCAATCATCCTCAGGTGAACCTGCCTGTTAGTGAGGCCTTCGCTGTGCAAGTCCCTGCATTCTCCCCAGGCTGAGGGAGGGAACAGAAAGTCTGGAAGCAGTCCAAGGGGAGGAGCAGAGGCGCTTGCCCCTCCCTCCACCTTTCCCGGCACTGCACACTTAACAAAAAAAAGAGCAAAGGCAGCCCTGGTCCCTGAGTGCCATAGATGTCTCCAGAGACTCCGGAATCAGAGCTGCCTGCACGTGCTCTTAATTATTTATACATTGTATTTATTTATTTGCTCCATTCAAATGCCTAACAGCATAATCTTTTTACTTATTGGCGATACTGACTGAAGGTGACCATGTGCAGGAGATGGAAGAAGAGATGGATGCAATGAAAGCCAGAGATATCGCTGGCTCTACAGTGACTGTGGTTGCCCATCCCTGTACATCACCTAATTTATTGTACTGGTTGCCCTGTGCCTTTGTCCTGCATGTTGTGTCACACCTCTCTTCTGCACCCACCTAAAGCTTCAGTTCTCTATTCAGCCTTCCGCCTTGCCCAACAGAGCCACCCACTTTGGGGTTTGTGAAACTGTAGCTCCATCTTTACCCTTCCAAATAGTATTTAGTAGCTCAACCTATTCTGGGGTTTGTGAAGCTTCAGCTCTCCATTTGCCCAGCAGAGCCACCTATTTTGGGGTTCGTGAAGCTGCAGCTATCTCTTTAGTTTTCCAACTAGTCTTTAGTAGCTCCACCTGTTCTGAGGTTTGTGAGGCTTCAACTCTCCATTTAGCTAGCCTTCCACCTTTGCCCTAATGTCCAGCCCCTCCCACTGTACACCCCCCACCCCCCACATCGCCATTCCAACCCCACTTACTCTACATTCTTGTCTGCACTCGCCAAGTTGTCCACAGCAATAGCCAAGAAGACATTGAGTAGGATGTCTGACAAGAGAAGTAGTCAAGGCAGGACCTGAAACCAATGAAACGGAAGGGAAATAGCGACAGGAAGAGGAAGGAGGGATTAAAGAGGTTGGAATATTTCAAGGCACCCAAGGGGAGGCAGAAAGGTAAAGAAACAAGGAGATGGCTGTGCTCAAACTATTTAACTCAGCTTGTTTCTGCATGTAGGTTGTATCAATGATAAATTAAATCAAGGATTAATTTCCCCTTTCTTCAAGAGATAAATGTAAGAACCAGGCGGAGAAAGTCAAAATTTTTTCGTTCAAAAAATATTTGCGGCAAAGATATCACTTTTCACAGGCCTGAAATGTTATGTCACAAGCCAGCAAAAAGACATTATGTGCTGAAAGTATGTTGAGGCCTACAGAACAGATGTAGCTGTTACTTTAAATTTTGAAAAAGATGTAGATTTATATGACCGTGCCTAATGCAACTATATACTTATTTTTATAGCCAACCAATGGCATAATCCCTTGCTCAGCAAGAACAGAAATGGAACTGCGGGGTTGAGGTTAGCAAAAAGCACCCATTAGCCAAAAGGATACAGTTACCACAGATGAAGAGAATGACAAAGTATATGCTGACAATCATCCCAAAACCATTTGGGCCTCCGTACGCCATGATCCCGTCATACATGACAGAGTTCCAGTCCTCACCCGTCAGAATCTGCACAGAGCAGAGAGAGAGAGAGGATTTATCATCAAGGTTGGTTTATACTTGTCAGTCTATGTGTGGCCCAATACTGTGTTGTAATGATAATGCTGGACAGAAATTCGCTTGAGATATGTGTATAACCATGAGAATAGGAGCAATGACAGGGTCAACATAATTTGCGTCTCAGTGACAACACAAAAAAGTCATTTGGCTCCACAATGGTACTCCTTCTGAGTATAAACTGCCATTGTGCTGAATGTAATTTGCCGTGTTCTAATTGTCTGGGAAAGCGAGATTGAGAACAAGGGGGGATTTCAAAGACAAGGCAACAATGATTCCGTGGACTAGGGCGGTTTCGCACATGGGGCCGTCTCAATGCGTAGATACCATGTACGGGTGAGGGCATGGCTGCGCTCGGTTACCTGGAAACACGTGAGGAGGGCCTGTGGGAACGTGTCGAAGGTGCTCCGCTTGGTCTGCGTCTCATCGAAGTTGAATTTGCCACCAAAGAGCTGCATCCCCAGCAGAGCGAAGATGATGAGGAAGAGGAAGAGCAGGAGCAGCAGGGAAGCGATGGACTTCATGGAGTTGAGCAATGAGCCCACCAAGTTGGACAGAGCCGCCCAGTGACTGAAAAAGACGGCGACCCAAACAGAAATCAAAATCAGTACCTCTTTCACCTTTCCAACTTCAACCCTTACACTGCACTTGCGTGACAAAACAGTCCAACAGAAATGTTTCTGCAATAACAAAAGGCATCGTTAAGAAGTTTCAGAGCATTGGGTAAGCCACGGTCCATGGCCAGGCCACCAGCAGCGGAGCCACCAGTGAGAGAGGCGTAGCCTTACCGCGTCACTTTGAATATCCTCAGCAGCCTGACGCAGCGCAGCACGGCGATGCCGATCGGCGGCATGACGTCCAGCTCCACCAGGATGCTCTCCAGGATGCCGCCGCACACCACGAAGCAGTCGAAGCGGTTGAAGAAAGCGATGAAGTACACCTTGAAGCCCAGGCTGTACATTTTCATTAGCATCTCCAGGGTGAAGAGGGTCAACAGGACCCGGTTTGCAGTTTCTGTGGAGAAAAGGTGGGCAGGGGAAGTCTGGATTTTTCAGATCATTTTAGAGTTTGGATGTGGTGAGACACAAAAAGACACATAAAGATAGGGTAACAGTCTTGGTGGATAGGGCTGGAACCACTGCTAAAAAATACCAAGGCCATGAATCAGGCCACGGGCATTACAGCCGTGGGGGACGCATGGGACGTGTCCCCTGCACTTTTTCGGGATCATCATCTAATCCAACCTACGCCCATACAGCTGTCTTGCTAACGCTCCATCTGCATCGGGATTTGAACCTGCAGTGCCGGGTCGAGGGGTTGGACATGCTAACCAGTGAGCTAAAATTGTGAAGTAATATTCATTGGCTACCGTGACCCTTGAAGTGTCACAACAGAGGTTTACAGCTGTAGGCTACATATTTTTGTATTCATATTTTTTCATTCAGAAATAACAGTTACTTTATTTCCCAAACTATATACTTGCATGCATTTTATAACATGTAGGCTAGGCTAGGCTAGTAAAGCATTCATGTTTGTTTGGGCCAAGTATGCAAAGAGTCAGCGAACAGTGGGCTACTCACAGCTTCGCCCCCCCCACTTTAAGAATGCTTGATACGCCTCTCAATCAGGCTATGCCAAAACCCGTAAGAGTGACCACTAATATCTGTAGTAAAGAGATTTTACTGAAAGAAAACATTACCTCCTGGTTTCACAGGTTTCATTAGGTCACTTTTTCCAAATATTTTTTAAGAAATCAGAAAAAATGCAGACCTCCATTCCCTCAGTGTTGTTACAGCCCTAATTGTTACTGTTCATATCATCATCTTTATCTCATCTTCTTTGTATAACACAAGTTCTCTTGTCGTGGAAATAGAATGAATTCAACACCCAAATTAATGAAAGCACTGAAGCGATAACTAAGGGGAGATATTTTAAAAACGGGTGAGCGAAGCGAGTTGAGAGAGACAGAGGCTCCACCCACCCTGTAGGCGTGTCAGCCACTCAGGCTGGTTGTAGTGCTCTGAGGCGCTGGCGGCCGTGTTCAGGAACACCAGCAGCAGCACGAGCCAATAGAAGAGGGAGGACTTGACCGCGGCGCGACATGACTTGCGGATGGAGAGGTTAATCCGGCACAGCTGTTCGCTGTCAGAAGGGAAGGACATGGAAACGGTAAGGATGATTAAAATCAACCGGGCGGCGTCAGGCCACGCAAAAATGGTGCAATGTAAAAAGACTCACAATACAATGGTACAAAAAACTTTAAGCATCTGTAGAGCAACTCATGACTTAGTGCACAATTAGGTAAGGTAAGATTGTTAAGCGCATGTTGCTAATGGACCTGCAAACTTACAGCAAATCAACAATAAAAAATCTATCCCACGTCATCTCCAGGAAGAACCTAACTACTGTATCCCTCCCCTACCTGTAACTGTTGTTACTAATGGAGAGAACAATGTACAGAGGAAGCCTCAGATTTAAAACACATACACTGTGGCACATACATACAATACACTGAGATATGAATACAGGAGAAACAATATCGTTGTGAACTAACGCTCAAGTACTATGAACGCTTGAATTACAATGTGTCCTGAACAAGACATTCATTTAGGAGGGCTATGCACGTAAGTTGATTGCAGTTGCATTAACGCTACGCAGACTCACCAAATGCTGTTTGCCATTATCCGAGCGCTAAGAGGGACAAACACAAGGTCAGAGAAAGAGGGGTTAATCCAACAAACATGGTTTTTCATACCACCTATGACACTAGATGACATCATCCTTCACTCACAGCTCATGTGCTAGTCATGTGATGTATGTATGTATAACATTGGATTTAAAGATGCAATCACACAGTGTCCGGGAAAGTAAGGCAGGCAAGGCAGTCTTTACCAGCAGGCAGCACAGCAGCCTTCATCATCATCGATGTATATGGCATTCTCTTCGTCTTCCTCCTCGTCACTTCCTGATGGGGGCAGAGAGAGGAGGGACGAGAGGCAATTCCCAGTCAAGATATTAGGATGGGTTTTTTCTCTGTGCGGTTCCTGTGTGTTTTTTATGGTCAAGTCAGGTTATGCTTGTGGTGTCTCTGACAGTTGGCATAGGTAGTTTTTGGCTTTTTTGTTTCTTTTTTGCATGTATTGCTCCAAACCCTACCAGACATTCTGTCTCTCTCTCTCTCTTTCTCTCTCTGTCTCTCACTTTCTCTCTCTGACTTCCTTGTTTGTAATAAACCGGTGTATTGTGGTATTTTGAGTACTGATGGTATGAATGTGTTCTTGTATTAAGGAGTTATCGTACAGCAGGCGGTCTTGACCGTAGCTTGGCGTTGTCTAATGTGCGCATATGAACACAGCACTTGTCTGATGAGATCGTATCTACAGCCATTAAACCAAATGAGTTATGTGTTTGTTATAATATACTGGTAGATTCTGTTTATTGCTGGTTTGATTATTGCCTAAATGAAACGATGTTTTTCAGATATACAGCAAGCGTAGCCCATTTTTAATAAAGCAAGTCTAATCAAGATGTGATACCTGAGTCAGAGTGTCCAAATCGGAAAAATTTCTTTCTTTTCTTTTCGGAAGTTCCATCTGAAATGACACAGGGAAACAGTGGAGATTTCAGTCAGGTTGAGTGGAGACAGCCTCCCCTTCCAGTGACCCTGCCGACTCTGACAGCTGGGCTCACTGCCTGCCTTGTTCCTGTGTCTTACCCTGACACGTCTCCATTCAACCAGCCACCTGGAGGGTGCACCACAAATCTGCCTAGCTTTGGTTAACATTCTGAAGTAAATATTTGATTTAGAGCTAGTTCCATTAAAAGAGAAGCCTAATATTTACCAAAATTACCTTGATAAGCAGTGGAAGCTCTGCAGGGTACAGCCCCAGGTCAGCAGCTCTACCACAGCAAAATCTCTTTTTATCCAAAAAATATGATTTTTCCATCAATGATTCGCTGCCAGTAAAAGGTTTCAAATTAAAAGTCCCTACATTCATTTAGTAAAATTGATAGTAAGTAGAACGGCTCAAATTATTGCACACGTATCGAAACTGTGTGCTCTGAGTTTCGATACATGTGCAATACCAGCCTGTCTGCTTCAAACACATCCTGCACATTGTAACACATGCACAGAGCAAATAACTGTTTTTACTCTCATTCCTTGTTCCGGGTAAAACTGACCCATTTCTAGTAACTAAGGTGCATGACTGGGACCCTTGCGGCTGGTGGTTCAACCCCAAGTGTAGCCACAGCTAGCACACCATTGCGTTGGGCCCCTGCGCAAGGCATAAAAGCATCAGCTAAAAATGACTGTACCTCCTTTTTTTCACCCTGAAATTTTATGACATACTCAATATAGGTGATATGGGGCCTCAGGGGGCTGTCACTGTTATATTTTTTGGGGAAGGAGATGCAAGCCCTGTGACAGGGGGTTTGAGTCTCAGTCACACAATTACTGGCTATGGTACACATTGGCAAGGCAACAACAGGCCCAGGTAGGGGTTAAAATGATTGGGATTGTTAGTCTTATCACCGACTAGCAGCCAATCCCATTCGGCCGGACGCCCATATATGGACAAGCTGAGTACATGCTGACTTCCTCCTCCTAATACAACATAGGCAGTATTGTGATTTCAGGCACGTCTATAATGTGAAAAGAAGCAAGAGCTCTTCCACACGTGAATTGGCAGACTCATGTCTCACAGGTGCATGAGGCAAAACAGGTTGGCTTAGATTGAGGTAGCTTAAAGGAGAAAACACTTTAAAAAAGCATAGAGGTTATGAAAATGTGAGCATAAATTGACCAATCTAATGTTTTCACAATATCTGTAGACCATCAGAGTACAAAGACACTGTCCAGATGAATTCCACAAATATAACTGAGAAAACTCAAAACCATACATGACAGAACAGTTAATAATAAATTTAACTAATATGAACGTAAGCAGAAAAGCGCATCACAAAGTACACTTCTATTCATATCGCCCCATTTTATCCCTTGCTCTAGAAGCCATATTTCATTTTGTGTTCCATCCCTGTGCTCACCTCTATTTCCTTCCTCATCCAGGATCTCCTCGGCCTGCATAAGCCAGTCCATGTACCCCAGCATGTCCTCCTCCATTTGTTGCTTCTCCTTCATCTTTTGGAAGTCTCCACGCTTCTTAGCCTTCTCTCTCTCCTTAGAGAACTCTCTGTGCGGTCAGCACATGTGCCATTAGGACACACCCACACAGAGGAGGAAACTCCCATACAATGAGGACACTCCCACACAGAGAAGGACACTCCCACACAAAAGAGGACACACCCACACAGAGGAAGACACTCCCACACAAAAGAGGACACACCCTCACAGAGGAGGAAACTCCCATACAATGAGGACACTCCCACACAGAGAAGGACACTCCCACACAAAAGAGGACACACCCACACAGAGGAAGACACTCCCACACAAAAGAGGGCACACCCACACAGAGGAAGACACTCCCACACAAAAGAGGACACACCCTCACAGAGAAGGACACTCCCACACAAAAGAGGACACACCCACTCAGTGGATGACATGCCCACACACAGGCAAATATAGGTGGCAGTTGCTTGGGTCACAAAGCACATCTAAAACGGGTTCTTCCAAGACAGATGTGGCTTCTAACTTAAAGAGAGGGATCATTGTCAGGGCATGTTGGGCATTGGAAACATCATTCCTGAAAACCTCAGGGCAATTAATGAAGGAATAGTGAATTGTACTCTGGATCAGAGCATTCTACAGAATATCAGGTCATCCACCTCTGAGCCGGGTCATGCAGCCAGGCAGTGATCCCAAACATCAAGCAGGTCTACATCAGAAAGACTAAAGAGCATGAAAGATCTGAAGCTTCGGGATTTCCTCGTCAAAGTCTAGACCTAAACACCATTGGGATGTTGTGACCTAAAATGAGTGATTCATTCACAAAGTTTCGTAATGAAGAAATGGACCAAAATTCCTCCATATCAGTGATCAATAACTGACAGAAACATTTGCTTGTAGTCATTGCTGAAGGTGGCATAGCAGGTTATATTTTGGTTAAGAAGGGCGATTATCACCCAGGCATTGGGGGTTGCATAACTTATGAATGAGAAAGTATTAAAACTGTGTTAGTTGTTCACTGATGTTCCCTGTAACCTAATGTTTGACATTGGGTGGGGATCTGATAGGATAGGATTCAGCCGGAGATATACATGCAGAACACAATACTTACCCGCTCAACACACCCAACACAAGGTTGAGTACAAAAAAAGAGCCAAAAATGACCAGGGAGACAAAATATATCCAGGGCAGTTCGAACCCTATTGCGTCATTCATCTGCACATAGAACAGGATATAGAGACAGACAGAGAGGGTGGGAGAAAGGCAGCTAAATTAGCTCAGCCCATTCAAGTATTGAATTTCATTATTTTGGATTGACAAAAATAATAAACCAAATGAACAACAAAGCAGAAACTGAGTAGAATTTTTGATAACTGGTCATCAAACTCTGTTAGTTAACTTACATTATAGCTAGCGGTACCAAAAATGATAAGTTGGCTGTTAAATGAGCTAAGTCAGATTAAGTAAGATTTTCCTGCCCATTGTAACAATGCAGTAGGCCTGCCAATGAGTGCTCCCTTTAAGGTTGTATAAACTTTTTAAATGCTATAGATATGTGTTTTATATAAATAAATAAAGTACTTGGGCTTGTTGACACATGTAAATTTTATACCTCATGGGGTGAAGCCATAATAGCCATCCAAGCTGACTTTTTGAGGTTGGCTTTAATTTATGCAGCGTCTTAAACGCCAAAATATCAAGACACAATCATGATTAATCATTACTAACAATTCACTGGGCAGTCTGATTCAGTGCGTATGGCTGCATTGACGCTGTTTGATTGCACACTTTGTCGAACGGAGCTCATTTCATTTAAACAAATGATTGATTTGTTATCCTCTTTCTGTCGCCATTGGCAATATCTACACATGCATGTCCTATCAGTACAGCGACCTGATTTAGAATTTAAGAGATAGTTCAGACAGAAAAGTTGCTCGAGATGAGGATGGACCAATGGGACAGGAGACGTTACCCAGTAAAGCACGTCAGTCCAGCCCTCCATGGTAATGCACTGAAAGACAGTCAACATGGCAAAGAAGAAGTTGTCGAAGTTGGTGATCCCCCCGTTCGGCCCGTCCCATTTCCCCTTGCATACTGTGCCATTCTGAAGGCACAGGCGCCCATTGCCCGCAAAGGCACACGGAACGGGGTCTTCATCCACCATGTTGTCTGTGAAAGGTGGAATATCAGGCAAGTGAGAGACAGCTCCCCTCTGCCGGCCTTCCGCCCATCAGCACCACTCACATTTTCATCATTCAACAACAGCAGGCCCTCCAACAATCCAACGCATCAAGAATGGAGGTCACCCAAATGAAATGCTTTTTAACTAGGTGTCAATCTTTCTGTAACTGGAATTGTTAACAATGTCAACCTTTTGTAATGTAAGTAAAAAGAATACCTGATTCAGAAGGTAACCAGACATCCTATTAGCACTATTATTCTGTCTGATGCTCAAACCATAAAATTATTTCCTGTCAAAGAGATGAATTTACTAAAAGAATAATGCTCAGCTGATGATATATTCTCTGAATTGATTGCTGGGGCAAGAATAACTAAACCAAACTGGCTAAAATAACCAGACCATGTTTACGTACCTCTCTATGTTCAGGACAAATGTACATTGAATTATGTCTGCATACCTCAAACTTTGCGTCTCAGCGCTAAGCTAGCCCTACACATACAATGCTGTGTATAGATTGCTGGGGCATTCGGTGACCTGTGCCGGCGAAGAAGCAGGTCTTGTGCATCCTGCCGATGAAGAGTTCCAGGCCGATGATGGCGTAGATGATGATGACGAAGAGCACCAGCAGGGAAATGTGAAGGAGAGGCACCATGGCCTTCATGATGGAATTCAGGACAATCTGGAGGCCTGTGGTCGAGTGTCCACGTTTCAGATATATATATATGATCATCCATGCATTTATGACACACAGACAGACTGTCTAAGAACAGTGCTCAAAAGAAAAACACCCACATACACACATGCCAAAGGAGGTAATATGGGAATACACACAAACTTTTACTTACATATTCACAACAGATAAAGGGACAAATGTATATAATCGAAGGTAGAGGGACAAACACAGAGACAAGGAGAGAGTAGCTCACCTTACTTTATAACTAGATTTGGTTGCAGTTGGGTCTGAGTTTAAAAAAGCACTTCTCAGCCTACACTTTTGAAATCATAGACTAGGTTCCAAACTGGCACAACTCTTAATAAACACGAATACGTTTAGTTATTATTTATTATTATAAGGTTTAGGGACACACACATAGTGAGAGGTTAAGGTATACACACACACACACACACACACACACACACTCACACACACAGTAGCAGGTGAAGCGGTACTCACTCGGCACTCCTGAGACCAGCCTCAGGGGTCGGAGCACTCTGAAGGCTCTCAGGGCTTTGACATCCAGTCCTCCGGGCTTCCCTGCCATGTGGTGAGCCTCGCCCGGCTTGTGCGTCATCTGCTCCAGCACCACACTGAACAGCCTGCAACACAGCAACCGAGCAGCGTTCACACCCACCGCCCTCTTCTACTGTCCTGCTCTTCCGCTGCACTTTCCCCTCTGTAAAACATTGGATCACCCCTGGCGTTGCAGCTGAAACACCCCGCCTGCTGAATGTGGGCACTGTTGAAGTTGAAGGGGTGTTCATTTGAAAGGGGACAGTCTTGGCCACTGTATTGAGAACTTGGACTGTTGTTTGGCTACATATGCCAAATCTGCTGATGGAGGTTACATTTTTCAAAGAGACAAGGATCTTCTCAAATATCCTCATATTCACAGGTCACATTTGTTTGATTCTATGATGTTATTTCAGTTTTTTTTTTCATTGATTTTGACTTGTATGATCTGTCCATCTACCCATATAAAAAAATGCTATGCCTTGCCCTGCAAGATGCTTGGCCAAATGTGAATTGCCTGTGAGGGCAAATGCAGACCTAGTAATGCTAAGAGGTACATGGAAATGAAGAGGCTAGAACAGAACCAAGGGGGAAAAAGTATCATTACAGGAGCCTCACTACAGGAGGAAGCTGTTACAGAGTGGAAGGGCCCAGGTCCAGGGTGGGAGGAGCCAGTCGCTCCACTGGAGGAGGCTTTTAAAAGGGTGGGAGGACCCAGCTCCAGGGTGGGAGGAGCCAGTCGCTCCACAGGAGGAGGCTTTTAAAAGGGTGGGAGGACCCAGCTCCAGGGTGGGAGGAGCCAGTCGCTCCCCTGGAGGAGGCTTTTAAAAGGGTGGGAGGAGTCAGGCTAATTGCAGGGCTCAAATACACTCTGACACACAGGAAGCAGCTGCCCCTCAGACCGCAAATACTTTAATCAGATTAGAGCCCTGCAGATCTAATTAGAGAAGGCACCTGAGTACCACACAGACATATTCTGCAGTTCCCCCATAAGTACACAAACCTTCTAAAGGTCTAACTGGCAGGGAGGGGGTGAACGAGGGTCTGAAATAAGCTGAGAAAGTTAGGTATATCCTTTCAAATCAACAGGGCTGGAGAAGGTATTGAGCTCTTTTACACAGGAGGAACAAAGCAGATATGACAATGACAAATCCACAAAGCAACAGTCAGACAGTAGGTCTTCAGGTGCCTGTTTTTGCTGTTTTTTTCCCAAATATTTTCCTATTGATATTATGAACAGCTGTAGACATCAATGCTGGTTTGCTCCCGTGTTGGCCCACCTGTTATGTTTTCACTGTTTCCCGTGCCTGTAGCTCATGACTTTGAATACAGAATTGTCAAATGAATTCATTTGTTGTCTGAATAGGAATGAGCAGGAATTAGAAGGGATCAGCTGTCATTGTGTTCCCATGTTAAAGACAGGCATGGTGGAGCAGTGTACTGAGAAGCCAAGCTATTAGGCACACCTGCCTAAGAGCAAGCTGGTCCTACTTTTGACCTAAGAGCACCCTGGATTCATCTGAGCGTGGACTCCAAGGGGCATCGAATGTGCAGCACAGGGACTTCCCGTGTTCCCCGTAGCTGTGGCAGATTTTCCAGCGGCGGATCGCTACTCTGAATGATCAGACGATGCTGACAGTATTTCACGAAAAGGGCAGATGTTTCTAAAGTGGCCTCTACATTTTTATATCCATGCACATGCATGAGAAAAAGAGAAAAGAACTATGGATAGCCACGTGCCGAAACGGTTGCTCTCTAGGCCCTGTCTAGTTTTTAAACTCACTTGCACTTTGCACTTTGCGCATATATTCAATAAATAAAACTATTTTTGCTAGACAATTTGTCTGATTTTTCATTCAGTGTGCAGATAGCATTTTTCCCTTTCGGTAAAGTGTTTTCCCATTAGGATGCAAATCTAGGTAGCCAAGACACGCGGAGAATCAAAACAAACGAGAGAGAATAAGGACAGATATGAGCGGGATGGGGAAAATAAAGTAAGAAAAAACATACCCAACAATGACAATAACAAAATCCAGCAAGTTCCAGCCGTTTCGGGTGTAGGCAGACGGATGCATCACTAGCCCATAAGCTAGGATCTTCATGAACGTTTCAATGGTGAAGATGATCATAAACACGTACTCCACTTGTTCCTGCACCGATGAAAAGAAGGTACAGTCATTTTGCAGCCCACTGGGAAGGCACATATTTTTATTTATTTTATTTTTTTTGCAGGGGGTTGGTTTTTAGATTTGCTACAAATACCAGATAGTCAACTAAAAGCTGCCATTAGCAACGGTAGCCAAAGCCTCACTTGATGAAAATGGAAATACAGGACAAAATAATAAAATTGTTTCAGGACAGTCAGGTAAGTGAATAAAACAGCCTTTTATGTTGGTGTAAGTCTACCCTGCATAAAGATTACAAAGATGAGGTAAGGACTCATAAAGTTTTGCTTTATAAACGTTGTATCCTGTGTGTTCCCTGACCTCTCATCCTCCTAAGACTGATTCCAACCACCCTGTGTTCCTGGAACCTTGCTATTTCCAGACTAAACAATGCTGTCACCCTACTTTCACCGTTTTTTTTTTTTTACCCTGTTGGCTTTAATCCAGACTCACCAAAAGTTTGACCCTTTTTATTGTTAAACACAAAAATTAAACCATTTTGTTGTTTAGAAATTTAGGCAGGACCCAATCAATCTCTTCAAGGGAATATGCAATTGAACCGAAGCATATTCAAACAGACATGTTTACTTGTCTCCGATAAAAGACATAAAATGCTTAATGATACTTTTTCTGTAACGCAATGTCTGTTTTCATTGAATTGCATGTGCCCTTTAAGAGGATAAGGGTCAGTTTCCTGGACATGGATTAAGCGAAAGGAAAATTTCAGTGAAGATCTCAACTGAAAAATGCTTTTAGTGTAGGACTCAATTTAGTCCATGACCAAGAAACCAGACCAAGTGTGTTTGACTGGGTCCAAGCCTTAGGGACAGGGTTAGTTATCGCTTCACTTTTTCTTCAACTACCTCTGAGGGTCTTAAATCTTAATTGTGGAACAGCCAGCTTCCTGGGGCTTTACTCATTCTTTGGCCCATTCACAGCAAGTGCGGAAGACAAAGGCTGAAAGGTACAGCCTGCACGATAGCCCAAAGTAGACAGGCGGCCTCCAACACTCAAAACTCCTGTGGCACAGCCACGCAGACACGCCTCCAGTTCTAAAAACTCTTCTTTCCACTCGCTTTGTCAGGTCAGAATTTCATTGCATCACAGGTGAGTGGACAGCACCCAACAATGCTTCACGGTCACATGACCCGCTAAGCTGATCTGGTCCGAGGACACACCACAGTGATAAGCAGATTGGCAAACTTTTAACCCACTGACTGAGACATACTAAATCTGAGCTAGAACTGCACATACACTGCTTTAACTCCAGGGTAAGATATTTTGACGGTTGTTCTCCACACAAACACACACACACACGCACACACTCACACACAGAACTTGGGCCACTTTTCAAAATTATGTAATCAGAGAAATTAACACAAGTAATATAAAAATATTAAATTAGAAAATTGCAAAAACAAGTTTCCTCCTTTCTCTCACTATGCTTTTAACTTGTAACCAGTGAGATGTAAGTATTTCCATGCTATGAAATATTTACTGTGTGATGTTACTTAATTTGCATGATGTAGAAATTGTAAGATAGCTTAAGTTTTGTTCCTCACTAAGGGGTGCACTGACTGCAGGCCCAAGCCCAGAAATTTGGGAATCAAACAGTCTAGTGGCAATTACAGTAAATCTCTAGGCTTTACAGTTGGTTTTCCAACAGCACAATCCAGTAAAGAGATCCCTGATCATAGCTTTAAGAGTCTTAAAATCCTGAAAGCCAATTGTGTTACTGGGAGTGTGTGTGTGTTTGCATGTGTGAGTGACAAGGGTTGTGTGTGTATGACAGAGAGAAGAGAGTGTCCAGGAAAGAAAGAAAATGAGAAAGGAAGATTTCCTATGCAGTTGAAATATGTTAAAGATATTTCAGTTTTATTGTATTTTCATTCATTATTGTACAGAGGTGAAGTGGGTCATGTGAGTGGCCTCTAGGAAATGGGATTTCCCCTTCATTTTACTATAGGTGTTTACAAAAATATTTAATATAATTTAGTTTTATTCAACCAGGTTAGGTCAACTGAGAATGGTATTCTCAGTTGCAGTGGCAATCTGGGGGACCAACATGGGCAGGGATTGCAAGGAATTATTTAGCCAATCAGATATAAGGCTTACTTAGGTAGCCAGAGTCACAATACCTCCATTACTCGATTGAGGCTTTGGAGTTCTCTTTGGTCCAGAGTAGAAAGCGCCCCCTACTGGCCCTCCCACATATTATTGAACGGAGGCAATATAGCCTACCTCCTATTTCCCAGGAGGTCTCCCATCCAAGTATTGATCAAGCCTATATATGTTCAGTATCGGCAGAGCCACTCAAAGGATTCAGGGTGGTATGAGTATGATTTCAGTTTTGCTTGTGGATTGTGGCCCAATTTGAGACTAGTGTTTAGCTTAACAGTTAGCATACCTCTCTTAATCCATGCTAGTTGTTAAGTACATTTTTTTGATAATGTATGAATTCCATGACCTTTGTACCACTGCGCAATGAGGAACTACATTTCCTTAAAGCCTGAAGCAATACAGTGCATTATGATTTCCTTTTGTAATGGTCATCAATATAGATTTAAATATATTTATGAAAAAAATGGTCAATTGACATTTTTTATCACTGATATTTTGTCAATTATTTAAAGCAAGCAATTCCTTTGTCTATTCAACTGAAGAGACATTATGTTTCTTAGTTAGTCTTACTTTCTTAGTCCCTATTTCTCAAAATAAGGATAACATGGGGGTTGCTTTTGCTTTCTCGGTAGCTATTACATCATCTAAGGACACTGGGTAGGAATGTGATTTGAGTCACCTATCTAAAAAATGTATTAGAAAAAGTGTCAATGGGAAAGTACATAGAGAACATTAGCTCCAGGACATTTTACTGAACCATATGCCTGAGTCACAGGTATGGAAAATCAAAGATCAGACTGAAGAGGAGATGAGAAACATAAGGGAACCGGTCTGAAGCAGAGCCAAAGACAGATGGTCCCTCTGCTCCATGACCATCATAACACCATTATGTTTAACTACCTTAACTTCTCAAGGCTGAAAGCCTAAAGCCTTAGAGACTTAACTTATCATACAAGGATAACTCTTCTTACTTACAACTACACTTAGAAGCATGTATGTCCCAACATACAGCTGGAATCTTGACGTAACCGCTACGAAAACAGAGTTTGTATTCAAAGGTTCACAGTTCGCAATAGTTAGATGTGAAATATTCATCCCTCAGCCCAGCTGGCTTTTTCATTCCAATTGGCTTCTTGTTTTTATCAGGGCTGTCATGATATTCAAACTTGCGTTAACTCATAATTGCACAGTGAACCAATTAGTAGCCAATTAACAGTAGACAGTGATGAATGCGCTTTAATTCTTCAATCATCACAAATAGTTATTAGACAACATTTTAAAAACTATTTGCTCATGTTTGGTCTCCATCACTCTTTCCTCACACCCCTGCAGCTTTCCATCATAACCTGCAGAAATTTGAACTTGAAATCAAATTAAAAGCTTCAAGAAGTTCTCATAAGTTGTAATACAATTCGCAGTATTACAAGTTACCAGACAGGCCTAGTAGCCAGTTGCTCAAGTTCAAAGAAAAGGCTTGAACTCTTGCTAAGATGGGAAAATAGTGTGTAATAAACTGCTTAAAACAGAAATGAGCACTTGTATATTTTTTAAATTTATCACAGACATAGGCCTACAGAGGGTGATGGGAATTTTATCATGTTTATTTTCATACCCGTCAATATGACTGCTGTATGATGATCATAACTGCCCTTGCCTCTGTGGGTGCATCATTTTCATCATGCACAAGGGTTCATTCCCCTGTTTTACAGGCTTGTATCAGTGGCAACATTTTATCGGCTTGGATAGGTGACATATATATGACGTCTCTTACCAGGTTGTGGTTGGTCGCATTAGAGTCCTCCTCGGGGAACGGAATCGCTACACCAAGGGCCACACAGTTGGCGAAGATAGCCAGCAAGATAAAAATATCAAAGGGCCTGTGGAGAATGTGGTCAAGGCAGAACACAGCGTAATATACAGGTATAAAATATTATAAGGTATGCATTTAAAACAAATTAAATAATGAGAAGAAATGCAGTAGTACACACTTTCCTTTGTTGTTGAATATGACGTCCAGCACAAAACAGACATGAAAAATGTAGTAAAATGTAATATCCAGATAGAAATACAATAAAAGGCTTGTATTGTGTATAAATGGTGCAGCATACCAACTGTAGACATAATTGTGGGGCAGCCTGAAGTCTAGCGGCTAAGGTACATGACTGGGACCCCTGAGGTTGGGCCCTTGAGCAAGGCCCTTAACCCCACATTGCTACCAGGGGGGATTGGCCCTTGGTTAGCCAATCAACTGTAAGTCGCTTTGGATAAAAGTGTCAGCTAAATGACTGTACTGTACTGTATAATGACCAAAAGGCACATGGAAAAAAAGTATTGTACTGAAAAGCAAGGACAGCTGCAGTCAACAGACATTTCAGATAAACTCACTGTAAATGTCAGTGTAAATTTAAAGTCATGTCGATCCTGAAGTTATTCGTATTTAATTGTGGCATGTCACCATCTCTTCAAAACCAAATGCCATGGTCGAGAAGCGAATATAATATGGATGTGTTCTTTTTTGAAAGAAGAAGCCGTTAGAAAGAAGTTCACAGGAATACAGGAGATCTCCCTGGTCTAACTTCCACATTTAAAATAGATTGGTCAGACGTGCCCGCGCTTATCTTTCAAAAGCGGACAGCCTTGAGATTGGGGGCAAAGGATACTTCCACTCCACGATGGCGAGAGCGGCCATGCGAATGGGGTTGTTCAGCGTGAGGCAGAAGAGGGCGCGTGGGGCCCGCAGCCCGGCCCCCGCCCCCTGCACCTGCTTCTTCCCATACTGCGTCTTCCGTCGCTGTGTGGTGTTGGAGCTGGCAGCCGAGTTCATGGTGTCGGACCTGGTCAGCCCCCCGTTCTCCTCCAAGTCCTGCCAGCTCTTTTTGGGGAAATCCATCCCTCCTCCTCCGTCCCCGGCACTGGGGAACCCATCCTGCCCAGCTGGATGTGAAGCCGTGAATTAAGTGCTGCACTGCATAATAGCACCCCAAGCCTCACCGTACTGCAATATATCCTACATTACTAACCTCATCTTCTCTTGCCCCACCGTGGTATACTTCACTGTATTGTGACATAATTGTTACTGAGGTATACTGAAATACAGCATACTTTTACTGAATACATTACAGTACAGGAAAGAGTAGCATAGTATAATTGGGTATATTACAGTATAGTGAAATACAATATAGTTACTGTATTCATTACAGTATGATGAAGTATAGCATAATAAAGTATGAACAGGCACAATGATATTATTGTGAAATGATGTATCAAAGAACACAGCACACCCATAACTCAGATCTTTCTGGAATTTCGCTCACAGAAATGTTCATTATTTAACACCATTTAGAAAATAATAGTAGAAGTCGCCATTTTGAAGCATTTATTTGCCTTTACATCCTTCTAATTAGACATGTTACGTTTGAACTGAATATGGCACAGACATGCTCTTGTATTGTTTTAATACTTATTGTGTACCCTCCCACAAGGTTTACATTTAAAAATGTAAGAAATTAAATTAGAAGGAACATTATTAATATGAAGTATTTATATTCTTTAAGTACCCTTTTCAATGTGACTCATTTTAAAATATGGTGTTATTTATACTGTATTGATTGAGAATTGAAAAATTTTGATCGGGATCTCTGGTATTTTCATCTTATTTTGCGTAAAAGGGGTTTAGTAGTCCTAATATGACACTGTCTGTAGTTAGACTTGACACCACAATAGGGAGTGAGGGTGCAGAAACCCAAAGTAGTCTGTGTCTTAGTAAACCATCACACACAATTTACTTTTTTACTCTGTAGGGTGCTGTTTATTTATTTATTGTCTGTAGTGTGGTAGTCAGAGAGTAATCAGACTATCATTTTACTCCGGGCTTTCTCGATATCTGTTTGGTATATATTACATTCTTCAGGCTGTTATTAGAGGGTTTACACATTTTTAAACACATTTTTAAACACATGGTGCATTATTGTAGTGTAATACAGATGAATATGATGAGAGACAGAGAACAACATGAGCTAAAGACCATCACCTTATGCTGTGCTAAAGTACATTAAGTGCCATATTGTTGAGGACATCTGTGACCTAGTTTGTATGATCAACACAAACTCACTAAAACCACACAACCTGCCTAAGGCACACACCTAATGACTGGGGTAGGAAACATGGGTAACTTGATAAATATCAGCTATTTGCTTATTTAACAGCAGCAATAATAGTGGGTTCATATCAGTATTTACATCTACGGTGACAAAATAATTAACAACCAGTGTTTGCTAATTTTTACTCTGTTGGCCCAAAGACAACTGTGGGTGTATGAACCTTGCTCTTATAAAAGGAACCTTGCTGCAGCCATTTGTCATAAACATCATATAATCTTTAAAAATGTAATCTGGGCTGAGTTCTTTATTGCAGGTAATACAAACCACACGTTAAATACAGTCAATGAATGAGTTATCCATTTGAAATGTACTTACAACCCTGTGGTCATCAAATCTGAAGTAGGGTTGGCCTAGACTAGAAGTAAGATAATCTGATTTAATGTCTTATTATAACATCCAGCATGCTAAGTGACTGATAAAACATCTGCCAAATAAAACAAGAGGAAAATTGACCCTAGTCATGCATTTCTTGCACTATTGAGGTAATCTTGAAGCTTTGCCTTAATGATCATTGCAGAGAAACACAGCTAATGGCCAAATTCACTCAAATTCATAAAAACTGATACCAACAAAACAGCAATTATAACCCTAGCGGAGTGTTAATGCTTACCTCTGCCCTCCGGGTCATACATGTTGAAACTCCTCAGCGGGGTTGTCCGCAGCGAAGACTAGATTTCTTATTTTCTTCCAGTTAATTCCGTTTCAAAGTAGCTTTGCTAACATGCTACGAAAGTGTCCCATCATTGTTATGGGCACGTTGTAGAGAGGAGTAGATCCTCTTTAATGTGCTTTTACTCCTTCCAGTATTTCCGATCCTCAGGCTCAACTACCAATGCTTTGCTTTTATGTGTGCATAATAATTATACAAGCTAACCTTACATAAGCTTGGATCACTTTCTGTTAAATGTGTTGTAAGGCATACCAACTGAGAGCGATGCTGCATTGTCTTTCTCTGTCTCTATCTCTCTCTCTCTTGCATTTTGTGCTACCCAGCCACCTGTTGAGGATTAGGGATAAGTGCAATGGTTTAAGGTGCTGCTGGAGGAGCCTAGAGAGGTAGCAGGTTTAGATGTCCATAGAAAATTCTGGAAGAGCTCTGGTCTATGCAGATGTAATAACTGTGGCACTGTTACTACTTGTTATATGAAAAAATATTCTCTAAAATGTGGAGCGACACTAGAATTGACAAATGAGTTTAGGCCACTGGTTTCCGCATGTAAGTCTTTGTCAATAACCCTGATTAACATGTTCACTCGCTGAGGAAAAAAAAAAAAAGTTTAATTAACATGGCTCTCCCTCTTACACTGGCATACTTCTTGCGTACACACCAACCTGTCCAGTTTAATAAATCATGTTCAGTGAGACTGTAGCTACTGAAATGATGTGGCACAAAAAGTGACATCACATGTCGTTGCTGGATGTTTACGCCATATGTACATGCAAAAAGTATTAAAAGACACTATGTTTAAATTGCTTTATTTTTCTTTATAGAAAATAAAACTGAGACATGCAAACTTGAGAGGAGGCTTGTAATATAAAGAAACTTGGTCATAGCTTGGAGGAAAAGGACAAATCAAATCATATCAATAAAAATGCCACATACATTAAAAATATTGTGTTCCTTGTATTCCATAAACGTCATGTAGCGGCTGGACACATCTTAAAGGTAATGCTTAGAAACTCTAAACTTAAGAAATCTGAGAATATTCCAGGACAAAAACAATACTTATCAGGAAAACATATCCAGTGAACTTAAATTTTTGTCAGTCTTCCTTGAAAATAACCACACCAAAATTTGTAATTAAATCACACACTGCTATATAAAATGGGTTGACTGGCTTGTCATTTCACGCAAGCTACTCCAATACATTTCAACGTTTGAAAGGCAGAGAAATACAGGGTTAGAGCCACTGAAGTTAATCACAAATGGTAGCATAAATAGAAGGGGGAAAACAATTACAGCCACATATAACATAACTGCTATGCATACTGAAAACATACATGGATCTTAAAATAAAGAAATGGAAGACATTCTTAAATGAAACCCTTATGTACAAAGAAAGTTCTATTTTTCACCCAACTTTTTTTTTTATCAAAATCTTTGGGAATAAACAAAAATACTCGTCTTTAGATAAAAATGTACAGCCTTTCTTTACAAGCTTATTGCAAAAAAAGATGGAAAAAACCAGATAAAGGCAACAACAAATGAAAAATAGTATATATATATATAGATGTTCGTATATATTTACTAACATTTGCTAATAAAATCTCCAGTGGTTAATTTACATCTGTTTCATAATTATGACTTAAAAAAAGGACTCGGAGGACCATTCAGCCCCCTGATGCATATATACACTTTGTACACATATATTATTTAGAGCTTCTTCTTTTTAAGCAGATGTTCAAGGTCAAGGAAGATGGAGAGGAAATGAGCTGCAGAGACAGTACACATCCTATGTAATGTGAGCGAAGCTTCCATTTTAATTTAATTGACGAAAAAGGTTAAAAATAAACACTCTGTTTTCGGTTTTCTACTGCCCTGGGTTCAGGCCATTCCAGCAAAGCATGCTACCTGCGACAGGCTTGTTACTGAATGTGGCTTTCCACAGGCTCTCAGATAGAAAGGCAGAAAGTGACTACAGTTAATATGCAGTGTGGCTTGTCGGGCAAATGCCTAGGAAAGACAGAAGACGAAAAAGGCGAACTGACACTGCGCATCAGAGCGTTATGGCGGTCACATGACCAGGTAATGGGAGTATTTTAGGCCCTTTTCAAATAGTCCTCCCTGCCCCCTCCCCCAAAACAAGCACATTGCATCAAAAAAGTTAGGTCTTTGTTCAGTCTACCTACCTTGTCCTTAAATCTCCATTAAAGATGTAACCATACTTTTTCTTATAAGATAGTACTTGACTTTCGTAGTTGGAAAAAAATGGGGGAAAAAAAAGCGAAATGTAAGAGGAAAACGTGAAGCGAAAAGTTTTGCCTTTTGTTGTGCGCTTGCTTGCAGAAACACTCAGACAAGGAAATAAACGCTAGTTTTGGCTTAACAAATCTAAGATATATCACAGAGTGCAACCCTAACAATTTCAAGTTAGGCATCTGACCCAAGATTTGTTCAAACAGCTACTCATATATTTCATACACACAGATGTTGACAACAATAATACATATTTATTATATATGTGTATATTGTCACAATCTAGAACACAATCTAGAGCAACCCTGCTACGACATTCCCCTGCTTTACCAATTCTTCCACTGCCACCTTTGCTTATCCCAAAGTAGACAGGTCCCAAACTCAATGAGGTAGACTGGGTGAGACAAGCCCACCTTGAATTATGCATAATTCGGCATTCGCTGACTTCGGACAGAGGGTTTGTCAGGAATGTCGAGCCGATGTCCACGACGGTCGTCCATGGGTCGGCAGAGGACTCGGGGTATGTGGGGACAGCCATTCATGTCATCAACCCTCATGTCATTCGAAAAGGGGAAGGAGGTTAAGTCACAATTGGCTCTTCGATGGGCCCAGAGGGGCCAAGTTCTGACCGTTCTTGTGATCAGTGGTACCGGAGATCGCCCCAGTTGTGTGCCTTGCTTTTCCTATCAGGTATAAGGGGACGTGCGAAAAAAATATTTGTCCCTCCATCGCTTTGGCACCTGGTGTGGTGTTCTCCCATCAGATAAAAAGCATAGATTCCATTCAAACCTCATTAGGTGAAAGAAATACCTCCTTCCCTAAAAGATATAAAAAAGCACATAAAGTGGGCTGTAGGATTTGAGGGTGAGACATAGGGCTGTAATAGGGGGCCCTGGTCTTGGGCCCTGTCCGCGTGTTTCCTGTCGTCCCGGTTCAGTTCATCCACTTCCGGCAGTTCCAGGCCCCGCACAGGCAGGGGATCTTGTGCTGGTCGTCCTCAAAGTCAAACTGATAGTCATACGTAAGCTGCGGGAGAGACAGTACAACAGCAGGAAGAACTGTTAGCGAGCTTAAACACGACGGCCTTTCATTTGAGCTGTAGCGGTAAGTCCGATTTCATGATCCGGATCTCTTGCAGTCCCACCTGCAGGATTCACATACTTTAAACTGTCTTGACACTGCATTTACCCAGTGTGCATTTGACAGGGTTTAAATGTAAGGAGAGGCAACACAGGTGGAATAGCTGTTCCATGTGCTATATATTAAACAAAATGTTAGTTAAACTAACTAAATTGCAATGGGATGTTGGGAAGTTGAGTACTTCGGCAGACTTTTGTAGTCTGGTGGGCCCAACTGGCAGCAAGATGTAAAATCACTCAGGTTTCAACCTTCCCCTACCTGACTGAGAACAAGCATGTTTACAGATGAAGAAACTTGACTCTCAGTTTAATTTTTAGAGTGATGAAAGTACATGTCATTTACGACGGCATCACCTGAATTTGCTGATAAATCAAGCAGCCTCTCACTGCAGATTCAGACTGTGTCAGTGCAATAACTAACGCTATAGGAGTGTTTATCACTGTGGATATGCGACCATACTGTGTCAAAGAGAATAAAGGATTTAAGAATATGGTCAGAGTGTTTGAGTTCTGCTACAATGTGCCTTCACGTGTGCATTTCAGTCAGTCCATTGTGCCTGCCCTGTGTAAACGAGCGCAAGCTGCAGTTGTTCAGGAACGATCAACAGGTCAGAGGATGCTTAAGATGGAGTACTACCGACATTTGAGTTTATTGCACGCGTTATTCTTTCTTAATGACAATATGTCAATATTAGACTGCCTTAACTGTTACAGTCAGAATTGTGGCCAAGGAGCCACCGTTGAATGTTTACATTTTTCAAAATAAATGACAAAAACGTTATTTTCTACATTTTTTTGTTTTCCCTGCTGTACCAAAAATGTACCGAACCCGTGAATTTTGTATACCGTTACACCCCTAATAAATATAACTTATTTCCAGTCATACTATTCCTAATATGGCCACGCACTTGGCCTGGAAAAAAAGTGGTAACATTTAGTTCTCGTGTACAAAGCACACCCCTAGTTTTTAGATTTAAAATCTGGGGAAAAAATGCCAAGATTACCTACCTGGATAACAAAATATGTATTTGTAATTGAACAGGCATACCATAATTTCTGTATGGCTCCTTCACCTCAAGTGATATTTCTAAGAACAGGCGCAAACAAATGAAAACTAAACTTTCTTCCCCTTCTCGTTGAGGCAGGGACTGTGCCTCGTTGATGCCACAGCACATGACCACTCAGTGAAACAAAATATAAATAAAACATGTGTGCAGGCAGTGAGCTTGTGATCACTTCCAGATTTACGGACCCTTCGGTCCCCCTTACTGTTTGTATCTCAGAGGTTCTTCTATACTTGGCATTTGGCAAGTCAAGCAGAAAAGAAGGACCTTATCAGAAACAGGATGGCTGGGAGCTCCCATTGGCCACTACAAGTGTGTTTGCCTCTGCCTCTGAGTTCATTGGGTGGATGAGCAGTGGGCGGGGCTCTTATGCTCTCACCTCCTCCCCCTTGTGTATCCTCCGGCTCGAGATGATGATGATTTTGTCCTCCTTGTCGCAGGTCACGACCTCAGTCACACAGTTCGGGGCACAAGAGTGGTTGACGTATCTAAATGGAGGGTGGAGGAGAGGTGTTATCGGTCAGGTGTGGGCATTGGGGGGGGGGGGGGGGGGAGGAGAAAACGAGAGCCGTAAAAACCGGTCTCACCGAGCTAGGCCCCCGGTCAGTGTGGCGTCGATCACGTGTTCATTGTTTAACCGGAACATATAGATCCCTCGATTCTGGAATAGAAGACAGACATTTTTCAAAAACATATAAGCCAGACAAGACTTTCAGAAGAATAACACTAATATACTTGACCTGCTTTGCTCAAATAATATAAAATTCTTTGAGCCATTGTTACATGGAAACTAAAATCAAATTAAAATGTGATCTTGGTGTAACTTTTAACTTATGGGTACTATGGTCTCAAGCACAATGCACAAGCATTTATCATTTCTCCCCAACCAAAAGCCTTGCATTTTTATGATTATCATATTGTTAGATAGCAGTGTGGAGTTATTGTGGTATCAGCGAATTTAGGACACTTACATTATTTAAACCAAATAGAAAAACTCAAGACAGGGGTCTCTAATAGCCTGATGGGACACATTCCTATCCTTTCACACAGACGCTAAACCAAGCTCATTATGTATGAGCCCCACACTTGTAAATTCACCACATATTATATACATGATTCCTGTTGTCTAAATGCATGCACATTTGTCCCCAGAAACAAACTATCACCCTAAAGTGAATTTTCTGTGTGTATTTTCACTCTGATGAAAAGAAATTTCCAGCATGTCACCCTGAGCTGATGAATAAAGTTTGGCCATAGGTGTTCGGCAGGTAATTTGGAAAGCACTTCTGCAAATGCAAGTCCATGATACATACATACATTAAAATACATAGTCTAACTTCCCGCTCTATGTCATCTATGCTGGTGGGAGGCAAAAATTAAGACTTAAAGTTGCAGCTGTGTGAACCGACATCTGTCGACCCGCCTGCCGATCGCAAGCACCCACTATTGGCTGACCGACGCCCACCTGCTCCTCGTAGACTTTCTCGCGGCGGTTGGCCACCTCGTTGCGGATGGTGGTGCCGATGTACTCGATGACCATGGTGTGCATCTCCAGGTCCCGGGCAGCGTACAGGCCGAGCCCCTGGATGCGAGAACGGGCCAGGTAGACGTTGTTTTTCCACTCGGTCCTCAGCCGCCGGTACTGGGAGGATTTGGAGTGGATGAACTGCTTGCTGTACGGTGTGGGGATCTCTCCCGGCGAGGTGGGCTGGTAGGTCTTGGCCATGCTGGTGCTGGTTAGAGTGTGGGGGGGGGGGGGAGGGGGGGGGGGGGGGGGGGGGGGGGGGGGGGGGGGGGGGGTCAGAGGTGAGAGGTCAGGTCTGCTCTGGTGTTGTGGCGAAAAAGAGTGGCTTGGAAATAAACACATTGCTGCTGAAAACCAGTGACTGAGTTTCTGTTTTTGTGCCCACATCTCTCCACCACCATCTTTGTTACTGCACCAAAACAAGACATAATGGCTTCGTAACTCCACTGTTATAGGTAATAAACAAGTGTGTGTGCATACACATTAACATACACCAACATATGCCAACACACACACCTCTTGTAGTGGGTGAGGATCTTGGGCTCAGAGCGGGCGCAGCCAGTGGGGTTGATCATGAGGGGAAGGTCTATCAGAGGGTGGCGTCCGTAGCGGAAGGTGTAGTTCTGACAGTTCTCCACCCCGGGTAACTGAGGGAGGAAAACAGTGAATACTGAACCGTAACATCTACCGGAAAGAAAATGAGTCCTAAACCACCAACAACTGAACACTGACTACACATTTAAATATGTATCAATTACATTCAGACCGGTAACATTCAGAGCGGTTAACTCACAGACTCTGTGATGCGGAGCACGGTGTTGACGGTCAGCCCAAACATCTCCTCTGCTTTCACGTGCTCAGTGAAAAGCTTCAGCATGGCAGCCTCCCTGCGCAGCTCGGCCACGCGACTGACGATCCCACCCCAGATACCTGGAACACGAAATGGGGGGAGGGTGCTCATTAGCTCACTTTAAGACTAGCCCTCGCTTCTTTACTCACTGCAAATGCGACACTAATCACAAACTACCTATGTCAGCAGTTGAATATGAGGCCAGCACTTTCTTAATTTGTGCATTTGCAGGCAGCAGACATGGCCACTAGAGGGCGTTGAGACATAAATAGCATAAATAACTGTCTTACTTACTACCATTTCCTGGCCATTTGTTCCCAATGCAGGCCTCAGGCCATGGGAATCGATTGCAAGGTTCATGCTTTGCTTTCCAAACAATCTCTGTGTTATGAGTAAACCAGAGGTCCTTATAAGACATTTTTAGTGTGAATATGTAGCAGGGTTGGACTCGGGGTGTAGCCCTATCATTTTGAGCTTACCCTCAGGGGTGGAGTCCTGGAGCAGCAGGTCCTCCTGGCCCTGCTCCAGCACGCACACCTGGAAAAGCGGCCGGCCCTCAGCCTCTGTGATGCGGCAGCGGTAGCGACAGCGGCGGCTGGGGGCGTGCATGCTCCAGTAGAAGCGCGTGGCCTCGTACCCGACGGGGAAGATGGCGGTGGGTGAGTGGAAAGCCGCCATCTGGGAGGGCAGAAGCTGGCCCGGAGCGTGGAAGATCAGCCCGCCCACCCGGAACGTGTGGAGCCGGTCGCCGCGCCGCAGGACGCCAGCCACCTGCTTGAGCTCGTCGCGCTCTACGTAGACACGGCGGAACACAGAGAAGCTGCCCAGCTCGCCCTCCACAGCGGCCTTGGGCCTGTGCAGCGGACACAGCATGGTCTTGTCCTTGAAGAAGACACACTGAGCGCGAATGGCACAGGCAAAGTGGAAGGCAGCGGGGCAGCGGGGGCGGGCGCAGCCCCCAGTGGCGCCAGGCTTCTTGCAGGCGGTGCAGCGGGTGCGCAGGCTCCGCCTCAGGGCGGCCTCCACGTTGATCAGCGCCCCGCCCTGCGTCTCGTACACCTCGGTGGACCACAGGGCGCAGTTGAGGTGCACCCACAGGTCCACGTCCAGGTTGAGCAGGCGGGCGGGGCCGTCGGTGGCGCCGTCACCCTCTTCGTGGCAGAAGCAGCAGCTCCGCAGGTCCTGGGGCAGCCGGTCCAGCCGCAGCGCGATGGACAGGCCCTTCAGGGGCTCCGACACCTCGCTGCCGCCGCTGCCCACGTTCTGGAGTGGGGGGGCGGAGCTTTCACTGAGATTGACCACCGACTGGAGCCGCTTCCAGCGCACTCCCTTCCACTTCTTGGTCTGCGGCGGCTGCTCCTCAAACAGCGACTGGCCGCTCGGTTTAGTGGAGTCACCGTGAGCAGGATTCGGCTCAGCTTTGACCGAGGGGCTTGTTGAAGCCAAGGGGGGAAGGGAGGTGGGCTCAACATGAGTCTGAGATGGTGAGAGAGGAAGAGGAGGAGGAGGAGAAGGTTCATGAGGTGGAGGAGGAGAGGGAGATTCTGGCGGAGATTCCTCCACTGGTATGATGGGTAGACATCGCACGTCCAGATCCAAATCGTTGTTCATGTAGCGGTGCTGGACAGGATTCTCCTGTGGTTCTGACAGCTCCTTCAAGAGAAATAAAGATAATTTAACAAACTCATGAAACAGCTATACATCCTCACACACACCAACATAACACACACAGGAACAGGGATGTGTACAGGCTTGCTGCCCACTGTGGCATATGGCAGTGCTAAAGCCCCGCCTCCGCCCTCTGTCTGTCAGGCTCTACAGGTGATGATGGAGTTCATACGAGAGCGTTGGAGGCAACGGGCAATTTATTTTGAACACATTTAATTTATACTAAGAGGAAGGCCATCAAAACCACCACAGAGGCCGCCGAAAGGGCCTACATATGGCTATGGATCAGGAGGGGTGATCCGTGGACCAATGCTGCTGGGACACAAGCCGGGGGCCTAATCAAACCCGCCTGGCTCGCTTGGGTGAGAGTGTATGATGTCGAAAGACCCGAAACACCCAATGACCCCGGGTAACAGCGCATCCTAGGATGTATCTTCAAACCATTTAACTGATATCTTTAGTAATAATTATTAAAAGAAATCAATCAAAAATATTTTAAAAATTGGATAAGCCAGTGGTTACTTTGGTTACGTAAAGGTTACGTAAAATTATTTCCTGAGCTTACTGGATTCAGGTACATCTTATTTAATTCAATTCTTATTTCCCTGACACAACGTTTTTGTTTTTACTATGAGTAAACAGCCATGATCTTGTCATTGTCAGGATTTTCCTTGGTAACAAAAAACATGGCTTTCACTGGATTCCATAAAATCACCTCCATCTCCAAAGAAGGATGGATAGATGTCGGTGAAAAGAGACATTAAACTGTGCTGTCAAATTAATGCAAGAGAGATTTCATTGGGCAGGCGTTACATATATAAGAAATCCATATTATTGCACATAGTGCTGATCATAGCAGTAGCATTACTCACTCGTTCGATGATGGATAATATGTCCGATTGTTTCGGCTGAGAAGAGCCAGTCTTATCCTCCTCAATGTCCATCTCTGTAGGATCCTCCTTTACACGAACAGCTGCTAAGAGATAAATGGATGCTCTAATTTTCTTTTTTTATTTCTCTATTGTCACACTGCTATCCTTGCTCCCTTCCTCAAATCTGGAAAGCCTGAATGTATCTGTAACGTCGACTCATCACTAAAATATCATAGGTTTGGGACATGGACAAGCACAGGGACTAGGCTGAGAACTGTCAGCCATTGGGGAACTGTGCAGCCAATAGGGCAAGCCGCGCATCCCCACAGACTGAATTCCTCCCGAACTGGGAGATACTATTGGCCAATAAGGATCCACCAAATATCAAGACTGTGGGGCCCAGCAGAAGGTTGAGCTGGCAACCAGTGTAACTGTGTAACTTTTTAACCCCTCTGAAGACATTTCTATTGTATTTTCTCTCTTCCTCTCTTTTTCTGTCAAACTGCAACTCAGAAATACTGAGAAAATCAGTCTGTACATGGCCAAAGACTGTTGTTTACCCACTGACAAGTATGTTTTGTCTATACATAAAGAAAAGACACACAAACAAATGAATACATGTCTAGCCCACACAGTAGCATTATAGCAGCCAAGTAGAAAAAGGGTTTTAGATCTGTGTGAGTTAGAGAGGCTGAGGCATACCAGGAGTTTGGCCACTAGGGGCTCCGTTGGGCTCAGTGCACGCCCCTGTCTCAGGGCTCTGATTGGACGTCACGTTGTACGACTGGGGTGTCTCCACCCCCAGGAGCCGGGTCACCGTTGCCATGACCGAGTTCAGGTTCTGCTCAGAGGCGAGAGTCAGGGACAGGGCAGAGCGTCAGAATCATAAACACAATAAAGTGAGACCACGATGTGAGGAGGGGGCGGGGAGGGGGCGTGTTCGTGAGGCACCTTAGCCGCTGCAGTGGTGAGGGTGAAGGTGACCGAGACTTCGTCACGTCTGGAACCTTCCTGGTGGCTCGGCCCAGATACCACCTTCTCAGCATGAGCAGGAGGCGGGCCTGGGGCTGTGGAGGGTGTGGCCTTGGGAAAAACTATTTAAAAAAAAAAAAGGTTTAAAGTCAAGGTTTAAAAACAAAGACATTTTCAAAACAGTTTATCTATCTATCAAAATCTCATTTTGGTTAACCTGTTTTAAGTGATTATAAACAGCTCGATAAACTTAAAGCACATCTGCATATACTACTGTTGGATCAGACCTGTTCAGCTGACTGGTCAGTCCGTAAGTCTGAGGTATTGCTATACTTACTTCCACATATAAGAGCATATAAAAAATGAAGAGGAGAGGGGGTGCTGGTGACGTACCGGGGATAGGGGCCCGGGGAATGAGGGGAATGACGGGAGAGAAGGCCCTTTCACTGTCCCGAGACCTGTGCTCCCCCAGGAGAGGGAAGAGGGGTGTGTCATCCTGCAACACGCTCTCTGGGGAGGAGGCTGGGACTATGCTGTCTGGACTATCACTGTCGTCGTCACTCTCCATTCTAGAACAGAAACACGCGCACACACACACACACACTCAGTGTCACCATCAGTTATAAAAAATTGCAGATAATCAATAGCGATCAAAGAAGTAAAAATTTTGTCAGGAAAGTCATTCACTTCCGGATAGCAATGAAGTTGAATGTTATGGCCTCTGTTGCTAACTGCATAACGGTAAGCAGTAATCTCCTCCACAGACTGCCAGTACCTGACGTCCTCGTTCTGGTTGTGGGGCGGAGTGGGAAGGGCGGCTAGCAGATCGGCGTTCTTTGCCTCCTCGGCCGTGAGGTCTGGGGACACAGCGGACGGTGCACTTTTAAACATGAGGAGGGATGGGTGGGGCTCGGTGGCGTTTGGCGTGACTCTGTCCCGGACTTACCTTTTTCCTCAGCTTCCTTCGGCACCCTCGGCAGTTCCTCCTCAGCTGCGGTGATGCCGTTGGGTAGCTTGTAGTGATCCGAGGGTGGAGGCGTCGGGGGCAGGGAAGAGGGTGGGGTGGGCGGTTTGTTGAGGTGGTTCTGTTGAGAGGAGGAAACCATGTCATAGGCTCGAGTCCTGCACTTACAATGCGTTCATACAAACAGCTGCACTGTGACACAAATTCAACCTACGTTAGAGTAGCTAGAGCAGAACTATGAAGCTAACCGTGTCTCGCCACTGTGGATTCTTGGTCAACGCTGGCTCATGACATGTCCAAAGCACTGTGGCTATATGGTCCACTTAGATATGATTATTCCAGTATATTTGTACATTGTGCCCAAAATGCTTGAGTTCCTGTCAGTCCTTCATTGACAAAGGCTTGGGATTCGGAAGAATACGGAATGTGTGAGTGAGACTACTTGGCTTTGAGCTTTACCTTGGAGAGGACCTGGGAGTAGTAGTCGGGGATGTCTTCCAGGACGGCGCTGCCGAAGGAGCCCTTCAGCTGGGCCTTCCCATTGGCCGGGCTGCTGCCGAATGGCACGAAAGCCTCCAGGTTGGCAGTGATGTGGGGCTCCATCAAGGGAAGGAGGGAGAGCTCCTGGATATGCAAAAAACTCAACAGGTTAGGATTCAACTGGCTACTTCCTGAAAGGGTCGGGAGACCAAGCTAAACCAAAGTCCATAAGCACAACGTATATCTGCATAGCACCTCCTTGCAGAGGACATGTACATGAAGCTGCATTGCAAGTTACTGATTTCTGAGCTGAGAGAGCCCCCTTAGGGAGCACATATATAAGTTTCCCTACGAAATCAATCCTTTACATACAAGTACACAATACAATATAAATGTAAAGTACATAATGTAATGCATAACGTAAAGTACATAATAAAATCTCAATGAGGCGTAAATGGTGTTCAGTGAAAAACAAACTGTCTCTTTACTTACCTGCTTAATTTGTTTCATCAGAGCTTCCACGTGGTTCCCTGCTTCCTCCTTTTTGGCCTTCTTGCGCCAGTTGATGTTGCCCTTGGCCTTTGCGGCAGGAATCTTTTTGGTAACAGCCTGCAGCTCCTGCGGAAGGACAGGAGTACAAAGAGATGAATGATAAATCAATGAATATTGAACATGCAGATGGTCATGTGAAGATCTACTGAAGAAAATGACGATGAAAACAGGGACAACACTACACATAATCCATGTGAATTCATTTAAAGGTGCAGTGTACAACTTTGTTCCGATCAAAATTCACTTAATGTCCATGATAAATCTTGAGAAAACAGAGAATGAGATTCAGTGGGAGAAATCCAATGCTTAAGAGCATGTTCCCGTACACTAAATTCCCATTTTAACTTGCCCTGTTTGGGCCAATATAGAGCTTGGGCCAATCAAAAGCAAACAAAATGATCTGCATCTATAGCATCACTGCCAGTGGGGACTTTTGAGGCATTACATTGAACTATTTTGAATGTAATCAGATGCTGGTGTAAAAAATGTAGACAGTGTAAGTCACTCTGGACAAGTGAAATGCCTTAACTGGCACCTGGAAGGATGGTGGCTCTAGCCCCAGTGTTGCCACGCTAAGATCAGTGCGGGCGTTGGGTGCTGGAGCAAGGCCCTTAACCCCACATTGCTCCTGTTTAGTGTTATACTTTGTGGATAAATGCGTCAGACACAAAACTATAATGCAGTATTGGGTATGAGGTAATTCAATGCAACAGTCTGACACAATGTAAATGTTTATGTGAAAACACTTGACACAAATTGACCATTGTGGGGGTATGTGTGCACAAATTGCTTCTCTCACCTCCATGTTCCCTGACGTCCCCTGCAGCTTCTGCTCCAGCATGGCCAGCTTGCTGTCAATGTGGCCGTTGATCTCGTTGTGGACGCTGCTGGTCGGCCTTTGGCTTGCCGCTCCCTGAGGGTTGCGGGCATGGAGCAGTTTTTGGAGGAGCAGCTGCCCGGTCTCGGCTCGATGGGCCTGAGGGCCACCGGCTGGGCTTGCCGGACACACTGCCACGTCAGAGGAACCAGGAGGTTGCCGTGAAATCGGCTCGCTGCTGGCTTCCTGCTTGATGGTTCCAGCTTGGCGATGGCTCCAGATGGCTCCACCACACCGCGATTCCAAGGATTCCTGTTTGATGCCATGTTGGACTGTTCCACTGCCCGGCTCTGGGCCCCGCTCCACTGGTGTCTGTTGCCATGGTTTCTCCAACAGCTGGGGCAAAGGTGCAGCATGGGTATGAGCTCCTCTGCTAGCTGTGTCTCTTCCCAAAGAGCAAAACTGTGGTTGGTCTGGGCGTTGGCTATTGTCCCTCTGGGATGACACTACTGTCCTTGTCCCAAGATTGGACGGTAGCTCAGAAGTAGGGTTGATGTCATGCACCGAGGGAACACTGAGACCCATGTTCCTGGCTGGAGGAGCGAAGGTGCCTGGGTTCGATGGTGAAGCTTCTGAATTGGCGGGGAGGGGAGAAGGCTGGTGCAAGCCAGAAGCTGTTGGGGCATTGGTAGGAAGCTCAGGGCGGAATGGAGGCTGCTGATGAGTAGACCCCTGTACAGGTAAGGGGTTCTGCATGTTCATGGGCTGAACTGGGAGGAGACACTGCTTCTGCAGTTGCTTTGGATGGGAGGAGGAGGGATCTGCGAGGGAGTTTGGGCATAAAGTCTGGGCTGTACTCTGCTGGGGAGTCATGCAAGCTGCGTGACCTCTAGCCTGAACCAGCTGAGGTTGGCTAAGTTGATGTTGTCCCATCATGTTCAGCTGTTGCTGTTGTTGGGCGCTGGTAACACCCTGCTGCATGTGAGGACCTCCACCAAAGGACTGCCCCATGATTCCTTGCTGCTGGGAGGAGGGACCAGGAGCAACCTGGTGTCCTGCAGTCTTCGCTCCAAAATCTTGCATTTTCTGAGCTGCTCCCAGATTGCCTTGGGTCTGGCCCTGCTTCTGGTTCAGGGCACTTCCCAGAGCCTGCCTTTGCAGCTGCTCTCGCTGGGCAACCATGGCTTGAATGTGCTGAATCTGCTGGCTGGGGGATTGGTGACGTAGCTGAGGGTTCTGGTTGATGAAGGCTTGAAGATTCACAGGCACCTGAATATGCCTGACAGGTGTTCCTGGCCTCTGTCCCATCATGCCTTGCCTTTGTTGCTGGACAAGGAGACCAAGCTGCTGCTGTTGCGGCTGCTGCTGGCTTGGGTAGGCTGTCCCACTTTCCTGAGGCTGACCGGGGTGGTTCTGCAACACCACACCTTGCATATTTCCAGCAAGTGCTGCCTCCTTCTGCTGCTCCATGAAACATCCCTGCTGAACTTCTTGCTTCACCATGACCCTAGGCTGCGTCTCCCCTCCCAGAGTGGCCTGCCCCTGTAGGAGCACACTGCCCAGCTGCTGGCTGCACTGGTTGCCTTGCCCTCCCACAGCAGGTGATTTCGGAAGCTGCTGCTGAGCTGTGAGGACATGAGGCTGATGTTGCTGCGACATCACCACCGCTCCCTGGCTGCCAGGGGCTGCTACATGCTGCAGACCGCCAGCAGCCTGAGGCCCCTGCTGAAGGCTCTCAAGGCCCACTTTTATTTGTGGAACCCCCTGTATTTGAGAGTCCCCCTGGGTGTTTTCTGCAGACCCCTGTGGAAGGGGAGCAGGGTTGAATTGCTGACTGGATTGATTTAGGATCTCTTGCCTGGGCTGCAGAAGCATCATCTGCTGGTGAGGGGGCCCTGCCTGTGCTGGCAATGGGGCCTGTGGCCTCGGATACTGCTGCCGCACAATCTGTTGATTTTTCCCTCTCTGACCTGCGAGCATGCTTTGTGTCGAGGTCATTAGCTGTTGGCCCACAGGGTTCTGTTGAAGAGGAGTTTGGTTTTCTGACAGGCCCTGCGGTGTCTGAACTGCGCCCTGATATCCCACCATACCTTGCTGCTGAAGAGGCTGCTGTTGAACCACTGGATGATTTCCCACCATGCCCTGCTGCTGAGGTGGTTGCTGTTGAACCACTGGATGATTGCTCATCATTCCTTGCTGTTGCTGAGGCATAAATGGATTGCCCATAAAACTTTGCTGTTGGGGTGGAGGCTGTTGAGCTACTATAGGTTGACGTATCAGGCCCTGCTGTGCGTTCTGAACCAGCTGCATCCTCTGCTGCATCTGCAGCTGCTGTTGTTGTAGAAATCTCGGATCTTGGGCACCAGGCCCCTGGGGAAAGTGCCCTCCAGAGGGGCTGGGGTGAGGAGGTGGGGCACCTGCAGGAAAAGGCTGTCCCTGGCCAGGCATCCGTACAGGCTGCTGTCCCAGCAGCGGGACCCCAGTCTGGGGCATCATTGTGGGCCGCGGGACTCCAGAGATGGAGGCGGGGCCTTGCATGGATGCTCCGGGCGTCAGGAGCCCTGCACTCTGCTGACGCTGCTGCTGTTTGGTGCGATACTCTGACATCAGTGAGGTATGCTCCTTCTGCTGCTTACGCACCTGCAAAACACCAACATCGTCAATCACATCAATCACATCCAAGACCATAAGAAATATAAATCTTTGCCCCTTCCCTAAACCAAGCAACCAGCCCAGACTTATTCAAAGGAGTGCACCGACTAGCTCACCTGGTCGAGCTGTTTTTGTATCTTGCTCTGCTGCTCAGTGACCAGCTTGAGCTTCTCCACGTCAGCCTCAGCGAACGTACGGCCTGCCTTTTTGGCGGTGCGCTGCTTAGCACAGAGTGCCTTGCGGGACTTGCGGTGAGCACCGATCTGCTCCTCCAGGTACTTCAGCTGCAGCTGCAGGAGCTGCTGGGTATGCAGGAGCCACTCCTCATACTGTTGCTGCTGACCTGGATCTGTGAAAAATGGTGGGAAGGGACAAAAGGGGAAACAGGCTAATAAGAGGAAAGGTAAATTACAAAACTACAACGTTCACTTATGGTCAATAATATTCTTGCCTATTAATTCACATTCCAAGTTAATGTCATAATTAAGAAACTGAATATTTGTTCTGGACATCTTACTGATGCTTCCTTGTGCAAACTGAGGAGGGTTGGGTCTGGACAGTGCCATGCTGCTGGTTTCCCCTTCCTATGGACAAAACAGTGAACAAAAGTTTAAACACATACTTGAATTCCTACTGTCTGGTTTAAAACATTGAATTGATGGATTACATAAAAGCCCTCTGAATTACATCGCAAACCCATGGTTAGACTGTTGCATATGACTGATGCATGTCCCACACATACATATATATTTATGTATAGACACATACCTCCTCTTGTAATATAAATATCCCTTATTACGACCAGGGATATAGGGGTGGATGGTATAAACGGTATAGAGCGTACACCGGTATGAATTTTCCTTACAGTATGGATTTTGACTATACCTTGCTGACCAGTAGAGCCCTCACAGATCTGAAGTGGCAATGACATAACTAAACCACTGAAAGGCAGCAATGCACCAAACCGTGGGTGTTTCTCAATACCAAGAACGCAAGAACGTACATGTCAATTGTTTTTGAGAAGAATGGTCTTCCGAGTTCACAATGACAGAGAACGCATCAGCCAAAGTTTTGAGTTGGTTTGTGTACCTGCTTACTTGCTACTGCGCAACACCCTGAGCACAGCTAATTTCACCAATGACAGAACAACACTGCCTGACAGCGCAGTAACAGGACAGTACTGATAACATTACATTACATTTATTTTTACCTTGGAAATACCCTGCTACTTGGCCCATATCATAAAGCTTACCACAAACTTAAAACTTGCGTTTGTCATTTCATTCTAAAGACTAAATATTTTTTAACATGGTAAAAAGAAATTTACAAAAAGTATCTATTAGCGAGGTGAGCTCTTCGGCAGTCCCTGATTTAAATATTTACGTAAGATGAGTGGTAGAAGGCTGTAGGTTTAAAATTACAGCTTCATTCAAATGAATGATATAACATTTGAAAAGTGCAATTAACTACTAAGCTAAAAACCCAAGGTTTCTGTAGCTAATGCTAATTTAGCTAGCAACAACTACCGTCCCCACTGAACGGAATAACGCTGGCATAGCTAACTGGAACTAACTGCCAATTAATGTCTTTGCCAACTTTCCAATTAGCTGTTATTTTAATCAAATGAGCAAATATTCAGGAGCTTTAATACTAATTTCCTGTCATATCCTTGTTCAGAAACAGATTTATACCTCTGTAGTATGTGAAATATGTCCTAATAATACAGCTAAGAATACAGCCATGCAGTTGCCATACCAGAGCTTTACCCCTTCAGAAGCACTTATATTGAAATTTTTGGAAAACTAACATACCGTGATATATACCATTACCATCCGTGCTTCAAATTATACCATGATAAACATTTTGAGCCATACCACCCAGCCCTACAGGGATGGTCTTGATTGTGAAATTATAGTGTCCTGTGAGTGATTTAGTGAGAAAAGAGCCGATGAAATGATCACTAGAATGGTCTTTATCACACCTCTACATTACTCTTCATGCCACCCGTTTACCTTGACGAGCCCTGAGGGCATGTGGCCCTGGGAGTCGCTGCTTCCTGGGGTCCCTCCCAGCCTCTGAGGGAACTGAGACACCTGCTGCCTGTGAAGACACACCACAGATATTACTTCTAGAAGACTTGACAGGATTAAACTAACAAGACATTTGCAGACAAAAAATTTTCTCCTTTTTGTAACAGGTTTATCAAGTAAATTTTCTATTGAATATTACCTGTTGATGGAGAGTGGCACTCCATGTGGTCCTTGCTCCACCACACGCCTGATGCCCTTCAGGGCCACCATTTTGGCCTTGGCAATGGGGTCCATGATGTCATCTGCTCCAAAATTGTCCAAATCTGCTGACATAGCACCAGCAGGTCACGACAAAAGGCTGTGTTTGCAGTTAACCTTGGTTATCTTTATTAAGACCCCTACCTTTACACTACACAGTTCTAATGCCTGGTTAACAAAAACATTTTTACAGTGCTCCGTTACCTGTGTTTGGGAAGAGGTTGTTGGCTGGTAGCTGCTGTCTGGGTGCCGTCTGCTGGGGGTTGCTCATCAAGTGATGTCCACCTGACTGTCCAGCTCCCATCATGCCCTGCTGCAGCGCCACTGGTCCACCCGCCTGACCCTGCTGACCCATAAGCCCCTGGGGCAGGTGCTGGTGCTGGGGGTGACCCTGAGTTGAAAGGCCATGATATTGAGCTCCCAGGGCCCCTTGCTGAAAGGGGACTTGATGTTTCTGCTGCTGCTGCTCCTGGAGTTCCTTCTTCTCATGCTCTAGCAGGTCCTGGATAAGCAGGGGCAGCTCGCTGGCCTCCAGGGAGCCCTGTTCTCTGCCCAGATCCGCTGCAGGGGGGTGCTGGCCACTGGCCTGCGGAAACATGAGGGGGTCGGTTTGGCCAGGGAGAGGGTACCCAAGCCCACTCAGAGGACCAGAGTGGGGCGGCTGGGTGGAAAGGCTGTTGGGGGACTTGGCCACGGTGGCTGGCTCACCCAATAACATGGAAACAGCCTCTGCCACCTCATCCTTCACTATAACAGGGGTAGGCTTGGACTCCAGGACTCCTTCAAGGAGACCACATGGGGTTTGAGAACCGGGCAACTTCGTGGCCCCCTCCTCTGGTTTAATCGAGCCAAGTTGCTGGTCGTCTTCCAAGACCAAGCCTGGTTGCAAGGAGGCTAGAGGGGAGGCTGAGGCGATGGATGTCACTGGTTTCTGATTCGTGACCAAGGATGCATGGTGGGGCCCCTGGTCTGGAAAGCCCAAACCTGGCTTGGCCTCCAACTTTATGTCTGAGGCAGTGCTGGAGCTGCACGGGCCTTCACCCTCTGCTTCCACCAGCCGTAGCTGGTCTGAGAAAGCATCCTTAGGGTCACCTTGGTCGAGTTCTGGGTCAGTGTATGCCAGCAAGTCAAACTCGTCGCACTTCAGCAAGTCATCCAGGTGTGGGTCAGCCGTCTCCAGGCTGTCCAGGTTCCCGAGCTCATCGTCCCCCTTGTCAGGGCCCAGGTGAAGAGTCACCAGGTCGTCCTCCATCTCTGCACCCTCCTCTCCGCCCACTGTACCGAGGACCTTGGGAGCGTAAGGGTCAACAGCATCAGGTTCAGGCAGGTCCAAGCGACAGGACCTGGAGGCTGGGGGTACGGCCAGGGCACCCTGCTCCCTTCCTGTGGCTTCAGTTTGTGGGTTCTGCTGTGGAGGGACAATCGGGGGCCTGGGACCCGAGGAGTGGGGCTGTATGTGGGGTTGGGGAGAATGCACAACTTTTTGCTGGATGGAAGTGAAGGCTTGGCCACCATGGGTGGGGTCTTGGACTCCACCTCCCAAAGGAGTGATGATGGAAACCTGGGGGAGTCTGGTTGGCTGCACTAAGAGTGTTCCTTGCTGCTGAGTTATATAGGGGTGGGGGTGGGGCTGGGGGCCAGAGAAGGTCTTTTGCGCATTGTGCCTGAGCTCAATGAACTGAGGCGGGAGTCCTGGGGCACGAGGGCTCTGTCCGGCCGCTTGCCTGGGGCCTGGCACCTGCATGTGTGGGGTGGGCATTCTCTGCATTTCCTGGATGTTAACAGGCTTAGTCGCTGGGGCACCAGGGTAGGGCGTGCCTCTGCCAGGCACAACTGGGGGCGGAGCCCTCTGCAGGCCCACTGACTGCCCTGACACTGGGGCCAGGAAGGGAGACTGAGAGTGAAATCCCTGGGGATTATGCGGCCTAGGGACAGAAATAAACGTGATTAATCACAAAAATGTACCACCTATTTTGAGGTTTTTTATCTGCTCCAATTTGTACTGGCTAACTGTATTGTGTTATTGTATTGAGTGAAACTGAAAAATATGTATATAATACACTCGCAAACAAGGTGGACAAGGGTACATTTCTATATCGCATATTTGGTGGTTTTTACCACAAATAAGTTTTTAGCACAGAAACTTATTTGAGAATGGCTGTACCTCATGACGCTGGGGTCCATGTTAAAGGGTGTCCAGGGAGGAGGTGGACGACTGAGCTTATCATCCACTGAGGTCGCTGCAATGGGACCACCAGCACCTCTATCCTAAAAGCAAATGCAGCAGAGATCTAAGAGGGTATTCCTGGAATGCTGACATGACTTTTTATTTATATGCGGATTAGAAAACACAACAGGGTCATTTTGCCTACTGTCATAAGCATTGGACCTAAACCCTGTTCCCGGGTAGCAACAGATGATTAATTAAAGTACTCCATTACACAGTTAACACACTTCACTTCCTTTCCAGGGTTTTAATTGATTGTTGATCAATTTCGCATCCTTTTATCATCTCCAGGGTGAGAGTTGGGTCCTCCTATATAACTATAAGTGTCAAGTACAACAACTGCAGAAAGACTTTTTCAACAATTTCCATACCTGTGGGTAAGGAGGGGGTGGACGCGAGG
Organism: Albula glossodonta; assembly: GCA_019788955.1. Taxonomy (NCBI): domain Eukaryota; kingdom Metazoa; phylum Chordata; class Actinopteri; order Albuliformes; family Albulidae; genus Albula; species Albula glossodonta. The sequence goes on along the minus strand of JAFBMS010000004.1, from coordinate 28,386,538 downwards.
TTTTATCTGAAAGATAGGGTGCGGTCTCTCCCCTGGGCCAGTTGGCTCCTCCAGCGGCTTCTTTCTCTTGACGCAGCGAGTTTTTCTGCATCTGCTGTCGGATCAAGAGCTCGCGTAGCCTCTGCTTCTATATAATTACAAAATATAATACAAACCTTTCATCCACAGAAAGAACTTTGGCCCCCATCAATAAAGAACTGAGAGATGAAATGATAAAGTAAGAGCTGTTGAAAGTAAGGGGATTCCTGAACAAATGTAAAACATATACATTTTTGTGCTGAGTATGATTCCATTCTTTCTCTCTTATGTTATAACCATTAGGGCACCAGTAGCCCAGCGCTGGTCCACCTGGCAGGTAGGGTAAAGGCAATAAAAGAACTGGCAATAAAATTACCTGTTTTAGCTTTTCCAGGTCAGCCGGACTGAGGCTGCTCAGGACTGATTCTGGCTGCTCCTGCTGGCTTGGCTGAGCGGGGCCCTGGGGTGGCCCCTGTGGCCAGGTGGGGCACGCGCTGTGGGCCGCAGGGGCTAGCTGGGTGCCAAAGCTGGACTGGGCCTGAGGCTGCAGGGGCTGGGGCTGGGGCTGGGGTTGGAGCTGGGTTTGAGGGGGCTGGGGATGAAACTGAGGTTGAGGGGGCTGGGGTTGGAGCTGCGGCTGGGGGGTCTGGAGCTGCGGTTGGGGGGCCTGGGGATGGAGCTGGGCTTTGACCTGGGGCTGCAGGGGCTGGGGTTGGAGCTGGGTCGGGGCTTGGGAGCAAAGCTGTGGCTGATTCCCTGGGAATGCGCTTACACCGGTGTTGCAGCTGAAAGCAGGGAGTCTGGGGTAATTCCCCGTGAGAGGATCCCCTAAGGGAGGAGGAGGATGGGGGTGCAGGGCCTGCTTGCTTTCCAGAGGAGAGCTCTTTGGGTTGGCTGAACTTGGGTGACAGGGCTTCTGCGGTGAAGCAGGGGGGTCTCTAGGCTGGGGGAGCGAGGACGGTCTGGAGCAGGGGTCAGGAGGCTGGAAGCCCTGCGCGGAGGGCGAATGTACTGAAAAGGCTGGGCTGGATGGCGGGCCAGGGGTACGCGGTGACTGCACATGAGCCAGGGACTGCGGGCTGCGGGGCACGCTAGAGCACAGCTCCTGCTGGGGCAGGGGAGAGCAGCTACTAGGCAGTGGGCGGGGCGTGAGAGGAGGCTGAGCACTAAAGTCCGGGGAAAAGGCCGAGGGAGACTGGCGGTGGGCAGGAGACAGTGTGTCACTCTGGTGGGTCCGTGGCGTCGCGGGCGCCTTGAACACGCCGTTCCCAGAGAGGGGACTAGGAGAGGGGTCCCTCTGCCGGGTCACATGGGGGCCGAGGTGGGCCTCCGGATGGCCTGGGCTGATTGGGTGACCCAAGGGCGACCTGGCAGGGGTGTGGCCTGAGAACGAAGCCTGAATAGGACTGCGGGGCAGATGGGTGTGTGGTGAGGAGGGGTGAGCGTCCAGGCGGGGTGACCGAGGGGGGAGCTTGATGGAGGGGTCTCCCCGAGGCTTTAGCAGCCCCTCTGGGAGAGGAGTGCTGGGGGACTCCCGGGAGGCAGGAGGCGCGGAGCTCTCTGCAGGGCTGGGCTGGGAGGGGGTGGGAGGTGGGCTCTGGAGGTGCTGGGCCGTAGGGGAACCCACTGTACCCTCAGCCTTCACGTTTACAGGACGACACGGCTGGCTCTCCTCCACCTGGTGAACAGGAAGCACAGGGTGAACGCATTACTGACAGAACACTACCATAAAAACCCAAAAAATTCTGGGTGGGGTATTCTCCTGGAACGCACTAGTTCCAGTTTTCCACAAGGACTGCCAATCCTGAAGTTAGAAGGCTTGCAGTCTCAACTTTAAAATATACAGAAGTGGTTAAAAGCTCAGGAAGGAGTTTTGTCAGAGATAATTTACTGTGTATCAAATCAGTGATGTTCAAACTACAGGAACATACTCTCTATCTCTGCCCTCAAACACACATACTGTGAAGGAGGGCAGAGATAGAGATAGGTTCTACCTCAGGGGACCCGGGGTTCCTTTGCGTATGCTGGTTTTTGACTCTTTCAACCACTTAATATAATAAAGATATTAAATTAAGATAGTCAAACACGTGTATAAGGCCTTTCAACATTTTCATTAAACTGATATTCACACACTTCAGGGTTTAACTCATTCGCTTTCCATGATTTTTCCCATGGTTTACCAAATGGCCCGTTGACCAGATGTCCATCCTTTCAATAATTAGGACCTATTCACTCGTCTGTGTATCATTTAATTAACTCAAATATGTTCTCTTTAAAACAAACCATTTGAATTACAGCACAAATAAGAGAATGAAGGCTACTCAGAACAGGTCATGTTCGGATACAGCTATTGCCTTTTGCAGCATCACTCTGTTCTACACACGATTATACTATAACGATTATACTTATTGCTATAAATGTCATTTTTTGGGATACAGGATCATTCTCTTGATTTGACTGCATGATCCCTCTAAACCCTTTTTTTTTTGTTTTTTTTTTTGCAAATTTGCAATATGCTTGTTCTCAGACACCCCTTTCAAATGCACCTGTAAGGCTATCCATACCTTTTGGGCCCTGCAGATCCGCTGAGCAGCCCGGTTGTCTTTTGCCTTTTGCTGGAAAAGTAAAACAGATTGAAACATGGTTGCTTTTCATAATTAACTGCAATATTTAAGGAGAATCAGGCCACTAGATACATAAAAGCTTTCTGAATTGAGAGCAGCATAAATAACCACTCAAAAATCTCCATCATGCTCACCAAAAAAGGAGCCTTTTCAACAGCCGAAGCCTTTCTCCAGATCTTCATGATCTGTTTGCAGCGACGGGACCACTCTGAGAGACGAGACGAAGCAGAATGTTATCTCTTGAAAACAGCACAGAGCAGGGGAGAGGCCATCTCCCTTTTAGAGTCCCAGTTTTTTTTTTTTTCACAGCTTTAGACAGCACTGGTCTACCACAGCATATTGGCCTGGCTGGTCAACTTTGCCTTTGGTGTTATCCAATGGTACACTGACCATGGTAGTCCCCTTAAAGCGTTTAAATTTCCCGCCTGGCTTAGATACTCCTGTTTGAGGCCTGGGTGTGTAAATGGTAGTTACTCTAAGCTGGGTAGTCCAGTTTGAGGCTGGGGTGTGTAAATGGTAGTTACTCTAACCTGGGTAGTCCTGTTTGAGGCTGGGGTGTGTAAATGGTAGTTACTCTAACCTGGGTAGTCCAGTTTGAGGCTGGGATGTGTAAATGATAGTTACTCTAACCTGGGTAGTCCTGTTTGAGGCTGGGGTGTGTAAATGGTAGTTACTCTAACCTGGGTAGTCCAGTTTGAGGCTGGGATGTGTAAATGATAGTTACTCTAACCTGGGTAGTCCTGTTTGAGGCTGGGGTGTGTAAATGGTAGTTACTCTAACCTGGGTAGTCCTGTTTGAGGCTGGGGTGTGTAAATGGTAGTTACTCTAACCTGGGTAGTCCTGTTTAAGGTTGGGGAAGTTGATGTTGGCATAGAGGACGGGTGAGATGGTGGACAGGTGACCCAGCTCTTCGTCCTTCTCCCATCGCTGAAGGCTACGCTGGTTGTAGGTGAGGCCATCGCCCTCCGGCTCAGTGGAGGTAGGTGGTGTGGAGGGCGTGGAGGGGGGGTCCCAGAAGGTCTCGTCTTCATGGTCTGGACTGAACAGGCCTGCCCTGTCACTGAGATCACAAACGCAAAAAGGCAAGAGAGACAACCAGTGAGAATGAACGGCAGAGTGGGACAGTAACCTAGAGTAGATGAGCAAAGCTTTGAGGCTTATACTTACCCTTTGTCGAAAAAAGGGGACTTGCAGAGGCCGGAGAAGGAATCCGTCGAGCCGACTGAAGGCAAAGCCCCAGCGCAAGAGCTGCCTGAATGGAAAACGCTGATGAGTGGTGAGCATTCTGACACAAAATGGCCGCCAAGCATTACCCAAAAGACCCACACATAGGACGTGTTTGAAGTGAGTTTGTAATGTTCACCGCACCAAGGTTTGAAATTACAAGAATTAATAACAAGATGGGATGGAAATTTTAACTATTTTGGTGGACGAAAGGAAAAACAAGGTTTTATTGATTGCTGGACATTATCACATAGAAGGTACCTAATAGTTTAGAGCAGATTGGTTGCCTATTGAGCCTCTAGGATAATTTGTTTAATAATCTTCAGCAAGTAACTCACCATAAAAGTGGGATAAAGTGGATTTACTTGTTTTGTTGGCTAAGTATAGGCTTTATGAAAATCAAAATCAATATAACGTAGCCCTCCTGTCAGTGTGTTTACAGCATTTACCCTGCTCCTATAGGGTATATGGAATTTCCCATACTGAACAAAACTGCAGGATAATCACTAAAACAGCTTTTCAAGATGTAACTTGTTATAACTATGATATTGATAGTAGCATTCGTAGTCCCATCATTTTGAATGGATAAAGTTGACTGTTTGGATGATGTCAACTGCATGGACATCCAAAACACAGGCTTTTTGAGACTGGCAAACAGAAACAAAGCTAAAACGTCTTATTGTAAAGCTTGAAATGCTTTCACAATAAAAAATGAGGGGCATACATGGATATTATGCCTTAAAATCTGGTTGACTTAACCAGTGAAAGATGGTGCTTTTGACCAGAGGGTTTAAGACCAGTCTCTCTGCACCTTGAGGCAAGCTTTTCGGAGAGTGCTAACCCACACCTGATGCGAGGACAGGCCTCGCGTTGGCTTGCGGAGTCCCGCCAAGAGACGTGGCCTCTGACACACCCGCAGCCGCCCCGGAGGCCTGGCTGTCCACACCCAGGGGTGGGCCTGAGGGGCAGGAAAGCTACGTCACTCATGGGACGGGGGAGGGGAGGAGCACCACAGCTTGCCTCCGTAGTCGGTAATTATCACGGACTGGACTAAAGGGGTGATGTGAAAACGGTAGTATGTCCCAAATGTGATTGGCTGCTCCTGAAAGCTGATTCGTGAGGCCCACCTGTTCTGCCCTCCTGAGAGTGGAGGTCGGACTCAGCCTCCTGCTTCAGAGGAGGAGCCAGTCCCGTCGATCTGTCCCGCACCTCTGCTGTGAAGCCACACAACAGTGAGAGAGGATCAGCCCACTATTCTCAGTTAAATGTACTGTAAACACATTTTCAAATGATGAATTAAGCTAAGTAGTTCACTTGGAGATGTGGTAGAGAACATATTACTCAAGAAAAATAAATGTAAATTTCAAGTATGAATTTTATGACTAAATTTCCATTAGCCATGAGATACACTGCTTCTGATTATGATGGAGTAGGTCACATTCATGATAAAAAAGTGAGTGAAAGTTTGTAAGGCAGTTGATCGTCTCACCTGTTTGGGGGTGAACACACCCAGGGTCCTGCGCCGCTGGTGCTGAGGGGTGCGGGGGTCGGGCTTGGCCTGCAGTTGGCCTCTGTCCTGCAGGGGCCTGGACCGCCCTCTTACTGAGGTCCAGCAGCGCCCTCCCAAAGAATGCTTCCTAAACACAGCAGTGAGGAGCAGTTACACCACAATGGCCTATAACCATGCCCGCTGGACACATGTGTAGCCAGCCCTTATCTCTCCTCCACAACAGTGCCCAATAATTCAACTAACCCTAGCCAACTTAACCATGCACTTCCTTCACAGGACAAATCCAACTATACCTTGCCACTCACAGCTACCGAGTAACCAGCTTTTTTTTTGTTTGTTCACATATGTATCATAAAATCAGAGGTAGAAATTCATATGACTGTTCAAGCCTGTCTGGCTGCTTAAGCTGACCGGTGGAAAAATGATTTGAGACGTAATGACCTAAAAACCTAAATAAGGCACTTAATGTATACCATACTTTGTTACTTTGGATTTCCAGCAAGTGAAAAATAGAGGAGTTTGTTGTTTTGGCTGAAGTTGGTTTACTTTCAAATTAGACATACAGAAATACAAAAACAATAGCACCATGATATGTGGTACGATACTCTCTTGCGACACTGGGTACCGGCAGTGATGCGTATCTCTCAGTCAACCACGTGATCACTAGTGTGTTGCCAGTGTTTTTTTTGGATACCCCCTATATCTGCGTTGTGTTTTGTGCATCCATCATGTTTACAAAATGCCCATCTGTGTCTCCTGCTACTGGTGAGAAGAAGAGGATGGCAATTATTCTTGAGGAGAAACTCAACTGCCCAGAATGAAGGCGGCAAGCCCTTAAAGGCCATCTCATGTGAACTTGGACTTTCGCAATTGATGATCTCGACTGACTTAAAGGATAAGAAGTGATTCAGTGATGCAGTGAAATCTTCGGCATCGGTTAAATCCACTGTCATCAAAAAGAAAAGAGCTAGGCCGACTAATGAAATGGAGAAATGACTTATTACGTGGACAGAAGACCAGATACAGAAGCGCATACTGCTTAGCCTACTGACAATCCAGGCTAAGGCAAGAAGTCTTAGAGAGATGCTTCAAGAGCATGCCGATGATCCTACATATACGCAGCAGTTTACACGGGTCATGGGTGGTTCCAACGCTTCAAAAGGTGTCATAATTTTCATAATGTGAGGGTCAGTGGTGAGGCAACAACTGCAGGTGTTGAAGCGTTTAAGGAAGAGTTGCATCAGATAATTGCGGAAGAGAAATATTTGCCTGAACACACATTTAATGTTGATGAAACCAGCTTGTTCTAGAAGCGCATGCTGAAGCGTACCTACATTCATCAAGAGTCGAAGAGAATGCCAGGATTCAAGGCATTCAAAGGTCGTGTAACGCTGCTTTTGGGTGGAAATGTTGCCAGGTGCAAGTTGAAGCCTCTCCTAATCAACCACTCTGAGTAGGGGTAAATTTCCAGATTTATCGTGATAACATTTTAAAGGCTTATCGTGCAGCCCTACTGCAAGTTGAAAAAGGTAAACGGAAAAAATGTATACGTATTTCGGTTCAAATAAAGTGCTAGGCAAGAGGAAACACAGGCTGGGTCAAATGACACTATCACAGGCAAACAACAGCTTCAGGGGAAACTGATAGTAAGCTAGCACAAGAATACATTTGGGTAAAATTAAAAGTTACACATAGCAGTCAGTGAAGGCGATGTCTGTATCGTCTTGCGGCCATAGGGGCGTACCTGCAGGTACGCTGGGAGCATGTCCTCTAGCTTGCTCTTCTTCTTTCCGCGCCGTTTCTTTGCGTGCTCAGGCTCGGGCTGGCTTTGGGTCAGGGGGCTCGCTGCCAGGGGGTCTGGATGGCCCTCCACTGATGAGAAATTAGTAAAAATGGCCTTCATTTTTATTTTATCTGGTTTTAAACAAAATAATTGACTGAATTGACTGATTTTTGTCATTTAATGCATTGCCATTTGTTCTCTCTTTCTAAAGATGTTTTTTTCCATTCCCTAGCGGGTTTGTAGAAATGCAGGAGACACATTGTGCAAAATGGGACAGATGCCCAGCAGTGCTCCTGTCTGAAACTTGCCTTCATTGGTCGTTTTGCCTGTCACCACCCCTTCTGCCACGCCCTCTCCAGCGGTTGGTGGAAGTATCCTCCCCCTCTTCAGCAGCAGGTTACACTTCCGCTGTCGCACCATGAACCCTCCAATCCCTACAGCACACACATCGAATATTCCAAAACGCATAATTAGTGTTCATAATAAAATAGCAACATGTACACAAATGTAAAAAAAAGTACCTACTTTTTACACTTTTTGACATGAATAAAGGGTAATATCTGCACACCTGATACATTTTACTGCAGGTGCAAAACAGATGAAAAATACTTGAAAAGAACACACTCAATGCAAAAACTTCATATTTGGAAAAAAACACTAAGTTCAATACGATTTCCATACTAGACCTTTGTCAGAATGTGACAAAGGTCTTGCAACGATGAAGATAGAGCTCCTAAATGTTAATAAACTGACATGAAATTTTTTTTGCAAATATGCAGTTGCTGTATATTTTTTGCCACTGACTACTATCACATCTTCAACCAAAGCCTAAAATCAAATAAAGGGAACATGAGGAAACAAATGACAGAAAATCTTGGTTTTGATGGTTATGTAAATTGTTACTTGACAGAAAGTAAAGCAACACTCAATGCACAATCAACACTTCAGCCATAACTTGAGTACATGATTAATGATGAATCAAATGACAATTGTGGGCCAGAAATAACAGAATTGATTCAGAATAAAATTTCTTGATCTTTTAAAGATTCAAACTCACAATTACAGTTCCTTTTTCCTTAAAAAAGAGGTCCAATTGTTTTTAAAAGCTATACTTCATCAAACAAAACAATACATTTTAGTATAGTAAGGTGGCTTTGGCCAAGTATTTTAAAAAAGGGGGGACACATATATACTACATAGCAATCTACATGCTATAGCAGCTGTACACCAGAGTTTGGATTTGCACATTCATCTTCTAAGTTGAAGTCAAGCAGGGCGTATCCACTCTGACCTGGCCTGTAGGGTTTCCGCTTTTTCTTCTTGTCATCAGCCTCGTCCTCAGCTTCTCCTGGTTTCGCACTCTCTCCATCAGCTCCACCCAGCGTTCCCACCTCAGGTCCCCTTTCACCTTCGGGACTTCCTGGGCCCTCCATCTTTGGGTCGCATTCCATTGGCTCCCCACATCCTGCCAAGAAGAACACTCGCTGTGGTGTCAACAGATACGAGACCGGTTACCATTTCTGCAACTCAGTTGACTTGGAAATCAGATTCTCTTTCACAGTGACGACCCAGGGTTCAAGAGTGGATGATTTATTCAAATGATTTTGTAGACACATCCACTTTAAAAGGCCAGATAAGAGCGGAACACTGGCCAAGGTTACCATGGCAACCCTTGAGGGCCATGAGGGCTTGAATTGACCACAGTGATTTATGATGCATGGACATTAACACTGTTTGCTTTGTTGCTTTGGAAACCGTTGGGGTCTCTCACCCTCTCCTTGGCTCTCCTTTGGCTCTGCTCCTTCGGCCATGTCCAGCAGGGGGCGCCGTGGCCGTTTCTTCTGCAGCTGCGGTAAGGAGATGCTGCGCAAGAGCGCCATCCCAGCCTCGGTCAGCCACACCCCCTCCAGCCGATAGAACTGGGGCTCTGAGAGAGGCCATGAAAAGGGAGATTCAGAAACCAGGGAAGAGAACAAGTAAGACAGAGGAGAGAGGGACCGAGACAAGACCCGAAACAAGTTTTAAGTTTACAGCAGTATCAATATACATGCTTCATGTATACATTGTAAAATTTGCCATCCCCATCAGGGATTATAATGCCAACTACGAACTATAATAATTCCTGAGCATCTACAATAACCATACATTGTGCCTGCTAAAGGACCATTCTCAATGTTTTTCAGCAAACCGGAGATTAACAACCATGTTCTTTGAGAACAGTGCTTTCCACATTGCTACAGCTCCCTAAATTTTGTTTTTTGTGACTTCCTAGAAGATATTTTGCCATGCTCTCAGAGAGATTTTGTCAGGAAAGTCACTCCAGGGAAGATGAGCGATGGTCCCAAATGTTTCCGACAAGTATGGTTCCGACAGTGGTTTGGTGGAGAGCAGGGCCTTACTATTCATTTTCTAATCCTTCCTGGACTGAGAGGTCTTTCGTCTCCGAGTTCAATGGGAATCCCTTTTTATCATGGTGTGATGTGTCTATATGACCTGTGTGCTGAGGCTGGCACTCTAGTTTTATGGTCCAAAATTGTTCAGATTTGTATTGGCCAAAGTACTCAAAAACTGATCCTTATTATACATTTAACTGGGTTATGTTAACTAGAGCGGAAACTCTTTCAAACATGGACGACTGACTGAATAATTTGATTTCCCTATACCCCAAAGATAAAAAAAAAAAAACAAACTTTGGTGTCAATTTTCTGTCATACTCCCTCATATTCAATAACATAGTGGAGCAGCCGCACGAAAACATTCTACAGGGAGAACCGATGCAGTCAAAGAAAGAGTTTTACTTTTACGTTTGTCCAATGCTGTAGATGCCCTGTGTCAAGGACGAACAAGTGATGAGCTTACTTCTCGTGTACAAACAAATGTAATGAAGCAGAAACATTGCCACTAATATAAACAAACACTAAGCAATACACAACACCCACTTCGGTTGTGGAGGTAACAATGTAAGCAAGTAACAGTAGAAGCAGTTGCACAAAACATACATTTTAAAATATAAACACTACATACCTGGTTCTTTTACTTTAATTGGAGCCAGGTAGGAAGGCGGCATTACGACTGCAAGACACAATACAAAATTAGCAGTGTGGAAAGGCTTAGTATGTACAATACAAGGGCACCACTGGTTTATTACCCCAGTGCCACTTCAACAGAATATTACAATCTTTGATATTAGAACAGGTCATTCAGTCTATCTGTGCTCATCATCTTTCAGTCTCAGGGCGCCCGGTGCTACAGTATGTAAATGCTGCTCTTGAATGCTGCAAGGGCTTTTTGCTAAGCAATAAGCCCTTTAAAGATATTGCAAATTGTGCGAGTACAAAATTGTGCATTTCCATCAATGCACCACATAAAGTTGGAACAACACAAATGGAAATAGTTTAAGTAATCCAATTCATAATGATCCACGAAAAACATAAGCCCAGTACAACCCCTCTTCGTACTGCTTTGCTGTGCCTGCAGGCCCTTAATAATTTAGAATTCTGAAAAAAGGACCAAGACTAAATATTTCATACCCTTCTTATAGTGCTGTGATCAGACAAGGAGGAAAAACAACCCAAACACGCAGACCAGTGTATGTCATGCCTTAGCCTCACTGTTAAGTAGTGACGGCTGAAATGAGATTTCCAGAATCAATTTAGGGTGGAGCTACACTCAGCTGTCAATCACTGACTTGTTTCAGCCAATCAAATATTGTATTTCTCTCCACAGCCCACACAATCTTTAGTCAAAATCATTAAGTCACCGATGCCATATGGTAGCTCCTCTCATTTTTGGTTCAGTGAAGACCTCACTCACCCTAACTACCATGTGGTAATCATGAGGTGCACAGGAGCAGAGGGGTCAGTGTTATTTTACCTATGGGTTTGGAGACGTAGGGGAGGCAGGCTGTGCAAGTGAAGCCCTCGTCAGAGGCCTGCTCTGCTTCATCTTCAGTGTACAGGCACTCGCAGACAGCATGGACCCACCTGCACGAAAAAGCACACGGGTATGTGTGAGTGAGCGTGCGCATAAACGCACGCGCGCGCACAGTCTGATTCTTTCTTATATTCCATATAAAAGATCATTTCAACAAGAATCAAACTTCACTGAAAAGCCCAACATAGTATACAGTTTATTATTTACTGAGGAAAATGAAAGCATCGCCTCAACCAGACAGTCATACTCCCCAAGATGGCTGATATGGAGCAGCACTTTGCCTTTGTTTTGTGCAGGCCTACAATCTGCAGTCCACACACTACAAGCCTGTGGACATTTCCAAGATACTTAAGTCTGATACTTAAGTCATTTTGAGATATACGTTTGTTCCAAATACAAATCAAAAGTGTATCCAATCTCAATTATGAGGACCTTCCTCTTCCTCTCACAGATGAAAACAACGTCCGGAGTGTTGGGGATTTCAGAAAAAACATTAACGTCATTACTGAGGCAGAACTCAGGCTTAACTGAAGAATGTTTATAGACCTTTTCATCCACTGAGGTCAACGATACAGTCATGCCTGGCACTATATAGTCCTTTATAAGAACTGCAGCCATTTACGATGTCACAGACTGCAGGTGTTCAGAGGACTAATGCAGCATGCAGTAGGGCCTGTGATTGGCTGGTTACCAGAGTGATAGATTGTACTTTACAGGAAGGATAAGCAGGTGTGCTTTTACTTTAAAAATGAGAATATCTTCACTGCTGGATGCATTACCGAAGATGGTACGTCATGCTAAAAGATCAGGCTAGCTTCCCCTGCAATTTCAGTCCAGACCAATACTGAATATGTTGCATCTGCTTCATCTGCAGTAGGACCGATCTTGAGGATATAGCCTGAAGGTATTCCATTAAGAGTCACTATTGCCTCAACTGAAACTGATGTATCCTTCACTACTGCAGAGACCTCTACTACCTCCTGCCTAGTTGGAGCCTGTCGCAGCTCTGTTCCGGTTCTCCTGCACAAGTCATTTAGGTCGGGACAGTCTGACCAAACTACGAACCCTAGGGCTTGCGCAAATGTGCACACACAATTCTTACTTGATGAAGTAGCCTTGACATTAGCAAATAAAATCATGGTCGAAAGTCAAATTTGTTGCTGAAGTAAACTGAAGATTGTTATGATATTTCGTAAGCTGATCCCCTGGCTGTGCGCGTGTGTGCGTATGAGGAACACACCGGTCGCAGTGCTGGCACTGCATTAGCAGATCTTCCTCGGCGAAGTCCTGGCGGCAGACGGGGCAGGTGACCAGGCTGGCGCACGGTCCGCAGAGCGTGTAGCTGACCTGCCAATCGCAGTGGAAGCCCGGGGAAGTGGCCCCACACCGCACACAGTGAACACACCTGGGTGGGAAAACAGCGGGGAGACGGTACACATCACCACTCGGATCAACAAGGGTTCTACCTCTCACCAACAAGTGAAGTAATACAAAAACAGGGGGGTGGGGGGAGGGGGCACACGTACCACTGGCACTTCCAGCCTCCCTTGGGGACCATGTGTAAGGGCGGGTCCAGGCAGTAGGTGTGGTAGCTGATGTCACAGTCGTCGCACAGGAGCAGACGGGCGGGGTCGGACGCTTTGCCGCATGCCTCGCACACGATGCACTCCAGGCAGCGCCAGCCCTTGCTGACCATCACCCGCGTAACCTGTGGGTGAGAGCAACACCCCCAGCGGAGCTGTTAAAAACTGCTCATAACTGTCCAAATGAAACCATCTCCACACTGACTTGTACAGACTTCAGTGTCAGTGGAGTTTCTTGTACATTATACAATTACCTCTGAACATCAAAAGACCAGTGTTATCCAATCAAATAGCCAGTATTCAAATTAGCTAATGAATAATATGTGGCTCACCTTGCTGTTGACGCAGTAGGGGTGGTAACACTGGGCACACTGGGCACACACCAGGAGCTGGCCTTCTACGCCCTGCCCAAAACTCCCACACACCGTACACATGTCCTGCCATTCACACAGGGAGCAGAGGCGACACACTCAGTACAGCACTGCATTATAATAAATATTCCTGGATCATGAGCACTGATGAAAGAGCTTCCATGTGGGGAAAAAAAGCAAAATGTCCTTGACTTTTCAAGTTTGTCCCAAATTCACCAAACAGAAATATCTTGAGGTGGAAGGGTTGTTGTACACATTTCATATTTGTGTTCCGTTGTTTCATATTCGTTATTTATACATTTTTGATAAAAGTTGTCATTTTGATCCTTTATTTAGCCTACACATGCTTCTAACTAAACATTCTGGACGAGGTACAGGCACAGTGCTGGTGTCCACTTAACCCTTACTAGGTACACCATGTATTTGGTATGTCAACTGAATCTCATTAAAAAAAACTTTTAAAAAATGTGATTGAAAAAATATTTTAAAAGCACCCTTTTTGAAGTGGCTTGATTTTGAAAATATTGCCTGTACTGTTCTGCTTGAGTGCTTAACATCTTGGTTTGGATCTCTAGTATTTCATGAGATTCAGCTCAGTGAACGTTGGGGGCAGTTGATAACCCCAACATCAAACCATCTTTTCGTAGACCTAACAAAGCAGACAGGGTGAGGGCACAGGAAGCCCATACAAGGCTTTACCTTGCTATAGAAAAAAACAAAATGGCCACAATCAAAGTATTCAAAGTACTCAGAAAACAGACAAGGCACTGTTTCCTATTTCATATGAAATAAATGGAGCCTCTGACGTCTTCATTTGGTGGCTCTTGGAGTTACCTTTCATTTAGATTTATTTTGGAATGGAGTGGATGTGTGCAGCTTCTGAGGGCCAATGATTCTCTTGGCAATACTAAAAAGGTGTTGAAGTGAGGCCTTTTTGGGCATAATCTGGGGAAAATCTTGCAGGACAAAGGAGTCATTTTGAGAAAATGACAGAAGGCACACCCATGCAAAGTAATGGAACACACCTGCGACACAATTTACTATTCCTCTCATGGAGCGATATCACATTACAAAACCCTAACGACTTCATCCATGAAGAGGGTTTTGGGATTTGAAGTGAGGCAGCATGTCTTGGTTGATGCTGGAGAATCTAAAGCCAGCTGAGGACATCTGGGGATTTACTACTGTAGAGTATGGAAATTTTGGCATGTTACCCCTTATGGCAGTGTTCGAAAAGTTTCACACCACAGTAAGCAATTTTTCAGCTGGTAAATGTTACGAAATGCAAACCCTCTAATTAAAGTATGGAAAATCTGAGACATCATTAAAATTTTACAGTCTTTTTCACACAGAATGTCCCATAAGTAAAACTGAATCAGAGTAATGGATTTGACAAGGCAAGCGGAGTTGACAGCCGGAACAGAAAGGAAAGGGTCTTGTTACCTGCATCAGGACGAACTTGTCCGAGCAGGAGAAAAGCACTATGGTATTTTGAACAGAGTTATCCTCGTCGTCATCGTCATTCAGGCCAGGGTTCATGTCCACATTTTCCTGTGAAAGAGGACCAGTAGGTGTGAGACAATTTCATTATAGAGGCCAGACCAGCTAAAACAAGGAATGGGAAATGAGGATGTCATGATCACTGTTGTGGGTGGTGCAGTTTCTCATACATCTCTCAGTCACTCATATGTGACCCTAGTTGATATTTACTTGTGGTTCTCAAACTGATTCTATAGAGGCTTTGATACTATCAATCACATTATTGTCATAGACTGACTTGAAAATCTTGTTGGCCTTCTCCTAGTTCAGGTCTTATCTATCAGAATGACATCAGTTATCCATATGAGTCCTTTAACTGCTGTAGAGTATAACATGGAGTACCACAAGGGTCTGTGCTTGGACCTCTGCTAGTCTACTTATATATGTTAGCTCTGGGTGAGATCATTGGTTGGGATCACATTTTAATTGGTTGAAACAAGTCCACCCATTTTTCGTGTCATGATACTCTGTTCACCTTTCGCTGCTGAATGTGGATTGATGTGCAAGAGCTCACCGAATATGCCCCAACATAGGACTCCATGGCTTTGAGACGTGACCGACCCCGCCCCCTCCCATTCCCACCACCACGGGGCCGCCTTTTCCCTGGGAAACTGCTGCTACGACCCTGAGGGAAAGAAAATAAACTTTTAAAAAATGCAAAATAAAAACAGTCCTTACATTACTTGCAATTACAATAATAACCATGAAAATTTAGATACTAGCCAAAAACCAGTAAGACATGTTTGCACTGAACTTAATTCCCATTTTTTCAACTGCCTTATCAAAAATGTAAGCCCATCGTCCATTGTTCAAAATTGCGATGATAATATGACTTGTGATAAATAAAGAAATATTAATGTGTGCATATTATAAGCATATTATTAGCTAAACAGTTCCTAAGTCTTTCTGCTTTACTAGGTACACTGTTAACATAGACCCCAAACATTGAATAGCCTATGCCCACTGAATAAAGAAATGAAATAAATTATTTTGAACATGCTTTCATTGCACAAATTGCACATGAACACCCAACCAGTTAAACAGAACATTAATTTAAATAACACATTATAACTATAACAAATTAAAGTTTCATTTCCCCTCCTCCCTTTCAAATATTTTTTTCTAAAGTCAACAAAAACATCTCTTGAAATAAAAAAATCTCTGGGGGAATATAACAAATAATTAAATAAATATTACTTAAACATGGCAATTTAAAATAACTGTAATGTCTACCATTACAATCATCAAGGCCCATCTAGGTCAAATGTTCGCATGCTTAGTGTAAATTCGGGCACAGCGATATGGCCTAAAAACAATTTCTCAATATTTTTAATTGCGATATACATCTCAATATTTCAATATTTTATCTAAAACACTAAGTTGAATTCAAAACAATGTATAATGTCAAATAACAGTCTTTATCTGTTTAAACACGACAACTGCACACAGCATATCTTTTCTCCGTAATCACCGTAAGGTGAGAATAAATTGTTCAAACAATATAATTGCACACACTGCATATCCCTTCATAATGGTAACGGTAACGTTAGCAGAAGTAGTCTCACGATGTTTGACGGATTCTTCACTCTGCACTGGGTGGTGTGGTTTGAGGTGGTGCAATAAATTTGTGGTACTGCTACCTTTTGTTGCTGTATTTTTGGCATAATTTACGAAAGACTAATCTGTTGCACGTCAAACAATTTTAATACAGCAGACACGTGACTTTGAATTAGGTCTTTCTCAGCTCTAGCAGCATGCTCTTCGGTTCTCTCCAATTTTTAACTATCAGCACACCTGAAACGACTACTATTGATGGACTTAGTTACAGTGATATGCGTGTCAGGGGGAGAGAGAGCGCGCACAAGTTAGAAAGCTTCTGCCAGCTAAATGCTGCCGACTTTTCAAAGAAACTCGCAAATGATTACAATGAGAACTGACCCAAATTCGATATTACGATATGGCAACTTCTTGTAAATTGTGTGAGATATTATCGAGTGTATCGAATTTATCGCCCAGCCCTAGTATGAACGCAAGGCGCGTGTAAATAAAATTTTCGTATTCACCGCGTTTCAGGCAGTCTTTTGCGATGTGTTAATCGCGCATGTCCATAACTTGATGAGGATGAAAATGCGATTTATCGGTCAGCACTAGCGGTGGCCCAAGCCCAAGTGCAGCCACAATTGGATCAGTGCAGCTGCTAGGCCTTTAGATAAGGCCCTTAACCCCAAATTGGGGGAGACTGGCCCTTGGTTAGTCCAATTTATTTTAAGTCACTTTGAATAAAATTGTCAGCTAAATTACCATCATGTCATGCAATGGGCTACAGGACAGGAACATAATATCCAAACAAACAGGTGATCCTCCAGTGTACAAAGAAGAGAGGATCACCCTGTCAACTATGATGCTACTTCCTGTCTGGAGACACGCCTCTCAGCATGATTACCTGTTTGATACGGGAGCAGCTAGGGGAGCCTCTGCGTTTCACCTTGTCCCTGTCGGACTTTGAGGGGTCAAAGGGCGGGAAGTCGTTGGTCTCAATAAGCAGGGAGTTTGAGTGAGATGTGTCTCCTGGTGCCAGGCTCGTTTCCATAGAAACAGTCCGAGAGTCCAGGCTCATCTCCATGGAAACAGACCGAGAGTCCAGGCTCACCTCCGTGGAAACAGACTGAGAGTCCAAGCTCATCTCCATGGAAACAGACTGAGTGTCCTGCTCCCTGGGGGAGCCCAGGAAATCACTGCTGCCCTCCTCCTGGCTCTGATTGGACATCTCATCCAGGAAGAGCTCAGCCCCACCATCTCCGACATGAGACTCTGCTTCCCCCTCTCCCCATTGGCTAGTTGGGGTCTTCATGGCACCAGCATGTGGGATCTGGGTCTTAGACATTTGAGAGAGAGTCCCTGGCTCTTCCCCTTCAATGTGGACAGAAGGCTGAGATGAAATATGCTGACCCCCACCACGACCGTCAGCCTTTTCCTCTCCTGATATCTTCTCTGGGAGGGAGCAGCGGCCTGCAACTTCTCCACTTACAACAGCCTCAACGCCACCCAGCGTTTCAGTCACCTCTGCATCAGCTTCCAATTCTGGATGGTCTGTACCTGGGACAGTACCAGGGGCTTCTACTACAGCAATAGGGCCAAGGGTGGATGGAGCAGCAGCCATTGCTGTAGCCGTGGAGGCAGGTACTGTAGAAGCAGGGGCCAACGCTGGGGCTGCTGTCGGAGCTGGCACTGGGTGTGTAGCTGGGGAGGTGGTCATTAGTGTTCGGGGTAGAGCTGGTGGTGGTGTTAAGGTTGAAGGTGTGACTGGAGAGGGTATTGAGGTTATAGCTGCAGTTGGAGTCGGTACTGGTTGTGTAGCTAAAGTCTGAGCTAACACTGGGCCTGTTGGCATCGTCGTTGGGGTTGTAGTTGTGACTGGAGATGGTATGGCGGTTGTAGATGGAGCTGCTGTTAGAGCTGATTTGGGAGGTGTAGCTGTGGATGGAGCTAGCTTTGGGACTGTGGCTGTGGTTTGAGCTAGCGTTGAGACTGTAACGATGGTTGTAGCTGTAGCTGGAGCTAGTGTTGCGACTGTGATTGTGGGTTCAGTTAACATTGGGACCACAGCTGTGTTTGGAGCTAGCGTTGGGACTTTAGCTGTGGTTGGGGCAGGCACCGGGACTGTGACCATTTCTGAATATAGTGTTGGGACAACAGCAGTGGTTGATGCTGTTGTTGGAGACATAGTTTTTGGGGACATAGTTTTTGTTGAAACTGGTACTACAGATGTAGGTGTGGCTGTAGCTGATATTGGAGACACAGCTGTGGTTGTAACTGGCATTTGGGGTATATCTGGGGTTTGAGTCGATATTGGGGATGTACCTGAGTTTGGAGGTGATTTTGGGGGTGCATCTGTTGTTGGAGGTGATTTTGTTGGTGTAGCTGGGGTTGGAGGTAATTCTGTCGGTGTGGCTGGGGTTGAAGGTGATTTTGGGGGTGTAGCTGTGGTTGGAGCTGGTTTTGGGGATGTAGATGGAGTTGACAATGATTGTGTTGCAACAGATGCAGAAAGACCTGGCACCGAAGATTTAGTCTGGGCTATTGAGGTTGTGGATACGGTTGGTGGGTTAGCTGAGGTTGGATCTGGCGCTGTGGGTATAAGTAACACATCAGCTTCAGTTGTCACTGGTTGTTCAAGTGTAGCTGGAGCTGAAGCAGTGGTTGGGGATGTAGCTATGGTTGGTGGTTCAGCTGTAGCCGAGGCTGCTGTTGGGGATGGAGCTGTGTCTGGGAGTTCAGGTGTAGCTGCAGCTGTCATTACAAATGTAGCTGTGGGTGGGGGTTCAGGTGTAGCTGAAGCTGAAGCTGTCGTTGGGGACGGTGCTGTGGCTGAGGGTTCAGGGGAATCTGTAGCTGAAACTGTGGTTGCAGATGTCGCTGTGGTTGGTGTTTCAGCTGAAGCTGAAGCTGTCGTTGGGGATGAAGCTGTGGCTGGGGGTTCAGGAATATCTGTAGCTGAAGCTGTCGTTTCAGATGTCGCTGTGGTTGGTGTTTCAGCTGAAACTGAAGCTGATCCTGCAGCTGGGGATGTAGCTGTGGCTGAAAGTGTGGTTGGGGATGGAGCTGTGGCTGGAGGTTCGGGTGTCGCTGAAACTGAAGCTGAAGATGTCGTCGTGTAAGTAGCCGTGGTTGGTGATTCAGATGTAGCCGTAGCTGAAGCTGAAGATGCTGTTGTACACGTAGCTGTGGAAAGCGGTTCAGGTGTACCTATAGCTGATCCAGTCACTGAGGATGTAGCTGTGGCTGAAGCTGTCGTTGACGATGTAGCTGTGGCTGGTGGTTCAGACGTATCTGTAGCTGAAGCTGTCGTTGGGGATATAGCGGTGGTTGAAGCTGGGGTCTGGGCTAGGACTGGATCGGCTGTACCCTGTGGTAGCGGACTCTGTGTCATGTCTCCTTCACCACCAGAAAGGAAAGGGCTTGGTTCTCTTGGTCCGTCTTCTGTTCGATACAAAAAATTGTTAGTTGAAAATGATCAAATTACTTGGAAATATGAGATTACCTACATTGTTATATTGCTACACAAAAATATTTGTTTTTAAGGTACAGTGCATCTGTTTTATGTGAATGTTATGTGAGCACCAACTATTTAAATGTTACAGATGGCACTGAGGCTACCTACTATACTGATTTGCTAAAAGATGTTCTGATTCTCTTTCAGTCATATTACTTTAAATCTTGGCACAACATTGCTCAATTCCTTCTAGGAATATTTCAAACAAAAAAAATATTTTTAATATTTTTGGCTGTGAAATGACAGATATGAGTAATTCTACAGGCCGGTCGGAGGGTGTTCCCATTGGTCTCCATGGAGGTCTCTTCTTACCAGGTTCCCCTTGAGTGCCACACACAGCCTCAGCACCAGCCCTGGGGCCCGGCCCAGCTGAGGCCCCCACAGCGCCCCCTGGTGGTGGCTCCTGGCAAAGGTAGCATGTGTAATCGCCCTGAGCGGAGTCTGCAGAAGTGGCACATTGGCTGTGGACCCATCTAACGGAAAACAGGAGAGGAGGGGACAGTCAGAGCTTCTACAAGATCTTCACTTTGCATCATGTCACCACTTAAGAGGTTGCAGGTCAGTGACCGAAGGTGAATCCTATAACAGAACCCCTTAAATATATAATTCCAAGTTATCTGTAATGTGCGGCACAGATATTCAAAATTATGTTTTTTAAACATTGAGGAGGAAAATCTCTTTCAGATGCACCAACTTATTTTTGATGGGGCCGTGTATCACCAACAACTTTACAAACAAGTAAGCACACAAACTAAAACGATAAAGATTGTTCTGTACAGTACAACCTACAATGAACTAGGAAGTTGATCTCCACCTGACCTTCTTCAATTTTCCTTGTTTTTTGTACCGTAACTACCATATGTATGATAAAACCATACACAATATTAAGGTTTTGACAGTAACATCTGTTTTGTTATGTCCCTCTGAAACGATAGGGGTACCGTCAAATTTAACACACACACAATCATACAATTTTTAGCACTGAAACTATGGTCCACACTGATTTGAATCATGTAAATAATCAAACTAAATAGGACCATCTTTTCAATGCTTCAAAAGTCATGAATTTTAGCAATACATGTTTGCGCTACTATGTCTTCTTATAAAATCACCAGATTTATTACAATAATGTTGATAAAACTGATACAGACTGCCCTCCATAAGTACTGTGGCAGAGAAGTGAAAATTGCTATTTACTCCATATACGGTGCTGTATAGCTATATATCGAAGTATACATATAAATACACATATTGTGCAAAGAGCAACGACAATAGCAAACAGGAATGATGAGTATATACTGTTGGTTGATGAACTGCTTAGTCAGCGAGCTGTTTGTCCGAAGTTCAGATCTGGTGTATTTTCCGAACTTTGCATTCCTCCAATAGCTGCTTACCTGAAGCACCTGATACAGCTTAGGTGGGCCGCAGGGGGAACGGGCCCAGCGCAGACAGGACACGCTGAGCCATTCTGTGACCGGCAGCTGTCACAGAGGATATAGCTTTCAGAACTCTGAGCGTTACCCGGCAACGTCCAACCACGGGTACCACAATCCTGGCACACACGGCATCTCTACGACAAGAGAAACGGAGAGAAATAAAAACCACACTGATAATGTATAATGTTTTAATAACCGCAATTAATTACTTAATTGTTATTCTTTAGCGTAGATGTAGAACAGTAGAACCTGTTGTAGTAGTAATCTGATCCCCTTGATTTCGTTTTTGTTCAATGAAAATTTTTTCTCGTTTCCATTTTTTATTTCCTTTTCCAGAACCATATCTAATTCCTTTTATAAATATCAAGCTTCTCCTTGGGAGGGTGCTTCCGACAGGCTCTCACCTTGCACTTCCAGGGGACTGAGGGAAGGGAATTCATGGCCGGCTGCAGGCAGAAAGTGTGGTAGCCCTTATCACAGGCGTCACACACCAGCATCATGGAGTCATTACCGGGCAACCTATGAACCAATCAGAACCCAATCACTCAATGGAACAGGAAAACTCCCATAAGACCCAAGCAGGCTGATGTCACCATTTGCAGTTAGGCTATATGAGCTGAAATTTACACTCATATAAAGTTTCCTGATCATAGGTACAATGTACAATGTAGTTTTTCCATTAGTTAGAGACAGTGAATTCAAGATGGCAGCAAAAACATAGGACACATGAACAGTATATGTTCCTATTCATTTATTAATAATGAATTCTTATTTTTAAATATATGTCTTCTGACTGGCTCAATGCTTTAGTGCTGATTTTATGATGTGGCAGCCAATATAAATGCCAAGTTTTATAATTTTGGCATGTATAAATTGTGGTTGCAGAAAGCCACACCCAGTGCAAGTTCATTAGCCTGCTAAAGCCATTTTATTCCATTATTTGAGGTTTTCATTTTACAATAAACATCTTTATGTGCTTCAAATGGGCACTGTAGTCATCATACATTAGCCAGCACCACACAAATATGTCCCAAAACTATGACCTGATATCACACCAAGCATGTAGGCTCTGTATGAGCTCTCATTTTGCTCTTAGCAATAATATGTTTCTGTTGGAGTGGGAATGTGGCATATTACTTCTGAAGACTGTGAACACAATAACATTTAAGTACATTTATAACAAAAAACAAACACTCTTAAAATGCATGTATAATTGTGATTAGTTTCATGTTCTTGTTTTATGCCAAGTTTAAATGTATGCTTTGTATGCAGTGCTTGTTTATTGTGTCTGGGCCTGTATGTGAGTGTGTTTCTGTGTGCGTATGCATGCCTCTGTGTGTGTGTGTCTGCGTGCGTTTGGCAGTTCTGCTCGTCGCTGCGCTCTGACCTGCAGGTCTGGCAGACCTTGCAGTCGGGGCACTGCCAGCCGGACCTGAGCGAGGGCGTGGCCTTGATCTCCAGGCAGGTGGTGTGGTAGTGCTGCCCGCAGCCCGAGCAGGCCAGCAGGTCCGCCAGGGCGCCCGCCGTCTCGCACACGGCGCAGCGGGCCTCCTCACCTGCTGCCGAAGGGGAGGGGGGGAGGGATCAGACACAAACCGAAGGTACTTTCCAGTTTAGAGCAGAACGAACAGTCTGACTGGGGGTTAAAGTCGCCTTGAAGATAGAAACAAAAGCAGGAGAGTAGATCCCGCCCTTACCCATCTCGACCGCCTGATCTATATGCTCTGGGCACAGGAGAGCCAGCTGCTTCAAGGACTGGAATGATCCACTTGCAGCCGAGCAGGGGAAGTGGTAGAAGTTTGAACACCCCTCTGCCCTGCACCGTATGGTAGCACCCAGCTTTTTACAGTATTCACATTTCTGATAGAGAGAATCATATCACAGTCATATTGGCCAAACCACGTCTGAGGAGTTCAAATATGCCTAAACCACGATCAGCAAGAAACGACACTAAATAACACCATCATAAACCAGGAGTGGCAAAACCATGGTCCTGAAGGTCAACAGAGTGTACTGGTTTTTGTTTTCACCTTTACAAAACCAACCATTTTTGACCCATGAAACTAGGGGATGGCTGTCAACCAAGTACTCAAGTGCATTAAGTGCAAGTGTCGGCTCATCCAGACCAGACTTGACCACTCCTGCTGCAAATAATAATTTATATGAAGGGACACAGACACTCAGACATGCGTGGGCACATCACTGCCCTCACTGACCTGTTTCATCCCTGAGATAACAGCTTCATCCACGCCCTCCAGCTCCCCCTCCCCTGTGTGTGTCACACCCTCAGACCAGACAGCACACCAGTGGTGGACCCAGCAGAGTCCTGGATAACACAAAGGGGCAGACCCAAAAAGTTAGCCACACCCGACAGGATAACGAACAGTCATCACTCTTCTCGGATTTCCCGCATGCCACCCCCACAATCTGCCCCGAACTGGAAGTCCCCACAATGCAGGCACACGACAGACTGAGGAGAATCTCTGGGGCCTTCCCACCTGTTTCGTCGCACTGCGAAGTTTGCGGAGGGAGGAAGCCAACAGAAGACAGGTCATCGTCGGCGTGCGCCGGTGTCGCCGTAGCAGCGGGGGTGTTTTTCTCCGGGAGGGACCCGGCGGGGGACAGGCTGAATCGCCGTAGCTCCCGCTGCCCGTGCAGACTCCGGTCCCCGCAGTTACACAGAGCGCAAAACCTGCACCCCGCAAAGATCATTAACTTTAAAACACACAAACACTTAAAGAAACATTTCACATTATTGGCTTTGCTCTGGTGATCGGATGCTAAGATTATGCTTGCCTTCAAAATGTCCAGAGACAAGCAATTTCCCATCAGTGAAAATGATTCAAAGCCAAGAATGGGCACAAGGATGATGATGATGCTAACGCTGTCCTATATGCTACTATGGGTAAATAACGTTTTATTTGCAGCATTCTGAAGGCATTTTACATTGAAGCCTTAGCTGGGTTAAATTCACCCATAAATCTTCATTCATTTTCAAATGAGGCCTTGGAGCCCAAGTGGACTAATCAAATATGCAAAAACACACTCCTGGGAGCTGCTACCAGCAAGTTAATAGACACTGATAAGGCACTCTATAAATTTAACACAAGGCATGATTCTGTACACAGCACTTTAAATCTGGTTCACAAATGCTGGCATGTTGGTTTTTATGACTCTCAGTTTCTTGATTAACTGAAGGAGTAATGGATGACAGTCTTGTATTCAGATATTGTTACAAGACCGTAATGAATCACCTGATATCAGGGAAAAAGGCATACTCACACTAGAATGCAGGCTCACCCCCTGCCCGTGTTTACAGTCCATTAAGTCCATTAAATCAGTTTGGAATCACAGACGCTAGACCACAGTATTGACATACACTGAAAGGTTCAACTGCCACAGCTGATGGTAAGGGGGAACAGACAGGAGCTCATTATGAAATACAGGTACGAAAACCAACAGCTTCCATTATCAACAATGGCGGTCTCTGCCAGCAAAACATTTATAGCTGACACCTACTACATCTCCAGCAGTGAAGCAACAGAGAATGACTCGTCTGGCAGGAACATACAGAAAAAAATGTGGGAGCGAGACGGGTGAACACCAGTTTGGCTTTTTTGAGATGCAGAACACTGAAGAAATTACAGGAGTACCTAACCCGAGGTAGATCTTGCTGCAATTGTTCAAAGCAGGCAACGTTAAAACCCCATCCTGCCTGACAGCAAGCTAGGAAATTTCCTTATTGTCCCCAGCTACTGATGGCAAATTGGTTTTGTTATAATAATAGTTTGGATAATAATAAATACATTGTTGTTCAAAGACCTCCTCTTTGTCTATTCAAGACTCTGTTTTTATCACTTCACAGTGATAAATATAGCTTATCTAATGTGTTACCAAAATAACATTAAGTAAGAAGATGCATTGGAGGGTAAATGCCATTTATCCACATTTTCAAGGCTTCCTCCGATTAGAATTTCTTCCCTTGAAAACTGATCTTTGTTCAGTAACATGTGTTGATATTTTTTCATCAAAAATTTTAATGAAACTATTAGAATATTAGATTTCTAGAAGATCCGATTTTCACTCATCAAGAAATTCAAGGTTCCGTGAATATTCATTGTGAATTG
Organism: Albula glossodonta; assembly: GCA_019788955.1. Lineage (NCBI taxonomy): Eukaryota > Metazoa > Chordata > Actinopteri > Albuliformes > Albulidae > Albula > Albula glossodonta. Next base: position 28,361,337 of record JAFBMS010000004.1, on the reverse strand, counting down.
AATAGCAATGATTCAACCTACCCACCCTGCCCCTGCGGTCACCAACACCTATTTGTGTGAATCAGAATCACATTTTTTCTCCCTAATCAACGCTTCACCAATGCTTTCAAAAGATAACACCCCGGTCGAGCATCACTTTCCATCATCACAAGCAGAAGCTGACGATCAAGCAAAGAAAAGCATCTCGACACTTTGGAACAATTCAGAAACATGACTGTTCCTCTCTGCAACACGAGAAATAAATCGGCTTACTAACCCGAGGGGGGAGCAAAAAGTCTTACGACTTTCCAGTGAAAATTCCCATCCACCGGGACAGAGATGAGCCCATTGCAGCTTTGGGACATGGAGCCCAACATGAAGCTCCACTACACAAATACATTACATTTCATTATAGAGATTTTGCTGACTCTTATCCATAGCGACTTACAACTCAAAGTGCATAAGCTGCTTTGGAATACCATGTGACGCTGGCACAATGTTATGCCATCTATACTGTAATGAAAATGGGTAAATAAACAAGTAGATTTTCGCTATGCATTAGATTACGCTTATTGGCTCCAACACCACACAGCTACTTAGCCTGCTGCATGTAGGACAGCAATACTCCAGTAAAACGGTTGGCAGCTACGACCAACAAGACCAGCTGATGTATTTTTTTTAAATGATTGTAAGAGTTTTCATTTGAAGAATTGTTAAAATCATGCTGTAAACAGCCTCATCTTCCATAATTTCAATACACTAGGTTAATGCTTCCTTGTGGTTTATTCAGTCATTCAACTACAAATAGGTTTGTAATGCCACATCAATCCAGTGTGCAGGTCATGCTCTAAATTTCATTGTTATTTATTTTTTCCACAAAAATGTAGATGCTGCTCTGTATTTTTAAGGAAATCAGATCACCCCTTATAACCCCAGACCAGCGCATCCCTAGGTTTGACCCAAACTACTGTAATTATAATATTGAAAATATTACCACACTCTTTCTATGAGAAATTGTACACAATCTCTCTGGCGTACCCCGTGCACACCAAATGCAGACAATCCAGCTGTTCTGGAAGATGTTTCCATCAGTTCACGTGTCTGTAAATATCATCCTTTGCAACACCAAACATCAAGTGAAGTGGAAATCTTCCGTACAGGGACACCGTGACTGAAAGCCATGTCCCTGACCAATGCCTCAACTGTAGGCCCAACAGTAGAAAGAATATGAATAGAATACGACCCAATCAAGACCCATGCTTGACTTTTTAGGGGCCTTCCACATAAGGCTGAGTGACCGATCCAGGGCTCAAATGGGAGACATCTGTGATTCCGTTTCTGGCTGTGATTATGGTTCTGATTCTGACTGCGGCTACTCAGGCTTCACAGGCCTGAGCCACAACTCAACAGAACCTTGGAGCCAAACAGCAAAAGAGTTAGCTTCTCATACTCTGGGGAACAAAGCAGCAACAACCATGGTCTCAAACTTTAAGTGCACCGCAAAGAGACATCCCAGTTTTGAACTGCCAGTTTAAACAGTATCATTCCAATCATTCTTTACACCTATGTGACTTTTTCAATTTAAGTACAGTTGAACTTCCAGCAGAACCTCAATAATCCAAACCTGTCAGGACTGTGAATAGTTTGGACTACTGAACGTTCCAGATTACTCAAAGTAACATCGATATAAAATGTCAATTGTTTATTTCTTACCTGAAACCATTACATAATATTCACCTTATTTTTAAATGAGATATTTCCATTTTGTAGTTACCAACAAATCAGGAATTGAAGCTTCTGTAAACCAACATAGGCACATAATCTAAATACATATTAACACAAGTGGCAGATAACTGTTCATAAGGATTACTCTTTTTTGTGAAGTTGATAGTTTTCAGAGAATAATTTGTGATGTGATTAGTCATTTTACTGTATTCCCGATTCCTCCTTTTTCTTTAATTAATATTTCATCAACAGAATGGAGAGCCATAATAGATTTTTGTTTGCGGCCACCGTGTTTATGTGATAATTCTTAATGAGTTCATTCCTTGCTTATAAGCAGTTCTCTAAAACCAATACAGGCTCTATAGTTTTTTAAATAGGTGCGAGACTCACACAGGTGCTCCTGATGTTTCCGAGGGCGTCTCTGACTCTGACTCATCCTCAAGTGGGGCAGCCGACTCTGTAGGAGGGCAACTGCCAGCTGAGGTCAGGAACGTGATAAAGAATGTGAGCAATAAAATTCAAAAACACAGAAACGTTGCAACACCATAAAAAACAATCTCTGACTATGACATAGCATGCCTCAGTGGGGACGGACAGACCTGTCAAAGACCTCACAAAAATTTAACAGAGGGACAAAGGAAACAGAACTAGACGAAACAATCTAACAGTTTGTGTTGGTAGCAAATTATGCAGGGTTATTGTATGTGGATACTTTGTGACTTTCTGCACAAACTGACTTGATTCATGACAGAAGACTCTCAAAAACGACTCAAAAACCAGCAGATTCCATAGCTCTCCCAGATCAGGGCCAAGGAGTTCTGGTTTAGGACAGAATCAGAATGTACAAGACGTTGCTACACCCAAGAAATGGCTGTCTATTTATACCTGCTGTTTCACACTCACTTTCCTCACAGCTTGATTTAGGTTGATCCATCCCTTGTCCCCGTTCCAATGTCCTTCATAAAAACATCAGAAACAAGAAACCAGGAAAAACGTGAATGAGTTCAGCAACGCTGGCCTATTACTGCTTTTACAATATTTTTTCAAAAGTTCGATAAATAAAAATGTAATTATCACTACTTGGCAAAATAACATTAAGAGTTCCATTGTGTGAGTAATACATTCGTTATTAACATACTTAGGTTCATAGAAGGAACAGCAAAGAAAGAGTAAATAGTTCTGGATAAGAGAGTCTACTAAAATGATAATGATCTTTTCGGAAATAGCTGCCATTATTAGACGACCTCAACTTGACACGTGCTTTGCCAAATGTCCGAGCTGCAGAAATGTTTGGGGTACATTTCTAGAAAGCGAAATGCGTGTGTTCAATATGGTTTTAGTGTAACGTGCCTGCTGTCAACAGACACGACGTGAAGTGATTCAGTCACATCGACATAAAGACATCAGCTAACGGGTATAGTTACACCAAATTATAATTTCAGCGAGTCATTTCATGATGGAACGCGAGACATTTTCTGTTGGTAAAACGGCTGCACTGCAAAATGCAGTGATTACTACATCGATAACACGTATTTCATTATCCCAGCTCTGTTGTTTGTTGAGACTTGCAGATATTAAAGTGTAAACAAAAACGCATGTCTGAAAGAACCAGCTGAAAAAAACTCTACCTTTCAAGTCTACAAGCACTGCAAAAGACATGGTTTGTTAGTTAAATTGCATTATTTAACTTTTGACCGGCACGAAATTAAACGTGTCTCTGTTTCGCAGACATACATGTTTAAGGTTTGCATGCTAACCAGGGTGTTAAATAATAAAGAAAACATTATCTGTAAAGTTAACTGCTCGCTGGTAATGCTTACTGCTGACTGAAAAGCAAGTACTATCACTGTAACATGCAAGCTAACTAAAAATAATTCGCACACAAAATAATACTCGTTAAGTTTTTTTAAAATGTACCAGTTCAAAGATGAAATACACACGTTTTAGAATACTTACACATTTGTATCATAAATTTAAATCACATTCTCCATCAATGAAACTATCCCCGAACCAAACCAAAACACACAAAGACAATGCAACTTCCGTGTCCTACACTTCCTGTACGATGAAAAGAACCGTACTGAAACTTCATTTGATACGCAAAGGTTCCCGTGGATGGATACATGTTAACATGTTACGTGTGTGTATTATTGTCGATAGATAAAATGCATTTGGTTAGATCCACAATATATAGGAAATATATATTAAAAACGTAAAAGTATTTTGTCATTTAATGATAAATATGAAATACGAAATGTTAAAATACAAAAACTGGAAACAGAACATTTTGTTTCCAATTCATTGTGACATATATATGGTAAATATTTTCATAGTTAAAGACAAAATAATTTTAATGCATGGACAAGGTAACGAAGCTCATCATGCAAATTAAGCACTCAGCACTGAATGCAATGTGTGCATTTTTCATTTTCACACACATGGCCTACAGACCTTTCGCTGCTCAAAGAGCTCTTGCCAAATGCTGGTCATTCTTCAAAAAAAAAAAGTCACAGCTTCATGTTTTTCAACTTTACTCTTCAGTGTGATTCCAGGAGCTGTTATAGTCTACTCACTGTCTGAAGATGGACAAGTACATATAAAGTCAAAGGCCTGCTAGCTCTTCCAACCTTAGCCATGTTGTCATTGGAGCAAATCAAATTTAAACAGGATACTGTTGATTTGAAACAATAGGCCATTGGATGAGTACATTCGGTTTTCTAGCAGCTCAAACTCTGTTATAATATGCTGAGCAGCCTGTGGTACTTCCATGGGGTAACTCGAATCAAGGCACAGATAATTGTATCATATATTGGTGTAGAGGTTTGAATGAATATTCAAGACACTGATTGCGTGTGCTACAAATATTATTTAAAGTATATTTCCTAAACACCAGCTACAGTTGACCATAAGTTTTGCTGGGTGGACATTATTACTGATTATCACTTTTTTTTCACAGAATCACAATTTCACATTTAACACTGTTTCAACTAGCGGCACATCATGAATCAAACACTGCAGCAATGTTTCAGCACCCTTAATTAACCCTGAAATGGTTTTATTGTTAATATAGCCTTTTTGTTTCTGTATTTTTGTGTTTGCCTTTTGTGGTTTGTGGACAAACCAGACTCCACACATATAAAAGTATGTTTTGAAATTAAGGATCCGCTGGATCCTGTGTCCAGTCATTGGTTGACTGAATAAAAATGAATAATATTCATTTTCATTCAGTATTATTTATTCATATTATGAGTAGTGGGATTTACTCGATAATATTGAGTTCCTATTGTATACCTAGTAATCTGTCATCCCCCGTTTCAATTTTGCTAACGCAAGGCCCATCCATCCCTGGCTAATCAGGTAAAATGGTATGCAGCGAGGTAAAATGAAGAAACAGGTGAAAAAGTGACTAAACGAAAGATAAACTAGGGTGACTGCCGATTATAGAAATTGCTACTCGTGTGCCCTGTGTTTCAATACTTATCCATACAGCACGGTAGAAACCACAAAATCCCACAAATGACCTTAGACGTAATTAGTGAGTCACAGGCTAAACCATCAACAATTCACAAGAAAAGGTTCATCCATGAAAGTCAATCGGTTAAACTGAGGTGGTCACCAGTTGAAATGTTCTTAGGTTCACCGGTTACATTCTTCAGCCGTATTGAGGTCAATTTATAAACGTGTAGCATTTGTATGTTGTCTTCTCTAGCTTCTACATGCCAAACATACGTAGACATCACAGATTCATCAGGTTGAAACAATGTAACCAGGAGAATTCCACCTTACTTTGTGAGACAGGACAACCCCTTCAGTTTCAACTTAATCAAAAGGATCTCTGTAGTTTTATTACTTTCACATAAATATCTCATAGCTTCTCCTTTGTCTTCAATATATTCTAACGGAGTAAGTTAACCTTCGCGCCTGTGTTTGCTGCGTTGTGCAGCGCACAATAAAATGGTTAAACAGGGAATTTTGTTCTAAAATACTGTTTATACTGGATCTGATTTACTTTTTACCGTTTCATGGTTGTGTGTGTTTTCGTAGACCCCTCCAGTGGTTTTTGAAGCTTTTCGATTCTTGCAGAATACACAAATGTACACGAAAAGCATAGCCACCACTTTGGGGGAAAAACACATGTATTTGTCCTGCTCTGTCGTGATCAGTTGAAAGTCACGTTTCTTCATAATCAAATAATTGTAGTTTGGATGGAAAACTCATACTTCGGCTGTTTTGATATTCGATTAGATTTTGCCAGGATAATATGTGTCCTGCTACATCCCCAAGTTTTAATGCTGACTTTTTACCTCTAAATACACGTTTGAAGGGTTAAACTATTAATAAAATTGGTTTGCGGTGGCTAAGCTAATTTTACTGTTAATCCATCATCCTTCTATAATTTTTCGCACGCTTTCAATTAACATGGACGGGAAGTGCTTTAATATGTTTCTGATGTTAAAAAGAAAACAACAAAACAATCAAGCTACTTATTTTTTAGCATACTTTTATCAAACCTAGATCCTGAAACCGAGCCCGACCAGTGTTTATTCCCGTGTCTTCCTTTTTGTGCTGTTTGTACTGCAAAGCTATATGGCACAGATAAACTATGATACAGGACGGATATCAGATCCAACTGAGCGTGATCCCCGGTTGGGCTCTGGTGTAAAATCGAGGGAACGCTGCCGTACTGCATCTCCGTGGGGTTCCGTGCTGCGTCTGGTGTAACGCAGAGGCGCGGCTTGCTGCGTTAAAACTACGTGCTGCGTATGCACTGCGTACGTAACATGTGCGGTGTGAGATGTCCTGCTCCGTGCGGTGCCTAGTGTTAAGACAAGTGCTGCCTATGCACCGCGTTCGTAACGAGTGCGGTATAAATTGGCCTTTATTCTGTCGGAAGATGGATGAGGAAAAGTTGATTTTCGAGGTGGAAAAACATAGAGAGTTGTATGACCCACAGGACCGGCTATACAAAGACAACGTTCGAAAAGATGCTGCTTGGAGTGCCGTCGCCGTTGTTGTTGGTGCTTCTGGTAAGTAACGTGCCAAACTTTTTGAGGAAGGAAAGGCCGCATTAACTAGGTTTTCAGGGAGAAGGCTGCGTCCCTCACCATGGTGAATGGCATTTTACCCAACTGGCCCTCTGCAGGTAAAAAACCCATAAAACATGCAGAGCTTCTTCCTGAATACCTCTCCCCAGAGCAGACCCTGCATATACACTGCCATCACAGGTCCTCCCAAAAACCCCAACCTGGATCACCCTAAAGCAGTATTCCACATCTACCAGGGACATGAGTACAAATCAAACGTCTTCTTTTAGTTTAAGCACTGACTTCCAGACCTGGTGGTGTGTGGGTGTTGAGATGATTTCCATCAAATGCTCCAGTGCAGCTGGGAAAGTTCCATTTCTCCCAAAACTTCTTTGCCACAGTTTTCCCAGTCCTCTTCTGTAGGTCTGGTCAAGTAGGTTCAGAGCATTTTGCTCAATCGCTGCACATGTCATGTCAATAGAGTCTGCAACAGTCTTGATGTCAAGATGGTAACTGAAGGCTAGAGTTCTCATTGGGTCACCTGATGTAGGATACCTGGGATAAAAAAAGAGAAATATAAATTATTTAAATTTTAATTGTGCTCATGACCATTTTTCCTCCCATCACTATTTACAGCTGATGAATGCAAGGCAAAGTGGAGGGTACTGCGTGACGCTTTTGTTAGAAAGAAGAGAAAACAAGCACCCAGTGGGTCAGGAGCGAGCAGTACGCGGGACTGGAAGTACAGCGAAATCATGTCGTTTCTCCTGCCTTATTTGCAGCCTAGGAGGTAAGTATGCAATAATATATTAATATATATATATATATATATAAGTAATAAAAATAATGATAAAAGTATTAATTATTAAATAATACATAATTTTAAAGTGCTTTCTGGTAAATGCATACTACTGCAATACACCCTTGTTATAGTGGACCTCGTTAAAATGGCTGTTTGGGTATTTCTGCTGTAACAACATGTGCAACAGACTTAGAAAAGTACATATTTTCTCATTTTTTATGTTTTCAATTTACCTTTTTGTACATTATGTTTTATTTTACTGCCCATAAATAAGTATACATTACATGGTATTTCTGGTTTTTCATTCACCTTCATATACATTTATTTACCAATAAGAGGATCTGTATCTGCAAGAGAGTTCCTATCATGGCTATGCACCAAGAAAAAGGCAAGAAAAACAAGAGAGGAGTGAGCTTCATCAGGGCTGAGATATGCTCCGGTGCCCACCTTCCTCACAGCCAACAGTAACAAAGGAGTTGAGCAGCTGATAACCTTTTGCGTTGACTGTTCAGATCTCCTATGCCTGAGTTATTATCGTGTCAGAGAATGGGGAAAGTGTAAGTTCAGAGCGTGTGTGTGCCAGAAGTGATCAATATATGGTAAAATGATTGTGTTGTAAATTTGGCCCAGTGTTTACTTACGGTGGACCTCTGTGTGCAGAGGACAGACGCCTTGCCTGAATAACAAAGAGTGTACCTGGGTGTATTTGAATAGTACCGGTCAGCAGGTAAGGTGGTCTGATGTAGCTGATAGAGTATAGAGGACCCTCCGAGTATTGTTGTACACCAAATTCTGAGTAATTATGGCTTGGTACCACAGCCGAGGTGGGACTACTGTGTGTTTTTCTATTAATACCTGGTTATACCGTACTATCGGTTATACCGTACTCCCTTTCCCCCAATTAGTCTGGTTTAACAAGAGTTCACTGTACAGCATTATAAATATCTATCTTCCTTTTCAGAGCATTTGAATAATTTCATGTTTTTAACATCTGTAGTTCCAGAACAAATTTGGAGGTTGGGGAGAGCACCACAGAGGAGGACCGACCCTACACTCCAATGGACCTTAGCCAGGTGGAAGAGACGCCAGCAGAGCAGGGCCCAGTAACAGCAGCACCCAGATTTGACCCACCACTTCCTGCTACCAGAGGAGAAGGAAGAAGAAAAAGGAGGAGAGACCACACAGATGTAGAGGAGAGACTCCTCGCCCTCATCAGCCAGCCTCCGCCCACTCAACCAACTCAGTCATTTATACAGGAGCAAGACGAGGTGCAACTTTTCGTCCTCAGCCTGGCACCAATCATAAAGAGGCTGAATCCGCGGAACCAGGCAAGAGCCAAAATCCAAATTTTGACTGTCCTTGACAATTTGGAGGCGGAGCAGGAACACCACACGGTCACAACTGTCCGCCCAATCCCCTCTCCCACTGAAAGTACCCCAGTGCTATACTTCAGGGGGAGGCCTAATTGGGAACAACAACATCACTCTACAAGGCATTCCCCTGTCCCTTCCCCTCCTACTCCCCCTTCCCCTCCACCAAGTCAAGATGGCCCACAACTTCATCAAAGGCCTACATCTGGCGGAGGTCTGGTAGAAAAGTGGGAACTTACAAGTATTAAGCATGAAGTCGACTGCTAACATTTTAGCTAGTTTTGTGTATTTTGCGGACTTGATAAGCCTGAAGTCTGGTCACCTGGCTTCAGGTTGTCAAAATGTGAACTAATGAGAATAACATTACCAAGGTAGCTACTTATGACAACGTAGCCATTCGAGAGTACGCCACTGTAGTGACAGGTAAATAATATCTACCCAGCTAACGAACTGCCTTAGTTATGAATCAAACTAGCTAGTGATAGCTTGCTGTTCAGTAAAGTGATTAGCAGTTTTTACCTTGCAGACGTGACCATGTTACTGTTCATGGTTACTGTTTTGTGAGAAAATAAGCATTAACTATTTGATGTCCTGAACTGCACAAACAAGTCTGATAAATCCATAAAGGGTGTTAAAGTAAGAATGTATCTTCTACTACTTAACATTGTTAAAAAAAACATTTCACAATGATGTGGGTTTTTTTTTCATTGCCATCCATTCCAGTTTTACGGGCCTTGAATTTCACTGGTCTTGTGTCTTTAGCACATTTCACAAATATTTGCTACTGAGTTCAGAGTGAAATTTTACCTCAGTGCTTGTGAAACAAAGGTCCAGCAGTCGTGCCCTGAAGCACTTTCTCTATGATTTTTGTAGTACAATTTCTATGTTCATCTGGAATGAATTAACATTTGGATGATTAACAAGGAAACCACAACTAGTGGTGTGTATTAGGTGAATGAATCGTTCTTTTTGAACGACTCTTTTTAGTGAGTTGTTCGAAACGGTTCAGGAATCCTTCTTTTTCCCAGCTCTTCTTCCATGGCTAGTTGTTACAAATACCCGATACAGTCCTCACGGCCCTCACACTCGGATGGAACTTGTAGCAAATATTGTCTATCATTGCGCGCAGTGATGGGCTAATAATCATCAACAGACACGAAGGGTCAGTCCGCCCAACAAAATAGGCCGCAGTAACAAGCTAGTCTGAGAAATATACTTTACTTACCAAGATGACAACCTTTGACATTTACCTCCCTGGGCTTACCATTTGGAGTAGTGATTATTTTTGCTTTTTGAAACCACTGGAGTTTCTAAACCCAGTGTCAGTGTGAGTTGGACTGTCCTCAAACAGTCCAACTGACACTATTACCCAGTACATTGAATCACCTTGTTCGTGGTTCACCAGTATCATTCACTGAACCGCTACGCACAAAGAATCTGACGTAGAATACCCTGGTCCAGTTAGTGAACATACACCGTTTAGAGTTTAATGAACTTGGGCCTCTCGGGTTACGTTCCATGAACATGCTTACCTTTACTTTCTTGTAATTCTTGGTGCTAGAGTCATGCTCTGTGTTCAAAGTAGGTATGGTGCGACGTCTGTCACCTCTGCTCCTGTGTGCCTGTGGGCAGGGAGCTTCTCACATGCCTGATCTTGCAGTGTTAACGGGTTTTATGCAAATCTTTGGTGTGTAGGGTTTTAAGTCAAAGGCTGAATGCTTGAAACCTCAATAATTGTACAATAGATATATTTTATGTATTATAACTCTATGCCTCTCATGGTTATTTGAATGATTTGGTGGGAATTTATTTTTGTCTCTTTAATAAAAAGGTGGCATAGTCCAGAAATCTTCACCACATGTTTTTAGTATTTTTATGCTGAATACCCATGATGCTTAGCTTTTCCAAGCAGATTCTCTGCTTTGCCTCAAACCTCAATGGTCATAAACTCCATGTATTGTCTGGATCTTGCCCTGAAATGTGCTTTATTCCTGGGTGGGGTGGGCCAAGTGTTTCCTCGTCAAGGTAAACTTCAAGTCGAACACCAAACTGCAGGGTTCACACTTTGCTCTCAGAACAAGTGTCTTTACAGCATGAGCTACCTGGATTCTCAACACCAAGAGCTGAATGAATTAACATTTGGCTGATTAATAAGGAAACCACAATTAGTGGTGTGTATTAGGTGAACGAATCGTTCTTTTTCAACGACTTTTTTTCGTGAGTTGTTCGTTACGGTTCAGGAATCGTTCCTTTTTCTAGGCTACTGACTGATAAACAAGGAAACCACGATTTGTTAAAAGTTGGAAACAAAGCCCAAAGCTACGCAATTATTCATATCTAATTGGAGAAATTTCACAACCAATTTGGTTTGTGTGTTGTGACCCTGAGATCACACCCAAGTGCACACACACTACATTACCCCTATATCAACAGAGAATATTAAGCATGATAGTGGATATTCTGGCCGTATACCATTTCCCTCTGTTACTTAAGGGAAGGATGTATTGGTGAAATGGACGACACCATAGTTGTGTGATACATCTATTTCCGAGGCACACTCAGATTCCCAAAATTAAACAAAAGCAAACACCTGGCCAATTTTCAGGCCATCCTGGTTTCCTAATTAATGTTCTCCATGGTTAGGTCTCGCACAAGACGAGACAGGATAAGATTGCACATCGTCTTCAACGAGTATTTAAATTTGCATCAGGTTCCCCCAGCTCTCCATATATCGAACTGAAATTTTACCACTGGGCTATAAAATGTTCCCATTGCAGGTTGAAACAAAAAAGAAATCCATTCATTATTCACATTCTCATTTTAAATCTCCTGTGAGGAAAGAGAAAGACACCAGTGGTTGGAATCTTATCAAAACCACTGCAGTGTCTTCCAGGGAATACGTAGTGGAGAGTACTGTAGTGGAAACATTTTTTCTGGAAGCTTTGTTCACTGTGATTATTTTGAAAATGTTTGTATGTCTGACAAGAGTTATTTTTAAGACTTTAAGACTTATCAAGTCTTACTTGATGCATGAAGAAAGTTATTCAGATGCAAATTTATAAAAAGTCAAGGAATGCAGATCCAAACAGAAGTTCCTCTGAAATAAAACCCTGGCTTTATCTGGTCATTTTTCTAGAGTCAAATTTTTCAGCTGTGATACACTGGCATTAGCTGTACACAAGGCAAATCTACAGTTAACCTTATGCAGTATTACACCCTGCTGTACACCACAGAGTGCAGGGATACCAGCTTAGGTTGTCTGACTGAATTAATGCTTCTGTGGTTACAACAACTGACACAGCAACACTGCTGGCATGCTAATCACGCAGAATGAAACAGAAAAGACAAATGCAGGCTTTCAAAGGAGTAAAGAATTTATTTATATATACAAAACTGTTTACAGCAATATTTGCGTTGACTGCAACCATGAGGAGGGGAGAAGGGGCTGGCGTTGAGGTGCAACAAAACCAGCAGGTCCCCGGTTCAAGTCACCAGAGAGAAAAACCCCAGAGAGCACCTTCAGTCACACAGGAAGCCTGGTGGAAGTGTGTGTGTTTGTGTGTGTGTGTGTGGGGGAGGGAAGAGTAAGGCACAGAACATGGCATCACCAGCACTAATGCTACCTTCCACCATCGTCATTTACCTTTTCAATATTCAACAGCTGTGCTTGATTAAAAGACATGGCAAACCTAAAAATAAATATGAAAAATGTAGATCATCAAGCAGAAAAAAAGAGAAACAATGATTCCTTTGATATAACTTTGTGTCCATTCATGTGGAGAGAGGCAGGGTAAAGAGGTGAGGGTAAGATGTCAATATTTCCATCTCAAATACATACAGTTTACCTGAAACTGTAAAAACCACAACTAGATAATTAACAGCAGTGTAATTATCTACATAATTTAATATACAAATGCTGTTTTAAGCACCAGCAATGACAATTCTCTCAAACCCCTGGCTCCTGTCCTACGCTTGGGGGTTTAATTATGCAGTACTTTCTAATAATGCTACAGAAGTAAAAATTATCTATTTTATTTTAAATTGGGTGATTTCACAGAAAACTACAATCTTAATTTTTGTTAAAGAAAAAATACAATAAGAATCAGAGGCAATCTACCAAGTAGGAACGTCAAGAATACCACGACATAAAAAAAAAGATATTTGGTAATTTAGAAAGACTAGATAAAGGTAAAGTGGAAATACATTGTTTCCTTATACAACTGTTGTATTTCATAGTGAAGGAACTGCTGTGTAAAAACGGTCTCATTTCATTAAGAAGATTCAGTGCCTGTGAATTGATCAGGCATGATCGTAGACACAATCATTTGTCTTCTGGCCAGCAAATGGTGAAAATAACGAGTAACCTTTGATTCATTCAGACCATGATTTAACCTATGATTAGCGAAGAGCTTCACATAAAACCAGATGTTTACCTCTTAATGAGCACTTCAACACGCTCAATTCCCTGAATTGTTAGCACAAAGCCGGATAAACTGCGATGCTCTGAATAAACTGGTCAGGCAAATGGGAGCCATTGCCCAGGATTGTTTGGTTCTATCTGTGTCCAAGGCACAATTCGCTGCATGAGTTACCATATGTTAGCTGTTCTTACTAAAGTCTAGCTGATGAGCGAACTCCCAACACAATGACCAGGCATAGTTGTTCTGTTGACTCCAAGCGGACTGCTTCAATATAAACGAGGAAAAAAAAATTATGTTGACCACCTTGATCAACACAAACTGCTTTGGACTACACAAAATTATGACAGTACTGGGTGAGAGTTCCTGAGGTTTACCTTGGGCCTGGCTATTGTAACCAAACAGGATGTGAGAAAGTTTGGTTGTTCCCACTCATCTTAGCAGACCAATGTCACGAATACAATGGCAAAAATCAACACTGATTAGATGACTTTAGGGGTTTTTCCCGGTCTGGTAAAAAGGCTACCGATGAGAGCCTGAAGCCATGATTGGTCAGCTCTTTGAACAGTCTTCTCAGTACTTGGCTGGCTGGTGGTAGTTCTGTGGTATTAAGGGCTGTGATTGGTTGGTAGGCTGGTGATGAACAAGTTGGGATGAGAGAGCGTAGGGGTCGTCTCTTGGCTTCTGCAGTGGGGCCCACTGCTGTTCTGACAGGGGTTCTACATTACAAAGCATTTCTTCTCCTCTGAGGGGGCGTTCCCATCTGCCTTCTCCATCTCCAAAATAATCCTTTTGAACACCTCAACAGCCGTCTACAACACAGACCATGAAACGAAACCCAGGTTTACAAAGGTGACACTCACACAATAGTTAAACACTGTTGAAAGGTTCTCTTTCCTCCTTCTTGTCCTGTGTAAGCTTATACACTGAATGACATGAAACAATGACAGTTTAGTTTGATTAAAATACACATTCAAAATTGTATTTTGGATGGTAGGCGTTCCTGCCCAACTACCAGTAAGAGCTTTACTAGGCAGCAGTGGCCTTCATAGCTGGAGCACACATTTTTTTTGTTGTGCTACACGTAAAGTTGTCAAAGTTGGAGGAGAATTTTGTGATTCAATCTCTGAGGCAAACAATGTGAAAAAGTGGACCCCGCAGCAATATTTATAGTCCTGTTGCTACACAAAGCTTCCATTTGTAATATGGTTGTTAAAACTTTTTCTAAAGCTATTTAAAAAGCCATAACTGTGTCTAACAAGCAAACATGGCACCATCAAATGACCAGTTTGCATACTGTAGTTAAAGTTAGTTACTACTATTCATGGAAATAGTGAGTAGCAACATGTTAAGGTTGGTCTCCAGTCAAAGGATGAGGTTTCAAGGTAACCTAACCAGGAGATTACTACTAGCTTGCATGACAGTTTTTTGGTCATCACTATGCTATGACCTAACTGACTTCAATGTCACAACTTGCTTCATGTAACTGTGCAACCCAAAGCACACACAACTACTTTCTCATTCTGCTCAAACCGCTTCCTTCACACCACATAGTATTATTACTGTAAGCGCACAAGCATTTCCTGTCCTCCCACCAGCAACACCTTACTTGGAGATTGTTATCAGGTCAAAAATTGTAATTTTGATGCTGAAATTGGGACTGAAGAAACGATTACAGCACAATTGGACTATTCTCAAACAATCTCATCACAATCTAACTCCAGAGATTTCACAGCATTGGCAAACAAACTGTTCATCTGGGTCACACATATAGAATATCAACTGGGACTGGAAAGGGATTAAGTAAGAACGTACACAGCACAGTGAGACAAATCCCTTGGTAAAATAAAAAATAATTGCTTTCCTCAATTTCTGTAATCTGAGCACATTTAGTCATTTTCACTGTAATTTGGTCCATACAACCGTCATTCACTAATCTGACCCATACCATTCTGACCCACTGTAATCAGGTCCACAGAAGCCTGACACACTGTAATCTCCTCTACAGAGCCCCTGATCCACTGTAATCTGGTGTACAGTGCCCCGGATCCACTGTAATCTGGTCTACAGAGCCGCTGGTCCACTATAATCTGGTCTACAGAGCCACTGGTCCACTGTAATCTGGTCTACAGAGCCACTGGTCCACTGTAATCTGGTCTACAGAGCCCCTGATCCACTGTAATCTGGTCTACAGAGCCCCTGATCCACTGTAATCTGGTCTACAGAGCCCTTGATCCACTGAAATCTGGTCCATGCAGGCAAGATTCACTGTAATCTGGTCTACACAGCCGCTGGTCCACTGTAATCTGGTCTACACAGCCGCTGGTCCACTGTAATCTGGTCTACACAGCCGCTGGTCCACTGTAATCTGGTCTACTGAGCGCCTGATCTACTGTAATCTGGTCCATGCAGCCACGATCAACTACAATCTGGTCCACAGAACCCTGACATTCTGTAATCTGGTTCATAAAGTCCTCATACACTGTAATATATTTTAGAGAGCCCTGATGAGTTTTACCTGGTTCTCCTTGGCAGAGGACTCCATGAAAGCTGCACCCCAGGAGTCAGCCAGCTTCTTTCCTTCCTCTGGTTTGATCACTCTGCAGAAACAAGATATGCTCAACAACAGGTAGTGCTGCTGTACCTGAGGCGAAAGGGAAATTCCACTGATAAAACAAACAATGACATATTGTTTCTTACCTTATCAGTTTGGTGTCTTTTCAATCAGTGTTTTTCCCTTTACTTCTGTGTGTAATGTTTAATTCCCTTTCAAGTTCATCCAGGTCAGATGACTTTAATCAATACACAAAACTACTGCAGACAAATATCATCTCATTGAGAGTACAGTAAACCCCCCTCCATCGCGGGGGTTACGTTCCAGACCCACCCACCATAAATGAAAATCCGCGAAATAGAAATACCCTATTTAAGTACACCCTAGGCATGTTATTATACGTTTACGGTACTTGTAAAAGCATTTTAAGGTCTTTAAACACAGTTTTAAAACAATAGAAACACATTTAAACCCATAAAAGATATTCTATCATGGCGCGTGAGATTTAAACTCATAAACAATGCTGTGGAATGCTGCGAAATGGCGAAAATATAAGCGATATTAAAATTAATAGGCCTTACAGAAAAAACCGCAAAATATCGGGACCGCAAAAACTGAACCGCAATATAACGGGGGTTTACTGTAATATGTATTCCTTCAGAATGTTGGTTACTTGCATTAATTGCAGTTGACAGTTATGCCCTCCAAGTTCCACCCTGATGAATATAATTACTGTTACCTTTTATTCAATAGTCATTCTCACCTTTCCATGTGAAGATCTTTTTTGTTCCCAACAAGAACAGTTGGCACCCTAGATAAACAAGGAGATATGTATTAAGACCTTAGTTTAATTAATAATAAAAACATAACTTGAATAGTTGTTCTTTTTCAATAAAGACCCTTGAAGGCTTCTGAAACTCACTGTATTTTCCCAACCATGTCCAGCAGTTTATCATGAAGAACCTGAACCACTTCAAAACTGCAGAGGGTTAAAGACAAGAAAGGGAGGATGGGAGAGAATGAGAGGGGGTAGCAGAATGAAAGAGTGGAACAGGGGAAGAGAGTGCAAGGCAGAGAGAAACAGAGGAAAAAAAAGAAATACACAGATGGGGAGAAAAACATTAACAGAGATTAGGTGTCATTAGCCCAGTATGAAAGCTCATAAAAATTCATAACTTCTCAATCAAGCCAGAGGCACACTGTAGGGGAGAGCAGACTGTCATATCTGTGAAGGGCTTGACAAACTAAATAATCAATCGAAACCTAGAGCATACATTCTTTTGGAATTGTAGGTGAAAACACTTTCCTACAAAGAAACTACGCTTCAGCTCAGCAAACCTGGGTGAAACCTAGAGCTTACTTTGTGCTGGATCTAGATCCGTCACCTTCAAGATCAGGCATCTCTTGCATATAAAATGTGGGCCTGTGCAAATTATGTGTTTCATGAGAAATCGTATTAAAATCTCACAAGACATTTCACTAGTAGGTAACAATGGAATCATTTTTAAAAAATCATTTCTGTTACATAGTGATTTCAGTGTCAGCGCCAAAACAATTGAAGATGGAGAACATCGATGCAAAATGACTTTGTCTCAGTTCATTTAGTCCATTACATTACATTATCATCATTTAGCTGACGCTTTTATCCAAGGCGACTTACAATTCATGAGGCTAGCCAAGGACCAATCCTCCCTGGGAGCAATGTGGGGGGCCTTGCTCAAGGGCCCAACAGCAATGGTGTTCTTGCTGTGGCTGGACTGGGACTTGATCCACCAACCTCTGGGGTCCCAGTCATTTACCTTAGCCACTAGACTACAGGCTGCCCCATATTAAAGTTATTGCCTGTGCATTCAGTCACTTCTGTCCCTTTCAAGGCTTACAGGAATCGCCACCACTTGCCGTACCCTGAGCTCTCAATTTACAAATAATACACTGGGACCAACCTTTTCATGGAGGTCACAGAGTACACCAGCACATAACCGTGGATATCCATTGAATGAGACTGTGGGAAAATTGAGTATTCATCCTGCACAGGGAAAACGAAAACAATGAGTAACATGGTCACAAAAAAAAAAAAAAAAATTCCATGACAGTGTTCTCACAGCAGGACAGACTGTAGGCACTACAACCTACAAACTAAACATAGCAGCTAGGCCATCTACATCCTAAGTCCTGCGCTTTCATTGAGGCCATGCTAGCTTTAGCACTTGCATTACTGCCTTTGAGCTCTGTCCCCTTTCTCCTGTCTTTTCAGCATGTCGGTTTCATATTTTCTCAAGAGCTTATTTCCACCCCACTCATGGCTCCTTTTTTGTTTCCCATCTGGTTTCACCCAATAACTCTATCCTACTTCTCTACTGGTTGCCTTTCCTTTAGGGGCCCTGTACACTTCAGGCGCCAAGTTTGCCAAAGAACAGCCTACAACTACAGTAATCTTAGCCACCCCTGGTCCAAACCGATTTGAATGACTGAAATTCTCCTGTATTATGACAGAACAAACAAAAAGGACTGTACAGCACCACTGCCCCCACCAAATTTGCACTGAGAGAGCATAAAGTAACCGACCGGAGCATGAAAATAAAATTTAGCTTTCAAATTTAGCTAATGTTGTCAAACAGCAGCCGATTTGATCAGCTGTTTTTCTTTATTTTGTTTTTATTTACATGTCTTCTTGGGACCCACCTCGACTCCTCTTATGACCTAACAGTGGAGCCTGATCCACAGACTGGAAACCAGTGCTCTAAGGCATGGACAGACACCGAGGGACATGTTAACAAATGTAATATCTGACTGTATACCTGTCCAGCAGTGTCCACCAGCTGCAGATTGAAGTCCTGTCCATTGACAGACACCATTTTATTGAAGGCTTATAGAAGAAGGGGGAGAGACGTTGTCAGATGGATACAAAGAAACATTTGGCACATCATCATCAAAAAAAAAAAAAATTACTGCGTGTGGGACAATAAATTCAACTTTAGAGAAAGAGTGGGACAGTAATGTCACAAAACATATTAAACCTGACCAAGACTGATAACAGTGTTTTTAAAAAAATGCCCCCATCACAAAAAACAGGATTCTAAACAATGTTACAACAATGTGCATAATACTGTTATGATAACGATAAGTAGCAATAAGTTCTACAATATCAGCATTTACACACTGTACGTAGCATGTGGTAGGTGTCACTACCGATTTTCTGACTCATCTCAGCAAAATATCTGAAAAGTAAAACTAGGTGACGTTGACGCTATCTGCTGAAACTCACTGTTCTCAATAGTTGGATCATAGGAATCAACGAATTGGCCCTCCACGAACTGGATTGTTAAAGAAGATTTGCCTGAAAAAAAAAGAAGAGATTAGAAAGTATTATGAACGAAAACGCAGACATTATTGCCCTAGCACAGCAAAACTTACATATGACCCATATGGCTAAGGAGTTAGCTGCTTATGTAGCAGCCACTTGGCTAACTAGTCAACAGGCGCTTTTAGCAATCAAGCTATGAGCGTCAGATCTGACGGTCACTCTGTTCATAGCCTGTTGTTCCATATTGCAAGGTCGAACTTCTTTTGTAGCAACCAGCTACCTAGCGAACAAGCTAAAAACCATCGCTCGCTGCTGTGCCTTTTTGTATTTTGCTGACTGCTAAGCGAGATAGTTAACTTTGTAATCTAGGCATGTTCCCCCTCATTGCTAAGTATGTTAACATCTCGATTTGATGTTGTGTTAAAGTCACAAGTTACAGCTAGCGACAATAACTACGCCCATGCACTTTCGAGAACTAACTACAAGTTACCGATAGTTAAAAACGCGTGGTAGATAACATCACATTAGCATAACAAGCTAGGTAGCTAACAATATAGCGAACAAACCACAAAGTTGGGACTCACCTACTGATCTGTATCCCAACACAGCGATCTTCCTGTATTTCGGTTGAGGCATGTTTTAAATATGACTATCTATTGAAATAAATATGAAATCAAAACAACTTTTAAATTTGAAAGAAAGAAACTTTTTTTATCGCCACATTCGCCTCGTGTCACGTGACAACAACAAACTTTCGAAGCCGCTCAAACTCGTTGTCAGCCGGGCCTCAAGCTGCGCCCGAGACCTCGATAGACTTATTTATCGCTTATTCTTTTAATATCTCTGTTGCCTGTACATACGATAATATATTTAGGTTTGTCGCTGTATGGTTTTGAAATGATTAACTTTTTAAAAAAAAACTTTACAAGTAAAGAAACAAAACAAAAACAGCCTATTCACGGCAGCAGCCCTCACGACCCTGATGTCGAAAACTGGGCATGAACACACCGTCGTAAAACTGTAGGCGTCAGAGAGCATGCGCCGATAAGGCCAACCCCCCTCCTCCTCGATGTGAGGTTTGCGCGTATAAGCGCACGTTGCTTGCAACATATGGGGGGCATGCAAACTAACGGAAACACCAGCTGGAAAGGGATTCATCTAGTGCAGAAATTGCATAGTTCTTAAACGGAATCCACACATGAGTCTCATTTCATATAATGTGCAGTATCTACAAATAACGAAAATCTCTCTGGTAATAAAAGACATTAAAAATCAAAACGATTGATATGACTTTGTAAAGAAAGCATAATGCGCTTACTAGATTGCCACCCCAGCGATATGGAAAAACCGTGTTCAATTTTGGGCGAGCATGAGAGCGTAACGAAGCGAAGAGAGCAAGACCAGCTGGGGGGTTCGCAGCGCTGTGCGAATTTTAAACCAGACTGGAGTTCTGCGCTGTCTAGTGTTCAAATGGTTTGTCAGTTTCAAGGAACGATTACATTTTAACAGTGAGTTATCCCATAACTGAATTGTTTGTTTCCGACCGAAAAATCGCTGTGGAAAGCCGCGATGTGGGAGGATCACCTGTATTTGGTATACGAGTGCGTCAGTTTGTGAAATGACAACATGATTGTGTCGAGGGTAACTGTTCTGAAAAACATGACGGCATGTGCCAAACGAGACAAATTTTATCACCAGACAGTGGTCACAGGTCAGAACTCACCAACATGGATACAAAGATAGCAGGATAGCTGCTGAAAACACACACCAAAAAAAAATGGATTCAAGAAATGAGGGGTCAGGCAGGACCTCCGTTTGGAGGCCTCAGATCAGAAGATCCTGGGGTGTTTGCATTTTTCTAATTTAAGAAACATTAAGAAGAAAGTTAAGTAGGCACTGCTTTAGAAGGCATGTTTTGCATTTTTATTATCACGTGCTTGGTTATTTCTTGGTTGTTTTTCAAACATCATTTGATAGTTTGGTTGCCACTGTATGCTTGTGTTAAATTGGAGCTTTTAATATGACAGTTTTTCTATATTGTCTGTATTAGTCAATTCCTTTTTACATTTTCACGGGTCTTCAAAACCATTCATTACAACTTTGCAACTGCACTGTTTTTGAAATTTTGCATTGCATAAATGTTATGGTGTGCTTGTTTGGTTGTTTTTCAAACATCATTCACTAGGTAACCAGCCATGTATTTGGTCATGCATTAGCACTGAACCAACTGCTCTCCGGCAATAGCTTCACTTTGGGAACACCTTAAACTCCATAGTTTCTTTACCTCTGTGTCTTCATGAACAAAGTAGAATCATTTTCTGTTTGACCAAAGGGATTAGAAAATAAATTAAAATTTCAACTTTAGGAATTTGTTCTAAATTCTTTGTATTGAAAACAATAGTGTCAGATTGATCAATTACTTCCTCCCTGAAGAGTTTAAGTTCTTGGTTATCATTGACTGCAGTTCTGTAGCCATAATGAGCAGAAACAGCAAAATTAGACATCCCTGTTTCATCCCCCTCCTAACCTGAAAACATGGAGAGGAACCATAAGGTAAGAAATTAGGCTATTAGTGTCCCAGTAAAAACATTGAATCACTTTGCGAAACATGTTTCTAAAACCAATAGGCTCCAAAGTATGGAAAATAAAGGGGTGTAATACTGTGTGAAATACGCCTTGTCGACGTCTAACAATAAATTTAGCCCACCTTCAATCTCAAGACAATATTCCAAAATGTCTTGGACCAAACAGATGCTGTTATGAATAAACCTGCTCTTCATAAAACCTGGCTCTGTCTCACTTCTCATCTGCACTAACTTTCTTATTTTTGAAATGATTTATGTAAACAAGGTCTAGTAATTTAGGATCTTTCCATGGCCTAGGAATGAGAGTTTTTACTCCCTGTCTTATATTGGTTGGTAAAAACAAGTTTTGAGATGCCTCATGCAAAGCACTATATAAACATTTCCTTTAAAAGCTCCATGAATGTCTATAATATCTGACAGTCAAGCCATTGGGTCTGGGAGCCTTGTTTAAAGATGAACACGTAGCAACCAGGTCTAATTGTTCAATTCCTAAGGCTGCTTCACAAACTACCATTAAATTCTCTTCTATCTCCATTGCCTGGTCTTTAATGTGATTTTAAATATCTCAGGTTCAAGATTGGAAAAATAAGAGGCATTAAGATTATCATAAAAATGAAAAACAAATCATAAATACTTCAGAGTACTAATTATCATTAGCTAGTAAAGTCTAACAGATTCCCTTTCTTGCTGTTGTTTTTTTAATCTACAAAGATATGCAAATTCATCTCATCCACCTTTATCCATCTGGACATAATATAAGCCCCTTTTGCTTTCCTCAGATAAATATCAAATTTGCTTGTAAAGACATTCATTTTTGCTGGCCATTTTCTGTGATAACAGATTTGCTAAAGCAAGAATTTATTCCACTAATGTTTTTGTTTTCCTCTAGTTCAAAACATTCCGTTGTTTACTAAAGGACATTGAGAAATTATGAATCTCAAGCTTTAAAAATTCGCACTTTGAACATGAAACCAGACTGGTAGCATTTTTTCCTTAACAGTAGTAATCACCACGAAACTAGCGGGAATTTAGTTTCCAGTAGCCTCACCCACACTATTGTCTCTCCCGCTGTTGCAAAGCCGTAGCAAACATACAGTGATCTACAAGAGCAGCATCCACTCTGTGGTATCGTCTAAGAGAAAAATCTAAAACTAAGGAGTAGACAATATGGAGCCTACTTATTGCATCTGCTTTAAGCAAAGTATATTGTTTGAGAATAAAGGTTGTAATTACACCAAGGATCTGTTACCCTGTCTGCTTTGCAACAATCCACCAATGATTTAACTGTGGTGGTGAGAACAAAATGTGGTAGGGACAGGGGCGTGCACACCTTCCTGCTATAGTTGCTCGGGCTATGGCCTATTTGCCCTCTTTTGGCCACGCTGCCCCTCTGAAGGATTTTGATAACTGGGATTAGCCATTATTAGCACTAACGGAGCACTGGTAGAGCTACTGCTCCTCCGAACCTTTGCACATCAGTGAGTGGAGACCTATCGAGCCAGTCATTCTATACCATACTAAAACTGAAACTGAAACTAAAATGGTGTTTTGTTTTGACATAAGGTGATGTAGCCATGTACACTATACACAAGAGTGTTATTAAAAAAGAATAGTGACACTTGCTCATCTTTTTCAGCCAGGAGAAAATGTAATCTTGTCACGCCATCGAGTAGACCAATACCAGACAGGTTTCCAAAACATAGTTGACTTCACATATACAACAAATAACTTCCCTCCCACATACTGTAGTACAAAACCAACTGTGCTTACATAAAACATGAGTGCATCTTGATTCCATTTTCAAATGGAATGAGATCAACAATGATCAGATGCAGAATACCTTATTTTTTATTTAGCTACTTGTGTTGAATTATGTATTCATCATTTTTTAAATTAATGTTAAGATAAAAATGAACATGTTTAAACTCATAATGAGTTCACGTCCCACCTCTGCACCGCCATAGGCCAGCCTTCGATTCAATAGGCGCAAGTCCTCCGAAATCGCTGCACCATGGTTTCATAATGGTGTAAGTGGGGGGAGGGGGGGCTATCGACTGGTCCATTAGGGAGAGAACATATTTAATAAATCTTAACATAAGCACCCCTACTTGCGATTTCATTGGTCATAAGCTATATGAAAACATAAGTGCATCCGATTGTTTTACTTAATTATGTTACGTTTTTCAGACATCATTCCACCGTGTTTATTAAAAAAATAAATAGCATTACCATGAAACTATCTGAAACTCTTTGTAATGCACTTTCTACTACCCTGTCCTTACCAGGGCTGCTAAAGAATCTATTTAATTCACAAATACGTTATTATTGCTTGTACAGAGTTTCAAAACAATTAACACGTCAACTGAATCTATGTATCTACTTTTGTATCAACTTACCCATTCATGGGAAAGTTGAGCTGAAGGAACAAATTCTTTGTTAAGCATTTGATCAGTTCAAAAATCTTGCGGGCGCTTGGCCAGCCAGGAGAAGCCCACAGAGAGTGACAAGACTGGGGATTCTCAATAGCTTAACCCAAATTTTGCCCCATGCCTATTAGCTCTCTGCTTAAGAGGCCCCCACATCCTGTAAATGAGGGCTACGCAATTTATTTCATCTCAAGAATTGCTAAAATGGCCACAGAAGGGGTCTGATGACCCCATATCTAAGCTCCATCAAAATAGTGGGGAGGGGCAAAGGATTATGGGTAGGGTGGGGCTGAAACCATATTAACTTCTCATGTTCACAAATGCAGATTGTAACAATTTTACACACATCTTAAATACAGGGAGACATCCTGTTATAACTATCTATACAGAGATATCTGAGTAATATCTGACTGTAATTGCCACACACACTGTGACACAGAAACACAAATAAGAAAGTATAAGACAGCAAATTAAAAATACTTCTTTTTAATGTGTATTCTCTTTTGCTGAAGTACATAAAAACACCCCCATCCCGTAAAAAAAGATAATACTTTATTTCCACCGTACATCATATAACCAACATAAAACTATCATAAGAATGACATGGCACCCATCATAAGTGTCATGACAGCGGCTTACAGTTTATGAAAAATTGTCAAACCGATCAAACTACAACACAGAGGATACCATTCCGACAGTGATTTCAGATTTAGTGCTAGTGGTAGACAAAAAAAATTAAAGAAATGGCTGAATAACTTTTCTGGAACATGATTTTAAGATACAGTTCATTGTAATAAAGTCGTAGTCCTGAACAACATATACATTTTGGCGTAACAAATGAATGCACACAAAACACACGAACTGATTGGCTCATTATGAAACATGAAGACACATCACACGCTGTTGTTCAAATGACTGGAATAAATGCAAAGACACAATCAGGTCATCTGAGCAGATACAAACAGCTAAGAAAATACATCGTAAAATACTAGCCTTCATAATGCCTACGTATCAGTGACAGTATTGCACATGGTTTACAAATGCACACAAGCATGAAGAAACACAAAAAACCATGACATGGTCACATGATTCTTGCCATCACATACAAGTATAATTGGCAAATTTGTTGTGATTGCTGAACTCTGCTGAAGTTCAGCACTGCTAAACTGTGAATTTGATTGTGAGTGAATTTTGAACGAATCCTGGCTTATGAGTTTGGCCGTTGCTACAAATGTTACAAAAACATGTAAGAAAAACGGTTTTCATGGACAGAGTAAAGTGCAATTTGATTGAATCTGAGCCTAGATTTAGGCCAGTATTCACTCACACTTTTAATACACAATGAATATGTTCACTGCAAATGGACTTTACGTTGTAACATTATTTTCTTTGAGTATCTCCTATGTCATTGGAGACAAGCAAACATGTCCTTTGCAATGTGTTTTCTTTGACATTTTGCTAAAGAGGCTAAAGTTTATTTTGATTGAATTGCATATTCTGTTCAAGAGACTAAGTGCATTTGGTTAAATGTAACCTAGGGTCTGCAGTTAAACAGCACTTTTTCACTTCTACTCTACTATACCACATGGCTAAAATCACACCCACAAATAGCATCTTAATAATTCACAGAGATATTTTTCACATTTTTGAATATTCACTTTGGATAGGGAAATCTGCCTTAGGCCTCTTAGCTTAAGTACTATGTACTACGGTCCCCTATTCATTTTTATAAGCACAACTGCAAAGAAAGGCAACAAATTAAGTCACATTCTCAAGATTATGGTTAGATAGGCATCTGGTTGGCTCAGGCGAGGAGATGTTCACTTGGGAAACAGATGTGAGCCCTGAAACTGAGGGCTTGAGTCCTAACTAATCTACTTCTGGCTATAGCTGGAGGTTTGCACTGGGCAGGCAACGATTGGCTCAGCGTCGCCGAGGAATGATAGGGGCTGGGTACAGCTGTTAGCAACATTGCTCTCTAGCGGCCACTGCTGGTCAGCCAGGCACCATTTGCTGCGCAAACCCAGGATATAGCTGACTTTGTCATCCTCTGACAACATAGGCAGCATGGAATGTCTGTAGTGTGGTAAGAAGCGAGGGATGGTCATCAGGGGAATCTGGGGAGTCACATGACACAGTAGCCACTTCCTGAGTTGGCGGGAGCAGGTCGCTGCAGTGAACTAACCAGTTTGTCTGGGTTCAGGGTGGGGGGGGAAATCCTCTCCCCAAAAAAGGTGAAGGTCAGGAAAGCAATTGGGACAGTAATAACAAGTCAATAAGATGAGAGAGTGCAGCTGGTAGCAAAGGCAGGAAGTGACATAAGCAGAGCTTCCTGTCAAGGGCCAGAGTGAGGGTGGCACCCAAAACAGAATCTGTTTCTAAGGTACTGGAAATCACTAGGGAATGTCTCTCCTGGTCCCTAAAAGCCCAGCCCAGTTCTAAATAGGAAAATAATTGACATTTAAGTCCTTAAAAAGTAAAGGCTAATATATGCTTTGGAAGTCCAAAATATATCTTCTTGGTTGAAACCATTGAGAGACAGGTCATGCCTAGGTTCAACCTAAGAATCTCTCATCACAGGCCGCAAGAGGACATGATGTAACAACCACGACAATGATAAACGTTCTGAGCCCGTTGCTCCTCTCCTTTTTCTTTTACCTTCTATTTGCTGAACTTAGCTTTCAAAAAAGCTTTTTTTTTGACTACGGTTCTGTCTTCCAACTAATTCCAAAGGAAATCCCTATAGACATGAAAACACAACTAGTCCAAAATGTTAAATGGTTCTGATGAAGGTGTGTTTCCGATGAAATATGATAGTGCTTTGTTAGGTACTGGCCAAAAAATAAATGGTGTTATAGTTACAGTTCTGATTTTTATTACTACATGTGTGACCATTCTCCTTCTAGAGATTGTCGAGGATTATAGCTCTTTTTTTTGGAATCGATGCTCCTTGTGGAATTCAGCTTGTGGAAGCTCAATCTTCTTCCAACCTCTTCAAAACCACAAACGCACTGGTGAGGTGACTATGCCCCCCAGCCTCAGTCGTCTGAAGTTCATCTATTGGCCAGACTCCAGCTTTCATCATGTAACAAACCCTTCATCTATTGGTCAGATTCCAGCTTTCATCAGGTGACAAACTGGAGTACATACACATGCTTGAGAAGTCCCACTCTTCTCCAAACTTCTGTGATGGTGTGATGCCACACCTCTGGTCCAATGAGAAGCTGCCACTCCATAACCTTTTGTGGAACGCCACAGTCTTCTGCAGATAAAAAACGTTCCCTGCTGCATTGTCCAGCATCAGTTCACTGAATCTTTGAAAGGCCGTTCGCCAAAAGGAGCTTGAAGGGGACTGTGGAGCGACACACTGTCAAAGGCAGTTTATGGAGACCTGCGGAAGAGTTACAATAAATCATATTAATAAAATTTATTTTATTGTACCCAAAGCCATTGTTTAGCACGCCGTGTTCACAAAGATGAATAGGAAACTTGTATAACTTGGACATGGAGGAAGAGAGAGTGAGAGATATACAGGGGTCTCCTGTGAACGGTTTTACGAGGTGGTGCATCACATCCTCCAAACCCAGAAGTGCACTTGTGATTCAATGCATGGATTACCAAAGGCTGCGGAAAAAAGTAAATTGTACATTAAAACCGACTAAAACTCAAAATCTCTATTTTAATTTTGTTTTCATTCCTTATGTTTGGTTGCAAAATCAGTTGAAGTGGCTGATTTCATGTCATGGTACTGGAAAGAGAGCAAACAGGTAGTGCCACTATAACTATAACATTCTTTGCCACTATAACGTTCCCTAGGGATGACCCGGCAGTGTATCAGATGAAGGATGAGGCAAGTGTAAGTCGAGGTTTGAAGGCACAGAGAGAGGGGGAAGGAGAGGCGGACTGACCGAAGGCACGGATTAGCTCCCTCCGCACGGCCAGGGTGACCGTGTTAATGAGGCAGGCTGACGTGAGTCCCGCGAACAGCATGTTGTACAGGAACACGATGTGGAAGTTCCCCAGCCAGTTATACCGACCGTAGTCCCCCAGCAGGTCGAAACGCGTGATCCCTGAGACAGGACGGCAATGAGAAGGAAATCGAAAACATAGTTTTTAAAACGGCATTTGTAGAGGAAATTTTTGAGTGAAGCTTAATCCTGCATATCGTTCACTCCCATCTTTTACTTCTAGCATAACAGGGTGATGTCAGATGCCATATATTTTCAAGATCTCTCTTTGACTTACTGGTGTGTGTTCAGCAGTATGTATATTTCCCACCTTTTTGCTTTCCGCCATTTTCTCCTCCCCTCTAAGACCTCATGTGACCTTTCAGGGCCGTATGGATGCGCTCAAGAGGTCCCGTCCCTTTCTAAATGTTCGTTCATCCCTCCATTTAGGTATATAACCCAACTGAGACCAGTTCTGAGCAAAGATATGCAAAATATCGCCTTCCCCTCCATGATCATGTATTACGACTTGATCACAAAGGAAGTCTTCGGTTCGAGTTGAGTCTCCATTCGACAGTATTTCAGATTTACTTTACTCCAGCTCTCAGTTCTCATGTTATTGTCATATTGATGACTTGGGGGATCAAAGTTGGAAGGGTATTAAGGGCTGTCTGTGGAATTGTTCGGGTTTCTGAACTAGACCAAATGTTGGTGGCCAGGTGTTGAGACGAGTGCCGCATCGCTGAAATTTGTCACAGCACTCTTGAGAAGAAAAGGGTCCTCAAGGGTTCCTCATTCGTACCCCAAAGGCAGGTGTCCCCAACCATGTTTGCTTCACGGTTTCATTTTGACAATGAACCGGTGGAAGGGGGGGGCGGGGGGGCGCGGTGTATGATGGTCACATTGCCTGCTACATCTCTAAAGCAACCCTTATTAAGCCTTGGCTGTTACTTTTTGCTCAGGCTATACTCATTGGGAAATTATAGTCTAAATTGGGATATTAACCTATAACATATAAAAGTGTTTTGCAACATAAACAAGGGAACACAATAGATGGGTACACTCAGACATTTGTCCTAATAGCATACTCAGCTGTTGTACTCCATTAAATCACACTTGATGCCTTCAAGACCCTTGTCGTCTTTTGCAAAGGCTTACCCAGCGTCCGGGAGAAGACCGGCAGAGCTGAGCTCAGAACAAGCAAAGACACACAGTTCCCAATGATCTGCAGGAGGAAATGGTAAACAGAGTTGGAATATGAATAAATCAGTGGTTTTATGATCTCAATGCCCATGGTCTACGAAAAGAGCAAAAGCATTTTCTGTGGTCGACCATTCATTAAAATGTCACCTGACCTATCATCAAAGGTTAAACAACCACATACTGTAAGTAGTGCTCTGAAAGTAACATATATAGTGTGTTATTACTATAATATATATACTCTACCTTGTTCATAAGGACACCAGACGTAAGGAAACTATAGAGCTTAATTGTCACCAAAGTGAAATGACCCTTTAAAGTAAAGTATGATTTTTTTCCAGGTAAGTATGATTTTTTGCAATAACCCTTTAAAGTATGATTTTTTGCAATTGTTTAGCAAACAATTTGGTTAATTAATTTTTTATGTAAATTTTGGACCTCATTAACAGCCCTAATTTCCATACATTATTAATACACAGCTGTAATTATGTCTAAATACAGGACGGTACGGCCTAAATAAAATGTTCGGCCTCGCTCACCTGTGTCAAGGTGGTGTCCTGCGTGCGAGGGAGGAGGCTCGTGAATAGAGGTGAACTGTAGAAGCCGACCACCGATGACACCATCAGATACCTGACACTGCGCTAAGGAGCTAATGCGCAACACTCTGCAGGGAGGACTGACAAACGCGCCACGCTACACACAATGGCACATGAGTACCATAGCACAGGCAGACAGAGATCAAAGATACGCTAACAAAATCCAAAGGCCAGGGTACAGTTTAAGTCTGCACAAATACAACCACCCCACTTAAAATAAAACACACATGCAGAAATACGTACATGGTTACAGGGTCTCACACACACACACACACTCTCAGTCATATCGGCAGATTGATTTAAAGCTCAGAGGTACCGCAACGGCACAGTTTATGTGTGAGGATACAGAATAAGCACAACCTGGACAGCAGCTCCCAAAGAACCAAACACAGAGAAGGAAGCTGCACCTAGCAGGGGATCCTGCATAGAGAAATACAGCACACTACGGGTTAATGAACAGTTCTGCTCTGATTTTTAACTATATATCCAAGATATGACTGCCCAATCCACTTTATACTGTAGGTCGATTAAGAGCATAAGCGGACTCATTATTACATATTAAATATGTTTATCTATGGTATAATTACCTCCATTCCACGTGGCATGGCATCGTCATCAAACAGCAGTTCTAGCGCATGGAAGATCACAGTAAGAACGCAGACGACCTGCGAGTGCGAAACAGAGGACAGATGGATGGGTAAGAGAGTAACATATTTCTGTTTCATATTTTTCACTTCCACAGCTGTTAAGAACTGTTGACATATACTGTCGCAGTGATTCTGAACTACATTCATACAGGTGCGTTTTAGTTACAGGAGAACCTGAGGTACACTGACTCTGTTATCTTTATTATTATTATTATTAATAATTTATCAGTTATATTTCTCAAGGCTTGCAACCTAATGTGCTTGTCTTATATACAAAAACATAAAAATATATCATGCAACAGAAAAACACATGGTACATCAGGAATAGACCGGCATAATACAAAGAAATAAAAATATGGATAAATAAATACAAACAAAAGAGGGAATAAAGATAAATAATTGGAATATTAATAAAAGACAGCAAAATTAAGGTTTCAAAGTCATAACCATCAATTGGGATCACTCCAATTACAAGCTGTAACTGAGGTCATGTGACCTAATGTCCCCCTGTGAGTGACTTACCGTTAGTGCCAGCAGCAACAGCATGGCCAGTGGGTAACCTAGGTTACGCTGCCATGGCGATGCTTTCCTCCGCATCTCTGAGGGGGAAAAAAAAGGTAGTATGAAAGAGATCTGAGCAACATCTAGGAATATTTCTGTCAGTGGCCACTGCTGTGGGCCGGGCAGATGGGATGTCTTACCGAGGGCGATTCGACTGGTTTGGATTGAGAGGAATTGCCGCTTCATTACCGCCACGTTCATGTTTATCCAGCAGGGGGTGCCATCTAAAAAGGAGATAAGAAAGTGAGACTGTGATTGAAGCGCCTCTTTTTCACTCTGAACCCAGATTGGTGGAATGAACTCCATGTCACTATGAGGACAGCGGATTCGCTCACCACATTCCCGAACGTAACGTGAACGAATGACAGAGTGACAGAAAGAAAGGGACAGAGAGCAAAAACCAGACACAAAGAGGGGAAAGAGACAAAGATAGATAAAGAGGTGAGAGAGTGATATTGTGAGCCAGAAAAAGTGAAGGGGATAGACAGAGAAAAGACAGAGGGAAAAAAGGAAATAAATGGGAGAAGAGCAGGACAGAATAGTGTTAGGAAGAATAGAATGGACACACAGAGAGGGACAGATTTCCACACAAAGCACGCGGTCCACGCGGTCAGTCCAGCGCTGGTCACTCACTGGTCATTTTTCGGGCCAACGCAGCCTCCTCAAACGTAGCACAGTTCACCGTCTCGTCAACATCTTCCAGCAGCTGAGGAGAGATGAGAAAACGTACTCAGGACACAATCTACACTTCACTAACGGCAATGCTGAGAGGTCGCTGGAATCATTATTAATCAAATTAATTTGTTAAGCATGACATAGCTGAGCATACTGGTAAAGGCTTGCGAAGCAAACATCAACAGGATGCTTGTGAAGAAACTCAAAGTCGAAATGATCGCACACATTGTATGACACAGGGGTTCAAGAAAACTACAAATAAATTAGAAAACGGTGAGGCCAAAAAAAAAAAAAAAAATCGGACTTGTCCACATGTGGTGCGGCGAGACGAGGTGGAACATTCACTCACCCGCGGTTTGACCAGGAGGTACCCAGTTATGCTGAAGATGCGGGACAAACCGAAGGGTGTGCACACTGGGGGGTGGGAGGGGGAGGAAATCAGCCTAGGATTAGTTTAGCCAAAATCCAAACCCAACCACTGCACTTACACCAGGTAAATAACAGCTAATCAAAACCCAACCACTGCACTTACATCAGGTAAATAACAGCTAATCTAAACCCAACCACTGCACTTACACCAGGTAAATAACAGCTAATCAAAACCCAACCACTGCACTTACACCACGTAAATAATAGCTAATCTAAACCCAACCAATGCTCTTACACCAGGTAAATAACAGCTAATAGCAGAACCTAAAATGGGAAAGTTAATACCGCGGAAGTGCCATTTTACATAAATGCATTGTGCTCAAGACGCTATTTCAAGCCCTGATCCTTATAATTTAACATAGTTTTCGTCAAATTGATAATTTGACAAAAACTTTCTGTTATGTGTGCCTACTAGACAATACTCAATATAAAGCAGTGTCAAGTTTAAACCACTTTATGTTTGTATACAGTTCCGTATTGAAATACTTCCATGACATCAACTGCTGTTGCATTGTGGGACAATGGAGACAGATACTCACAAAGAAGTAACAAGACACCAAACAATGAGATGCAGGAGTAAAGGTAGAGAAGGTGATACTCCCAAAGGTCTAAAAGAAAGAGAGAGACACAAAGGTTGCACTTCTGATGTCTGTTTTTCTTAGATATGTGATACTATTGTATATATGGGATAATATCAGCTAAATTAGCAATTGGAATGTGACAAAATCTTTCACCAATAGCTCATATCAATCACACAAGATTGGTACAAATTAAAAAGCAACCCACTTCAAGTAAACAGTAGGGAAAAAGAAACAGAAAATTAGAAAGTATAGGAGAGAGTTAGAGGGTGAGAGAGAGGTAGTGGTGAAAGGAGAGGAGGAAAAAGATGGAAAGCCAGAGACAGAGAGGGGAAACTGAACATACTTTATTAAAGAATGATCTTGGCAACAAAAAAATACGAGACAAACAGTTTTTGCCGCTTGTGAGCAAAGCTGAGAGGAGTATGTTAAATGAATTAAATTAGTTGTTATGTTATTTGTCATGACTAAATGGAAAACATGACACAAAATTACAGATTTAGCACACTTCACAGAGGGGAAAAATGGCAAGAAAAAGGAACTACCTATACCAGTCTTTTTTTGACTGTCATTATATTGTCTTGTATTACTTTAAATTGTAATTTATTCAATGGTTATTGGTACTGTGTCTTTGTTTTTAAGCAGCGTTTGGTAGCTCACTTTCATTGTACGGTAAGCTACACAGTATAATGACAATTAAGTTTGGCTGAGCTGAGATGAATATCAGACAGGCTTGCAGAGAGATGAGGCACACAGACAGGGTACGGATACAGGCCCGCCCCCCCGGCTCACCATAGAGGGTCTCCGTGGCGGAACTGTGGTGGAGGAGGGCGGAGGCCACCCAGGCCATACCCAGCACCAAGGCGGCGAGCAGCACCAGCACCACCGCCGTCTCATATACACGGCCCATAAGCCCCTGCGCATAGACGTACGTGCGGGTCACACACACACACACACCAACTCACAAGCAAACTTTTAAAAGCACCACGGAAATCACTTTTTATGTCATTTAAAGCGGGTCATTTTTAGTTTTATCCAAAATGCTGACGTTAGGAATTGGAAGCATTTCATTTCAGGATTTTCATGATGTGTCAGTTCTGTATTGAATATTCACTGAGTCACTTATTAGATACTTGGGTATCCTACACAGGTGTCCATGATTGGATTTTGGCCCTTTATTTGGATTCCTTACATATAAATCAATAGAATATTGATTATTACAGGATATTACAGGAGTCCTATGGATCTGATATGTCTTCGCCAAGGTGCTATGCTGAAGCACTCTGCAACCTGCAAGAACTCAAATTTGATTTCCCATTACTGCATTTTGCCTGCATGAGACAGCCTTCACCACAAGGTGGAGCATGTGTACCTGCCTTGCAAGTGCACTCAAAAAACCCACTGAGTAAGAGTACTGTAGTCACTCATCTGTACAAGCAAATAACGTTGTTTCTTATGTCTCAGGCATGTTTAAGTACAGAGTTGGTGTCATTAACTACGTTAAACTGCCAACTTATGTGTGAAATCAAAGGGCTGAGTCATAAATTTGTGTTGTGTCCTGCCATATTTACAATACCTGATAAAAGCATATAAACAGTGGACAAACAAAGGGGAAAAAAAACACTTCTTTTTGACAATATATACACTGATTTTTGTGGTAGGGCTGTTTCATAGAGTTGATTGAAGCACCACATTCATTTTAGCCTATATCTGTGCAGTCTGAAGTGTGCCAATGTGAAAAACACCTGATAAATTAATCATTTATTGTAGTTTTTTGGTGCTGTTATAACAAAGCCAATACCAGCTCTTCCTGGTTTAGGAATTGGTTACAAACGTTTGAGCTCCGTTTGTGAACATATGCCAGGATTTTAATAATGGGTTGCTCACTCTTTAAGAGACTTATGGGCCTGGAAACTTAGTGACCTCCTGGGTCAGAGTATCAGTAACTGATATGCCATTGTAGACAAGATAATCATAACTAAAACATATCGTATTTCCATAGTGTAAAATGTGACCACCAACTTACGACTCATTTTAATAATTTTCCAACTTCCTCATTAAACTCTAGCCTTTACTGTTTCGTGTATTACACCTGAATGAACAGGGCTGCTGTTCTACCAGACCTTGTGTAATGCCGAACACTGCTCTTTCAGATCATGTGATGGGGCGAAGAAGGATGTGGTACCTTTTTGGAACCCACAAAGCCCTCTGACTCAGTGAAGAAGTAGGCGAAGGGCAGGAGGAAGACCAGGGACATGTTGGAGAAAAGAAAGACTAGATTCCACAACCCTGTAAGCAACAAAAGACAATGTAAGGGAGGATACGAGAGAGAGCATGTACACATTAATTATAGTGGGACAAATAATAATTTCTTAGACATAAATGTAATTCTAGATGTTGATGTCTGCATTAAATAACACATTTTTTCATAAAATTCATTCTTCTCTTTTTTGTTTAACAAACTGGTAGTAGCTGAAAATAATTTCCAGAATTAAGCAGTAGTCAGGTGTGCTTACTTGAATTATCATATATAATATATAAAAAATATAATCTAATCAAGAGAACAAGCAAATGAGAGCAGGCAAAATTTGATGTGTTTTTATCATTTTTTCTGTTTATGCTTACATTTTCTGTAAATAAATGTTCATGTATACATACAAACATATACATTTTGGTGTTTTCACTTGTTTTTGATCATGTTTAGCTACATTAAAAGGTATTTTGGCACAATAAATAAGTGCTGTTGGTTTCAAACACCTCTGCACTTTCTTACAAGAATTTAATCCTGAAATAAATAATTCACTGAAAAGTCATGTTTTTATTGAACACAAGCCAGACATAACAAAGTGTATCTAAGGAGGATTTTTGGCTTGGAAATAGAGCAGATAACCCAGAAATGCCAATGCATGCTGTAAACTGACAGTTGTTTATGTGAAGCGAAACGCAGTGTTCTTGAATACATAGGGCCAGGTTAGCAAAGGATTGCGACTACTTTTCGGGCGTAAAAGCAGCTGCTAAAACACCTTGGTATTTACGTGCAAATTACTGAACAGTCACAATGGGTGAAAATGGCTATTTTTGTCACTTTGTGACTTTCCTCTTGATACACAGTAAAATCTGTTCATGCATATGTGTACCTGGGGTGAAGGCGCGAAGACAGAGTGGAGATTTTGCAAATGAGGCCAATTAAGTTTTCCGTCTAATGTACTAAACCTTGCAGTAATTGCGGCTCCCGTCTTTGCATGGGAATTTTTATGACTTCTGAAACCAGGCGGTAAAGTCTGTGCCATCCGAGAGTTACCCTTTCCGTTAACCTAATAGCAACTACTGACTTGATATTACACAGGTGCCACAGTCACGGCGTAATCGCACTACTGGAGGAACCTGAGCCACGCTCCCAAAGAAAATGCTGTCGTCTGTTTTGACGCTGTTAACTGTTGACTACATGTCCTCGCGTCTATGTCTTTTCAGTACAGTTGCATGGCTTACAGGTGGTTGTTCCATCATACAACGAACAAGTGTTCATAAATACAAAACACACATATCCCATGAATTTGCAGGTTGCAATGCAAAACAAATAACCACAAATGTTGTAGCAAGGTACAGCGGTTCACGTCACGGCAGCTTTATTTTTAGGAGTAGCTCTACCTACAGAAAGTGAGAGGATGGAACAAGTGGAATGTATTAGCCGCGATGTAATAACCTTTATCCAATGGGTGTTCATTTTCCATCTGTTGTTTGACCACCAGGTGTGTTTTTGCCCTTATTATGCTTCTATCAAGAAAACATCACGCTCATGGCAACCTACTGACCAGCATAAATCAAGGGCTACATAAAAGTGATCAAAGTAGACCATTTGTGTCACGCAGCTCTTTCACTATTGACACTTGCAAGTGAGTGAGTGAGTAAGTGAGTGAGCTAAAAGAATTGGGCTGAAAAGGACATTGGAAGGACAGCTTGATAGCAGTGCATAGAAATGTGATTTCAGACAGAGAAAAAAACAAATGATCTAATTCAATGAACGATAAGCAGCCCAATTCGAGCACAACACTGACTGTAACATTCAGTTGGCTAGCTGAGTAAAAGCATGCAGACACGCACTTTATCATATCCCAGGAAAAAATTTCAGTTGATGAATATTATTATTCATAGTTTTTGTTGACTTAACTGACACTGCCAGAAAGGTTCCAGAACGTACCGTGGATAAGGGAGCCATCCAGCCACTGCATGTAATAGCTGTGTGGGAAGGACAGCAGCACTTCATTGGACAGGATGGAAAGAGGGAGCAAGAGGACCGCCCCCACTGAGACGGAGAGAGTGAATGTACACAGGCAAAGCCTGGAGAACAGAGATGAAGGAAGGTAGAGACAAAGCATCAGAAACTACCCCCCATGTTGACATACTACAGATTTTTTTCACAGAGGTAGTCCATTGGGATGAAGAAACTAACTGTGCATGACAAAGAACCTGGTGTCAAACATTAAAGCATTCGTTTGCCTGATATTTACTATATTCCGGTTTAGGTACCTTGCTCAAGTACATCAAATTGTATGCTATTTTATGTTTCTGTGAGTATCTATTCGTAAATGTATCTCCACTATATTTGAAAAGGTTTTTATTTAAAATACATTAACAAAAAAGATTGTAAGATTTCATATGTATGTATTTGAGCCAAATTTGTTTCAATTTGAGATATTCTTCAGTGGAACAATCCATAAAGCAAATCAAAGCCATCAATCTGCACAATTACAGTCGCCCACCTATTACTCAAACTTTATAACTTTTCTGCATATTTTCATATTTAATATGCAAATATAGCTATGGAACTCGAGCAAACACCTGAGGCCTAGCCAAATACATTCTACATTGACATGGAGTGTGAAGTGAAGAGCGTAAATTTGAATAATTAATTCCAGTGCATGTTAACCCCCTTACTTACACAATTCTGTTGACTGTTGCATCTTCACTGTCATCTGAAAAGAAAAGAAATGGTGACATCAGTCAAGCTTTTGCCTCATTCATAACTAATACCCTCCCTGGCTTATCTCTTATACACAATATTCTCATTTGTCTAAAATAAAATAAAGCGGCAAATATTCTTTTAAGAAAACATAACCAGGCTTCAGTCAGGTTTTAATGAAACTGGTCCTTCCATAGGATAAAAATGTGGTACTTATATAGGTTAGTAGCCTACTTCAATGTGCTTGTTTAATAGAAAAGCCCGTTTCTAGTTTTTACCTCGTCTAAAAACATTTGCAGATTTGTTTATTGTCAGAGAATTATTCATTTGTAGTGATTAAGTACAAATGTACACGTTAGTCTACTCTTCTGCATTGAGAATTTACAAACCCAAGTGAGTGAGCAACCGATGCCCTTTGACCCACTTTTGGGTCAGCCTGACGTGTGAATATCTCAGCAATGCTACATTCTAGCATGTCCTTTCAAGGTGTTCCAGAATCCTTAATATGCAGTGATTACAACAGCTTTTAAATGTCAACTCTCCTCCTCTGTACTTCAGTTTGAGTGAATTTTTATTCTTTGTTTGGAATCTAAAGTTCCTTAATATAGTCTAGATTAATTGAAAATTTGCTTATTCCTTATTGAGATTTTATACTTGAACTTGTAAGATTTATAAGAAGTGGAGTCATGTAAACATGGAAAAACCTTAATCAGATATTTACATTAGTTCTTCTATCAGCTAAAGATAACTTTTAGGGCTACACCATGTTTTCAAATGGCAGGCATGCAAGCTTGGGTCTTCTGAATCCAAAGACACACAAACATTGGATATGCAACAGGTACAGGAAACTGTATGTAGGTGAATTAAGTTGATAAAATTCGTAAAAAAAAAAAAAAGAAAAAGAAAAAAGAAAAAAAAACAGCAAATCAAATACACCTGTGAGACCATTAGGTTGAAATTAGGTGTGGTACATCACATTCCAAGTAATAATTTACCACAAAAAAAGCCCATGCTGTAAGTCGGGCCATAGTTTTTTTTTTGGAGATGGTGCTAATGAAACAAAGGTGACAAAAATTATACTCTAACTTAAAATATTTAACCAGGCTATTCTAGTGTAGCTGTAAATCTTTGTTTAATTTGGCCAATAATCAAGCCAGAAGTTAGGCGAACCTTGTTAGATAATCACTGCTTTTTCTGCCTCAGCTTTCTGAACTCAGAATAACCTTCTTGACCCCTTGCAGTTTGCCTTCAGGGCTGAGGCTACCCAAACAAGGACAAAGAGGCCATTCTGTAACTCTATATCTAGTTACTGTATAGAGGGTAATGAAGGCAATCTTCTCAAAGCCACTGGAAGTTAGAGACTTCAGACTAGCCTTAGCATTATAGCATTCTGGAGCTGAAACAGCTGCTTTCAATCAACACTATTATCTGTTACATAAGAGGGTGGCGTTGGGGGCGGACCAATAGGAAAGCCCTGGAACCAGCACACTGCGTGAATCACAGGGTTCTCTCAAATCTTTGCCATAATAGCAAAACAATAGTCTATGTTATGTCCTTTTGTTTGATAATGTCTGTGAAACTTCAGAAACTATTTATAATTGGAATGTATGGAATATAAGTCACAGATATGGAATTGCAAACATTTCAAGTTTGTAATTTCAATATGTAAGCATTTACAGATAATTTACAGACAAATGTTTAATATGAATACGCTGGGGATCAAAAAGTCGTGGAAATGACGAGCAACAATAGGCTCTTTTCCTGCTTAGGTATGCTGATGTGTGTTGTGTTCCAAAGCAATCTGCTTGTAATTCCGGTTGTGTTTACAAAGTGTTGCAAGGGAAGGAGATTTTTACATATGTGCATTGCATATAGGGGGATGCAAGGTAACCACATGGTTTTTGCTTGGAAAAAAAAATTACTTGATCGGTTACTTAACATTTACAAGAGTATGGTGGTTTTTGGAATCCTTTTTTGGGAAAGTGAAAAACTGAGAGGATTTCAATAACATTTTTGCACAACGCAGGCAAACAACAAAACCCACGCCGTACCCTCCGGTAAGAGCATGAGAGTGAGAGCTTGTGCAGTTTTGAGCGTTTATGCTTCAGGATCAGAGGACTCAGGAAGCGAGAAGGCCTCCTGGAGGGGAATGTTACACAGCGGACCCGTTTGTCCGCAGTCAAGGAGTGTCATTATCGAGTCTGAACATTCCTCGCAACCCTCCGACCCTCCTGTCTGTGCATCACAGAGAGCACCGCGGGGGGGGGACAGATTACATAACTGGAGTAGTGTACGTTGTTTTCGGCCTGAACATCTGGGCAGGTCTTTTCAGGCTGTCTCCTCGTGAGTCAGCAGGATGAAGTTGCTATGTGGGGCTAAACAGTCCTGCTGTGTTCAGGTGGGTAAAGGGGTTAAAATGTAAAAGGAACGAAAAGGAAATCGAATCATTTTACGCCAACTAACCCGATGCAACATTTGCAGGACATTAAAATAAAAACAAAACATCTCTGACAAACTAGGGCAATGCAATGTAAAGATCTACGAATCTTGTGAAAAAAACCAGCTAGTAATGCAACACTCTCCCATGTTTTGGATGCAGAGCACACACACACAATCTCAACATGACACAAATAAACACATATCCTCTCTCTTTATTGCGCGCGCACACACACACACACACACAATCTCATAATGACACAAATAAACACATATCCTCTCTCTTTATTGCCTGCGCACACACACACACACACACACACAATCTCATAATGACACAAATAACCACATATCCTCTCTCTTTATTGCGCGCACACACACACACACACACGCACAATCTCATAATGACACAAATAACCAAATATCCTCTCTCTTTATTGCGCACACACACACACACAATCTCATAATGACACAAATAACCACATATCCTCTCTCTTTATTGTGCACACACACACACAATCTCATAATGACACAAATAACCACATATCCTCTCTCTTTATTGCACGCGCACACACACACACACACAATCTCCTAATGACACAAATAAACACATATCCTCTCTCTTTATTGCGCGCACACACACACACACACACACACACACATACACACACACAATCTCATAATGACACAAATAACCACATATCCTCTCTTTATTGCACGCACACACACACACACACACACACACACACACAATCTCATAATGACACACAAATGAACACACACCCTCTCTCTTTCTTGTACACACATATACACACACACACACAGTAAAACTGTACACATGCATATCCCTCGACCTTTTGCTGTGAGAAATCAAGCACTCTACTTTTTGCAGCAAACTCCAGCCCTCCAGCTCAGCTATGAAGTACAAACTTTTATACACCACTCAAAGCTCTGCTTCGCCCCAATACATACCTGTGTCGAACTCCGCATTCTTCTTGTAGTGAGTTATGACAAAGTAGGAGACGATGTACAGGCAGACAAAGATGAGGACAGAGATCTGAAAAAAGATAGCGAGATGTTACTGAATTTGGCTGTCCTGTCTATAGTGACACATACTCTCCCTACACAGCGGATGTGAAACATAAGAGGAGCATTCTGGATGGACACAACAGAGATGATACTTCAATAATACACTGGTCATAATGCATTATACATTATAACGACAGCCTAATACACTTAGTTCCATACACTTACGCGCCTTCATTGCTTCACAGTTGAAGGGAAATTATAACATTAAAAGAAGTAAATAAAAAATAGCTAAAAAAAAACATGTAATGAAAAATGAACAAAAAAGTTCAAAACTCATAAAAGGAGGAGTTAAATTAATTAGGAACAATTCAGAGCTAGTAAGCAGACAAGAACAAAACACACATTAAAAGTTGAAATGAACTAAATACTGCTTCCCTGATTGGACCCCAAATAACAATAACAATTTTTCATTAACGTATGAAGAACTGACATTTATTATGAGTTAATACCCCACATATTTGCATCAGTCACGCACACAGAACCGCCGAGATGATTAATTAAGCAGAAAGGCTCATGGCGGACAGGATCCAGCTTTCCGGAGAGGATCAAACGAGGTGAGCGCCAGTCATAACGTGAATCGGGGAGTCACGCTTTCATGACTTCCTCCTTCTGAGTCAGAGGTAAAAGGTGACTGTGATTGGTGGGTTCAGTTAGGTCTGGGAAAAGGATTAATGGTACTATTCTTTGTCCAACCCAATGAAACAGGCTCCATGCTTTGTCCCACAGTTTAACGTAGCCTTCACAAAAACTGCACGCATGAAATAATCAATGTTTTTAATTAGCAGCACCAGTGCAGAGGAGGCCATGAACGGTAAGAAGCAGCATTCAATCAGTCAGACAATGACTACAGTACCCACAACATCTATGGAAATTTATGACATCACAATACCAATGCTCTAGTCTAATTCAATGACCTCCATGACGACCCTCACATTCATTAAGTTACTGTCAGCGCTAACACAGATTGCAAGCACACGATACACATACGCAGAAACAGACACATGCACATCCAGGCACATAGCCACAAATATATGCAAAAATATGCACGCATGCACACATACATGCATGCACACCCTGGATAATCCTCTCAATAACAGGTATTGATCCCCATCCAAGTATTGGAAAGTTGTATTTTAATTAACAAGCTAATTATAAACTGTGCAAAAACTGCCACCCTCTCTCCCATGCTGGGACGCCTAATTCAATTTACGTAGATGCTTTTATTTTTAGGTTGACTTTGAAGGGAAGAGAGAGACCCAGCACATAACTGGGGCGTGAGGACAATACAAGTCCTTTATGTCCAAAAGGGTGTGAGTTTTTTGGTTAAGGACACAACGTTTTGAGCTATATCTGTACATTGGTTTACCAGGAACTTCTTTAGCGTTAAAAAGGTTAGGATAGTTTGGCATACTAGCATGCCCTTTTGAATGGGTGCTGTCCCAAACAGGATTTTTTTTTTCTTTGTGTGATCCAAAGGAATCATGGGTGCTTGTTTAGTTTCTCTGAAACATATTAGTAGAAGTTATTTTTGATAGCAATAATTTTGTTCACAGCCACATTTTAAGATTTTTTTAAGGTCTAGAGATACAATTTATATGTGTGAGTAACTTCACATTGTTCCATTGAGATATAATTTTTTGGACTTTCTTCATTCTTATTTCAGAAAATTGGAAAGTAGAGATGGCTCATATCAAAAACAGATTACAAGAAACAGAGGTGCTTGGCCAGGGACAGAAACTAAGCTGCCCAGGGGAACTTTTAAGTGGAACTTGAATATTAGCCACTGTAAACATTGTAAATTTAAGTACCCAAAAGCCACTTACATACTCTAGGCTGAAATCTGGCCACTGCGTTCTCTGATAACAGCCTATACCATGGACAATGGTTGAAATTTGTCCTCACAGTTGCTCTGACGGTAGTTCCGGTCCTCTCTGTGGGTCCCATTCGCTTTCTGTGTTAGTTACAGTTAGGCATTGGGATTGGGATAGGGTAATTTCATGGTTGGAACTAGGTTTTGGTCAGCCTGCATCTGGAACAACTTTCAATTCATATTCACATATTCAACAAGATCTTGTTACTGTAGGGGTCAAATTTGACCAATGCAATGCCTTCATGTCAACATGTGGAAATGTCTCTCGAGAGTCCCTGCAGTTGACTCAAAACGCAGCCACTCATATTCAAAGTAGCATAAAGCCTCGCGTTAGCCCAGTGCTAGCTTCTCTCCATTAGCAACCCATTAAATTTTGCATTGATTCAAACTAAAAATAATAAATAAATAAAATTCAGCCAATCATTGCCAATGTGACCTCATCTTTGCCTTAACCTAAATCCCGGATCTATAGATCAATACCGATGTGAGAGTGGATCACAGAGGGAGATTAACACAGATCACTTACTCTCATGACAGGACCTGGTTTAATTCCCTAAAGCCACAGGGCTCTGAATGTGAAACGACAGCAGAAAAAGGAGGGGGGGGGGGGGGGGGGTTGGGGTCCTGGCACTAAGCATGGTTAGCTATGCCCTGATCTGGCCCAACTGAGGAAATGCAGTGAGGGTGAGCCAAAAAATCCATTCCAGCACCGTTAAAGCCTCTAGGGAAAAGCGCTGATGCAAAAATCTCATCTAAGGTAAGCTGACAAAGCAATGTGTATATCCAGTCCCTGGTTCAACATTGTGAAGTGCGGCGAGGTTGTTTTTGTACAGTTTACTGTACTGGTATTCTTACAAAGGAAAATGTAGGACTTTCATTGACAT
Organism: Albula glossodonta; assembly: GCA_019788955.1. NCBI lineage: Eukaryota > Metazoa > Chordata > Actinopteri > Albuliformes > Albulidae > Albula > Albula glossodonta. The sequence goes on along the minus strand of JAFBMS010000004.1, from coordinate 28,317,281 downwards.
GGTTTTTCCCTCTCACACTATTGTGGGTAAACAAAACCGATAACACAAACCCACCCCACCCCAAACACACACACACACTTCCATCCAACGTCTTTCCTGACCCAGCTTGTTGAATCAAACCCACAGGTGAGGGATGGAAAACATACATTCCTGTAAGTAGGGCTGGCTATCCTGCTCATTACGGGCTAACCTTTAGCCATTAACGGGGACGCATGACAGCCCCCCGCATGACTGAAAAGTGTCCTCTAATGAGTTTGCTCATATCAAACAGTGTCAGTATGACAAGCTGAAAGTGTCATGTCTAGATGCATTAGTCTATACGCACATAGACCAGTCTGGAAAAGAGTTCAAATCGAAAAGAACGTAAATAAAAGTATAGTGGTAAGGGTATGAGCTGGCTAATGATCTAGTGAAAGAGACGTAGAAGCGAGTAAAATGTTGAGGTGAAATTTTAATAACGCGTTCAGTAGAGTATTACTAAGATTCTTGAAACAACACCAGATCATTCATTGTCCTCTCGGCATTATCTGTCATCACGTCAGACAGCAACGTATCTTTATGAGCCCTTGACATGATCACTCAAAGCTTTACCACTACCTTAGTATGCCAGGTTATCTGCAAATAACGCGGTCTTGTTTATTTATTATCGTGTACGGTGATTTTGATTGCACGTTTGCTATGATGCGAACATCGTGTAGGCTTTTTGCATGACCTCAAAAATCTTTCACGTTTTTCCCATAGGGATGAAATCAGATTAGGCATGTATTTACAGGAAAACAAAGAACGTGACTGATTAAAAACAAAGACGGAGAACAAGGGGCTACAGCCTACAACTAAAAGCCTGCCAACAAGCCACAATACTATATTGTCATTGTAGCTAGATTTGTGCCCTAAGTTACACGTCAAAACTCAAACACAAGCACATCATCACAACAAACGAGGAGCATGTCAGCTCGAACAGACAGAAACCGCAATCAGGACACTGCTCCTTACTATTAACTAAGTTACAGTGACTGTTACTTACTATGGTCTCTCGAACTCGGTCGTGGAATATCTGCTCCCTGATCGACACGTCGTCTGCCTCCATCCTCCGACAACCATATCGTGAGTCATGCACACCTCACAGTTTGAATTAAAATTCTTAAAAGCTAGCCTTTCCCTCGGTCCCTATGCGTAAAGTCTAATGGTTTCGTCTCTCATCTGTTGGTAGCGCTTGCACCCACTCAAAACTGAACTGTACGCGGTCGCTAGTTTGCAACTTAGCTGGGAGGGCAACTACGCTCGGCCGCATTCCCCGCCCCAATCGAGTATACTGGCGTGCAATCTGCGTGTGGTTTAAAGCGTCTGGGGCGTAACTAGAGGTCCCTAACGTGAGGAATAAGTATTACAGGAATTTCAATGATCCTGAGTCCGGGAGAATATTTTTTGTATGAAGACTAACTTTGAGAAACCAAATGGGCTATGGGCTGCAGAAGAATTAGAGTGAGGTACTGAATTTGTTGTTCTGAATTCCCACTTTGGTACGACAGATTGCTGGGTAATTTAATGAAGATTTTTCATGGATTAAATTTTTGTGAAATTTCTGTAATTGCTTTTTGTTTTTCATTTGGCATTTTGGTAATCTCTAATGCGTTACTATATTTTTCAGCTGACTCTATAACTAGTAAATAAGTTTCAGTGAAATGTCTAACCTATAGGCTTATAAACATTGTGTAGAGCCTAAAATCATGTGTATTTGTAATAATTCATGCTGGTGTTGTATTGAATCCTGCATAAAACATATCTTAGAGATTTAAATTCCATTTTTCTTAAAACAAGGAATCCCCGCTGTCTGACAGATTGGAATATCTCACAAAGTTGTAGTATATAGCTAATATAAGCTACAGGTTACAGTAGGTTAGATATTGCTTCAAACTTCACATTCTGACACCTTGCCTACTCTACATTCTACCACAACATCTTTGAATTTTTTCGTAGGCCACCAGTTTAGGTGATTTGCAATAGTTGAGAACAAAATATAGTAACCTTAGTTTGAAGACGATTGCATGTATACGCAATATACTGTAGAATCATCCCGAAGATGCAAGGAATAAGGTCAGAAAAATGGAAATGACTGTCTTTAATAACCTTTCACAGGTGACAGTCGTTAGATGAGTAACAGCCGTGTAACAACATTTTAAGGTTTTCACATTTCCGATTGCAATGAATTTACCTGCTAATCCTTTTAGGAATGATGGACAATGCAAAACAGTTAGCGAAATAGCCAGTCTACGTGGTCTGAAGTGGGATAACAGATTTAGAGATTATCTTTGTCACAACAGTTAAGAGGAATCGTGTCCTGACAGAGAATGGACACTCAGAAATAACGTATCGATGAAGCACATTTTAGTCTTCCCAGTACAAGGGATGCTCATACCTCCCTGATTCAACTAATGGAACATAAATAAACTCCTATTTGGGGGGGGGGGGGCGTAGATACATAAACTCAGAACTCATTTGCAAGGAAAACCAAGGGAATGAAAGTGTTCAAACAATGCGAAGGATCGTGAAGCCGGACAGATACGATAGGAACAATTACATTGCCAGGTGCAGAAAGCAGGTTTTGTGGGACTTTTACTTTGAGTCCCAGAGTGCCATAGGATCTCTAATGACCGCAGCTAGTCAGGACCTGGGTTTAACATATCATCCTAAGGACACTCTTCTTCAACAGCACAGTGGGCACCATTACTGTGCCGGGGCATTTGATTTTCTTTGGTCCCTCTCCTTCTTAGAGGGAACAGCACCCCAGCTTAACCCTCAACAACTGTAGGAGTAAGTTTTTCCAGTTTTTCCAGGAGGTTCCCTATCGGAGTATAGCACCAACCAAGCCCAACCCTGCATAATCCAGAAGTGACATGAGAAGACGTTTTCGCATCCAAATATTTTCAATTAGGACAAATTCATTGGACGTGATTGCACCAACCACTAAAAATGAGTGCAATTTTGGGTGCAATGTGAGGTGCAGCAAGGGTGAGTATTTTACAGGAAGGTAAAGATAGCAGAGACAGTCAGGCAGGGGGATTGTTTTGTTTGTGTGTGCTGGCAGTTGCTAATAAAAGAGAAAATGCAGAGCTCAAGTAAAAAGGGCGGATTACAAGACATAGCAGATGAAAAACTTGAGTTAACATCGCACAACTTCAAAACTCTGCTTATTTATAGAGAGTGATGCTTTTGGCATCACTGGACCTTTATAAAAGACTTGTACACTGTTGACACACCAAGGATGGCACATAACTTCTGGTAACAATGCATTCTATATCATCCCTGGAGCCCAGTTCAAACTAGAGGATTCTGATCTCAGACCAGTTTTGATGAGCGTGCCAGAGCAATATCGTGCAGTGATCTAACTGGCAGCACAGGCAGGGGTCAAGACTTTAATCAAAACTGTAGCTGATTTCCATGCTTTGGTATTTGTTTTTGTTGCTATAGGAATGGTCACTAGCTGTTTATATGAGAAGCCTATTGTTAGGATATTTTGCCCTTCTCCGTGGAACCAAGTGCAGGACAATGAAGAACACGCTGACGACTTCTCTTAAGAGAATGTTGATTTATTACAATGTGCAAGGGAGAGACAAGCTCAGAACATTCGGGCTGCCTGTGCCAAGAGAATCTCTAAAGAAGCAAGTTGTGTGGTGTGTTGATATACAGTTCATGGTCATACATATCAAAGGAATGAGATAAGGGGCAGGCCAGAGACAACTGGTCTTGTCCCTCCATGGGAACCCTGGCAGAGCCATTAGCAGGAGTATGCTGTGGAGACAGGATACCTTACAGAAATGCAAATGTTTGGTTGATGACTGGAGCTGGCTAGGCCAAAGGTGGAGGTGTCACAAAGTACGAATACAGAATAGAACACAGTTCTGTCACCTACAGGAAGCCTTAAGTAATATAATAAAAACCTGGAACCTATCACTATAAAGGACTTACTCACATGCAAAAGCATTCATTTTGCATTGTATGAGTTAAATTCATCCCCTTAAGCAGCAATATTCAGTTTTTCAGTATTTTTGCAGTGCTCATTTGATTTAATTTAGTTTAACTGTACTGATTTATTTTTGTGATATGACGATTTCAAAAGTAGAACATATATTTGTAATATTACTCCTATGAGTATCAATGAGTATTACAAATCAATGAGTATTATGAGTATTACAAATCAATGGTCATATTATCATGAAAATTCATATTCTATACATCCCAATGTTCCATGGAATTATTTTTTCTTTGTGTGTGTGTGTGTGTGTGTGTGTGTGGATGTGGGGTAGATAAGATACAACCCATGATTGATTATTTGAAATTTGTGTTTAATTACCATGTGAAATTCAGTGTAGATCAGTGGAGTATAATCAGTACAGCATAAACAATCGGGTTCAGAAGTTAAAGTCTTCCAGCGTGCACTGAGAGGCACCTGGGAGCACAGGCTCTGGGAGGTGTCTGAAGAAGCTGCTCCTCCAGTCCCTTCTTATACAATATCAGAAGGCGAAGGCATTACAGAAACTGCTCAATACCATTCCAAGATTTGCATGAAATCTTTTCAGCACAGTTTTAAATATAAGTGATGGTTATTTGTTACCATGCCAGTGTGGCTCTCTGGCCATAGCTAGCTGGCAACAGCATTGCTGGGACTGGAAAACCTGGTGAGCTGCATGACAAACAGGTGCATTTACAGCATGCACCACCAGGAGGCACTCCATCACAAGTGTGACTGATACCAGAGATACAGTGCTTGAGCCAATTACATTTTGTATTCACTCCCAGCCCTTGTTCTCAGTGTGTAAATTTCAAATTACACCTACAGTGCATCTACCTAATCTGTTTTGAGTTGCTGTGTAACCAAAACATGTACAAGCAAACAAAGAACCTTACAGCAACAATAACAAGCTCAGTTTTATAGCTGGTGATTGCCGTTTTGTTTTGATTACTGTTTTACACAGACTTTCAGCAAACTGAAATGCTAAATGCAGGTTAATATCCAACGGTCAAGGAGGTTGCCTTTCCATACGATATTGGGACTCCAAAGTAAGGGAGGATGCCAAGATTTGTTTCTGGGGCAAGGAGGAGACAAGGTGGAAGTGGAGGAGAGGAGAACACATTTGTTGAGTATCGGTACACACCTTAAATCTTTACGAAGATTTAGTATAGATTCACTCCCAGTATAGTGTACTTTGTAGTAGGGAATAGTGAACAAGTAATCAATTTTGGACATAGCTATAGGGTGTTTCCCAATACTCTAAAAACCGTGTCCCCGTTTCCTCCACTACCAGCATGTCTCCTCTCTTACCCAGCAGAATTGGCGTTTGCACCTAAGCATCAGTCAAAATTTATGATAGGGCCACTTCATCAATAGTCAATATTGAATATGAAGATGGAGGTTAGATGTCCCAATTCTCTTTTCCTTTTTTCCCCTCCGCTACCTTCCTCTACATACTTCTGGGTAGGAGATGAGTGGTAGTGGGGAAGTGGAGCAGGAGTGAAGAGTTTTACGATGCAAGTCCTGTAATGGTGAATTGATTATGTGTAACACTTGATAGACAACAGCAATATCAACAAATCAATATCATCTCATTACATATATTGTCTCATTACCTTATTTCAGTAGCGAACGACAGTCGTTAGTATGTATGTAGAACAACATAGTCAACGTCAGCTAGACACGTAGTTATTTTATTTTCTCCAACTCCAACAACACCAAATTAGAGCTTTTGGGACCCTGTGCTTTTCAGCGTTTGATTCATCTAGCCTTTATCCCTGTGTGGGACCGGAAGCTGTTTGGAGTTAGAGGTAAACACTACCGGAGATGCTCTCGTCGCCAGAGAAAACAAGCGGAGAGCCAGAGACATAAATCCAGCAATCAGGGTCCATCGCCTGTCACGACAGGTGAGACGCTTATGAGGACGGAGTAAGAGACGAGACGTTAAAAAAAATCGTAAGTGCAGCTACAGGTGTCTATGTAGTTCTTGTTCCTCACGATTTACCAGCAGAGCTGTCTACCCAGCCAGCCAGCCAGCAAGCGAGCTATTGCTAGCTAGCTAGCAAGGTCTAGCGCATTGGTTGGGCGGTGGGTGCCATAGCAACGGGGCAAAAGAAACATTATTCAGCTTCAGACAGACACAACAGGACAAAATACAATGTCAAAAACCAGTCATTCAGACGCGACATTTGATACATTATTATTCTTATTTGTACTTTGCAGCCTCGTAGTTGAATTTAGCAGAGCTGTCACGTTTGTATCGCCGGTTCATGCATTCAGTGTGTGCATATGTCTGTCTCATTGGCTGAGTATGTGTTGAGCTAATAGGAGGAGCACAAGTGAAGCCTATTTTTACGTCTGGCTAGCTAGCTTGGTAGCCACACTCGAAGCCATATATTAACGTCTCGCTAGTAGCTAACTAGCTATGTTTTAGCAGCCTGCTGTTTAGTTGGTAGCTTGATTCCGAATGCCTACATATTGCATGTTTTCGATACTGCTGTACTAACTACATACAGCACATTAGCCAGCTACATTAGCTAGCTTTTGTGAAGTGGTTTCAATTGGAATGGCTTGCTAACGTACCGTTAGCGCGTTAGCTCGAGTATTAAGCTGTTCAAAAACAGTTTGCTTAACATTGAGCTGCGGACCAGCCAGTTTTTTATTTGCGAATTTAATAGACAGGGTCCATGACGGTAGCTACGTTAGTTATTATCCGTTCGAGCTGTAATGTTGGTCAGAAACTTGTGTGAAAGTCTTACTATACTTCAACGCAGTGCTGTCTCATTAGCTGATAGTGAAATGCAACACAAACTGCTCCCCATGAAAATGACGATAATGACATTTTTCAATAGCAAAATGATAAGAGGATAGTTCATGTTATTGAGTTTGTAGTTATCCCCTCAAAACCATTGTGTCATTTTTAAGGGGTCTTTGGCTAGCCATGTTTTGTATGTAACTTAGCTTGCCATTCAACTCAAAAACTTTGAAATGCATTGAAAATATGCTTTTGATGATTTCTTATGTATTTATTTGTTTGGAGCTACCATATGATTGTCAGTGTACTAATTAACATACATTATCCACAAAATGCTGTGAATGAAGTGATAAAAATAATAGTGTTCTGGAGATGTCTGAATACAGTGATTTATTTACGGTTATTTTGATTTATTTACAGTGATTTTATTTATGGTTATCTCAGTTTTCTTAACAGTGCTGCTTTAGAGTTTATTTAAAAGTGAAGTTGTTTGTGGCATTTTCGATTTTGTTGAAATGTAATATATACAACAATCCATTGTTGATAAGAATTTGAATTGGTACTTTTAGTACTAAAAGTACTGTCTAGAAAAAATCAAAACAGGTATTGGCCATTCAACATAAACATATGATCTGTATATTTCACAGAACAGGCTTTGTGCAATTTGATATATCATTTTAATATTTTTCATAATCCTATTATGAATATATATTCATATATATCTTCTAAGAATTGAATGTGTGCAATTATGTTTGACCCTAAGTGTGCTTAAATTTAAATTTCATGTAATTGGCAACATTTTATCATTTAGTATATTTATACTACAGCTACTAACAATAATAATAATAAACTTAATATGGAAAGCGCACAGTTCAAGTGCAAATAACAACAAAAAAAGAGTGTATAACAACAAATATACAACATTAAATCAATATTAAAAGCCATTTTATAAAAGTATATTTAAAAGGGATTTAAAGGAGAACTGAGTGTTTCTATACTTCAAATTGATTTTTTTACCAATAATGTTAATTTATAAAATACATTAAAAAAAAAAAAAAGTCCTGAGCTCTGGAAAAATCCAAAAAATCATGGTGATTTTTGCTACATTTTCACACAAAATGACTGTAATCACACCAACAGACATGGCATTGGTGTTATTTTGTTCCTAGGTATAATTATTTTAAACAATGCCCTTTACTTCTTAACAATCTGTGTTACGCTACAATTATATAGGTTTTTCAATTTAGTTTAGGTAGTATTTTTTAGCAAGTGGCATAAAACATTTATTGAGAAGTATACCACACAATGTATTGCATCCCAGATGTTGTATCATGTTGAGTTCTGTTCCTTAATGTTAAACTTAATGTTAAAACAACATTTAAAGCTGATTAGTGACTGTTGAATAGTAACTGTAAAGATGCAGAAAGCAGATGTCATCCATAGATTGTCATGTGAATGGCACTACGAGTATTGTGCTGAATTGTATGTGAATATCTGAGTCTGGTTTTCCTACTAAGCGTTTTTTAGTTTTGCTAACCAGTCTGTCCATCTTCTGTCTTGGTTTATGGGTTTGAAAGGAGAGTTTCTACCTGTCAGCACGTCATGTGTTGACTTAGCTCAGGTTAACTTTGGCTTGTCTTTTCCCCCATTTACTGTACCTCTTCCTTCAGTGAATTTTTTCTTATGCCTTTTACCCTTTTGTCTACCTAATGCACAGTCTTTCAGTATGCCCCCTCCCTCTTGCCAATACATTTTTTTACTGTCACCTGTATTCCTCTGGCAACCTCATTTCTTAGTGGTCCCTATTTGAACTCACAATGATCAAGCAAGGGGGACTTTTAACCACGCTGTTGGTGAAAGAGTTGTATTTTACAGTGATCCAATCATATGAAGTGTTTTAAGAGTCTTACTGTTGAGAGCAAAGCATTTTTATTGGTTCATATGATTCAGTGATTTACAGTATCGTGCAGCTCCTCTTTCTGAGTGGTTCATCAAGCTTTAACTACAGTTGATAATATAGCTGATCTGTTTTTGGTGTATCAAGACTGGAAATAGTGGTGTGGCAAAGCCTCCAGTGAAATACGAAAAAGCAAGGTAGTGGGAGAAAAAGAGAAAGAAGAAAGCAATGGAGGAGAAATGAAAGGTAAATATGTACCAGGTCTTTTTTGAAATACAGAGGGCAGTTTTCTTCAAACAGGTTCACTTGAACCCTGCTAGTGTCACAGGACTTGGGGCTAAGCTTACTGTCACTGACAGCATAGCCGGCTGGTATTTGTCAAGGAGATAGACGATGTTCTACGTCTGAGGGAACAGGGACTCTCAAGGGGAATGCCTGATGACCGAAGCGCCGTTTTAAGAGTCGGTTCTGTCTGTCCCCACAGTCAGCTGATGTCAGGATGGATGCTGATGACTGCAATGGCCGTTCCTATGTGTCAGGTAAGCTGGCAGTGGGGTGGCGTATCTACATTTGCGCGCTAATTCAGTACGTCGAAAAACTGTTACATGATAGCGAAATTGATCAGGCTAGTGATAAGGGTTCTTTGTGAGCTGCATGTTTTTTTTCCTCCCAAAGGATTTCATAATTTTAAATGAAATTTGTATTTTGTTAACATTAGTAGGCACAACTTTAAGCCTCTGTTTTGCTCTTTCGATTTCCGTTGTGAGTTTGATAAGAGAATGGAGTGAGTCTAGCTGAATCCTGGATTGTGCAGTACAGCATCAGTCAAGATCTTGCACTGTATCGTGTGGACATATAAGTGATGAGAATTACTTTTTGAGATCAGCTTACAAATGCTACTCATTCTTGAATTATGGAAAACTGCCAACACAGAAGAACTTTATTGGACAAGAGCACAAGGATGTAGTTCATTCACAGCCAACTGTTAAAACTGAGCAACAGTCAGTGTCAGGTTGCTTGATTGAAACAGCCAGTTTTGTTCTACAGTCCTCTGTATTATTTTGTATTTCAAATCACATTACCGACTATTGGGCAACATGATATAACTCAGAAATCATTGCTAAATTATTGCAGCGGATTGTGTGATTCCCAAATTTTTAATATCCTGCGTTGAGTCATGGATGCCCTTCACAACCTGTGTCTGTTTCACTTGCAAAATACTCAATTAACATAGGGTAACATAGAGTAATAGGCCTACATTTTATTTTGTATTGCACTTTTCACAAAACTAAAAGCACTGAAAAACTCAGTGGAAACAGATAACGAATACAGCATGAAATCACAATACACAATAATCAAAACAACATCAATATTCTAAACTGAGTTTTTGGGTTTTTAAGTGTGTGCCATAGCAGTAAGTTTGTTCATATCTAATGCGTTGGGAAAAATATCTCAGACTTTGGTGGCTGCCTATATAGGGTCATTCCTTGTGAAAATGGAACTGAAATGCCCTCGCTGTTTTGGATTTGACTGGAAAACGGTATGAAGAAAGATCCTTTGCTGCAAGGGTTTTTGGGAAAAAATTATATGTATAAGCATTAGTGAGAAATAGTGACTCAAAGTCTTAATAAAAGCACTTTCTTTAAAGAAATTTTCTCAATATGAATGGCCAGTTGGGAAACGATCCTGCACTGACCTGTAATTACTGTGATAACTGTTTAGCGTATCCTCTTTGCGTACAAGCTACAATTACTCAAAATATCCTATACGATTCCAGGATATAAGACCTAGGGTCCTGGATAGGAGTACATAAAAGATTTCATAAAAATGTTCTGTTCAGTGTTTTTACCAAAAATGATGTGTTTATCCATGAATATCAAATATATGTTAAAAATCATAGTCAAAGTCAGAAAGGGAAAAGGGTGCCAAACCATGGAGAAATTTATATGACGGAATTATTTGAAATTCAGGATTGAAAGGTAGACACAATGAAGTAAGTTGCTAAATAGATCGGCCAAATGTCAAATCTGACTATATATATGTGGATATATGTATATATATATATATACATATATACACGTGTATACATATATGTAACATGTGCGGGGTGGTGTGTGTGTTTTCGCAGGCAGTGGAGACTCTTCGATGGAGAGGGAGTTCACTTGTGGCTTGGGGGGGCCCAGCGTAAGCACTCCCAATAGCCGGCACACCTCACCCAGCCGATCCCTCAGTGGTCAGTACACAGTAACCACTGTCCATGTCTGCTGTGGCCACATTTTTATTATTTTTTTTTTTAATCATTTATTTTTACCTGCAAACCCCATTAAGATCACAACTATTTTTCAAGGGGGAGACAAAATAACAAAAATAATGGCAAGACAAATTAATGGCAACGAGACAAGTCACAATATAAATGGGCGAACAGTTTAATAACGGGTGCGCTTTTTAGCATGGATACTGAAAGGTTGAAAACAGAGAATGATATTAATGCACCCATTTCAAGTTTACTCTGAGGTTATTGTGGCTTTTGGGTGCGAGGTAGTTAAAATCAATTTTCCCGAGGTTTGTGGAGGGTCAGGAGTAACCGTTTGCCAGAACAAAGTTGGTAATTAGAGGAATTCCTAGATGGCAAAGAACAAAATTAGAAAGGAAGCTTTCCAAAAATTGCTTTCTAAGTAAACAGATGTCAATGAATTGATCAACACACTGGTGTTTGGAATGAACCATGAAGCACATGTGGCAACTCACTTGAATTTCAGCAAGAGCAGTGGTAGACAAAATCCCTGTGTAGTCATGCAACAGCTTGGTAGGCCACGACTTTGTCGAATTTGGCCACACTTGTAACGACACTACCATGCTTGTAGTCATGCAGTGCTTTAATGTGTTGTTTAAATATGAAATAAAGAACTGTCCTCATTAAGCGTTTAAAACCGTAAGCCTTGAAAAACAACAGTAAGTAAAATATTCATAAATAATAGACGTGTGTTCACGTTAAACACAACATTATGACTTGTGTCTCTGAGTCTGAACAAGGAGAGAATTTTGATCCAGCTACAAGCAAAACGGTAGATTCAAAATTGATTGTATCATAAAATAAGTTGATTTCCTGAGGTATACACACTTTTCATAGCCTAATTGACCTGATGAAAGCCTAATGGTAGAGACATATTGCTCACAGTTTTACTAAAATAAATCTTTGGGGAGCATAATTGTGTTATGTGGGTATTCTTGTCTTATTTTGCATAAATGTATCCTACTTTTAAAGTGTCTGGCAGAATGATTCATACCTTTCTCAGAGAAGAGATCTGTCCATGCGTGAACACTGTGTATGATTGATCATAATGCCGGTTAGATATTTATGTAACGCGACCTCTAGGTGTGTTCAAGATTGATGCACCATTTTTCATCTCCGTCTTTCCAGCAAACTCCATCAAGGTGGAGCTGTACAGTGACGAGGAGCCAGGCCGCGGGACGGGGGCGGAGGAGAGGGGCGGGGACGACAGGGAGGAGGGGTGGAAGGACGAGAGAGGGGAGAGGACGGAGGAGGGGAGCCCCGACCTGGGCGGCGGGGGGGGGAGCGGGGGTTACGGCGAGCTGGCCAGCCCCGAGCCGGTCTCCCCGGGCGCCATCCGTCTGCCGAATGGGAAACTGAAGTGCGACGTGTGCGGGATGATCTGCATCGGACCCAACGTGCTGATGGTGCACAAGCGCAGCCACACAGGTGAGTGGAGCGGCCTCTATACCCCGATACACCCACCAGGGGGCGCTCTGGCCGATGGAAATGGCAGAGGGGTCCTGACTAACGCGTTCCAGAGAGACCTGCTCTTAGTGCAGATTGTCTTTACAAGGTGGCACACTGTGTCCACCCAAACCCCGAAGGGGATTTACGAAATAATGATTGTGTTAACAAAGTCTGTAGCATTGGGTGAATTGTGCAATAAATAGCACCCAGCCGACCAGGGGTAGCTGCTAGGGTGCGATGAGAATAAAATTTTACCAGCTTAGCCCCTATCTAACTGTAGCCTTGCCTATGTGGACCTCTGGCCATAGCCAGTAACGGTGTGTCTGGGACTCCAACACCCAGTCACAAGGCTCATGTCTGTTTCCTAAATTAATATTTTACTGAGTGAGCCACCCAAAGGAAATTTCTGACTAATATTTATGCACTTTGTGATTCATTTGGTTTCACATTCTGTTTAGAATTCATTATTCAGCTCTTTGTAGCCTATGTAAAGTCTTTTAAAAAAAAAAAAAAAAAAAAAAAGTGACTGTGCTAAGATAATTTTATTCTGGCCAAGAGTACAGCCCATTTTGTTTATGTTTATGACTGAGTTTATAATGCCAGGTCATGTATTGGATTTGTTTTGGTAGTTGTCGATATGTATTCAGGCTGAGTGACAGGCTGAGTTTCTGCACTGATTCTCTTTTAAACTGTTAAAGTAACAAATTGACTTAAGTAATACATTTTTTATTGTTTGTTAAAATTAAATGTTTTCCTTTCCACTCCATTTATTTGGTGCCATACTCGACTGCTTTTTCGTCTTGTTTACGTATGTTATATAACTGTAATGACAATGGACAAAATGTCCCAATCGTTTAGCTCTGCAGTTGACTGTTGATGCCTGATGGCATCATTTATGTAGCCCAACCGTCATTGGTGCTACCTAATGGGGTGTGTTTGGTGGCAGGTGAAAGGCCGTTCCAGTGTAACCAGTGTGGAGCCTCCTTCACCCAGAAAGGAAACCTGTTACGCCACATCAAGCTGCACTCCGGGGAGAAGCCCTTCAAGTGCCCCTTCTGCAACTATGCCTGCCGCCGCAGGGATGCCCTCACAGGGCACCTCCGCACTCACTCTGGTGAGGAAGGGGCAGGGGAATAGCGAACTCTGTTGAGAAAGGGGAATAGCACACACAGTGTGAGGGAAGGGGAATAGCACACACAGTGTGAGGGAAGGGGAATAGCAAACTCTGTTGGGAAAGGGGAATAGCAAATTCTGTTTAATAAAAGGGGATAGCACACACAGTGTGGGAAAAGGGGAATAGCACACGTGGTGTGGGAAAGGGGAATAGCAAACACAGTGTGGGGAAAGGGGAATAGCAAACACAGTGTGGGGAAAGGGGAATAGCAAACACAGTGTGGGGAAAGGGGAATAGCAAACTCTGTTTAAGAAAGGGGAATAGCACACACAGTGTGGGGAAAGGGGAATAGCAAATTCTGTTTAATAAAAGGGGATAGCACACACAGTGTGGGAAAAGGGGAATAGCACACGTGGTGTGGGAAAGGGGAATAGCAAACACAGTGTGGGGAAAGGGGAATAGCAAACACAGTGTGGGGAAAGGGGAATAGCACACACAGTGTGGGGAAAGGGGAATAGCAAATTCTGTTTAATAAAAGGGGATAGCACACACAGTGTGGGAAAAGGGGAATAGCACACGTGGTGTGGGAAAGGGGAATAGCAAACACAGTGTGGGGAAAGGGGAATAGCAAACACAGTGTGGGGAAAGGGGAATAGCAAACTCTGTTTAAGAAAGGGGAATAGCACACACAGTGTGGGGAAAGGGGAATAGCACACGTGGTGTGGGAAAGGGGAATAGCAAACACAGTGTGGGGAAAGGGGAATAGCAAACACAGTGTGGGGAAAGGGGAATAGCAAACTCTGTTTAAGAAAGGGGAATAGCACACACAGTGTGGGGAAAGGGGAATAGCACACGTGGTGTGGGAAAGGGGAATAGCAAACACAGTGTGGGGAAAGGGGAATAGCAAACACAGTGTGGGGAAAGGGGAATAGCACACACAGTGTGGGGAAAGGGGAATAGCACACACAGTGTGGGGAAAGGGGAATAGCAAACACAGTGTGGGGAAAGGGGAATAGCAAATACAGTGTGGGAAAAGGGGAATAGCACACATGGTGTGGGAAAGGGGAATAGCAAACAGTGTGGGGAAAGGGGAATAGCACACATGGTGTGGGAAAGGGGAATAGCAAACAGTGTGGGGAAAGGGGAATAGCACACACAGTGTGGGGAAAGGGGAATAGCACACACAGTGTGGGGAAAGGGGAATAGCAAACTCTGTTTAAGAAAGGGGAATGGCACACGTGGTGTGGGAAAGGGGAATAGCAAACACAGTGTGGGGAAAGGGGAATAGCACACATGGTGTGGCAAAGGGGAATAGCAAATACAGTGTGGGGAAAGGGGAATAGCACACATGGTGTGGCAAAGGGGAATAGCAAATACAGTGTGGGAAAGGAGAATGACACACAGTTTATGAAAGGGAATTAGCTCACACAGTTTGAGAAAGGGCGATAATATACACAGTTAGAGAAAGAAATGTTTAGGAAAGGGGAATATTGTACAGTTTCAAATGGGGTGAAAGAGAATTTCGAAAGACCATTGAGAAAGAGAATTGAGAGCACACTTAATTATTAATTTTTAATATTGCTCAAAGAGTGCATAAAGAGGGCAGTAAACCCATAGTAAAATATTGGATGGACATACCAGGCATTAGTAATCGGCATTTCAAGGACCATCTAGCTTGTTTTCAGTGTGGCTGTGGACCAATGTAGAACTTCTTTCTTTTCCAAAGAATTTAAAGTAATGGAGTCTGACCTTCATTTTAAGACACTCGTCACAATGTAAGTGTAGTGCTAAGCTTTTCTCCTTTTTTGAACAACTTTTGGTGTCCTTGAAGTGTTTTGTGACTGAGTGAGCTGAACAGAGTCGTCTGCGGTGTGTGTGGGTGGCATGTATAGCCCGTCTGTAAAGAACTGTCTCTAATGTTCTCTCTCATTCTTCCCCTTGCACCTCAGTGTCCTCCCCCACTGTCGGGAAGCCATATAAATGCAGCTACTGCGGGCGCAGCTACAAGCAGCAGAGCACACTGGAGGAGCACAGAGAACGCTGCCATAGCTACCTGCAGAGCCTGGATCCCCAGCCCACACACAGTGCCCACGCGCAGGGTAACAACCGAACCCCTCCCCCGCCCCACCCATTCCCAACAGACCTACGATAATGCTCAAACGGCCCCATCCAAAACAAGCCACCCAAATTTAGAGTAATACACCAAATGCCTTGCTTTACTGTGTAACTTAAATATATGGATACAATCAGGGTGACTCAGTCATGGTCCCTGTCACACTCAGGGGAGGTATTAACAGGCAAGAATTTTATCCTAAAGTATCATAACAAGACCGCTTGACCACATTCCGGAGGTGAATCAACATGTTAATGAACCTTTTTCAGTGATAGTAAGTGGGTATACTTGCTATCACTGAAAAGGGTTCATTAACATGTTGATTCACCCCCTGAATGTGTTAAAGGCCATTAAATTAGGTCTTAAAAACACAGACCCTCAACTGTACTGTTGACAGACCATTATTTTTAATAGCTACAACCAACTGTTTTCAACTCCCACGGCCAATGGGAGACGCACTGTCATGCTGAAATGTGCGCCGGTAAAAGTGTAGAGCTTGAATTATCAACAATGACAGACAATGAAACAAATGACCTGTACCGCCTACATCTCCGTCAGTGAAGCTGAAGAGAATAAGAAGTCTGGAACATATAGGTAGCTGCAAAATTTGGGTAAAGACGAGGGTGGACATTGGTGGTGTGGCTTTTTTTGAAATGGAGAACATTGCAGGATCTCAGGAGATTTTAGACTGACATGGAGCTGGCTGTATTTCCTCTACTTCATCACTAAGGCAGCTGTTTTGTCTCTTGTCCACAGCCACCGTTAGGGAACTGGTTTAATTTACAAGTAAGAAGCGTTGTCTCACCGTGGACATGAAATACTATTTCGAGGCCACTTGTCTGGTATGCCTGCAGATACATGAACTGAGTGTATGAGACTGTCATACTCCAACTGCACAGGCAGTGCGTAATTGGTGGTGCAGCTGCATTGTGGAGAGAATCAAGGGTTAATCGTCACGTGAATCAAACCAATCACTTGCCTATGTCTGTGTTCAGGCGGGCAAATTTCTTCGGAAGAAGAAATATTTTTCTTAACAATTAGATGTCACAAAACAGTGCTGTGCGTTGCTCTTGTTGTGACTTTTATTTTAATCCATCCCAGCATCCCCAGCCCATCTTTTCCCTCCCCCGTTTTAAAACGTCTGCAGTCACTGTCACACACCACGCCCATTGCGCAGAGCACTGCGGCTCTGCAGTGGCTGCGTTCCTTTGATGTGTTCATCTGCGAGCCGGCGATGCCACCCTGCAGGCCAGGACGCACTGCATTAACACACAACAGGGACCTGCCCGCAACAGATTATGATTATAACATTTTATACTTTTTAAGGTTGGGTTTTGGACGAGGACAGTTAAGTGTGTAACGGTGTTTGCAGATCGTTTTTCTCTGCTCAGATGACCTCCTAATTACCAGTCCTGTCAGACTGCGTAGTTCTCTGTTATTGTGTGCTGCAATGAAGGAGGCGTTTTACTTCCCAAACATGTGAAGTTAAACTCTACAGGGATTGTAAAGGGGACAGATTCCATCCCCCTGCTTCACTCAGTGGAGTTTGGTCAGTTGAATTTATAGCCACCTATCTTGGTAAAATAATGTTAGACAATGTCAAATGATGTGAAATTCGACAGACAAAAAATGTCATCTGTGTACGAGGAAAGGAGATTTTTTGCAAACTGAACAGGAGATGATATTATAGCCAGAGAGACCCAAGAGAACTTGCATGACTTGGGGGGGGAAAAGTTTGCATCAAGTTCATTGGGAGCATAAAGTAAACCATTGCCAGCTTAACACTGTCCTGTGAGCGCAGTGGGTAAGCGACACAATCATTATCATCCCCTCTCCATCATTCTACCCTGGACAGTAGCCTCCTGGGCCGCTGTGTATGTGTGTTTTACGGTTCTGTCCTGCACAGGTGAGGAGCTGCGGGACCTCGACTACATGCCTGACTCCATCATCCAGCCCTCTGCTGACAAGATGACCTTCATCGACCGGCTGGCTAACAGCATCACCAAACGCAAGAGGTCTACGCCCCAGAAATTTGTAGGTGAGAAATTTGTTGATGAACCTGAAAACTCTGTGTCTGTGATTCTGACTACTCCATGTCAGCCAAGCCAATCTGAAACGGCTGTGTTCGGTTGTGACTCCACACGTCCCACGTTTGATCCAGAATGAATTTAGAGGCGTCCAACTTGGCCCCATACCATCTTTGAGGGGGGTCATTATCATGTTTCATTTTCAGGTCCTTATAAAAATTCCATTGCGTAATGAAGAAAATATGAAAAAGGAGATTTTCAGAGGTATATGTAACACAGCTGAAATATACAGCTAAACATTCCTTTTATTTGTTTTTTTTTTTAACTCAAAAACAAATGAAACGATAGATAAGGGAATATATTCAAGGCCAACAAGTGAGCGAGTTGCTGGTCTTTCTTGCAAAACAAATTCCTCATTGGACTCCCCTCATCTTTGACTGCTCAGTCTGAGAAGCAGACACTGCATAGAAGTACGCCACCTTAAGGTTGGATGTAAAATGATCCTTGGAAGGATTAATTTGGCCTGTTTAATTTGGGTTCTTTTTATCATTTTTAGTGGGCTGATTGTTCAAAGGTGCAGTTTAGAGCCAACACAGGTGCTCCAGTATATCATTGTAAATTTTTCAGCAAGGAATTAAATGATGGAAACGTTCGAAAATGCATGTAGAAGAAACTGTTTTGTGTATTTACTCGTTTCTGGTGGTTTGTGAGTGAAGAATGAGCATCGATGGTGTTTAGCACGTGCCAGCAGGTCTCCATATTTGTTTCCGCACAGGGGAGAAGCACATGCGGCTGAGCCTCGTTGACGCACCGTATGAGCTCAACGCTGGCTTTGACAAGGAGGGGGACGCAATCGTCTCACAGCAGGGGGGCGCTGACCCGCCCAACTTTGTGGCTGTTGGAGGGCCGTACCTGGGAGCACAAGGGGGCGGGGGTGGTGGAGCCCCGGACCCCGTCCGACCCCTCAGGCTCCCTCCCCCTCACTCAACCTGCCTGTCAGAGCTCACCCCCGTCATCAGCTCCGTCTACACCCAGCTGGCCCCCCTGGGCCCACGGATGGACTGCTCGGGCAGTGGAGGGGGCGGGGCCCTGGGCCTGGGCGGGCGGGAGGCGGGAGAGGGCCATGAGGACCTGCCCCCTGGCCGCAGCCATGCCCCCTCCCCCAGCAACGGCTGCCAGGACTCCACGGACACAGAGAGCACAGCGGAGGAGCAGTACCCAGTCGCACTGCTGCCCGCCGCCAACTCAAACAGCCACCCCCCTCCGCCCCTGCCCCGCGGCCGGGATAGGCACAGCCCGAGTCATGCCAAAGAGAGGGACGGTGAGCGCGAGAGGGACGATGGCGGCCCACTCCATCAGCCTCAGACCCTGCCCCCAGCGCCCGGCCCCGCCCCCAGCCCCGCCTCCCCAGCACAGCGGGACAGCATGCGGGTGGTGGATGCCGAGGGCCGGCCTGTGCGCTCCTTCCGCTGCGAGCACTGCCGCGTCCTTTTCCTGGACCACGTCATGTTCACCATCCACATGGGCTGCCACGGCTTTCGCCAGCCGCTGGAGTGCAACATCTGCGGCCACCGCAGCCAGGACCGCTACGAGTTCTCCTCCCACATCGTCCGTGGGGAGCACAAGGTGGGCTGAGGTGGGCAGGGGGCCCCCCCAAGGGGTGGGAGGGTTGTGGGAAGAGAGTGGTGAACAAGAGTTATGGGTGGGGGGCCGATGATGGTTTCTCAAGGTGTTGGTTTTTGTCTTTACAAGACGAGAGTAAGATGGGTTTGGTCTGCACCAAGGAGTAGGATTGTCCATAGTGATGTAGAGCGGTCGAAGACCTTGGCTTCTTTTCACCTGAAAAGAGGAGCGTCAAACCACACACTTTGATTGCACTCTCAAACTTGACTCATTTTTTTGCAATGCGCAGTCATTTTGCCTCAGAAGTGCCTTCCTCAAGTGTGGTTTGCCTTTTCTCTATCAAACCAGAATGCTATTGCACAGACAATGATTAACTCTAGGGTCAAAGGGAATTCCTGCCAGGGGAATTCTGGGAGGAAAGAGGGGCCGTGTGGAGTGGAGTTGTGAGGCACAATGGACTTCACCGTCCAGTGGAGGGTTATCATGCTTCCCTTCCAAGTACCAGAGGAAAAAGGGACCGTCTTGTGTGGAGCGGAACCTTCTGTCTCCAGAGAGTGCGGTACATTCACAGCGAGAGCCCTAACGCAAACCTAGGTAGCCACAAGCAAACGGTCACTCTTTCTCAGTCAGTTACACAAAGACACCTAGTAAAGTTTTGGTGTGCCACCTACCAAGGTCTGTTAATGTGAATGGCGCATAGTCTTTATGTTAAAGAGGTGAAATGATGCCAGCATTAGTTTTCCTGTAAGTGGGACTGGATCCTTCCTCATCTTGCCAGCCCAGGAAGGACAAGAGTTTATAGAGAGTGAAGGATGTAACTGTTCTCAGGTCAGTGGAGGGACAGGAGTTTATTGAGTGTGATGGATGTAACTGTTCTCAGGTCGGCGGAAGGGACAGGAGTTTATAAAGAGTGAAGGGTGTAACTTTTCTAGGGTCCGTGGAAGGACAGTGATTCATATAGGGTGAATGGTGTGACTCTTCACAGGTCAGAAGAAGGACTACAGAGCAGCCAGTAAGAATGTTTGGTGGTTGAAGATTAATCCAGACCATGCATGGGCCATTTATATTTATTTATTGCTCTTATAGGCCTTTGCTTTATCTTTATTTAGTTAAAAGCGGAACATTTCCGACTTAAATTAGCTTGGTTGTATGCTACCTGACTTGTTACACTTATGGCACTTTTTTAAACAAAGTCTTGATATTCCTAGAGGCTTTATGAAATGTTAGAATTTTAGATTTAAAGACAGATACATCTAGATTTTAAAAATTTGAAAGATGATAAAACCCTTTTTGGAGGAAGAGAGGGAAAGAGAAAAATCTGCATAGATGTATATTTTTCTGCATGTAAAGATAGAGAGATGGAAAACAGACACCTGTTGCCTTATTAGAAGTCGCAGAAATTCTCTACAAAGTGATGCCTGACACATCTCATTTAGCGTGATTAACTTGAAAAATCAAACCTATTGTTTTATATATGCCAAGTCCTTCATGTGCGCAATCCATGGTACAGGGCAAAGAAATGAAAATGGAAACAAGTATACCAAAATGAAGAAAGAAATCAAAAAGTAAAAACAAAAAATTAAAATTGTTATTTTTTCAGGGTTGCACGTTGCTACCGAAAAGAGTAACTCTACTTAATCCCATTTTATTCTTGCACAAACTTAGCGATTAGCCTGAAGCTTTAGATTGCGAAGAACACCATCATTGTCTGAATTATGAACTCCTCTTGGGTAATGTTGATGTGCAGAGGGGTGGGTTGAATTTTATGGGCATATTTCTATTTCTGGTGCAGATCAAACTGATAATCTGTGTTTATTGAGGGATTTTTGTGGGTTGCCTCTTTGGGGCTTGCACTTTCCAACTTTTTTATGTATGTATGTATGTATATGTTTTGTTTTGTTTTTTTGCAGAGGAAGTGTGCTGTAAGGTTACAGAGAAGTACAGGCTTTAAGGCTGTGGAAGTGCAGACTGGTTGGGGAGAAGGGGGTGGAGGTGGAGGTGTTTGTGCAGCGGTGTGTTCGAAAAGCCGTTCTGTTTTTCCCACATCTGCAATCTGCTGCTCTTATGTATCTGATGGGATACCATTCCAGCAAATTCTCACCTGATTCTAAGCACAGTATCCCAAAGTATCAGTGGTGCCTCCACCAATCAAAAAACAAACAGACCCACTGCCACTGAACTCGGTCTATTTGCGTGACTCTTTGATGTTATAGTGTTTTGAGTCTTTGAGTCTATTCTGTACATTTTTGGCAAGCAGAATCACGCAAATGCAAACCGAAATCGTGGTGGGAAAATCCCCGCTCCATCTCTCCTCTGCACTTCACAGTACCTTACGAAATGCGTCTTGTCGCAAGAGCAATGGTGACGTTCGAACGCAAAAGGCACAGCTCTATACAGAATTGACTATTTGATTTATTTTCATGTTATTTCTGTTGTGGAGAAATGTAGCATGCAGTTTTTTTTTTTTTTTTTTTTTGTTTTTTTAACTAATGAATGTTATTTTTAAAAGAGAAGTCATACAACAGGAAAAAAAAAGACAAAGACTTAAAGCACTAAAGGATCACTTTAAATATATGTCAAAGATTCTTTATTCAAGAGGTACAGTAACAGCCAGTTACCAGCTGCTAGTGTGAAAGTGAATGCTTGTGTGGGTCTGAGAGAGTTGGCCTTCAAAACTGGCCAGCTACTTGCCAAAAGTGCTTCTAGGGATATAACCAGTATCCTTGGTTGTAAGAAAGACTGTTTACTTGATGTTGTAACTTGAAATGTTCCTCCTGTTAACCTTTAATTTAAGCCAATCAGATCTTTGCTGAGGACCGGAAATAGCATTGCGCAGAAGCAGATTAAATCTTTGGGGAATTTGGATATGTATGGCTATGTGAACAGACGTCCATGAGATCGCACTCATTCAGATCAGGGGACTGAATCGGAGGAGGGATAGAGAGGAGGAACAAGGAAGCTACTTTAAATCAAATAACAATTACAGATATAAAAAACAGCAGCAAGTTGCTCCAAATGATATTAGGATAATGGATTGTTTATGATACGTCATGTAACTATCATATCTTTGAATAAACATTACGTGCACTTAGCACTTAGACAGAAAAAGAAATGTGATACACGCACATGCACACCTACGAGGGATGGACGTTGCACAAAATAATGGAAAAATGACTTGTGTCACAGTTAAAATAGAGTTTACACATGAGTGTCTTTAATGTCAGTACTAATAACTAGGGGTATAAAGCTGATTTAAACAAAGGCCCCTTAAGTTAACTAGGATTTACTTTCGCCATTATCAGTGTTGTTAATGTGTCTGTACTATTCACGCATATCACCTGCATTTGGGCAATTATCAGTGAATAAATATTTAGCAAGAAACACTAATTTATATTATATTTATATGAAAAGATATATTTTCCATGGAGCTTGACAGTAAATGTTGTTTTATTGGTAAACCATTACACCCTCACCAATCACCAGTATATTTCTGCCATAAAAGGCATTTTAAATTGAACGCTTTCGTATTTGAATTTATAAAGCAACAGGAGAAGTCTAACTGATTTTGAAAGAGGCCAGATAGTTGGTGCCCAAATTGCAGATGTGTCAGTGTCAAAAATTGCAAAATTATTGAATTTGTTAATGGGAACAGGGTCAAAAATCATTGTAACATGCCAGAAAAGAAAAACTTCGTTAGGAGAGAAGAGTGGCAGAGTTTAAACTCACTGACAGGAATTTGTTGAGAATTGGTTACAGAGGTGTAGATTAATGTTTCCGGTGAGTTCTGTGGTTTCCGGCCACTGTCCTGCTAAGTGTCTGTCTACCCCTGTTGATGAGTTTCAGCTCGCAAACGCTATTCTTTCCTGATGTAGGTTTTACATTTTTGGTGTACACTGCTATTCTATTTCACTGCTCTATTTGACACATCAGATAATTCAGGAATTTCTGCCAAATCCGCAAGTCAGGCACTAACTATTTGACCGTTTAGAAAATCCATTTGATCACTCATGTTGCTTGAGACTCGCATATTAAGCATTGATTATAAGACATTTAAATGTAGAAACATTGTGGTAATTAGCACTGAACATGAAATACATGTGTAGTTTCCTTTTTAGTCGTGAGTCAAAAAAGTCATTTGTTTTTTCCATTATTTTTTGCCGCTCTCTGTGTGGGTGTGGGTGTGGGTGTGGGTGTGGGTGTGTGTATTATGTATACGTATGTATGTTTGTGTGTGTACAGAGATAGAGAAGAGAGACAACGTGAGTGTGTTTGTGTGTGTTGTCAGAGAAAAATAATTCCAAGCACTTGTCATTTCAAACTTGTGACAGGGGTTTGAATTTATTCTGTTTTTATAATGTGACCAAGCATTTATGATAGAGTGGAGCTTGGTGAACAGTATGTGGCAGGGGGTTATAGCTTCATTTTGGCAGCAAGAACCCCCATTTTCTTCACCCCAGACAGTCCTTTTATATTTCTCTATACTTGGGGCTGTTATTGAAAACTCTTTCATGTTTGAAGAAAAAAAGAACATGTCTTACAGTATGTGAACTGTGAAACCAATTCCCCAAATTTAAGTAAGTAATGAAGAGCGTAAAACACACTGAAATTATTTGGGATTTTTTTTGTTCCATGTCTTAAAATTTTGTGAGAAAACATTTTTCAAAAACCTATTTACCTCAAATGCTAAAATGCCTCATGTATTCTGAAGAAAAGACAGGTGTGCAGGTCTGGGCTTTTTATTGATTTTTGCCTTTTGGTTGGAAGGGGTGGTGGAGTTACGAGACAGGCGGAGATGGTTTGTAACATAGTCTTGCATTTGTAATTTTTTTAAATGTTTAAAGAAATATTTGAATAAACACATGAATAAAGTAACATTGGTTCCAAAATACCAGTAAGTAACAACTTTCTCTCAGCTTCTCAATTGTTCTATGGCATTTTGGATACAAGTTTTTCCCTCTGGCCTATGTTAAATTGTACCATTACATAATTCCTTTTGATAATTCCTTACCTCTTTACAGTCAACAAATTTAAGCTGAAAGTCGCATCCTTGCGTAAAATTACTGAAAGTAAATTGTGGCACTATGTAATAGAATAATTACCAGTTTGAAATTTTATGCTTTTTAAAAAGGGTTCGCTCAGTTTGGTCGCCTAACCCCAGTAACGCTGATTGATACAATTTAATTCGATTTTTTTTTTTTTTTGGTCCTTCGCTGCTACTACGCCTTCACGGCGAGAGAGGTTCAAGTGGGAAGCTAAAACAGCGTTAAAGACAGAATAATAATAATAAAGAAAATAATAAAATGTTTTAACTACAATTATAGCCATTTTCGTAAAAAGACACGTTGCAACGTATTTAAACAAGCAAGTTCGGAGTATGTTTAACAGGTACATTACAGTCGAGAAAGACGTGTGGACGGCTGCTCTTACCTTTATTTTTACCATCGTGTTCAGAGCCTGTTAGCTTTATAATGTACACACATCCCGATAATGTATCTCAAAGTCACGATTCAGTTGAAATATCGAAAATATTCCTGTGAATATGCTCGGATCTAACAAGGACAAATAGCGATACAAAAGCCACTATCACACTAAACCAAACTGAACGTGAAACAAATGCGCAAAACTGCCAAAGATTTTACGACTGTCCATTAGCGTGTTAACCTGAGCGCCTGCATGATACCTAGATTGTTGGTGGGATGCTGAACGTAAGCAGCAACAAGAGCCAGTTATCCTTTATGCGGTTTCTTGTTTCTACCTCCATGGAAATGCGTTTCAGACACTTGCTTGGTTGCTAATTCGAATTGGCTTTGATGAGTTTCACTCAAGGCTGTGAGCAAGATGTCAGGTGAGAGCGATCTGTCGATGATGTGAACGTGAATAGGACTGACCTCTACACCCATCCAAAGAATTTCAAGGGCCTGTTTAACTTCATGGAGTTTCATTTCTAGGTGGATTCAGCCTGCTCTCCAAAACTCAAAAAGCTTTTCCCGTCTGATAAAATCGTAAAAACCTCTTGGACATAAATGATTAACCTTATCAAACCAACTCAGTATTTTTTACAACAGAGATCAAACTATCCTTACCGTATGTGGATATTGTTTGTCTTATACTAGCGAGTATGGTTTTGTTGTAGACCAGACTATAGGATGACTTGCACCTGAACAATCATGAACTTGTTATGAAACTTTTTTCCCTGTCAAAAATAAGTGTACACTCCAATATATGCTAAGTCTGGGCTTTTGTCCCATTTGTTATTAGAGAAAATCTATTCTTCAAGGGCTGCTCACTCTCCTAACAGGCAAGTCTCCTGTTAACGTTTGGATTTGTTGTATTTAAAAATGACAAATGTTAGTCTGTGATTGCATGTTCACCTCCAAATTCAGCAACCAGAAAGACTGTGATCGATAGAGAAAGCTTGCTTTCATGATTTAGTGTCAAAGGGTTGTGCCTTGAGCAGTTTCATCCATGTATATTTTGAGGAGGTGTATTCTATACAAATCTGAATTCTAAAAATATCAAAAGATACTAAATTAGCCATTGTTTGGAGAGTCAAACAGGTAGTAACTGAAGTAATTGTTTGCTTCAGTGTGTATGTTTTAGTCATTTCCCAAATACTCATAAAGCTGGGGGGAAAAAATCTGTTAATGGTCATTTTTTTACAGAGTATGTTAATGGTGGTTTTAGAAAATTCTTGGAGACATTGAAGCGACTTTCTCTGCTGACAACGAAGCTCAAAGATATGGTGGTGTCTCTTACTATAAGACTTCCTGACCTATTCTGTGTGTACTGCAGTCTCCTCCAGATTCACTGACAAAACCTAAGTGTTTGAACCCAAGAATTTACATTGACTTTCCTTCAGTATCCTCTGAACATCTGTCCTGTCCAGTGTCCAAAGGAGAGCACTGCTGCAGTCTGGAATACTGATGAGACATGCTTTGTTGTGAGACACTCAATGACAACACTGAATTATTAGCTTTGCTGCATGTGGTCATGGGATCGGTTGCTATGGACTCCCTCCCCACCCCTCATTTTATAGCAGTTGTACAGTAGCTTTTAAATTAAGAGGTCAAAGCATACTTTGTACTCTTTTTCAGAGCACTCTTGTACAAAAGATGCCCTTTTATTTTGTTACTGATGTATACAATTCCAAAGTGCAATATGTCCTCTTACGATTTTTTGTGGATTTTGGTTTTTTGGTTCTCTGTGTTTGTTTGAATGTTTGTTTTATAAATTTTTCCTTATCTGTTCTGGATTGCTATGTGCTTTTGTGTTATCCTGTTATGACCATCCTTTAACCACTTCCTTTTTTTTCCCCCTCTCTTCCTGTGAATGATGTGGATCGCTTTAAAAAAACAGAAAAAAAAAAACAGAATTAAAAAAAGACTACTACTGCAGAGCCTTTGTATATGTAATATACTGTAATTATATATATTTGTGTAATGGACAAACTACTGTAAGTTTTGTACTGTATTGGCAGAAGGTTTATTCCAAATAAATACAAGGACGTTTACACGTTTTCTCTGATTTTATGTACTTGCATGATATATTTAAGACCTTACAAAATTTGGGAGTTCCCAAATACTAATTTCTCAAAGGCTCTGTACATTTTTTAGTCAAGATGGGGCTAAAGATTAAAACATTTTAGCAAACTGTCTTTGTCAATAACTGAGGACTGACACACCATATGCACCCATTGGTATATAGGATCAAAGGTAGGAGTCCCTGTAGTGCATTGTAGTACACAGTAAAGCAAATTTAAAGTGCCATTTTCAAAGATCTCATTTGTAACTGAGTATATAATAATTGGATTAATCAGACTTGTTTTTCAGGGCTGTTAAAATTAGAATGTTTGCTATTAATATAAAATGTCCAACATGTCAAAACAATAATGCAATTAAGATGCATCGTAGGCAAGATAAATTGTCGTATTTTGTTGTTCCTTTCATGTTACTTGTGTAAACTAAAGTGAATACTTATGAGTAATTTCAAATCCGTGGAATATTGTTTTATTAAAATGTCATGTTTTGCTTTTGGAGTTTTTGTGAACCATGGGAACATGTCAGCCTTTCCACCTCTCTGGTAACTGCCAACAAATTTGATAGATGTCAGTTGTTAGGTAAGGTAATACCACTTTAGTAGTATTTTTTATTGGGGTACAACTTTCAAATATGTGTTGAAGAGCTTAATAGCAGAGTGGGACTTGAAGCCATATAAACCTTTTTTTTAAAAAAAAAAAAAAAAAAAAAACTAGTGTAAAAAAAACACTAACTCACTGTAAACCAAGATGAGAAGAGGTGTGAAAGCTACAGAGAGACCGTCTCTCTCCAGATGAGCTTTGAATACTTCATGAAGTATGGCTGTTTCTCTCAAGCATGTGCTTCCTAAAAAGTAACTGTTGAAACAAACCATCTTCCATAACACTGTATATGGAAACTTCAACACAACCTGATATCTGATTTAGGATTGAATTTAATCAAGAATACTCTAAAAGGTTTGACATGCACAATTATAGATGAAGCTTTATAAAGCTCATGCAAGCAAAATCATGTCCCGTTCAAAGTCCCATGGAAACACTGCTTCCCTGAAGATTACGTTTAGGTACATGATATTATGACTAAAGTCTTTGAAGCGACAGATTTTTCAGTAGGAAATGTCCTAAAACGAGGGATCCAAGTCAGCTAAAACAGCTAAGACAACTGGTGCTTCTTCGCCTTCATTTCTGTAAAAGTCCATTTTTGAGGGATAATCATGGACCTGGTCATCTGCAAACTGGGAATTTGACTTGATCCCATGATTATTATTATTTAAATCAGGTCTGACATTAGACCAGCTCTGTTCAGCTTGAATTATTCTATAAATTCTCGTTTTGCTCCAATTCCTAAGTGTCTGTATACTCCAATTCCCTAAAAGAAAATTGCACTGAGCGTAAAATAAAATGGCAACAGACTATTGATTTGAAGTTTTGTAAGATATGTCAAGAATGCAGTGCTGACTCCAAGCAGCAGCTATTGATGGTACATTGCTCATTTGTTCCAAGTACTTCCCAGGCAGTCGTACCAAGCACCCTATTACAATGAAACTGCAGTTTAGTTTCACAAAATACAGGCTGCTTAATTACTTGCCTCCAGCAATCAGATTACATTACTCATACTTTCAGACAGGTTGAGTTTTCAAAACGTACTTTAGTGGCGCAAGTTCAAGCTGCGTGATTGAAATTAGCACACCCTGTGGCTCTCCAGGACTAGGGCTGACTAACACTAGTATAAACGTCCAGAGAACAAAAGCCAAAAAATTACATTTGCTGACTGATTTTTCCAGAAAATAAGGGTCAAGACGACAGACGAGCAAACTGCATATAGCTAGCCAAATTGCTGATAGGGTTTTGATAAACGACAAATACAACATGACACGTGCATCCAGGTGTCACTGACTTTTATTTCAGTTTTTGCGTACAAAAAATGTACATTATCTTCACGGTGGTCCATATCACATTGGTTTTGGTGTAGCTCTTGGGGCAGTACCCTGTGAAAGCAAAGAAATTCTCAGGTTCAGACTAAATTATGTCATATATTGAACTGTAGCAAAATGAGAACACATGTAGTTACAATCAAGACTCCACAAATGCAAAGAGCTATGTGCCATATAGGTTATTCAGATGGTCAGAACCATGTACTGGAATTCTCCCGTCTTGGATGTTGGTTGACCTGGTTTGCCCTCATTTCCCCACCCTAACGCAACACGTTCATGTCTATAAAATTCCTCTTAAGGAAGTCGGTGGGTACAAATTTAAAATTTCTCCAATTGCATTTGGAGACTCATCCCAATGCCGTCAAATTGTAAATCAATTATGGACACCAAGCAGCAGCCTTGGTTGAGCTGAATGGCCTGTTCATCATATGTTCTTATGACGGCTCAGATTCACTCAACTGAGTGCCACCAATGCTGCTAACTCATGCTCCCTGTCAAACAACCCTTCCCTGGATATCTTCTGCCTTCAGAAGAATCCTCAGAAGATCCTACTACCCAGTTTGGAAGACATAATCATGACATGTTTGGAATTCAAGTGCTCTTGGACAAAAATAAAAATGGAAGCTACACAGAAGCTATTTTTTGTGGGTACTCTCTATTTGCAAAGGCAAAGATTCATTTTGCGGTTTGGCAGAAAAATTAACCAGAGATAAAGCTAATCACATATGACTGTTGTTTAAGTAACAGTTCTGCTAAAAACTGGAGTGAAAACAATAGACCTCCGGCACAGATGGACGTTGCCACGATCTGAAAGCTAAGCGATAATCCTTTCATTTCCAACGACCTGGTAGGACAAGAACCAATAAGAGCGCCAAACTCAAATATTTTTGCAAAACTGCTTTAGTGAGCAGGTCCCTACCGAAAACATTTGACCCATTACACTTTGAGTTGTCATGTATACCCAGAGAAATTTTTAAGAGTTACGGGTGCAGGGAAGTACTTAAAATTAGACTGTTTAGCATGCGCAGGTTTGATTGTTCTCACCATTTGTTGACATATTTGAATGTGATATGCAACACCACTGGTCTGTAAAGGTGATTGACAGAAAGAAAGCAAATGGTAACATCGATGACAATATGTTTATTTCTGTAAAAGAAATGAGGTACCAAAACAAGCAAATATAGGTACTTCTGTTTCTCATAGAAAGACTGTAATATTCAAAGGAATAAAATAGCTTCTACAACGCGAAATTAGTTTCACTCCCAATCTTAATGCAAAGATCCACTATGGCGACACAATGAGCATGGCCAGATTAGTTCCCCCACATACAATTCTCATGAAATTCGGCAGAACAATTGCTTGGACAGCAAGACAGAAGATGAGAAAACATTGCATGGATTCTGCTTTTTTCTGTGAAAAATTCAGCAAAAAACTCGCTTTGACCAATGAGAAGCTAGGATTTTCAGGATCCTGCCACAGGGCACTACGGTTCTTATCCGAAACATTACTTAAAGCAGCTTAGCTGATGTTGTAATTCACAGATTTTTGCACCAGTACACTTTCTAGAATGGCACGTGTGCAGGATACGACATTTGTACGCTTCAGACAATAACCCAACAACATTCAAAAGACTGCAAATCGGGTAGCACAGAAAATCCCATTCGCCACTGGTAATTTTGACTTTGTTGGGTGGCTGCAGCTTGTAAATACTAAGATAGTGCATGAAGGCAGCAACTGATCGTTTCCTTGTGTCAGCACAGTCTGGATTTGAGCTCTCCTTCACCCAGCATGGACAGTAATTTATCTGGACACCCTCACCCCATCCCTACAGTAAAGCTTATCCCTAACTTTCTAATCACACAAGCAAGTTAGAAAGTGAGAAGGCACATACTCTCACCAGCCCCTCACAAATTCTGACTAACATACAACCTTATTTACTTATTATGGCCTAACATGTAGAAGCATTAATTGTAAAACTGCATGTCCTCAAGTGAATGTACCAAGTGCAGCGTTAAATTTGGCTGGTGTGAAAGCATTGTACACCTTTTGAACCACCTCATTCAGTTCCATAAGGTGGGAAAAATAGAACACAATACTCTAGAGCACTCTGGCTGTGTCCTGATCCAGTTTTTACTCCAGCCTTGTAAACTTCACTCATGAGGATTTGACGCTTCTACCAATCAAACAGAGGAAAGAACACAATTCAATTTAACTAAAATGCACCCTTGATGACAGCATGGTTCAATGTTGCCAATATTTTTCCAGAAAGAGAAGTTGGCTACGAATCATGGGCACTATGAGCTTGCGAAGTCTGCTCTTCTGTAGACTCCACAGAGGGCACACCCCGGTATAAGAAGGGATTAGCCCAAGCGAAGTTTACAAGGCAGAAGCAAACACTGGACGTGGATGCCGCCACTTCAAACTGCTTTTCGGAGCCAGTCGCAGGACGGCTGCGAGGTGGTGTACTTACGCTGGGCCTGAAGCGGGGTGGCGGGGTGCGGTCCTTCCTGGCCTCGCGGGAACGGTTCCTCACCACTTTGCTGTGGATCGCACAGCTGACACAGTAATGGAGCTTGACATATAGCTTGGGCAAAGTATAGGCTTCAGGAGGCAGAAAGGAAACAGTGTTAGTGTTACACTGCAGTGCCAATAACCTCATATCTAAAAAGTAAGTTTTAATCCCGTTCAAATTAATTCCATGGATTTAGGGACATGCAGCATTCTCAGCCATCTCCCCAACATTCATCCACCTAGCAACTGCTAATGCACATTCACCAGCTAATAATACACCTGTCATCACGTAAGGATGAAAACAGACTGACTACTAGCAGACAAGTCACTTGGTGGAGTTCTAATGTTGATGTAATTAGTTGAACAATTTAGAAGGGGGTGGTTTTTAAAAAGCATTAATTACTTTCTCAACATCTAACTTATTTGATATTAACCTGCAAAATCAAGAAAATGTCAGTCCCCAATTTAGCAAGCCATACAGCTGGATGAGTATTGGCAATACCAGACGTGCATACAACATCACAAGTCAAAGCTAACGTTGAGAATGGTAACATGAAGAGGGGAAATGGGCTTTAAAATGAACAAGAACTACTGTGTTGCAAGACAGTTCTCCACATGAAGACTTAAGTCCCATTTTCTCGCATCAGGGGTGCGAAGCAGCAAAGCCAGCCTTAGCTTTGACTTGGTGATGCTCTCTGCAGCAACTCAGAACATGAACGTCACTCACAGTCAAACACAGTAGCCTCGTTGATGTCCCGAACAGCGGCTGCCTCGACGATGTTCCTGATGACAAATTTCTTAATAGCTTTGTCCTTAGGCACACATCGGGCACAGTTGGTGCAGCGGATGGGCTGGACGTGTCCACGTCCCTTCTTGGCGCGGCCGTTGTTCCTTCTCTTCTTGGTCTATCATGTATATAAAGGGAAATTTGAACAGTTTAAAAAAAAAAAAAAAAAAAACAAGACCGAGGCTTATAACTTCATGCATTTGACATATATTCGGTCCGTAATACATAAACGACAATTTAATGATCTAAATAGCTAACACTCTAACCTGATAAACAACTTGCCAGATGTACCTAGTTGGCATTCACACAAACTAGCTCAGAAGCGCCAATCCCGGTAACAAGGGCGAAACTGGTATTTAACATTAGAGGGAACACTGTGTGTAAATCTGCTGCCATGTGCGAAAATACTGAATTAACAACAACCGCAATAACAGAGCTGCCGTTTGGGTTTTCCATAAGAGAGCAAGGCCGGGCCCCACACGCCATGCTCCAGCTAACATGTGGCAATTCTACCTCGCATTAATAGCGAAATCACCTTTCACGTTATAGCGCTTTTGCAAGGACTTGTTTTTAATCGTTTATATGGGGAAAATAGTTGTTTAAAATGAAGCATTTAAGCAATGTATTGTGTCCATGCACGCTTCCCTTACAAACGCTGGTCCTCACCATTTTGGATTGGAGGCGGAAAAGAGGACCGGCACCCGGTAGCACCCGCATATTTATACCATTCATCCGCCGCCAACTAATCGTCTTATATGAGCATAACAAAATATATTTTCTAGTATTTTAATGAGACGTAACCATGTGAAAACGTAACAAACATGAAAATGCGATTTCAAATCAGGTTGTCTTTATGGGGCTAAGGGTAGGATCTATTTTGTCTCGAACTAATTTTAATATTTCAAGTAGTCGTGTGTTGCTATCCCATAATCCATCGGGTCAATTACTGTTTGACTTACCATAGAGTTTAAACGATGCACTCCTATAGGACAAATTTTGTAAATAGAGATTTTGGGAGCAGAGCAGAGGGGTTTACTACGAAGCGAGATTAGTGGGTTAGCGAGGTATGCGGAGCAGAAAGCGAGAGATTTCTATTATATCACGAAGGTGGCTCTCTTAACGTGGCTAGATCACCATGGTAATTTATGCTGCAAAAATAACCTGGTCCGGAGCAAGTTATGCACCGTGTTTCGGCTTTAAATCGGCTGTAAAAAGCGCCGCCCTTTCACTGATCACCTCCTTTGGAAATGTAGTCACCATTCATGGAGAATCCCGTGGACCTTGTTGCAAGAATTTTAAGAGGTTCTCTTCGGAGGGAGAGAGTGTTTCGCGACCGGAGTGAATCCGTTGGCTTTTCTGGACGATATTTTCTACGAGCGTAATAGATTTTTAGCTGAGGGACATACGGCTCACGTTACATATGCAAACTCGTTGAGCCGTATGTCGGCAATGCCACCAAAAGAACCCGTGCACTTACAGTAGCGCAAACTGTGCCTCGCGTTGCAGTTTTTTTTTGCCACGGGGACCTACATGCATTCAGTTACTGATGCAGATATTGTGAGCAAGAATACTGTATGCCGCGCAATTCGCAAGGTTGTTCTTGCTCTCACTGAACTACTGAATGTCTGTAGTGTTCCCTGTTTGATATGCCAGATTGTAAATGTGTAGTTGTGCAACAGTTTAAGGTTACTTGTCGGATGGGATTTTGTTAAAATATCAAACTGTATTTCAAATTGTCAAATAAATACTTTGAACAAAAGAAAATGTAGTCTATTGGTATTTATCACAGACAATATTCTATCAATACAAATTCACTTAAATTTTCCCCAAAACGTAAGTGATTTCCACGTATCTTTCATTATGGGACAGTGTCAAACCTTAATGCTCTTTTTGAGTGTAAAGTTTCAATATGCTGCACAAAGTTTAAGAGCTCTGAATGTGCAGCTGTCACGTAAGGAATAAACGGGAGGCTTTGAGAGTACACCAAGGGGTAAAACAAATATATTGACTTACGAATTTACAAGATCAGCAATTTTCTGTCAGCTCTCTCTTCCTTTGTTTGCCGCAGCAGTGTTGCTTTTAGCTGTGATAACCGTTTTGTATTCTTCATAACTTTCCATGATGAGAACTGTTCCTCTTGGCTAAAATAAACTACACGCGACCGGTCCATTTTGTGCGAAGGAAGAGTCAAATGACGCGCTAATGCGAACGCGCACAGAGCCTGAAGACGAAAGCCTGAGTTAACAAAGACAATTGATAACCACCGTCGTGATACCAATTATCTCTGATTGCGAGTTAAGGGTTTGCCAGCTCACACAAAGAATGCTTGGCTATGTCGAGCTTGCTTCGTAGTGCAAACCCTTTGATCAAACTCTTATTATATCATAAACTGATGAGTGTTTGACATTGAAATTACATTGTACATTTTTCAGTGATTTTCTCACAGAGTTGAATGATGCTCCGGTCCAAAGACTGCAAAAATGTATAAATATAAATGTAAATCTATATTGTGGCATGCCATGTTTTAATAAACATCATAAACATAATAAACATTTCTATCATAAATATGAAAACATTATTGGGTGGTACAGTGTATTGGCGGGTTGTAGGTGCCAGCACCTCACAGCAGAAGGGACCCAGTTTTGATTCCCACCATAGCGGAGCCTTTTCTGTGTGCAGTCACCATTATCTCCACTTGGGTTTTCTGTGGGTTCTCTGGTTTCCTCCCACATCAAAAGACATGCAGGTTATACGTGTTCGCGTATGACTTTGTCTGACACTGTGATGGTGACTTGGTGGATTGGATGTAGCGGGTATGGATGTGCAAAAACATGACTTGAGTTAAATGGTAAAAATACCTTGGCGCATAACAATGTACTGCATACAATAAAACATGACTAAAAATGTTGCTTTACTTGAGGAAAAACAAAATACTTGGAATTGACATTCAATAAAATCCTTTGATATGCTGTGCAAAAAAAGAATTTTCAACCAATGTTATTTTTTTTTTACATTACAGTAACACAACTGACAAAACAGTGGACCGATTTCTTTTTGACTAGAATAATTACATTCATTAAGATTAATAATTCATGAAACGAGAAATATATGGTGTTCAGAAAAAAGAATTTATGAAAATATGATGAAACCCCTTTTATTTCTAAAGAAACGTTTTAAGTATTTCTAAGAGTAATCTTTTTTACATGATCCGCATTCCATTGATCCAAATACAATTACCCTGATCCTGGAAGTGGACTTGGCTTGGGAGTATTTTCATTCAATATTTATGTCAATGACTAACATACATGTTCCCATGTAGAAATTTAGGATCAGTGGTAGGGACAATCCCTGCTTTTCAGATACCTTGTCAGATTCAACTAATTCAACAAAGAAATAAAACTTGGGCTCAAGATAGATTTTCAAATTCCTCCACTGACTAGACTTCATTTAGAGACCTTAGAAGCAAATGCATTGATTATGATGCTTCTGTGGCAGTAACAAATGACATCATAAATGCTCTTGATTAAAAAACAGCATCATGCTGCCTTATTTGTTGATTTATCAAAGGCATTTGACTCAGTGGACCATGAATTACTGCTAAGCAGGCTAAGAAGTATTGGGTTTAGTCCTACGACCACAGAGTGGTTCAAAAATTATCTTGCTGGCAGAATTCGTTGTGGCTGTGCTGAAGTCTTGAGTTCTAGAGATTAGTAAAGGTGTTCCCCAAGGTTGCATCATAGGACCTGTCCTATTTTCAATATTTATAAATCATCTAGGCAAAGGCCTTCAAACAAAAACCCATTTATATGCAGATGGCACTGTCATTTATACATATGCAAACTCCTTGGCCCAGACTGTTGTGGAGCTTCAGTCTCTGCTTGGTTTGAAACTGGAACATGTCATGCCAAAAAGAAACTTGTTGAAGCTACTTTCCTGTCTGTGCTAGATTATGGTGACATTTTGTACATGCATACAGCTTCCTCTGTCTTGGGGAAGGACATCATTATCCAATCACAGGCAGACACTGGTACTGTATGTTTTTATTTACAAAGCAATTTTAGGCAAACTCCCTGTGTACCTCCCTGATGATCAAAGCTATCAGCTGTGATCATCAAATTGGTTGTCTCTCAATGTTGTTATGGCTTTTTCAGCTCTTGGACAATCTGCCTTTAGTTATTATGCACCT
Organism: Albula glossodonta; assembly: GCA_019788955.1. Lineage (NCBI taxonomy): Eukaryota > Metazoa > Chordata > Actinopteri > Albuliformes > Albulidae > Albula > Albula glossodonta. The sequence continues at coordinate 28,281,049 of JAFBMS010000004.1, read as the reverse complement.
TGGTCTTGGAACAAGTTACAAAAGGAGCTCAAATTAGACTGTTTCATATCTATAGCACCATACAAAACATTGTAACTGAAAGTGAATGTAAATGCTTTTTGTGAAGAACCTACTGTACCCACATTTCTCTTGTGATTTTTAAAACTGTATGTTTTATATGTTATATGTATTGCAATGTTTTATATTGCCAATGTGTTGGTTGCTTCCTTGGCCAGGTGTCTTTTACAAAAGAGATTCTGAATCTCAATGAGACTTCCTGGTTAAATAAAGGTAAATAAAGGTAAATTAATAAAACGCAGCTGTAAGTGCTGAATGACGACTTACAGGTCTGCGAAACTGCTGCATGAATTCAAATGCTGCCTCAGACTGAAAACACATCTGTTTTACCTACATCTCGACCCACCTAACCCAGCACAGACTACGTCATCCCTTATTTCCACCAAAACCTGTACCTAGTACGACATCGCTAGATAGGCGACATGTATTTATTACTTTCCACCGGTATTCCAAAGAAATTTAAACGAGTTCAAAATATCCGTTCTTTTACTTTGGTCTTAAAGGTATTACACACATATATCACAGTTAATCACAAAATAAATACAAACTTATATAACAAAATATACTAAAAATAACAAAGCAATATGCTGCATGGAAATTTGATTTTATGTTCCGCTAACAGCATGAGTATTCCTGGTAACTATAGTTACGATCATTTTAGTTAAATTCAGTGAAGCGCTTTTCGTCCTAATCGGTTTGGAGATGCCTTCCGAACAAGCAAAATCTTCCATTCATGTATGGTTGTCTGTGACTACAGGTATTTACATAATGATTATTAGCTGATCACCCGCAAAGAGTGATATTGCAAGACATGCATAGGCACGCATGCAAACTAACATTCATTTTTGAGATGTCTCCTGCGAATGTTTTTATTATTAGTATTATTATTCGTGGCTGCCATCAATGAAATGTGTGTGCAATTCAAATCGCATGCTTGAATGCAAATACAAATACCAATGTGTAGTTAGTTTGGAACTGTTCTAACATGTAGCCGAAAATGTATTGACAGATTTAAGAATCTGTATAAGTAAATTCTAATTCCAAAACACAAATTCCAATGGTTGTCATCGATTTACAGACTTCATTTGGGGCTCCCGTACCTTCATGCTATCCCCGAAAAACCTCTGTGTGAACGTAACCTGTCAGAAGCAACGTTACGCGTCCTTGCGTCACTGGAGCGCACCCAAAATGTTACACCCCCTTCACCCCGAAGCTGTTGCCATAAGAGACCAGACGCAAACTCTACAGTGTGCCAGTTTAGTGCCTCAGTTCAGTGATATCAGGTAAGACAAACAGAACGAAAGCGCAATATGCAGGCAAAATGGAAAGTCTTATTGAACTGATATATCTAAAACCGTTAATTATTTGTTTTAGGGTTTTCATGTGCGTAGCGACCGTCAAATATTAGCATTGTAGACGGCTTGCCAGTAGGAATTTGAAGGCATTCTGGTTGAGGTTGTAACTTAGCTATTTAATCATCATAGATATGGTTTCATGTGCTGATTTTACTTAATATAATTTCCCATTTACTAAGGAGGATTACACGATTTTCAATTACACAGTTATTAGTATAAAGATATTTTTTTTTCTGTAATACTTGGTGTAAATGATTTTATTGTTTGATTTATACCTGAAATAGTTACCAATTAAATCATGATTATTTTTTTATTATTGGCAATTTTATTATAAAAAAAACCATTGCACTTGGTCCTCAACAGAATAAAGCAAGCAATACAAAGGCAGGAAATGTACATCAGAGTATTTCACAGGTGAGAGGTGCAGTCAAAAATAAAACAGTAGATCCCTTGAAATTCACTGTTAGAATGCATCTGGAATGAGGTCGTTCGAAAATGCTTGTAACTTTGAATCTAATGTCAAAACACACACGTTTAGATTTTGAATCCTTAATTGATTGGAAGTATTCAAGTGAGGAAACAGCAATGTATGAATTAATTTTCAATACCAATAACCTGTAGTTCAACTGTTTTTGTGAGGCCAAGGTGGTACTACAGGCTTTTGCACCATTTAGGTCTTACAAAATATACTTTTTCAAAAACATAACTCTCAATTTGGCAAAAAGAGGGATAAGCACCAGCCAACAGAGCATGATGAGACTGAAGACCTTAACTCCTATCATTCCCCTCTGAAACTGGGCCAATTGCTTTTGGAGACCCTTATATTTTTAAGTTTTGATATCAGTTCACAACATTGAATTCAGGGGACCTCTCAACAGCATATCAGTGGTTATGTGGAGCCCAGCTGTTAATGTGGTTCTTGTCTGGCAGTGCTTCATAACCGATAAAACTTCTCAATGTGAAGTGAGGGAAGAGACCTAGATACAACTACTGATCAGGATGTACCATGTCACTATCGTATTCTCAAAAAAAGGTTTCCAGACAGTTGTTATTGTCAGACAGCGAAAGGTGCTGCGAGAGACGGACCTCGACCTATCTGACTGTATCGCTGTGACTCGGCGGGCAGCCATGCCGAAAAAGGGAGGGAGGAAGGGAGGCGGGGGGAAGCACGCGGGCCTGACGGAGGAAGAGAGGCTCCTGTTTGTGCAGCAGAGAGCCATGGCGGAGGAGGAGATGGCCAAACGGAAAGAGGACATGCTCACTCAGTTCCTCAAGGTAAGGCCTGCAGGGTCTGTGTGAACACTGGACTCATTTTAGAGACCCAACAACACACACACACACACACACACACACATACATGCACCAACCACATTCTGAATTACGCAAATTAATTTAATCAATACTTTATCTGTACACACACCTAACTACACATTACCAACACATACATATTTGTTATTTAGGTTCCATTGTATTATTTACTTTTTTGTCTAGCCCCTATAGTGATAGAAATATAATAGTAAATATTTTAATAATTCTGTTATAATTAGTTTAGGAGATGTAATATAAATATAATATACTTCAAAATGTCTCCCAGTTTTTTATCCTTCCTTTTTCGCAGCACTGATATTTCCTTTACTCTGTCGTTATCCCCCCCAAGGATAAGCTGCGGAAGGAAGAGCGGAACAGCCGCGTGAACCAGCACAAGCTGACGGAGAAATGGCGGTCGGTGTTCCGGCAGACGCGGGTGCGAGATCTGCGCGATGACATCAGCGTGCTCACCCAGACTTTCGAGAGGGTGCTGGACTGCAAGGACAGCGTCATCAAGGTGCGGAGCTGCATGATCGATGGTCTTCGTGGCAGCTCCTCACTAAAGCTAAAAAACACAAGAGCACGCAGATGGAATGCTCACTGCTTCGTGCATTTGGTGCTTGTGCATGTGTATGTTTGCAGTTTTGGGAGTTGTAGTGTTGGTTAAGTACCCCCCCACCCCCTCCTCAGGAAAATAAAAGACACTGAAATGAGGTGAATTAGGAGATACAGTACACTGCCTCATAGCCAGTCTGAACTGAACAGTAACAGACACAGTGCAGTCTTTACGTATTTGGACAGTGACCCAATACTTAAACCATGTGCCACCCTAAGGGCCTAATTAGGTCCAGGTTTACAAGAGCATTTAGTACATGCAAAACCATTTTGGTGGTGCAAAAAGACTAGGAGAGCATGTGATTGGTTGAGGTAGTTTGTTTGCTCCAATCACAAGTCATAGTCGCCGAAACTGCATGAGAAAAAAATCGAACCCTAAATCGCTACATTTCCGCATGTTGACATTCTCGCTTGCCCGTGCTACAGAATCTGCTGGGCGACCTCACTGAGTCGAAGCAGCAGTCGGACCACTCGCTGCGCTCCTACCTGCAGAACGTGGACCTGCTGCTGGACCTGCAAAGGAGCAGGCTGGACTTCCTCAAACAGAAGTTCAACACTGATCTCAATGAACTCAGAGCCGAGTTTAGCACAGAGAGGTAAGCCTGCAGGAGCTAACTACCAGATTGACAAATAACAGAGTGTATTCGTCAGTAACATTTTAAAAACGCTTCGCATCTAAGAACTTAAATTGTGACCAATCACAATACAAATTCTCTTTCATTTTGAACGTTTTAACTGGAATAAAAACTAAATTCGAGATTTTGTTATTCCACATTCCTGTAGCATTTGTTTGTGTCTTGATATTTAGCCACATTTATCAGTTTTTTAGTAAACGTTTATGTAAATTTACCCATGAAAAGATATGAACAATCAAATACAAGATTTATCAAAGTTTGTGGGCATTGTACATATCCTCATTTGTATGTTGATAAATAATAATTTATCCTGAATGAGACGTGGTGTCACAGAATGGGTAACTTAAAAATGTACAGAGGTCCAATTAAAAAACACATTTTATCCAGTCATGTAAGTAACAGAGAGTAGATTGTGAGAGAGTGATGAGACAGGATTTTAACCGACGTAATTTATACTCTGCCCCAAGCTTCTCAGCTCTCTGAGTAAGGCCCCCATATGCTGTACATCAGGGCTACGCAATGGTTCTACATCATAACTATCATAGTTGACACATTGTCAAGTGACAGAAGGGGGCCTTCCATGTGGTGGTAGCGCTGTGCCTCACATTTAGTTAAAGTCGTAACTGGTGTGTAGGATGCTGAGGTCAGCACGGCTGAGGTCTGATTGAAGCATAGCTGAGGCTGACTCCAGTACTGCTGCTTTGTCCTTTGTGTGAACAGGGAGCAGATCATGGCTCAGCACCAAGAGGACTGCGTCTACCAGCAGGATGTGTGCTTCGCCTTGGACCAGCGTTACGGGGCGTTGGATGCCGAGGCCCGGCAGGAGTTCCAGAGCATCCGTGACGAAATAAAAAACAGGGTAATTTTTGGCAACGTGGTGACGTGTAGAACTGGACTGTTTCAACTTTAAACTGCTATGTAACTCTTAGAATATCGCGCCCAGATGCAGCAACACTGCATTTGATTCGACTGAATCACAGTCCATTTTAACACACACTTTACTTTTTCTGAATCAATACAGCATGTCGCAGCAGTGAGATGGGCCTATAGTTAAGACAGTGGAATGACTTTCTATTATAAAAATCTGTATCATAAGCTCTAAAATGGAGACTGTTGCACAGCGATGCTGCAGAATTATGAAGCGCGTTTGTTCCCCCGCCGCGTTCCCAGAACATGGAGGAGAAGAATGCACTGCGGGTGCAGCTGGAGGGGGAGGTGGAGGAGATGTGGCGGCAGCTCCAGGAGGCCACGCGGAGCTATCACGAGGCCACCGATGAGCACCGGGCCGCCTGCGAGACGCTGCGGGCCCGTGACGAGCGGAGCGCCTGCGAGATAGAGGCCCAGATGAAGAAGCTCCAGAAGATGCAGGTGACTGTTACAGGAGAAGCAGCTTTTTCATGGGTTTCCCTCAGCTGATTTAGTATATTTATGTAAAAATAAAACAATAACATGGGTAAAATTATCGGTCACAAAATCAAGTTTAATCCGTGGGTCATGGAAGCCATGTTTTTGGCACCTCTCTCTGCAGGAGTTATGCGTGGCGTTGCGGGCCAGGATGGGCACCAACCAGCAGGAAGGGGAGGCGGCTGCGCGGGGCTTGCGGGTTGTCAAGGAGACGGTGACCAACAAGCGGCGCGAGCTGAAGACGCAGATGGGCAGCATCCGCGCCCAACACAGGAACGACCTCCTCAACCTAACCGTGCAGAGCAGCGCTGCCACCAAGAAGCTCCAGGATGTCACCAGCAAGGTGCGCAAATCATTTGGGCTAGCTGATGGGCAAGGCATCCTAACCACTGATTTACCACAGGGTCAATATAACAGGGTTTAAGGTGTAACAGGCAAGTTAACACCGCTAACTGGCCTAGAGACTAATTTCTGTCTATATGCCAATACAACATACTGGATGGTCTGACCAAATTCAATGTAGATAATGAGAAGACATGCAGAAAATCAGACAAGGGTCACATACATTTTAAAGCCACTTTACCTGCATCACATTTTTACATGAATAAATCCTGGCAGAGTCCAGAATAAAACTGAATTGAGGCATTCAGGCTATGATTAGTCTAGAAAACACATCTGAAGAAGATTTCCTGAAAGCCTAAAGGTTAAACTGGGAAAGTTCTACAGCTGATGACGATGTTGTGCAATTGAATCCGGAAAGCTACCTGAAATATTAGGCTAAAGCATAGGGTTTCTTCTCAAATAGTGAGTTTTCTGCGCTCGCATACCTCAAATTGTCCAAAGAGTGTACTCTGTGAAAATGAAGGGTGCATTTCCGTCAGGTGTGAGGCGATTGATTGTGTTTCATTAGATCAGCCTAAGGTTCTTGTTAGCAGGCTGCTAGCGCTATCCATAGCGTCATTTTCGTAAGTGTGGCTGAAAAAGGGAACGCGTGACCTGTTGCGTTCCCTGTAGTGATCTGAGCCAGGTTCCCTCCTGTCTCCTCCAGGGTGAGAAGCTGATCAGGCTGGCAGGAACCTGTCGGAAGGTGGAGACGGAGCGGGAGAGGGTGGAGCCTTTCTACTGTAGCTCCCTGAGTGTGGAGGAACAGACGCTGGTGAAGGAGGAGCAGCGGAAGCCGACTGCGACTGAGCTGGTGCAGGTGACCCGAGCTTTCAGTACACAGCTAATGACTAAGACACGCACAGAAACAAATGTATCTAAATGGAGAAACACGCTGTCTCACACAAACGATCACCCTCTCATTTATCGTTTACTATTGTAGTTTGAAGGCTTTCTCTGCCTTTCTTCAAACATAAACTCATCTAGATATAGGAAGAAGAATATGAGACAATCCATGAGACCATTATAATGTGCAAGAAATTCTGATGAGGTTGGGGGGGGGGGTACATGGCTGTACTAACTTGACAAAACCAGTGAATCTGTGTATTAAAAAGGTTTTTAACCAGTGAAAATTGTGTAGTTACAATAGCTTAAATATACTAAGCAGTTTTGTTAAGGGTGGAGTATTTATCACGTTTAGAAAAATTAACATTGCTACTAATTTTGCTAGTGTTAGCTATACACTGACAGGACTTGTTTGATATACTGCACCGTTGGCTTGGTTGACATGCAAACTTAACAAAACCAGTAGTCTAAATCTGTGAATACATAAAGTTTTTATTTTTAAGTGTTAAATTCCCCTGCAATGGCTCTATCAATTCAGTGTATTCCCTTCACCATGAATTATCACTAACGAATTTGCTTTGTCACAAAATGCTCACATTGTGATCTTTAATCGTTAGCCATATTATCATCCTAGTCAAATGTTCTTCATGTTAAAATGTTGACATAGATTTGTATGAAACCAGGCAGTTGAAACACACCCACAAGCAAACACACCCACTTTTTCAAATGCCGGTTCTCATCATAGCTGACCTTTCACCTTTCACCTCTGACCCTGGGTCCAGGCCATGCATGACTATGCGGGGCTGGAGGGAATCTGGCAGCGCTTCAACCGGGTCCGGCTGGACCAGCTTTGCCTGCAGCAGGAGAAGGAGTCCCTCAGCCAGGAGAACCTGCAGCTGCGGGCCGCCATTCGCCAGTACCTGAACGGCCTCACCGTCAACGACGAAGCCCTGCGGCAGCACAACACGCTCATCACGGTGTCCCGCCTCGCCCAGCGCCCGTTACCACGGCAGCAGGGAACCCACGTGCTCCAGCACACCCTCTAGGCCCTCTGAACGCATCACGGCCGATGCTGCTATTTTGCGCCTATGCGGTGCTGATCTCAATAACAGTTACGTCACCAAATATGAATATTCCATATTAACTGAAATGAAGCCCTAAATTCTGAAAGACACTTGCTGGTAAATTTTTATCCCTATCCTGTATTTAACAATTTTGTTATTTAGTTGCATGTGTAAAACAAACAACACATTTTGTAGATAAATCCTAAAAATGTAAAAACATGTTGTTAAGGTTTATTTGTCACACCTTTAGTAAGTAACACATACCTATAGGTGACAAAGTGGTGATTGTGTGAAATTCAAAGCCTTCAGTTGCTTCCATTGATTGCTGCTTTACCTGCTGCTTTCATTTGGGACCGAACTGATTTCCTCTCTGTTGGTAATGTAATCCATCAACAACAAATTAAATCAATGTTGTCATATTTCTTTCTAAAGGATTCATGCTTTACAGCACCTTGTTAAATATGAATGCTCCAGTTGCCTGAGAACTGAGTAAAAGTTATTAAAAATCCTGGAATGTGAATAAGGGATGTTTACTTCTCATGGCCGGCATAGATATTTCTGACATAATGCAATGTTAAGGGAGAATGGCCCCTCATAGTAGATATTGCAGGCCTGCTAAACTCAAATTCATCATTATTTTAGTTTTTAGGTTGTCCGGATAACATTTTTCTTACAACATCTATTAACGTTTTTGCAAAGTAAGGTGTTGAAATTATACACATGAATTCTAGCTTTAAAAGCAGTTTATTGCCATGATCCTCCTCAAAACATTTTTTAGTCACTTGTAGAACTCAGGAGCTGATAAACACTGTATTGGACTTGGGCATTACTCTCTTCTTATCTACATTAGATTCTTGTTTGCTGCTAGGTGATGCATCACAGTATACACATTGCTGGTGGCTAAGCGATGCATCATGGTATGCACATTGGTGGTTGCTAGGCAATGCATCATGGTACACACATTGCTGGTTGCTAGGTGATGCATCATGGTACACATATTGCTGGTTGCTAGGTGATGCATCAAGGTATACATGAGTACTTGAGACCTCCTCAACTAATTTTGATTGTATTGGTGAATGCTAGATATAGCCAGCTTGCTAGATATTTCATTCATTGAGTTTCTTTTTTAGAGTTATATAACAAGTGGGGCCATTTGGATAGGTTGTCTCATTGAATATTTAAGAATAAATATTTTAATTATTGAGGAAAACCTGAATTTTTTAATGAGTGAAAAAGTGGGTTTTACATACATTCTAAATGAAACCCTACAACTTGCAAAGGAAGTATGTTAAGCATATTGTAGGGGTTTTTCTGGTAAATGTGCTGTACAAATCATGTTTCCCTTCACCAAAACTGAACTACTTATCAGCTCTACCTGCCAGAGACTCAGGGAAGTCCTGAACAAAAGTTTTTTCTGCCGTGTGGTGGTTCATTTTTTGCAGAAGTTATGGATGATTTGATGACATTAAATATGTCAAATGAAAATGGGTTTTTTTCTCTGAAAGACTGTACGTGACAACATGCCCAGACGATTCATATAGCTATGAATCATTCTGCATCTAGAGATCCAACAAACACATACATAAATAAAACAGCAATTGTCCAGCACTATGTGAAATGTTTTCGTTGTAAACATGCTCATTGACAAACTCTAAATCTGGGACTATTACATTGATACATTCAGTTGTAGATCATTATGGACTGGTTGGTTTAATGTAAGAGGACTTCAATAAAGAGCAAGATTTCAATCTCTTCTCCTCGTCATTGAGTGCCTCTGACCACTAGGTGGCAGCAGATATTTATGTTTGAGCACGGTTTTCTATACCAGGGCAAGCAACCCTAGTTCTGGAGTGACAGATGTTTTCTCTCATTGTACCATTTGAGCTTGATTGCGATGGTTTTTTTTTTTTTTGTCATGTTTGGAGCAATTCATCTACGGGGCTCTTCTCAAGAATTATGATGGAGCTGCATGCAAGTAAATTACTGTGCAAGAATTCAATATCTATTATCATTATGAAAAAGGACCCAGCATTGTCTAAGAGAATGGTTCTCCAAGAAAGTTTCCTCACTTGGAAAAAGGCTCCAGTAGAATATCCTTATTGCTGATGATGGGGCTTCCAGAAGGGGTTATGAAGGAAATTGTGCCCATTGTTTAGAATATAGGAGGCCTGGGATTGGCTGAGAGATTAAATCCATATATTCATGAGTTATGATTACATCCTCATCCTTAACTTTATTAAAAATATCTCCTAATGCCAGTTTGATGTACTACATGATTTGTAGAGAGAAATGAGTAATGAAGGTGGATAAATTGACAGTACGCTGCCTGTCCATAGCTGGCTCAAGTTTTTCCTTTGCACCTTTTTCAAATCTCAAAAAATGTGCCTACATCATATACAATTTTTTGTAAATTAGAGGTGGACTTAGCCCATAAACATTGCCTGCGTACACATTTTCAGCAGTACATGAAATCTTGCTGTAGTGCTGTAAGCGCATTGCTTATACTGTTCCAAAGTACTTCAAGAATATATTCCGTTGATATTTGAACAACAGTGAAGTCCACTGTTTGAGATTCATTAGTCCCATAAGTAGAATCACATGATAAACCTTTCGCTAGGACAGAGACTGTAGTCCTCAGATAAAGGGGTATGGGAGACTTTGGTTACCATGGTGACACGCCAGCGCAACGTGCCTGTGGTCACCTGTGCTTAAGGAGGTAGATGACTTGTTGCTTCTCCTCCTTGGCCCATCCCTGATGTTATTTTCTGTTTCTTTGTCTCCTTGTTCATTTTTTCTCTCAAATGACAGCTTTTGCTCTTTTTCACGAATCAGTAGGAGCAATTTGGGATTTAGCTGTGCGTATGTTCGCCTGTTTTTCTCCATTTTGGTGTTTGCCCTCTTCTGTTAATAACTAAATCAAATCAAGGAGGCTCTTGCTTAGTACGACTTCCCATTTAGTTTTAAAGTCTGTAACGACTCAGTCATCCTTGGATTCCTTTTAAAATCTGAATTTACACTTGTTCGTTTATACTTCATATTTTCAAGTCATCATTTTCACTTTGATTGGAGCAGGCTGTGTCTTCTGCCTCCAACAAAAGGGCTAAGGAAAGGGGGACACATGTGGAAGAGTGGTTTGGAGAAATTGACATGTTGGGGGTGAATGTATTTTTAATTTCACCACGATTTGCCCTGGTTAGTCTCATTGAAATTCAAAACTCTGATAAACAAGACAATGCAACAGAATACAGAAAGAACAAAGACAAGTAAAATGTGCAGAATACAATCAAGCGCAAAATACAATCAATTCCCAACTTAATGCATTTGTAATCTCCATTAGATCTTATTTTTTAACTCTTGACCATAAGTTTACATTTATTGAGTGACCAGGTCCTGAAGTTGTACATCTTTCTGTAGGCTGTTCCAGGCAGAGGGTGCAAAACGCATGAGGGTTGTCGTGCAAAAATTCAGTGCAAGCTTTACAAACATGCGTAGACAGAGAGTTTAGAAACAACAATCTGTGTTTCTACATTTGTATTACATTCTGTCTGTGGTATCAAGCGCAAGGAACTACAAGGTACTGAAAAAATATGCACCAAATGAGAACTCTGAAGCTCATCCATTAAGTTTGATAATAAACAAAAGCGGTATCCATTTCCCATTTGTAAAAGTCAGTGAAGTAGTAAAGATTATGTTGTTTGATTAACTCTCCATTTCTCTTTAAATTTAGAACTGTTTATGCAATCTCTTAAATATAAAAGTATAGGTCTAAAAATCTCCATTGAACTGTGTCTATGTATGTTTGTGCAATTGTGATATAGGCCTCCTTTTAATTTGTTCTTTAATGGGAGCGCAGAGCCACAAACCTGCACTCCTGGGGATGTGTGATAAGTGTTCATGGGTAATTAGTGTGTGACTCTGTGTTCCCCCGCTGTGGCCGCTGGTTAAATTCCTGGAGAGCCGTCTCGATTCGAAACAAAATTTCATTACCGTTTTCAGTCATGCAAAAAATATGATCCTCAGAGGCACTGTGGAAATGACAAGTCTAACGGAAAACCCAGAAACAGGCACACTCAGGGTGTAATTTACCAAAGAATTTAGTATGTGCGAAACTGTTTTGCCCGTGCGTAAAGACAAAGAGAGAATGCAATTGGTTGAGGTAGTTTGCTCCATACACAAATTGTGTCACTAATATTGCATGTCTTACTAATGTTGCAAAATTTTAGCAGGTGCTAAAGGCGTTGATGAATCTGGCTTTTAATTTTTCGCACCCTCAGGAAACCTCCAACCTGTCACTGTGATGCTCCAAAACATTCACGGATTTAGCTGGATTGGTTTCAGCATTTCAGACACAGTTTAGTTCAAATTTTCTGCTGATAATGGCGCTAATGTGTCTTACAAAAAAAAAGTGAGTCTCCCTGTCTTAATAACTATTACAACATAAATATTTAATGAATTCTTTCAGTATTGATTCAAACAGGAATTCAGCTGATATCCTCAGGCAAGCATTGCTGCCATTATCTTCTTGGAGGTTCACCCAAGTTAATAAAGACAGTTTTTATGAACAAGAGAGATTCTTTTCAGAATAGCATCTAGAATACTTTTCTCAACAGTAGGAGTTTGCTATGGCAGAGGCGCTAGCAGAAGCATATAATAGCTTAACCCCCTCAATAAGCTGCTCAGTTGAAACATTTCTATTATGTGGAAGAGGTGTGGCCATTCTAACCTATGAACAAACTTTAGTCTTGTGGGATAGCTATACCTTTTGTATTGTTTTTAGTGGACAGTGAATGTCTCTCCTTAACAAAACCAATTTGATCTTGATTAACTAATGACAGTAGAAAGGCTTCAGGTTTTTGACCTAAGATCTTGACTAAGAGCTTTACATCTGTGTTTGTAAAGGAAATTGGAAGGAGGTTCTTGGTTCTTATTCTTGGTTCTTATTCTGTTGGTTTATGGCATTGTATCAGTTAATTAATCAGCGTCTGTTTTCAAAGCAGCGGTTGTACAATCTGCCTAAGCATGGGATAGGTTTAATTTGAATGCCTTATTCCAAGCCATCTGGGCCCGGAGACTTTCTGCTTTTCATCTGGGTAACAATACAATACACCTTGCCTATACTGCAGCTAACTGGACGGGTTAGCTGCAGTATACGTTATTGATTTTTTTTGTTAACTAGATGAATCTATAGGGGGGTCCTGATCTATTCTGTCACCTTTGGCGCTTGGTACTCCACCCCTCTCTAGGGTTATCTTCACACTTTTTGTACCGTTCATATGCACTTTGCCTTGTAAGTCGCTCTGGATAATAGCATCTAACAAATACCTTTCATGTAATGCAATGTAATGTAATACCTGGTCTAACCATCATACCCCCATTTAACACTTGTTGTACCCATTTGTGATCACTTGACGATTGGATGTTTTATTATGTATTGTATTATTCATTATGTATTATGCATTATTATTATGGATTATGTTTATTACTTGGCTATTTAATATGTTTATGTTTGTTTTGGCTATGCTATGTTTATTACTATGACTTATATAGACTATTTTTATCTTTGAACTGTTGTAGCAATGTTTAAATGATGCACGTTCCTGTATTTCGCAGATTGTATGCACTCCTTGTATGTTGCTTTGGATAAAATTGTCTACTAAATAAATAAACGAGATGTAAATATCCCAGAATTCCTCCTCTGTGATGGTGTCTCCAAGTGAATTTTGTCTCTGTTGTGCAAAGGCCCTTCAGTCACTCCTTAGGAAACCCAAACCCAACATGATAAGATTATTACACACACACACACACACACACACACACACACACACACACACAACACAACACAACACAAAGCATGATGCGATAAAGTACACTGACTTGAAAATTATAATGACAATGCCACTTATAACTAGCGGTGGCTAACCAGCTATACACTGAATCATATCTACCTTCCCTGGGCCCTATGTTCCCTCAATGTAATTTTGAAAACTGAAAACAGCCTCATGTTCCGTAAATAGTATGTTCCTTCAATATAAAAAGAAGAAGAATGCCCATATTAACAAAAGTGCATAACTCGATATTCAAATGCACTTGTGTCATACATTACCGTGAACAAGATTAAAAAGGATTTCAGCGATAGGAGGTTTTAAATTAAGGTGTCAATGAAATGTTATAAGAACTTTGCAACAGTTAATTAGAAAATAATGTTGATAGATTTAAGACTAGATATATTTTTAATATGCAGCATTACCAAGTATTAGCGCTGGCATGAACAACATTAATCATTAGCAACAGACATAAAATCTGTCATGATCTGGGCACAAAGAACACAGGACAATAGGAACATAGGGTGGACCCCACTACACAAAAGCAGCCCCCATTACAATAGATTGTTTAATGCATATTCTCTGTATCATGCTAATTGTCTGTATGTACTCTGTAACTACTGTTATTTTCATATCATTTCTGTTTTTCTGTTAGATAAATATGATATGATGGATCCCCTACAAAATCCTTAACTGCTTGTCTGCCATAACTCTCCTGGGTTAGTTTCTTCATTATCATTAATGTCAAAGACCAGTTCCATATCTGCTTTAATTTTCTATTGAAATCTGTTCTATCTCCAGGCAGATAGCCAGGGAACCTCCAACTTTGAGATGTCCATTCTGGTGCAGTAAATCTTACGGCTGTGCAGGCTGGGGCGAGGTCACTAATGTACAAACCCAATATCACATTTGCACATTTGTTTATTAAACCCATAAATTGCAACTGGAAAATGATTGGTTTAGGAGTGTTACACAGATTTGAATAAAAGTGAAATCCTTAAACATGGAATGAGGGGTTCTTCATACATCTACTATTTTATTTTTAGGGGCTGTCCATCATCCCCACCCCTCACTCTGCAGGGCAACTTAATTGCACCAATTATTAAATTACAAAAATAGAAGTACCCTGGTGCTTCACCACGGACAGGCACATGGGGACTACACTTCCCAGCTCACCCCACCATTTTTTGTTCTGCATCTTAAATTTTTTTACTTAATTATATTTATCATTGTCTTGTTTTTTGTACACATGCATTTTTACTGTAAGTGCAGTATATAAAAACAGGTATTTGCAGGGCTGTTTACCACGGCTGCCAGGAAGAAGTGGGTGCGTTTTTAGTTTTCAAACGTCTGCATGCTTTCACAACAAATATTGGATTTTTCTGCTCTGTGTTCGATTGGTTTTAGAACAGTAATTTCATTATAACTTGGGTTCATTTTCTGGCAGGGTTCTCCGTAACATTTTGATAAATTAATACCTGAAAATCGGACAATACATGGGCGGATGAGATAATGGAAAATGAGAATTCGCTCTATTCAGGTAATAGGACTGAATTAATTACCGGTGGAAGACACTTCTGGCCAGAGATGACAAGTGTAGACACGGGGCTAAATTTACAATTTAATTATCGCGAGATTTACCGCAAAGCATTTACCAAGAATGCAGCACCTGGATGAAAACATCGCGATACCCTCCTCCTTGCCTCCTTGCGTCGCTCAAATCGACAGGGAAGCCGTAACCACCGTTGAGGAGGTAAGAGAAGATGCTAGTGTCGATGAATATCAAAATGAAAAGAATTTGTCCGTAGCATCATGAACTTCGAACTGCATACAACGAACATCGAGCTTGGTGGTGTGCCATGTCATCGTTGTTTTATTATGAGTACATTAGGTTTTCTTGCCTGGCAAGCTACTGGCTAGCAAGCTATCGTTTAGTGTCTGGCATTGGAGCGATTGGAGAGGGGAGGGGAAGATTAAAACCAGGGATATCGCTATGAAGGTCCGTGGTAGCTAGCTTACTAGCTAGCTGCACCGGTTTATGAATGGCTATCTATGCGGCATAGCAACGTTACAGTAGATACATACACTCGATTTCTTTTGGTCTCTGAAAGGGCGATGTGTTAGTTAAATTTGTGAAGCATTAATATTGAATTAGATCGAAATATTATAAGGGTAGCTGAATATCAAACTTATGTCGTCGCACAGTTTGTTAGAAATCCAGCAAGATTACAGTTAGAGTAGAAGGAGGTGCTAGTTAATTGGATAAATTATAAGGTATCATGCCTTGTTTAATCCACTTTTGCAAGGAAGTAGGCATGCCTGCGAGCTAGTGAGCGAGAGAAGTATAATTTGAATGGGATGTGATAAGTCGCGATCATGTGCACTGATAAATCTAAACGAATGACTGTTTTGTGCTTACGAATGGTTTGAGGTTCGGTGTAGCAAATTCGGATGTTCACATGGACACCTGGTACCGAGCTCGAGTTCTGACTTCCAGATCTGAAACAGTGGTCCACAACTATCCTCAAATAAGCATCGAAATTGATACGCTGTCAAAACAGCGCACATAAACGTAAACAGAAGGCTTGTGAACATGTGGGATATCGATAATGAGTCTTTGCTTACGATATCTGTGTGCAGGAGGGAAGGCAGGGATTGACTGTAACAATTTTTACGTTTGAATCCATTACTCTGCTCTTATTTGTGCAATATCTTTCACAATTTGAGACAAAGTACCCACATGCGTATACGTCAAAATGGGATTATCTCAATACCTCCAATGCTAACAGAGAGTGTGAAAATCTCAAATAAACCAAGCGAAATGTTACATTCGACCCTGCAACCAGAGATAGTTGTAACGGTACCCGGGTCTAAATGTAACAAGCAGATGAAAGTGCAGAGACTCGGCTCAGACAATGTAATTTGCTGCAAACATTAACACATTATTACCTTGTAATACCTAAATGCAGAAAGGCTGTGTTGGTATTCGCTCTTTTCTCCTGCAACTACTGTAATGTTTTACAGCATCGTTATAGTATCATTATAGTTGATTTGAAAAACAGATACCGTAACTCTTTGTCACAGATACAACAGATTCACCCTCTACAACCTTATGTTAGGCTTTTTATAGAATATCTGCAGGCAATCTCCTGTCAGCTTTTCGCTTCCATTGTTTGGCATTCTGAAAAATACAAGAAAATACAATAAACAACATAATTAGGGGATAGTTATGACACTTTTCAAAATCCTGTTGTAACTATCCCCAAACCTGTCATTCATGTTATAGCAGTCTGATGTAGCATAATGACTTGAAATTCATGTTCATGATATGCATAAGCTGAAAGACTGGTGTTTAATCAAATATAAGTTCTTTAATCCCAGCTAAACCACAAACATCAAAAAAATAACTTTCTTAACTCAAAATCAGTTTTTTGACTATAACACTGACAGAGTTGCTCTCAGGGGCATGTAACTCTCCATGTGAGCTCAGGGAGGAAGTGGACCTGTACACTAACGATTACGTGGTTCTGGCTCACTCCTGTTCAGGAATAATCGAAAGTGTTACAACTTCCCTGTGTTACAATCAGCCGTGGTCTCCCCTACTGCACGTGGTTACCTTTTTTGAAGAGACCTGTGTAACAATCCTAAGACCTGTCAAGGCCCTTGTGGGCTCAGACACCTTCAAGACTGACTAGGGGGTTTAACGTTTTCAATACAGGTGTTGTTAGTTTTGTGATTCGTTGTCCTACTTATGGTCGTCTTAATGGGCTGAAAGTCCTGAATTTCTCAGAAGGCCCAGGCCTGGACAGGGGCCCCAGAATGGTCATTAATGCAATTGATAGGCTGGGCGGCCAGTGTCGTATCGTTTTGTGGAATCCAGGGCTCCTGGCAGAGCCCTTCGTGCTAACTGCCAATGTTGTCCTCTTGTTGTTTGACCGTTATTTTGGATGTTCCCTCAAAGAAATAGACAGGGTTTAAGTGTCTGCATATCTCTGTAACATTATGGAAATTCATACACCAGAGATAGGCTATATATGTAATAACTGTAGATTAGTATTGCCCTGGGACATCTCACGCTGTCGGATATAATTGGGCCCGGACTGGGTAAATGCAAAATGGTAAATGTATATGTGTGTAGGTGTTTACCAAAATGGATCATCTGAAGTGTTGTGAAATGCATGTGTGTGTGTGTCTGTGTGTGTGCGAGAGAGTGCGCGCGCGCCTTTGTGAGTGTGCTTATGTGTTTGTGAAAGAGACAGAGCCTATGTGAGTGTGCTTGTGTGCTCTTTTGGTGGGAAGCACAGGGAAAAGATGGAACAGATTGTGATTCAGCCCAGAGCTATGGCAGGATCACACTTCTCTGTGTGGTTGGTGTGTGTCCGCGTGTGTGCGCGTGCGCCCTCGCGTGTGCTTGCATGTAGGAGTCACACGCAGCAGTTAGACTGTTAACTTGCGAAAAGAGCCGAGCGCGTCGGTGTGGATCTTCATTAAACTGGAGGCGCTTAATTATCATGTCTTGCTGGGCCCATTGCGCTGGTGGGTAGATATTCAGAAACACACTATTGAGACAAAGAGCAGAGACTGTGGCTTCTGCCTGTGTTGTCTAGGACACAAATTATAGCCCACATTTTAATCAATAGCCATAATTCTGACTGATGGAATGAATTAAAGAAAATCTGTCTGTTAAACAGACAAAACACTTAGACTTAGATTTAGATGTTTTTTTTTTAATAAAACAATTTCATCTCATTGAGTGGGGCAGGCTCTAGGAGAAATAAAGACTCTGTATCTTTGTGCAGCAGTATTTGATGGTTTTAGTGGTTATGTTGTTACGTCATTGTCAAATTAGGTAATGACATACAGGTGGTTAATTGGCTCATTTATCTTAGTTGTTCCTTGGAAAGATGGCTGTTGCTGGCTAACTCGTTAGCCAATCTAATGCTGTCAAGCTACTAATTTGCAAGCAAACTGAACAGCTAAGCGAAGCATTAAAGCGAAATGCATTAAAATCATTTTTATCATATTTAAAATTATGTAAAATCTGTACATTCAGGATTTTTTTTTTACTTTCCTGGCATTGTGCACATGAATATAAGAACAAAATCTCTTGTGGCTTGGCTGGCAGAGGCACTTGTCTCGAAGCTGGATGTATTTTTTAAGTTATAGCCCCAGCTATTGCCTTGACCATGTCATTGCTTGAGTATACTTGGGTGTCCAAGATGCTGCTAAACTTCATAACACCAGGGAATGGTGGGCTGGAATCGATCAGGATATCCCAGGTGTCTTGTCTTAAAGCTCTCTTAACTACAAGCTTGTACCTTCATTACAGGTATTTAGCATTCACCATTCTCCAGAGTGACATACACAGACATTGATTTTTACACGCTAGCCATTTATACAGTTTAATATTAGGACACTATGCAGTTATAGGATGTAGCCCATACAAGCCATTCAAATGACGTACATTGCTTAAAAGTACAATGTGTAGGGGAATCCACCGGTGAATTGAAACTGTGACCTCAGAGGTACATGTCCTGCTCCTTAACCGTTATTCTCTGATGTCAGTGGTTTTGTTATGTAGTTTTGTTACCATCAAAGCAAAGGTCACCATCTTGGTTCAATGTTTTTTCCTAAAAATAGGCTCAAAACTATGGCTGAGATTTGGACCAGATTTATAGTACCAGACAATAATGACATAATTTCTGTACAACTTAAACATTTGACCAAGCTCTTCTTTTCCAGTAATTTACATAGATTATTGCTTTGGTGAAAATTTTAGAGGGTATTCTTTTCTTGTGTAAAGGTAATCACACTTAAAGATTTTTGTATTAAAACATCTGATACCCAGTTTGTCTGCTATCTAATGGACAAGTTTGTTCCAGAGTTTGTTTTTATCCAGAGGCATAGTACAAAAGGCAGTATTGGGATTTGGAAGGCCGTATGTTCTAATTATGGCCATTTCCATGCCTATGTTTTCATGTCTGTTGTCCTTGCAAAACTTTAAACAACCAGTACTTGCCTCCATACACATTTCATATTTGTTTGACAGTCTTGCACAGATATTGCATCACTGAAAGTTTGTACCACCCCTCAGGTCATGCCTCTCAAGTAGAACCAAAAGTATGTTGACGGAAACAGTTTTGGCTGCTAACAGCGTTTGTATTTGTAACTGTCCTTTTCCCTTCCACCCCACTCCTCTGTCTGCATCCAGATCACAAGCCCCATTGTGCGACCAAGGCCTTCCTGCTTCCCTCTCTAGAATCTAGAAGCTACCGCTAAAACCCCCACCCCGTCCCGCCCCACCCGCTTGTGTCCGAGCACTCGATAGGGCCGCTGTGGGAAAAGGCACCGACCCGCACCACTCGCCATGGGGAACATTTTCGGGAACCTGCTGAAGAGCCTCATCGGGAAGAAGGAGATGCGTATTCTGATGGTGGGCCTGGACGCTGCGGGGAAGACCACCATCCTGTACAAGCTGAAGCTGGGCGAGATCGTCACCACCATCCCCACCATCGGTACGCACGGCCGGGTGTATCGCCAACCGTTTTAAACCGGGGGGGTGGGAAAATAGGACCATATCAGCTTGCCATTGAATAGTTTTACATTTTCTCAAAAGAACATTTTCCTCTAAATAATGCCAGACTAGGGAGGCTCAGCCGGACAAGGGAATGATAGAGGGTTGAGTTTGTGAGTCTCATTGCTCTCTAGTGGCCCCTGCTGGTCGGGCCGTGAAAAGTCTGTCTGCAGGCTCAACTGTCAGAACTTAGTCTGACAGATGTGGTGGCTGACAGTTGAGGTGCAGTCAGTTGACTTGATGATGTTTAAAAAGGAAAGGAGTTGTAAGCAAAATAGTGATGACAATAACAATAACGCAACAACACAAGCTAACTAATGCGTAAGGCAAGCAACATTGTTAGGCTACCGATAGCCAACTACTACCTACTATGCTCCTTTTTCCCAAATTGACCGATAAAAACATGGAGACTATCCGTCATGTCCAGCCAGCAAATACATGAGACATAACATAGCTAGTGGGGTTATAATAACTCTTCATCTCCGTTAAAAACATTCAAAATGTCCACCATTTCTACACAAACAGAGAGTCTCAAGCCTTGGAACATGACTAACCAATGAAAACCACTGTAAAAAAAAGTCACGTAACGTCACTTCTACCTCAACTGTCAGCAACTTCTATTGACTCACAGCTGGTGATTCCAAACTCCAGTTGGAATATAGTTTGTCTTTCTGTTCTGTATTTTGAGAGCTCTTCTATTTCTTTGCAGGTTTCAACGTGGAGACAGTGGAGTACAAGAACATCAGCTTCACTGTGTGGGATGTGGGCGGTCAGGACAAGATCCGGCCCCTCTGGAGGCACTATTTCCAGAACACACAGGGTGAGGTGGTCACTTGTAAAATTACTTCACCAGTCCTTTTTACCAGTTTTCTACAATTCCATTTTAGCATGTATGAGATTACATTATCTCAGCATACAAGTAGCAGCATCCAAGTAATGCACCTAACAAAGCTAGAAGAATAGCATTTGGACCCCCAAGATAAATCAATTCGCAAACACATCCAAGTAATTACTTTTTTCCTTTTATTATAAATATTGTATAATATAAGTCGATTCAGGCCAGTTCAGGAGAATCTCAGAGATATTGAATGGGTGGTTTCATTTGTGGTCTTTCGCAACACTTAAAGGTCCCTAACAATGAAACAATTACAGAACAAATTTCAATACACAAATTCAAAGAATTCAAATCTCAAATTCAGATCAGTTGGATCTGTTGCTTGCATAATACCACATGTGTAGTAAACACATCTGTGTAAATAATAGTTTACTTTCCTGTAGCCTCCTGACTTGGTTAGCAATGCCGTTGTTCAGGTGTAGTTTTAAATGAGGGAAACAACAGTAAGACCAGACTGAATGTGTGAGTTTCCAGTCATGTGACCATGTCACTCTCTCCAACCCCCAGGCCTGATCTTCGTGGTGGACAGTAACGACCGGGAGCGGGTGAACGAGGCACGGGAGGAGCTGATGAGGATGCTGGCGGAGGACGAGCTGCGAGACGCCGTGCTCCTCGTTTTCGCCAACAAGCAGGCATGTTCCCGTATTCTGTCATCCTCTCCTGTCCATCACCCTCTCTGTCCATCACCACTGTCGTCCATTACCTCTTTTGTTCCTTCACTCCATCTCAAATTCCCTTCATCACACTGTCCTTCAGTCAACTCCTGAAGTTCATGAAGAGAACTTTCATATTTACTCATTTACATTTTTGGAACAATGTCTTCTGTGGAAAAACCCTACTGTTCTTGTCCGTCCTGGTATCGCGTGCTCAAAAATATGCATACGTTCAAGAGCTTGTACTCATTTCTCCTTATTCCATCGTCCAATCCTTTACCGTTGATCATGTTACAATACCTGACAGATTAGCAAAGCGACCAACAAAACTAAACAGCATGAGGGTTCATTAAGTTCAGAGAGTGTGTTGAAAAGAAAGTTTATATACATTCACGCATATTTACATGAAAGTATAGACATATGTCCTCTGTGTTTGTGCCCTGAAATGCTGGTGAGGGACTGGGTATAAAAATAACTGTCTGTCTCTCTGTCACTGTCCGTCCTCCTCTGTCCCTCCCATCTTGGTTCTTCCCGTCCGTGTCGCGCCCTTCAGGACCTGCCCAACGCCATGAACGCGGCGGAGATCACGGACAAGCTGGGCCTGCATTCCCTACGTCACCGCAACTGGTACATCCAGGCCACCTGCGCCACCAGCGGGGACGGCCTCTACGAGGGCCTGGACTGGCTGGCCAATCAGCTCAAGAACAAGAAGTGAAGGTGGAGCCAGAGGAGGTGGGGCTTGGATGGGGGGGGGTAGTTTTTGTGCTGTTCTCAGAAGAAGGTGCAGAAGTAGGGTGTAATCTGGAAGTTTGCAGGACTGTTTTAAACCCCCATTCACCCAACACACACACATACACAAACTTACACACAACTAAGACGTGTTTGCTTGTATAATCCTTCACAAGGCAACAGCAACTTTAGGTGGGATTTGATAGTCTTCTATGATTGGCCAAACCTTGCTGCGGCAGAGAAATTAAGATTGTTTTCTGTTCCTTTATCACAGATTACTGCTTAAATTGGCACACTATCATGTAACTCTTGATGCGCAAAGAGTTATAAATTAATATAACAGTAGGAATACAGAACTCAGAGATACTAACACAGATCAACCAAATGATATATAAACCTGGCACTTGTGTTCTAATCTTGCCTTTTAGATTTCATATGAAAGAATCAAGCATGAAACCCAACCACTAATTACTACTGTAATAATTTGTTTATAATTAATTAACATACTAGAAAACTCAACGTACTGTCAAAACTAGATGTATACATGTATGTACATGTTGTAACAATGTTAATAATAATTTGTAAAAATGAACAAGCGGGCCAGTGGCCGTACAAATGAGTTTTACGTATTTTACCAGCGAGGTGGCTCTACAAAATTTAAATGTAGATTAAATGTCTTGCCTCTTATTATCTTTATTATCACTGATGTAAAATTAATGTAGGTTACAGTCTTTTTAATTTTTGAGAAGGCTACACAGATATATATTTTTGCTGTTGCACTGCAGGTATGTGTGTACTTTGTGCGCCTACATCATTTAATTTTGTTGTGGGACAATTTTAAAACCTTTTTTATAGCTACAAAATAAGAGGAGGCAATGAACAAGATAACAGTTGTTGAAGTAATAATTCAAATCGACCAAGGATTCCGATTTTTAAATTCGTATAATTCTGCATTTTTATCATTTGACCTCTATTCGTAGTGTGTTTGTATCTCTGATGTTCTAGTACATCACATTTTATTCACCAAAACAACCAGGAAAGACCCCTAATTGTGGGTGGAAAAGGTACAGTGTATTTTGGGTGATAGGTTGTCATTCATTACCAGTTATACCAAACATGGTTCTACACACACTTCCTGTGTTATATCTTGGACCAGACCAGTCTTTTTTGAATATTCAATTGAATAGTCATTATTTCTTCAACAAGATGGCCTCTGTCTGTTTGCAAGAGACATCCTAGTGTATGATATTATGCTATTGTCTGGGTTCTTGAACAAACACTGTGCATTGTGTATAAACAGTTAGGTGCCAGGAGTTTGTCAATCACATGACTCTTGCTGGTGGAATGATTGCGTATCTGTAGAACTGCTGTCAGGAAGAGGCAATTCAGAATTTAAAACCAGAAAAGTTTATGGTTAGATTTTTTTTTGCATTTTTATTTATCCATATTGTATTCATTTTCTATTTATTAATTAATTTATTTTTGAAGATCGACATTTTACAGTATATCTGTCACTGAATGCAGAGACATACTCTAAACTGTATGAGAAGATATTAGTGAGTATTTATTTAAACCTGTAACTGTTGGTACAAAATGAGGCCAGTGTAGTTGGGGGTTTAGTCCCTGCGTTTAGGCTTGAGAACCCCCTCTTCATTCTTGAGTCATTTACTGACATCACTTGACCTATCCTGTGCAAGTTTTCCGTTTTTCTCTTGAGGGCGACAAAATCTTTCACTGTGTGATTGTTGTACAGTAAAAAAAAAAACCCGGCAAAACATTTCAGCACAACCTGGCAGAAAGTCCTGAAAACGCGTAGCTTGTAAAAACGCAAATAACAGCGATGGCTTGCATGCCTGCAGGAAACTACCAAGATACCCGATGCTTGGCAACTCAGCACCTGCAATTCAGGTCACTTTTACTTCAGTATTTTATCACAGAGGGCTTGGCATAGTCAGGCAGGGTTAAAACAGATGACAAAACATCTCAGAACATATATGTAACTGCGAGTATTGTATATGCACCATTGATGTTGTTTCGCTCTCCACAGTTCCATTTTTGGTCAGTGGCCCTTGTTTAGTGTAACCTGGCTCTGTTGTGAGGAACAACCCTTTGTAACGTTGTACTTGGGAATCAACTGCCTTCATGCTTTTCCTGTTGTCTTGATTTTCCCTCAGTGTTGTTTGACTGCAGTCGTAATCCCAGTCAGTCTTTATGGAGTGTTGCCTCTTAATTTCGTTCTTTCTTCTGTGCAGACTAGGAAGTACTTTCATTTTAAGTTTGATAGTATGAATATTTAACTTAAGTGGAATAAAAATGGGTTACATGGGTCATTATACAGATCAAAACAGCCTTTTGGTCCTACCAAGAGGAGAAAGGCATGGGATTTGGGAAGGGGGTACTCAGTTTAATTGAACAAGTTCTCCCAGGGGGTGTTACATGAAGCAGGATTGATGAGTTAGTCGACTAACCTTTATTTTTAATTTCAAGACGTGATCAGATAAAAGCCTTGTTTACTTCAAAATATTCGCAGAAGTTAGCCGGCTAATTCTTTGATCCCACTTCGTGTAACACCCCCCAGGTCTAGTCCACTAATAATAAATGTTTTCACTTAACCGGATTTAAATAAGTGTTATATAATTCTTGCTGTCTTTTAATCAACAACGGTGAGATATGAGGTTAGTATATATGAAAATAACCAGGAGAAAATAGGTTGTTTTTTACGTGGTGAATGTTTAAATTGGTTGGCTTTCCTGGATTAAGATAAAAAGGGTTAATCAGTCTGTCTGTTTATGGCCTAATTTATTGCATCTGTTTATTGTATTTATTTATTACAACATAACAAAAAATAAGAACAGCCCTGTCTTTAGTTTAATCTTTTTAAAACCTATTTAATCCAAAATTTGGCTTGACACTGCTGAAACTTGAGACAGATGTTGTACAGAAGTGACCCAGGGGGGTACAGAGAGGAGCAGGTTTCTTTTTTGGAAGAGGTCCCACATTGTTAAAAACTCTGACATTTAAACCTTTAAATAAAATGCCAATTTTGGGGACGATTATGTACATTATATAATTTATGTTAATTTGATTGTATTTAAGCTGGCAATATGCAAAGCAGTAGGGAACAGTACATACTTACACATATCTATATGCGTGTGACGTACTTCTCTGATATGGCAGAATCTGATAACCATTTTTGTGGGTCTGTACACATCAAACAGTTTCGAAAACTTAATTTTTGGTTGTGTGGGGGCAAAATGCCACAGGTGGAATCTATTTTAAAACTAGTTAGTGGTTTAATTTTTGTGGCCTTATACTGTGTGTGGTAGAATTGAGTTTGTTTTCTTATGTTGTTTTCGGTTTGCAAGTTGAAAAGACCGTTTTACAGGGGGTGTTTGTTGTTTAAAATTGTTTGATTTTTTTAACTTATTTACTTTCTCTTTTTACTGTTTACAAGGGACTGTGTGTGTGTTGGTTTTCATTCCAACCATAATTGGAAATGTCAAGCTGTTAATTGTTGTTAATCAGACAATTATAACTTTACAAATGAAATTAGGATGGTCAAATTGACACCTGGTCATTAAAACGAAACCCTCTGTTTAAATTGAAGAGTTCAGTTATGGTAAAGGGCTACGAGCCTAACCTGAATTGTGTTAAAGTTTATGGAAACAAATACAGTATATCTTAAACATGTTCCCAGTAACCTCTATTAAGTCACAAAATCCAAATACATGGGCTTTTCCCCATTTCCGAGTTTGAGAACCACTGCCAAGACCAGTCCGCAAGGATTTTACTTTTCCACACTTTGACTCCTGTGTTTTTACGAGTGTGCTTGGTTACTTTGGTCGTAGATTCAATGTTTCAGCTAAAAAAAAAACGATGGCTAGACTGTGTCTGTGACAAAAGACCATTAAAGTGTACCAATGGTGAACTGTACGCAGTAAACATAATGAAGACATAATAAATGGTGATAAAGCATTTAGTCTCTGGAGTCACACCTTGACCCTGTGACTATAAAAAAAAATAAACTGCTGTGCTGACAAATGAGTCTGTTTTTCTTTATTACCTGGGAGACATGGGAGGCAAAATAGGTTATCCTTGATCAATGAAGCACTGCTGTTTTCTGTGATTGTAATTTCCAACTATGTGTGACACAGTGGATCAAGTCATGCGTATTTATAGATGAAGTGAATAACCTTTCTCACTAATGACATTTTGATGATAATAATTGTGATGTGTGTGTATGGTTACAAAATGGGGTTATTAACAAAGCAAGATAGATGGAGCTTGAAGTTTTGGTGACCATGTTACCATAGCAACATACCCTAATGTCCCCTAACCTGTCTGAGATTTTATTGTGAAGGCTCGAACTCCTAACGAAAGCGCTTGTCCCGTCTCTCAAAAATGGCAGCATCATTTTTCAGAGACCCGGCTAATCGATGAGCAGAGTTCAAACGATTAGCCTTTAATCTGGAGGCTACTGAGAGATCACCAAAACTTTCGTAGTACTCAGAGAAGTACCTTTCACCTTTTTAGAATTTACGTTCAAGATCTGTTGGGCCCCTACATCAACAGTACCACCTGTTGCAGCAAAGCGTTGACAATTACAGACCCTATTGTATATGGCTGCCATTTTTTGTGAATGGTTCCTCTTTGCACTCTGCCATATCGACTCTGAGAATATCGACGAAACCACTGTACATCGTACAATCAAGTACAATCAGAAGTAGTGTCCACGTTCTCAACTGGAAATCTCCAAATTTAGAATACGATGCAGTTAAGATTTCTCATGACATATGTAACGGGGCTTGCTTTCGCTTTTCCTCAGTATACATATGCCTACATCCATACGATTTAACTAAGGGGGCATTTGGTAGTTACAGCCAAAATTTCCAATAAAAAAAGGTCGTGTTCAATGGGCCAGTCTCCTCATAAAGCTAACCAGCTACAAGCTAACCGCTAATGCTGCTTTATGCTGCTGCTTCTAATATGTTGGAGGACAAGCGCATCCAGCGCAGGAACACAAAATCTCCGATGTGGAAAAAATGGCATTGATTGGTCACGCAAGCACTTGTGGACGCTGAGGGATACAAGACCGGACTATAAATCGACATGTAATAAATAAACATTGAAACACCTGCTACGGCTGTGAAACACATCGGGGAGATGAATAGTACATTGATATTGACAAGGGAACTCTCCGCCGATATGGCAATACATTTGATTATTTATTTACAAATTATAGAACCATATTATCATTAGTAAATTACACAATAAAGCCAGTAGACCATTTTGAGTATAATTATGTGAAACCTAAATCAAAAATTCCTGTCAGAATATCAGTGTTTGGGTGCTCATTAATATTCAACACACACTTCACATTTTTTCTTGAACTTCACCTGTGTATAAGCAAGATTTATGAACGAATGAATGAATGTACTCTCATATAACATGTTATACATCAAGCCAATCTTCATTATTTTTGAACAACCTAAGAGATGCACATACACCATCTCATTAGAGCATATTTATGCTTATCCAATAATAAATCTTTTGAGAGATCGGAAAACGTGTTTGTCTTATGACCCCAATACAGCAAGATTATTGTTTTACAGTGCAGAGCTTGTAAAATAAGAATGATCATATGGCAGGTCAAGAGTTTATGTAGAGCAAGGTACGTTTCCACATCAAGGTTTATACATCACGTCTTTAATGTGGATATTTGCCTACTGCAGTGCTGGGTTTGGAACAGCCAGCCAACGCTCTCAGACCTCCCAATTGGCCAGCCAGCACCAGGAACAGCAGCAGATACTGGAGACAGCTGCAGAACCCTGGAGAATGACGGCCTTTAGTTACCTTACCTTCCCCATCTAATAAAGCCAAAGAACAGCTCATCGATTTAAGCTGTTGACCAGTGTCAGAGTCAGTGTGCTGACTCAACATATTAAATTTTATATGTTTACAGATAAATTCTTTTCATGTATTGTAAAATGTACCGATAAGAAATGTTACGTTTATTTATTTTTCTATATTTTCTGCTGCGGTTCTGCAGAAACAGCAAAATTATGTCATGTGCGGAAAAACTGAAGTGAAGAGAATTTTAAATCTTGACATGATATCTTAAACAAGGAAAAAGAGCTCTCATGACAGAAGGGTAGATGTCACCAGACTTTTGGTGGTACTGTAGAGCATCCATAGTCATTTTCAGGCATTTTTCTACCTAATATTGGATATGGAGACCTGGGTGGCCAGGTTTTGATCACCACCCCTAGGTATTGAAAGAGGAAATTCAAATCTCTGGTCTTGTAGTCTGCCAAATAAACTAATGCTTTCATTGTTTTGTTGTAAGAATTAGATATTTAGACTTTAAAAATTATGGTAGAACTTAAATCTGCATTCAGCAACCCAAATGATTGAGAGATTGGCTGTAGCAAAAACCAGCACACACTGGATTCCCCCGAGGACCGATTGTAATCTTTTTTTTTTTTGCAGTCATTGGCAAAATTTAGCCACAAGAGGGCGCAATATACACTCTGCTCATTCGTCTATCCCTAAAATGATTCACCTGAACGACCATGCTTACAGTTTTTGCTCCCTGAGAACTCCTGAGTATGTAGGATTTTTAAATTGCCTATCAAGCTGTTGATCAGTTAAGGCTGTCACATTTCATGTGTAGTGGCTCTCTATGAACAAGTCAATCTTAGCCTCTTCTTTTTTAAAATGATTACAATTGCATTCTTGACACAAATTCTTCACAAATTCACATTTACAGACCTCATTATGAAGACACACCGGAGGTGCATACAAATGTATTTTAATTCTTTTTTTTAATTGTTCACTAAAAAAAGCAATCACTAAATGTACATTGAACTACAATGGAACCAAATAAAGATGAATTAACGGAAGAAGGGGACATTAAACTTTGTAGGAAATTCAATTAACAAAGGTAAGTAAAATGAATTTAAAGCAAAAGGTGTTGGATGGACAACAGGCAATCTGTGTCTTGCAAAGCTGGGAATAATCAAAGTATCGTGTGTGGGTTTCATTTTGGACTGATGCCACACGTGACTGGCCAAACTCAGGCGCTGTTACAATACCCTGTCAATAACTTGGACAAATTGGCTACATTTTCATATTTATAACAGAAGTTATTAAGCAACAGACTTTACTTTCAAGGTACATGTCAAACACTTAGGCTTATTACCTATATCTCTCATTTGTTATCAGTTCCTTATCAGTTCAGTTAACTGAATCCCAAACAGCTAAATACCATGTAATGTCCATGCAAAATGGAGGATTTCATGCCTAAACCACAACCCACCCTCAAGTATGGGACCAAAATAGTAGGCCACAGTAATGCCACATCTATCAGTGTGTTCACCAACTTCTGTATGCGGCACAGGCGGTCCCTGGTGATCAGAATGGCAGTGCTGTAGGCAGTCCCGGCGCCCTGATTATCAAAGTAATTTTTTTTTTTCAAATTATTTAATAATAATAATGATTTCTCCTGGGAGGGCCAAATTTCTGGATGGGCGGGCCTGGCCCCCTGGGGCCCGCCCATAACACTGGGTCTGGCTGTAGGTCACTCTTACAACTCTGGAGCCATGCACTTAAAAGCAATGCACCATCACTACCTTTGTAGTTCTTGAAGCCTTTGTATTAATGTCAACAGTAATTTAGTATTGAGTCAACACTCACAGGCTGTAGCAGTGAGGATCAATAAGAGTTTAACAAAGAGCGTGACAAAGTGAAACAAGATTGGCGTAGCAGTTTAATGTAATTGTGGAAGGGAGACAGTCTTGCAACTCAGAAATTGCAGGTTCACTTACCAGCTAACACTGTTGTTGTACCCTTCACCTGGATTGCCTCCTGTAAATATCCAGCTGTATAAATGGATAGTCTGTAATATGTACACTCCAGGTTGCTCTGGATAAGAGTGTCTGTGATTGCAGGGTATATAAATGCATTCAATGTTGCACAATGTTTTTTTCCTTAAAGGTAAGGGACCCAAAAACATTTCCACACACTATCCATTTATTCAGCTGGCTATTTACTGTGGCAATTCAGGTTAAGTACTTTCAATTAAGATGAATTGGTAGTGCCCCCACCAGGGAATCGAGCTTGCAACCTCTGAGTTAAAAATGTATGCCTTCCTAACCATTATACCACACCTACCCCCGTGAGGGCAGACCCAGTGTGAAAACTCTGTGAGTGGGCTGACCTCCCATATCACACACGTTGGCAGGTCATAAAACCGCTCTCACCCAAAGGGAAGGTGCAAGAGGAAACAAAACCTTCAAAGACACAGAGCTGAGCAAAGGATAGAATGCAAAGTTGTACCCTTGAATTTCTATGCATAGGATTCCCAGCGCAGTCAGTCAGTATGGAGAATGTTGAGAGCAATAAAATCTAATTAAACTTAGAAATTAGAATACATTATATTCTGGAAGCAGCTCAAATGTGCTTTAAAAAAGCAGTTAGAATATAACATATAGCAATGAATGAGGTTAAAGTACATGAAACAAATACTGATTAAAAAAGAGTTAGAGGTTCAAGATCAAATCAAAACCAATGAATTTCCCTTAATCAAAAGCTGAACTGAAAAAAAAATGTTTTCTGTTTTTTTTCTTGAAACCCTTTGATGTTTCAGAGTTTCGGTGCGGATAGCTCAGCGTGTGGGTTAGAGATGAGGAAGAGGAAGAGGAATAACACCGGCTGCCTGAAGGCAGGGGAAAACACCAGAGAAAACCTTGTGCTGCCTGTGGAACAGGAGAGAGGGGCTGAGCTGGAGGCCACCATCAGATGGGGAGTGATTTAGGTAACGTATGCTGACCTACCAAACCAAGGGAATTATGGTCCTGAGCTGAAGCACCTCATGAAGGAACGTACCATTACATCACGCCAAGCAGGCCCGACGCAGCATCCATTACACAAGAAATCGTTGAGTAGACGTTTCATGAACCTGGTTTGGGTGGAGCTATGCTGTCAACTGTTAACTTACGTGAATCAATCGAAATCGTTTTTGCTCTCCACAACCAATGTGGTCATTGGTACGAATCACTGAGTCACAGATACTACGAGGGAGTTCCTCCTATTTTTTAGTTTTTATTTTTTCATTTTTCCTGATGTTTTTCCCATCTTTTCCCTAACCGAATGTTCGACTGAAGTTGTTGACCTCACTGCGGCACCTGCCCTGACAGCTGTGACTCCTCCGATTCATGTGACGACGCACTCGCTTCTTTTCACGCTGCGGCCGCACCACTAACTGCACGCTGCCTATGACGTCGGAGGAAGACGTAGTCAGCATGCAGTCGGTTCGTGCTGCCACAGGCGCCCAAGCATGGCAGGGAGGGTGCTATTGCGCCGAGACCAACCGAGCAAGTTAGGCCGGCTTACCCCGCATCTAACCCAATCGTTGTCTCACCAATGGGACCTCCATAGCCAGGAATGGCGAGGCTGGGGATCGAACCCCCGACCTGTCCTTCCTATTTTTGATTCAGTTAAACCTCATTCACCCAACACCTGCAAAAGGTGAGACATCCTAAGTTGAGTGATAATGCAAATGTACCATTCTTGAAATTCTCAGCGCTGTTTAAAACGTCATACATAGCAATGCATTAAAAACATCATACATTATTTTCCCAAATTTTTTTAGTGGCCAAATAACATCAGGTACATTTCTGCCTCAGCTTCATTGTTTTTAAAATTCTTCATTACTGGGAATTTTTTGATTGTAGAGCGTGAAGTCATTCTTTGAATTCCTCCTTCATAGGACTGACTGTTGTCAACAACTTACACAGCGCCCCGCCTCTCACACTTTAAAAAGAAAAAAAAATCTGTATATTTGACCTGTCTACACACTACCCGCTAAGCTAATAAGTGATTATCTGAATTTGAACACCTCTGACTGGCCAAGTGTCAGGTAGACTTGAATGTTTTTGTGTTTCTTAATGTGTTACACAACTCTCTTTCTTCCTCTACTTTCTGCTTTTATATCATACAAGTTTAAATAGAAAACCATTCATTCAATTTTACAAAAACACAATTGCATTTGTTTCATTGTAGTCAAGGGCAAAGATTTTGATTATGATCACCATGAGAAAAACATTTCCTTCTGCAATTTTTTTCCTTGTTGTCGTTGTGCGTACATTTTGTAGGTCGGCTCATTAAGTCTTTCCAAATACCAAGGCGTACCGCTGTTATCAGTGTTTGTCTCCTCAGTCCCTGTCAAACGTAGACCCGGCTCTCAGGAACGGCTCGTTTCAGAGAACCGGTTGGGCCATCAATCACGTAGTCCGTGTTTGCACATTGTTGAGGCACGGAGTCAACTGGCACAGATTACTCTGCTCTTTGTTACACGAAACTCGTATTTCCACTCCCAACGACGTGTTTATGTGCCTGTTCCTATGCATGTGCGTGCGCTGCATGTGTTGCAGTATAGCACATGCAGGTAGAAAGTATTATTCAGTAGCGTATGCAGGGAAACAGAAATACAGATGATATTTAAGTTTGCTGTCTCTATTGTTTGTTTGATGTGCAAGGTAATCAAACATTTAACCCTCATCAGTGAAAAGTAATTGCCTCCAGGTTAACTGAACCCAAGTAAAACAATAAATAGGGTACTCTGTTTGAATACTTCAAAAAAAAATCTAACCAGATTTGGGTCAGCCCAACGTAACTTTGGTCCTTGCCATCAAACTGAGGTTGTCAGTACTCCAGTTCCGGCAGCACTTCATGCCACAATCAAAATAAATACCTTAAGACCACCAGAAAGAGTAACAAAGCGATTTCTGACAGTCAAGTGGTTCCACTGAACTAGTCAGAGCAATATTGTCCACATGAGCGGTTTGGGACAGAAGAGAATCTTCCCAGGAGTGACTGTCATGCCAAAATCTCTCCAACTGCAAGGCATACAATTGTCCAGGTTGTCCTAAATAACTCTACAGCAACATGCAGGGATCTGCAGTCCTTGCTTGCCTTGGCTAAAGTGATCGTACATGACTCTACACTCAGAAACTCAGAAAAGAAGAGTACGTGGCAGAAACCACTTATCACAATAACATGAATGTTCATCTCAAGTTCTTCCCAAAAAGCCCAAAGGATGATCCTGAGGAGTTCTGGAACAATTTTCTATGGACAGATAAGTCAAGAGTCTGTTATACCGGGACTATTAATTTAGCCAAATACTAAACCCTGAATTCTGCGGTGAGAACCTCTTAGCAAGCTCGGTGGTGGCAGTGTAATGGCTTTGAGATGGTTTCCTACATCAGGACCAGGAAGACTTGCTGTTGTCAAAGCAACCATAATCCCTGGCAATGTGTCTTTGAGCTAAATCTTAAGTAAAGGTGTGCAAGTAAGTAAGTAAGTCCAAAACATAAGAACAAGTCTACATCGGAATGGTTGAACAACCAATTTAGGACTTATTACTGCTTACCTAGCATTAGCTTAAACCAGCTACTTACAATGTAGCAAAGCTGCTTCAACATCTTGGATGATGCATGCTTTATGTTTAGGAGCCTTGTTGTGCTTTGCACTGTCTGTGAATGTGTGTTTAGATTATTATTATTATATATGAAATCATGTGTGTACATATATGAAAATGTATTTGATGGTAATGTAAGGACAGTAGATGCAATCTTCAAATGTGATAATGATACCATAGATGTTAGAAATGAACTGTTTTAAAAAGGCTTTGATAAATAAAATATTAACCTTTGGTTTATTAAATATTTATTTCTTTTCTACATGAAAACTGAAATAACCATTGGGCAAACAATGTTTTAAATGGCTTAACTCTATCTTTTTGAAGTGAGGTTGATTACTTGCCAATGTTGACCTCTCAATACAGCTCATAATGGCTGTCTTGGACTCAAGCACCCAGCTGTGGGTCTCATGGTTGTATGTATGCTTGGGCAAATGAGTGTGTGTGTTTATGCGAGTATTTTGTTTCATGTGAAAGTATGTGTGTCTGTTCCTATATGTGAGGCGGTGTGCATGCATTTGTGTGCACAAACATGCACCTAATTATATTATACCATTAATGTATGGACGTCGTTTGCTTTCATTCAGGAAGGTCACACAGAACCAAGAAACCAAGAACATTGAACCACTGAAGACTATGATGGAGAAATGCGTGGACTCCATGTTACTACTGGCGTTTGTGCATTTTATATACTCCCGCTGGTCATGGAAACGATGCAGGAAATCGCATAAAATGCAGCTATTTATAAAAACTTGGCTTAATGGGAGTCGCGTTTTATTTCACGAATGCCAGAGAATGCAGAGCGTTTTCTTACTGTAGAGAGGTCTTGTCCGGGTTCAGAAGTCAGCAAGCTCATGGACAATGTACGCATTGTGACAGCTGGGTTCTGCAGCATCAAAGACCGAGTGATTAACCAGTTGACGATGACGGGATACAATACAGCTCTTCAGAGCGAAAAGCGGAGCCTCAGACTTCTGGACTCAATGGCCAACAGTTATCAGCGCACAAACCACAGTATCCCGGATAAGGACTGTCTGGAGGCACAAAAACGCGCACAGCGATAGTACGTGTGCTGTTTGTCACGCTGTGTTCTTAACCACTGCTTTAGGCTACTGGAAAGGGACACGTAATATCGTAGGTGTCTTTTTGGATTTATTATGGTCCCATAACTATCTCAGGATTTTGAGAAACGCCAAAAATGATTACGTCTGTGTATGCATTTGCCCCGCTTGTTACACAATTGCGTGTCTTCTAAAATGTGTATAAGACAAAAATAAGCCTGCATGCCAACTTCTGGTGATGCGCCTATTTTCTGGAACAACTGTAGATATAAGTAGTATCTCAAGTCAATCTGCCAAAGTGGAATTTTACGCGCTACAGATGATTGGTGCAAATTATCGATTGTGGACCAATCAGCTGCCAGTATTACGACTGGGAGTGTAGAAGAGCAGGCGTCAAAAACTGAAAAGTATTTTTCTGTTGTTTACTTGCAAAACTCGCTTCACTGTGGTTCCTGTATTTCTTTTTTTAATTTAATTTACGGTTTACTGTATATCACAAAGTTATTTGACAACCTAAAAGGAGCTATCACACATGTATGGAGAAGGCGCCGTATCAGGTGGATGTTCAGCACAGCGATATGGTTGTGGGATTGCAAACGCTTGCTGAGAGAAATATCTAAGGGTAATCAACTGTTCGTGGATATATTGTAAGTCAATGAAACATTAAAAAGTCTTGGAACCCGCGGTAGACCGTGAACTATACTTATTAATGGAAATAAGAAATCAACTTTGAAGTTCAGAAAACAAGCTCAACCAATTTCACTCGGAATTAAATCCAAATGATTGGAATGACACAGATGTCGTACTGAAGGACCGTCTCTGCAGGAATCTGTCATGGTACCGTGATCTGAGACTTAAACATGTTCGCAGCTGTATCCAGAATGGCTGTTTGTCCGCAGGTGCTGGTCTCATGCATCCTGCTGATATGTTGCGTCCATCCGACCAGCTCTCAGACCCAAGAAGGTATGTTACCTACGTAGTACGTACGGTGGTGTTAGCGGTCCGTTTCTTGTCGTTATTCTTTAATCAGAAATGCAAACAAAAGTACTCAAGCGTACATGAGAGATATGGACCCTTCATAAGAACCTAATAAATATTCATAAACATTTGTGCAAACTAACGTAGACTGTGTTTACCTGTGCAGTAGCACAGTCTTTGCAGTAAGTGATATTGAACGGTGACACAGCCCACTTCAAAGAAACCTGTGTTAGAATGTTTTATATGCGTTCTTGCAATGTTCACGAAGATGATATTCTGTGCTTACGGAAGTTTTATATTGTTCATAAATCAGAGGAAATGTTGACATTAAACCCAGCAAAACCATTGTGCTCTTTCAGCCGGATTTATGCAAGACTGAAATCGTTGCTGGCAGAAATAAGTGGATGGCTTTTCTGCACTGCCCAAAGATAATTCCATTTCATTACTAACATAACTCTAAGCAGTTTTTAATATTGCTTAATATTTCTAAAAATATTGACTCAATTATTGATAAAATTAATATAATAACAACAACAACAACAATAATAATTGTTATTATTATTATTGATGTTGTTGTTGTTATTGTTATCATCATCATTCTTCTTCTTCTTCTTATTATTATTATTATTATTATTGATGCATCAACAGTTCTGGGGGTCCAAGCAGCCCACAGCACAAAATGGCCCCCAGGATTAGCTCTATATGAGTAAGGCAGTGACATGAGAAAAGTCTGCATGTCAGTAATTATGAAAAATATGATTAAATCCCATGATGCAGCTGTACCATGTCAATGAAAAATCAATGACAAAAAAAAAAAAAAAAAAAAAAAAAACTGAAATATGCCAGCAATTGAATCTAAAATTGCTGGTGGCAACCATGTTTTTACCTAGTTATGGTCAAACTACACACCTCTCTTGTAATGTAGCACATGATTTTGTTTGAGGTCGTCAGACAGAACAGCAAGGGGCCACTATTTGTCCATTTAGATGGGTAGTTTACATTCATTTGACATAGGAACATTTTCTTTTGAATGTAGGGAATATGTCGCCTCCATTATGCTCAGTACCTTGTACAGCATCTTGAAAACATGTTGATTTTTTGGCATGGGGTGCCTGATTGGCCATCAGTTTTGAGGGAATGGAGCTGATTGGCTGGGGCAGTTTCTGACTCTGAAGACAGATGAGATCCTGATTAGTCTAGAGCATAGTCTATCAGAGACCCACATGAAACCGATTATTCAAATGGAGTAAATATTCAAAGCCACATCCTTATTTTAGGATTTCACTTGAAAGACTGCTTTTCCCACAACACACTGGAGCACACTGGCTTTGTGACTGCATTGGGGAATTGGGGTTTAATTGGTCCAGAGGGAAGACCATTTCTTACTGGCCTACCATTAGCAGTTGAAGTAGTGAGTTTGTTTTCTTTGGTGGTCTCCCATCCATGTACAAACCAAGCCCACAACTGCTTATCTTGAGCAATTTGGAAGGAGCATTTGGCCAGTACACGGTGATATGGCTACTGAATGTAATGCATAGCAATCATGTGGATTTTTTTATAATGAGGTGTACATTTTTCATACTGATAGAAGTTCTGTGAAACATATAATGGGAGATACCACAACTCAACACAATGAACGGTCCCATTCAATCATGTTCTGGAAGCACATGGTAGATCCATCCATATTGTTTGTCATGCAACCTCACTCTCATGTCTTCTTCCCTCTTGAATGTGGGATTACATTTTTCATGTTTATTTACTTACTAAGATCATCTTCATTTCAAACATAAATTAATATACAATTATTAAAACTGCAACAAATGCTTTCGTTGTACTAATGATTTCAGGATACATTAGACATTCTGTGTTTCAACTGATGTCTTCAATAACAAAGGTAGTGAAATCTCAGACATAGTGTTCATTCTGCTTACCCTTGGTAAATATTTATTTTCTAGTATTTCGAGGGCCAATAAAACATATACTGACAATTTTGGATTAAAAGACCATCAACTGCTGCGAAGTATCGCTGCTTTATTTTTTTGTGAACTCTGAATTTCGGGATGCTTTCGTGGAATGTGTTGATGGGACACATGAACATGAGTTCACATGAACCTGAGTGCCAGTGTGCTCCTGTGTACTTATGTCGCCTAAGAACAGAACATGCTTTGTTCAATCCCAGCTCACAAGTGACAAAACCAGTTGATTGTGTAGAACCTGTTAAGTTGCCCGAGTGTCTCTCGTTAGACTCTTTTGTTTCATTCCTAACCCTGAGCGCCAGTGTTTCTCTGCCACTCCTCCTTCTCGGAGACTGACAAGCTCTCTGTTGTTGCGTTATTTTCTTTTTTCCTCTTTGGCTCTCAAGAAAGCCGTGTTAAGGTTCGGGAGCACCCGTCCTCCGCGGCCGGCCGTTTACGCCATGCGCCTGAGTCATAGCACTAACGCAGCTGGGTGTCAATCTTTATTCATCAGAGGCGGAGCTAAATACTCTGAACTTTGTCCGATGTCACAAAGCCATCGGCTTACTTGAAAACAAAACAACAAAAACAATGACACATCCAATCACTGCGGCTGACTGGTGAATATAAACTATTAAGGCTTGGAACCAACTCAGGTGAAAGAACTAATCATTGGGATGGTGAACAGCAAACCTTTTTCTTTCAGATTTTTCAATACAAAGCTGTAGCAGGCTTTTTTTTCACGTGTGCTTTGTGTTAAAAGGAGGTTGAGAAGACCCACCCCACTAACCAAACACTGCATTTCTGCTGTGTGTTTGCTTGTCATGAGCTAACTGGTTTTACATTCATTTATCCATGCTTGTTGTAGCCTTATGTTCCTCAATGCTTTTTTGGTCTGAAAGGTAGACCTTGCAATCATTAACCTACCTTCCTCTCCCTTCTAACTACATGAGAACAGTGTCTTCCGTTACCATCAACAAATGTAGCTTAGTAGTCTGCATAGACTGCCTGATTCTAAGACAGAGAGAAGGTGAAAACGTTCAAGTGTCTAATCATTGTACAAGTAGCTTTGGGAAAAAAAAGCCATCAGACCAGCTTCCATATCTTCTTGCCGTTGAGGTTGAATGCTCTTGTGTGGCTGGGAAGCTTAAATACAGAGATTGAGATTGGAGGCCTCATACATGTCATGAAGCAGGACGATAGCAACCTTTCAGTGAACTTTGCCTGCCCTGATAAACAGGGAGTGTTGACTCAGGTAGTGCCAGGCTTTGATTAACCTGGATTTACCAGGGTTTCGTGACTCTTGTCCTAGTTGGAGATATAATTCTCCGGCACACTAAATTACTCTAGCGTCTTTTCCAATGATATAGTCTTCTGACTTGTACATTGTGACTGTGTGTGACCTGGATATGTTACGAACGTGGATTCCACTGGCGTGTTCAGACAAGAATAGCTTTTATAAGACGAATTACGGTGGGGTCTATAAGTCTGAGACCATTAGTGGAAGTTTTTCTATTTTGCGTTCTTTCATCTTTTAATACAACATTTTTCATTACACATTATATTAACAATTTCAGTGAAAAGTAGATTTTTTTAAAAATGTACATGAATTTCAGAATTTCTTAGTTTTCGGTATGTCCCCTTTTTGCTCTAATGACCCAAAGGCACAAAACCTTCTGATCCATGTTATCCCATGGTCTTTAAGTGTCCAAAACTTTGTAGGCCTTAAGTTCCCCCATAAATGTTCAATGGGGTCTGACCTTCTGGACAGAAGAGTTAACATAATCAATGTGACAAATTTGCTTAAATTTGGCCTAGAATCCTAATATTTCTTCTTCATTTTAAATGCCAGAACTTTTCTCTGTTTGAAATATTTCAAAATCCTGAAATACTCTGTTTATTTCCAGATTTACATGAAAAAAACATTTGAATATGGTCTCAGACTTTTGGACCCCACTGTATGTGTTCCACTATAAAGGCGTAATAAATGCCAGTCTAAAAACTGGAGGTCAGGGCTAGTCAGTTCTTTACGGCCCCATTGGAAAAATCCTTCCCAA
Organism: Albula glossodonta; assembly: GCA_019788955.1. Classification (NCBI taxonomy): domain Eukaryota; kingdom Metazoa; phylum Chordata; class Actinopteri; order Albuliformes; family Albulidae; genus Albula; species Albula glossodonta. Next base: position 28,241,181 of record JAFBMS010000004.1, on the reverse strand, counting down.
AGTCATTGTGCTGCAAGTGGGCATCATCCATTAGTATCCTAAACATTTGGACGGATTGTATTGATTGGTTTTGCAGTGACCAGAATTCTAATTTTATAGCATCCTGTTTGGCCAATTGATTTGCCATTTTGTAGGTAGGTTCTGTAAGCATAGCATTTGAGCTAATAAAGACCCAAATTATGTATGCAATATAGGGCTAATCTGTTCAATTTTTTTACTTGAAGCAAAAGTCCACCAACCTACAAAAGTCTACCAAATTTGTGTAGTCTCAGCTGTACTAGCCTGAGACTATCCAAAAATGTTATTTCAGGGTAACCATCTGAAAAAATATCGCTCAGACCCCTTATAATAATGAGATCCTAAAAACAGAAGAATCTGAACACCTGCAGTGCTCAGAACCCTAGTTATAATAACAGGTGGATAGTTCTATCCTGTGAGCGATTTACTCTGTTCGGTAGCATCCCATGAGCAAAAACAATCTGTCACCACTACTGCTCACATAACCCCAAGCTACTTCAAGTTAGTCCAAGTAAAAGCTCAAATCCACCTGCCAACAAATCAGGGCCATCTCCTCCCCAAGTCTCAATCAACAAATTTGATGTTGACTTTACTGATTCACAGTAGCTTGCTTGTTTGACAAGCGTGACTGAGTGCTCGGATAAATTGCGATTTGATCAGGGTGTGTGTGTATGTGTTCGTGTGCGTTGGTACGAGAGAGATGGAATGAGTGAGAGAGAGAGAGAGAGAGAGAGAGAGACGGACAGGTGTGTTGTTCACAGTTGACAATACAAGGAACAAGGTGTGAGTGTGAGAGCACGTCTGAAAAGTATGCGGTAATCTGGAAGGTGTCTCAAGCCAGGTTTCTGTTTACTCCACTGGCAGTTTCTACCAATCCTGTTTGTTTGCCTCCCGCCCTCCTGCCTTCCCGCCTTCTGTCTGTTGCATCAGGTCACTGTGGCAACAGCCGAACGAAAAACCCTAGCTCTGTACACAGGTACTGGCAATGACAAAAGACGGCATGTTTGTGTGTGTGTGTGTGTGTGTGTGTGTGTGTACGTGTGCGTGTGTGTGTCTGAAATTTCTGTCCCATGCTTAATTCCTTTCTTCTTTTATGGGTATAGCTCTGCAAACATAAAGCACATGTGTTTAAAATGCAGAGAAATGGAGGGAAAGAGGGATGGATTTAGACAGGGTGGGTTCTGGATTGCCATGTGGCATAAAATTTTTTGTTTTCATGTGAAGTCAGAATGGGACTATTGTGCGTCTATCTTCCTCCCCCCGTTCCCCCGCACCCCGACCCCCACCCACTTTGGCTTGACCCCTGGCCTCTTGTGTTTTTCCCTTCTGAAATTCAAATTTAAATTTAATATGCTTTATTGGCAAGAAATACGTATGTTGATATTGCCAAAGAGTACAACAGTACATTGATACATGAACACAATAAATATCACTCAAGAACATATTCAAAGATAACCACCAGCAACATCAACAATGTAGTATGCGAATACTACTATCACCACTACTAATACTGCTACTTCTATTTTTAATACTACTTATAATACTACTACTACTACTAATACTGCTTTCCTCGCTCTGTCGGACTCTTTGAATGCGCCAAAAACTAACACACTCCCATCAAAGTAAACACCGGGTGGAGCAGAGGACTTGGTTTTGTCCAAAAAGTTATTTTGACCATTCCTGTTTCCTTTGTCTTTCAATATCCATGGAAACAAGGATGCTTTTGCATGTTTTGAACCTGACTTTTTTGCTATT